>CAMQGK010000568.1:7540000-8140000 GCA_947000775.1 Pterois miles | reverse complement strand
CCATTTAAGTATAACAACACAGTATGAGGCATAAATACTACAAGAGCAGACTACCATGAAGTACAGCAGGATGAGGTCAACACAAAAACAACAGTGTAATGACTCAGAAAAAGCAAATCCAAAAGCAAAAATTAGTGTTTTTGTGTCAAAATCCATTTAACGAGTCCAAAAAGCAAGTAGGGGTCACTAGACATGAATAGTAAATCTGACAGAGGGGACATGAA
This sequence comes from Pterois miles, assembly GCA_947000775.1. Lineage (NCBI taxonomy): Eukaryota > Metazoa > Chordata > Actinopteri > Perciformes > Scorpaenidae > Pterois > Pterois miles. The sequence goes on along the minus strand of CAMQGK010000568.1, from coordinate 8,139,776 downwards.
TCTGGGCCGGTATATCAATGAGTGGCTGATGAGGTAAATGAGGCTCAGGTGTGGACGTGGGCAGGGACGCCCAGGTGAGGGGAATGACAGTATCTGCAGAGTTAGTGATCAGGCAGGTGAAACAGGGCAAAAGCATGAAATATAACTGCCTAGGTGCACTTGTGACAAATAGTCTCAATGAAAACTGACATTTTAAATGCTAAAAGTCATTTTACTGATTGTCCCTGTTTTAGACATATTTAAACACTTTCAGATAGATCTGCAATGATCCTGTTTCATGGCTGAAAGTTAAGATATTTATGCAGCTCGTCCTGAAAACATGCAGGCTACACAGCTGTTGAGTATATATGTTGACTCTGTTGCCCTTTACACATGATTAGATCAAAGCAGCATATTGGGGACGTGATCAATCAATTAAACCAATTGATTTTCCTTAATGAACGGATTCAAACGGGCTCAGTTATTGATTGTGAGGTAATACAACAAAAGGAAATTCATCTATAAGAAATTCAATTTTAAAATATGCATATATTTTGGTTAAAATGGGTGTTACCCATATGTAGATCTGATGGTGTCCACCAACCAACCAGAGCCGAGCTGGAGTCTACTGTCTCTGAGCAGCTGTCAATCACTCCGATCAAGCGGTCAAACTAGGCAGCGTTGATCAAATATAATCAATATTCTCTCGCTGTATTGCCTATTTCTGTCCTGAAATGTTTTCAGAAACATCTTGTAGTTACTGTTTTGCCATAAAATGAGAAAGTTTGTGACTTGTGAAGTTTTAGCCATGTTGAGATCAGTAGAGAAAATACCAAGAAGTGTCCACCAGCTGGAGCAAACGTTCTCATTTTACAGGTAAACAATAACGACATGATGTTTCTGAAAACATTTGAGGTGAGAAATAGTCATTACAGTAACAGAATACTGACTCAGATTTGATTATATTTGACCTGGAGTCTATGTCTATGTCTATGAGAGCCACGAGTCAATCACTGTCGAACTCTGATCAAACAGTCAAACTAGACAGCGCAGATCAAAAATGAATCAATAATCTGTTACTGTAATGACTATTTCTCACCTCAAATGTTTTCAGAAACATCTCGTAGTTACTGTTTAACCATAAAATGATCTCTTGAGGGAATGCCAAGCGCACATTTTGGGCCAAATTTGCCAAATTATGGCAAAAATTGTCACTTGCTGCAGCTTTGGGGGCGGCAGTAGCTCAGTCTGTAGGGAGTTGGCTTGGGAATCGGAGGGTCACGGGTTCAAGTCCCGACATGACCAAGAACTGAGTGTGAACTGGTAGCTGGAGAGGTGCCAGTTTACCTCTTGGGCACTGCCGAGGTGCCCCTGAGCAAGGCACCAAACCCCCAACTGCTCGGGGCGCTTGTCAGGAGCAGCCCCCTCACTCTGACATCTCTCCATTTGATGCATGTATATGGGTCCTGTTTGTGCATGTGTGTGTCCCGGGTCTGCATGTACCGTGTATAAGTAAAACAACAGAGTGTAAAAATTGAATTTCCCCTCGTGGGACGAATAAAGGACTATCTTCTTCTTCTTCTTCTTTAAGTATATGGGTTTTAGTCAGCTATTTAAAGCTCTTGCCTCCGTAGTCAGCGCCCACTCCTGTTAATTATTGTTTGGCAGTCAGAGGCTGTTAAGAGGCGCTCAGTGACGGGTGACAACACGCCCCGGTCTCCCCCACTGTGTGTCAGCCCCCCCCCCCCCCCCTGTGCTGTCTGCGTGCTCGCGCTGCTCTCAACCAACAGGTATTAGCGATGACGTCAGCAAGGTGACACCCACCGCCACCTCTGTTCCGCAGCTCCAAACCGTGTGGTGGTGCAGCTCCGCTCCCGGTAGGAAACTTTACCGAGCCACTCTCATTACTTCAGGGTGACATCGAGCCATTTATCACCAGACGACCATGAGGATTTCCTCCGCGCGTGGTGGACTGTAAAGTTTGTATCAGCGCGTGAAGCCCCGGAGGTCCCACAGGTAAGACCAACAGTGTTTAATGTGACAGCTGAGTGTGTGTTTGTGAGGACTGAACTGATTGTGCTGCTCCGCTTTCACACGCTGACGTTACTTTCACAGTGAATCGCTGCGGTTCAGTCGCTTAAAACAGCAGATACTCGGTGGTTGAACCGTTTTCTGCTGGATGGTGAAGCGTTTCCATCTGGGAACGCGCCGCTCGCTATTTGTGGCTCCCGGAAAAAGAAAACAGCCTGTCATTGTTGTATTTTAGCACTTCTAGGTCGTGAATAGAGGCAGTGTTTATGGGTTTAGTTTACGGTTTCTGCACGCAAAAACACATTTTCTCGTTAAATTCATGCGCTAAAATATATCTATTTTTTTTTGTATTTGGTCTTAACTGTGTGAAAGTGAGTGAAGGGTGTCTCATGTTTGACTTGTGAGAGGGGGAAGTTCATGGGGAGACTGAACGTTTCATTCATCGACAGTGTGGCTGAATCCACTGTCAGCGTGGCTCAAGGTCGACGTGTCCCGCCCTGTGGGGAGCTACTGTAAACAGCCAGCAGCTGTAGCTGCAGTAACCCGGACTGAACATCCACAGGCAAACTGAGTGGATTAGATGGCTCAATCAAACCCTTTCTGACCCGCTTTAATGCGAAGAGATCTGGAGAATGAAGCCTTAAACATCTGTTTAACAACTAGTCACTCCAGCTGTTAGACTACCAGCCAGTCTGACTTTAATGAAGATACTATGTGACAATAAAGTGGTTCAAAATAATAAGCAAAATGATGTAAGAAGGGTAAATACGCATATTCAGACGTCATAAAAGTACCATTGTTTTATGGCTGCAACTCCTGATTCTTTTCAGTGTCACTCAGTCTAATAAATAAATCTAATTTTTCTTTTTTATAACTCATTTTTTATTTCCTAGTAGACACAATTTTATTCATTTTTTTCTTTTTATTAGCTTTGTTTCCGTCTGTATTAAAGAGTTTACTGCTTGTTTTTATTCTACAGTATGTAAAATATATATTTTTATATTATTATTATTTCCTTGATTTGGTGTATATGTATGTATATACATACATACACATATATAATTAGGAAATGGTGAAAAATGCCTGTCATAGGTTCTCGTGCAAAACTCAATGTGACATCTTAAAATATCTCCCTGTTTCTGGTCCAAACAATTATTTAAATTGTTTCACATTTTATTTAGCAACCTGGCTGTTCAGTTATATTGTGTAAATGTCTTCTCCCTATTTTATTAATCAGCCAATTGCCAAAGTATTTTGATAATCAGTCAATCATTGAAGTATTTTGCGAATGCCAAAACTTCCTTACTTCCAGCTGGTCAAAGGTAAATAATTGCATTGCAATTTGTTTTTTTCCCTACACTGTGAAAAATTCTAGTTTAAAGATATTCAGCTCTGGGAGTTGGGAGTAATTAAAGAATGAAAACTTCTTGAGATGTTAAAACCCCTGAATACCCCAAAACAACACAGAGGACATGACAATTATAAATAAAGCCCTGCGACCCATTATTAAGTTTTATGACTAATGGGGTGATTGTTTAATTTGAATAATAGTAGAGGAATAAAGAGGAAGAAAACTATACAGTATTTTACATAATAGTATATTATGGGAAATACTGATTAGCTTCTGGCCATGTTAGTGGCTCAGTGAGGTGCTCACGTCATCTTGAGACATCTTGAGTCTCATGTTGGGAACCACTTCTGTAAATGCATCCCTGTTTTTTTTCTGGTTTAATTCACAGAGAATTTCTAACAGTTATTGGACAACAAGGGGAGTGCCAGCCCTCTGTCCACGATGTCCTCCAAAGGTAAACATGACTTGTGCCGGATGTGTGGTGGAGCTCTCCAGGGAAACCAGAGACGGTGGCTGTTTGGAGGCCAAAATAAGAAGACAGGACAGCCTCAGCCCCCTACAGGGTCTCTGAGAGGAGGAAGCGTGTCTCGGTCCTCGCAGAGCAGCCCCTGGGGTGAGTCTGGAGCATACGGCAATAAAGGAAAGTCTTTAGTCACAGTCTGAAGTTAACTGTCTTTTACTCTTCACAGGCAGCACATTATCTCTGGGTTCCTCTGTGTCTCTCTCCAAGTCCCAGTTATCCCTGAGCTCCCCATCCAAAGGAATGGATCTGCTCTCGGTGTTGACTCACATACTGGGGCAGGCTGTACCACGAGGCAGCGGGCTTGGGGAGTTTGTGTGCGGTAAATGCGTGAGCGTCCTCGAGAGGGTATTCAAATTTGATTCGGTGATAGCCAGGGTGAGGGTGCTTTCGTCTGAGAGGCTTCAGAAGCTGACACAGGAGCGGGACAAGATCAGGCAATGGGTGCGCCAAAACTACCGCCTGAGACACCCACAGGACTTCCAGAGCAGGGGCAGCACCAGCGAGGAGGATGGCGAGGCGGAGAAGGAGGGCTACAGGGAGATGCTCAAAGAGAATATGGCACTCTCTGAGTTCGAGTGCTGGTCCGAGAAATGGGACACATGCCCGTATTTTATAAGAACGGGTAAAAGATGCAGAAAGGGCAAAGGCTGTGAAGGCTGTGATTCTTTACGTGTGTCCGACTCGGATTATGAGTCTGTTTGTGGAGTTCCTCGCCGTTTGCCTTTCCAGCCCTTCTCCCCATTGGTGTTGTCCAGGGACAAATCCCAGAGCATGCCCCTCCACTGGCAAAAGGCGGCATCCAGCCCGTCTTCACTGGCGGGGTCCACTCTCTCCTTACACTCATCATCCCGCACTGAGTCCATCCAGTCTCTGGACTCTCTTGATGGCAACGACCCGTTTGACTCGCCGGGTGTTCAGTTTGTGCTGAAGGAGCTGAGACGTATGGAAGGAAAGCCGGTCAGTTCGCCATCAGGGAGTAGGATCCCAGTTCTGAGCAGGAAGTACTCAGGAAGAGTTGGAGAGATGGCGTCACCCCCAGTGAACAGGGTGCTGAACTTTGGGAGTGTGGAGAATGGAGGGGGAGAAATGGATGAAGAGGACGGGGAAGTCCTGTCAGAGCTGAGGGACGAGTTCATGCCTCTTCATCGAGGGGTGAGTGTTTTTATTCCTGTTAGGGGTGTAAGAAAATATCGATATACATGAGCATTGAGATATTATGTTTTATGATACTGTATCGATTTGCCTAATTGGCTGCTGTTCTGTTTTTTGGAGACTGTAGTGGGCTCGGTTTTAAAACTAGTGAAGGTACTGGCATCAAAACCTAAGGAATCCATTGGTACCAACCATATTGTAATAGCTTGTTGCAGGCAACAGCAGCTGTCAGTGTGCTGACTTGACTATGACTTCCCCCAAACTGCATGTGATTATCAAAAAATGGGCATGTCTGTAAAGAGGAGACTCGTGGGTACCCGTAGAATCCATTTTCATTAACATATCTAGAGGTCAAAGGTCAAGGGACCCTTTTGAAAATGGCCACTTTTCTTTCCCAAAATTTAGCGCAAGTTTGGAGCGTTATTTGACCTTTAGGCGCCAAGTTCATTATCATCGCATAATCTTTTGTCATGATATGTATCGTATCGCCATATCCTTGCAATACACAGCCCTATTTCTTGTGTGAGATATACTGTTAAAATGTACTATATATGAACAGAAGAACTCTGACCAGATGCTGTATTTGCTCTGTAAATATTGACACAGTGTGCTGCAATAGAATTATCCGGGAGCAACTGAGGTCAGTCCAGCAGTCCAACAAGATTCTCTTGTGTTTTTACTAAATAACACCACAACCCATGTTTACCTTCATTTCAGAACACTACTGGCAGGGTTCACCACGCTGTCAGGCACCTGCGAGGCCAGCTGGACCAAGCTGTGTCCCACATCAGGACCCTGGAGGCTGAGCTGAAACATGGGAAGAGCACAGCAACTGACGTCAACGGATCAGAGGACTGGGCCCCTGTAAGTTTTCAGTTTGCTCTCTCACACGCTGCATTTGAGAAGCTTATATGTTGAAAGACTAGTTTGGGAAGTGTGTTTTTTCCCTTTCTTGTTAGCCGGTTAGCTTAGCATAGCATAGCATAAATACTGCAAACAGGGGAAACAGCTAGCCTGGCTCTGTCCAACAGCTCCTCTAAAGCTCACTAAATAAATATCTGTCTTTAAACATTAGTCAGGTATCCATACTATGTGCACTGAAATTAAGCAGCAACCTCCGGGTCTGAAAAGTGAAGCCAACGCTGAAGTGCTTAAAACTTGCATTCTTTCTATTATCCAGCAGGGGGCGACTCCTCTGGTTGCAAAAGAAGTCTGACTGTATTGAAGTCTATGAGAAAATGAGTCGACTTCTCACTTGATTTATTACCTCAGTAAACATTTTAAACAGGAGTTTATGGTCTCAATCACTAGTTTCGAGTCTTCTTCAATACAGCATGATGTTCATTTAGTAAATTATGGTCCCATTTAGAGTCAATAGACCATAAAGCACATTATTGATACCAACGTAATATGTAAACATGTGGATACCAGACGGTACCGTAGGTCGACTGTTAAACTCACTATTAACGCATCCAGGGGACCCAGCATATTTTTCCTTGATAATCCAAACTGTGAACAACAAGTCAGTGCTGAAATCAGCAGGATGCAAGCTTAATGGGAGGTGCCATTGATTTAAAGTTATGATGCATTCATGCTCTAAGATGAGTATTGGGCAAAGGTAAATTCTAATGTCATGATGTGTTCAAATGTCATCTCATAAAATGTGTTTTTTCACAAGAAACTTGAATAAATCCAGTTTGAAGGAGATGTTTTCACAGCAATATAAAACAGATAATAGAGGGAATTATGACCTGTTTAATTTCCTCACAAAAACCAGTATGTAAATTATAATGAAGGAGTGGATGTTGAAGTACGTGGGATTTATTTTGCTGTTTTTTGTAACATGGTATCGAGAATCATGGGATTTCACTGATACTGGTATCAACTACTAAATCTTTGCATTGTGACATCCCTAGTGTAGGCCTATGGAAACTAACAAAACGGTTAAAATGTTTTATTGCAACGCCAAAAGGAATGGTGACAGATTTTGGGTGCACCTATATCATGTGCTGATGCACCTAAATGAAAAAGTTAACATAATAGTAAAATAATAGTAAATTTGAAAAAGTTAGGTGCACCAGTGCAGCCAATGTGAGAAGTTAGTTAGGAGTTAAGTTAGGAGCCCTGGTACCAGCCCATTTCCTGCACTCAGGCCAAATATGAATTTAATGGGAAACCAGTAATGACAATATGTCTGAGATTTGTTGTTGTTTTCTGTACTTAATAACAATAATTTCTAATTATATATTACATTATATCACATAACATGTACCTGGTTAAGCAGAAGAAAATGGATGTCTGAAAACAGCAGTCAAGCGCCTGTATGAAACTGAAAAGGTTTTTCTTGTAATCAATCAAGTCAAAATCTACATCAAACATGAGCGGTTGATCTCTGTGATTTACTGACAGAAAGAAAAAGTCAAAACACACTGTGTAATTTCAGCCATCATTTTTCCACAGAGCTGGAGGAAGTTGCTGACATGCTGTTAGACTGGTAAAACCTCCTGCAGGCCTGAGTTAAAAACAAATACCTATCACAAGACCTGCACTGCTAATACAAAGTCTGCAGGGACAGCAGCCCTGAGTCTGATGGCTATCAGCAGAAGTCAATCACTGTTATGCTTCTGTGAGCCAGTAATATGTGTCATCATAAGCAGACCAGTGGGAAACTCCACGTCTGAGAAGTGAAGCAATACAGATGTACCTTAAACCTGCATTCTTTCTAACAGCCAGCAGGGGGCGACTCCTCTGGTTGCAAAAAGAAGTCTGACTGTATAGAAGTCTATGAGAAAATGAGCCGACTTTTCTCTTGATTTATTACCTCAGTAAACATTGTAAACATGAGTTTATGGCTTCAATCACTAGTTTCAAGTCTTCTTCAATACAGAATGATGTTCATTTAGTAAATTATGGTCCCATTTAGAGTCAAATAAACCATAAAGCAGGGGATGCTTTAGGGCGGGGCTACCTTGTGATTGACAGGTTGCTACCATGGTGTTGTCTGGTCTGGGAGTTGTCCGTGTTTTCGTCTTACAACTTTAACCCTTAACAGCATGTTTTCAGTTCATGAAAGGTAATTATAACATTTTTGGTTGTCTAAACATGTCTTAGCTCAAACCTCTGATGTCACTTCTGGTTGCAAATAATAACAACAGCCAAAATGCCGAACTCTGAGTTTCAACATGGCAGTCCACAAACCAATGGGATAGAAACAGGTTTTGCAAACTGTAAACTATTCTTCCTGGTCACAGTGGCCATCAAACCACAAACTGTCATATTCACACTTTTTAGACATGCATATCACTTTTTCTGGATTAAGCAAACAAGATATAATATGCTAAGGTGAGCTTTAGAGGTGCTGATATTAGATTTTTTTTTAACTTTTGGGGAGAGCCAGGCTATCAGTTTCCCTGTTACCAGTCTTTATGCTAAGCTAAGCTAACCAACTGCTAGTTGAAGCTTCATAATTGATGAAAGTCATGCGAGTGGTGTCAATTCTCCTTTAACTTGAAGCTAGAAAGCCATGTGTTTCTGCTCCTAATAATATAATAATAATAATAAGAAGAAGAATAAGAAGAATGAAAGCATTACTACTGTAGTTTAGAAATATATGAAATATTGGGTGGGGGTAATCGAAAAGTAAAATAGATATAAGTGGAGATATCAGTAAAGTTGTGATATAACACAGTTGTCGTGAGAGATGATCCTAAGCCTCCTAATCGTTTTTCTTTTACACAAGAAATACAGGTTTATTACACAGTGCAGCTCCTCAGTCACATGTCCAAACAGCTCCATAAAGCTCTCTGTGAATGTTGACTGAGCACAAATACAGCGCTATGAAAGGAATGGAGGGCGGGTGGACTGTGGTTTTGTGTCCGTTTGAGGGTGTGACCGTGTTTCCTCCTTTACAGGTGTAGATAAAGACGCACATAGAGCCTCTCTCTGGAATCCTCCCCGACCGGTGGAGTTTGCCCCGGGCTCAGCAGTCTTATGATATACAATATCATTAAAAAGTGCTGCGCTGCTTTGTAGAGTCCACAAAGCACCTCATGTGAACACAGTGCCCCTCGTTCTGAGGTGAATATTAGCAAGAATTCATGTGAAATAATATGTGGGTGTAGCAGCAGGTTTAAACATTAAACATGTTCAGTACATGTACAGACAAACCTTTTAACGGATTTGTCTGCTCAGCTGTTATTCACAGTATGTTACTATTTTCATTAAAAGCTTATTAAAAGACCATAAAAGACACAACCACCCATGACCTGGTAACTCTGTCGTAAATTATAGGCTGCTGAGCTATTACCGTTATGTATAGAGTATAGTTTTGTACTGAACTGAACCTGACAGCTGAGACTTACAACACACCGACAGGCAAATTTACAAAGAATGATTGTGGTTGCTGATGGTATCATGATTGCACATCACCTGCAATGTGCCCCGTCTCAAGGTCTGATTCACAAAAGATATTGCACTCGTGATATTAAGGCACAAACACGACAACAAAGTTTTGCAAGTGAGTGCAGTTTGCCTATATTTTGGCACTGATTGTGAGTACAAATGCTGTCTTTGTGCCAAGGACAGAACAGTGAGAGAGAGAAAAAGAGAAGATTTTCACACTGCGAGCTGTGACCAGGTGTGGAACTTAAACGTGAGAAGCCGTTTTTGGGATTTAATCTGCCATGATCACTGGAAAGTTGTGTGAGACACCCCTGTCCTTCAGTTAGAACCGACTCCCTGAAAATACGGATAATTTCACTATAACTGCATGTGGTCTTGGACTGTTGCTGCAATGAGGCTTATTTTCACAGAAAGGAAACAGTTTTGTGCCAAATCTAGCTATGCATATTAGGCTGTTTTAAGTATGTGTAAATAGCACAATAGAAGCACCGGGAAACTATTTGCTTGGCAGCACTGTAGTCCTTTTGTGAATTTGCTCCTGAACGTACTACTGAAATGAAGACAGTCTGAATCAGCGCTGAGCATTATGACATATAAATGATGATTCATTAACTGACTGTTGTACCGACTGAAAATGATGATGATGTAACCTGGAACAAATTACATAATCGATCTGAACTGAACATGTGATTCAAATCTGCAATGCGATGTCATGTCATGATTTCTATTAAACATGTATTGAGTAAGTGTGGGACACGTCTGCTTACTGTCCCTAGAGTCAACACCAAACATAGAGAAGCTGCAGACCTTTGTTTTTGCTTGGAGAACAGCTGACACCATTAATGGGTTATCTAAATAGTTTGTTTTCTGTTGAATGACTCATTGATCAATCGACTGATAGGATCAGCTCTAATGTTAAAGAGAGTATTGTTTCATCTGTAGCCAGGCATCAGCTTTTGGTTGTTGAAACTGAATACATGGTTATCATATTTTGTTACCTTATATTTTGACTAATTAAGATACTGTTCAGTTATACATCAGCTTAATAATGAAAGTGTGACATAAAAGAAGAAAAGCAGTATTACAGTAACAGAGCAAAATTCGTTGTAGTTTGTTTTATCAAACTATTAATATTATGAATATCCATCCAGCTCAAAGATGCCGGGATACTATGCCTCTCAAGACATCACAAGTTTCCTTTGTGTTTTTCGTTCATGTTCATCTGGTTCTTTGTCAGTTGAGTCAATTTGCACATTTGTTTGTGACGCTGACGGGGTAGTCAAACCTTTCACTCCACAGTATAACAACTTGATTTGCTTCGCCATTGTCTCTAAAACAAATGCCAATCCACATGCGAGCAAATACACCAACACACGTGCAGCATTGTCTGGTTCAACAAACAGACATTTGTCTGTCTTGATCAACAAACATTTAGGCAACAAATATTCTAAATGTATTTATTTCAGGGTGCACATTTAGCTCTTTGCTGTCTCCATTTTTTATATGTTAAAAAGTAGTTGACACCGATGGCAACCAAAGGCCAAGAATTGGTTGCCAATTTCTCAAAATGGTTGCCAATGGTAAACAGGTAACTGTTACTGTTGAGCCCTGCATAGTGAAGCCTAGCACTTATATTGAACTATTAGTCAATAAGTTGACTGAAAGAAAATTCATGTGCAACAATTTTCATAATTGATTAATTGTAAGTGTTTTTTAAAACAAAAATCAGTACTTTGAGTTGTTACGTTATAGTGAATGTAATATATTTGACGTTTAGGCTGATGTTGGACAAAACGAGACATTTGATGATACTGTGATTTTTAATTTTTCACTGTTTTGTCATATTTTAAATTATCATTAGTTGCATCACCTAAACCCAGCCCTTAGATTCTGGAGTAGGGCTGCAATTAATGATTACTGTTATTGTTGATTAATTTCTTGATTATTTCTTGATTAATCGATTACTTGTTTGGTCTATAAAATGTAAGAAAATGTTGATCAATGTTTCCCAAAGCCCAAGGTGACGTCCTCAAATGTCTTGTTTTGTCTACAACTCAAAGATATTCAGTTTACTGTCATAGAGGAGGAAAGAAACCAGAAAATATTCACATTTAAGAAACTGGAATCACAGAATTTTGACTTTAGAAAAAAAAAAATACTCAAACTGATTAATCAATTACTAAAATATCTGGTGATTAATTTAATAGTTGACAGCTAATCGATTAATTGTTGCAGCTCTAGTCTGGAGAATATCTTTCTCAGTCCTACTCCAGAGTCTCAGTTTCATTAACACAGTCTGACTTGTGAAACTGTCGTCATTTGTTCTCCTCTTTCCTCCAGTTGCTCCAGGAGGAGGGTGGCAGCTGGCTGCTGCAGAGCCTCGGTCACTCCCTGCACAGCCGGGAGCGTCTGATCCAGGTGGGTGAGGTGATGAGGGGCGACAGGACTCAGTCATGCACACAACAGCGGGATCTTCTGCTGCTGCTGGAGCTCTGGCTCAAAGCTCACAGGAATGTTGTTTGTCTTTCAACTCACTGCACGGCCTTAAAGTGGCAGTGCCAAAACTGCTTTCTCCATCCACCACGTTGTACCAGTGACACTGAAGTATGTTTTCTTAAGCTGTGGTCATGACCACTTTTATTTTCAGGTTATTGTTAGGTTGATGATATACAGCAGGGATTTTACTGGACTCATTGTAAGTCACTCCAGATGAATGTGATGGTTAATGTTTAAAGCAAACAGGACTGTCCTGTCAGATGACCTGACACTTTCCTATCTGAAACAGAGGGCGCTTGAATGGATTACAGCCTATAAAAGATTAGAAATCAAGTAACTGTGTAACAAGGTGTTGCACCTTTATCTGTGGTGTTACATTGTGCCACACTAATAACTTCATTTTTGAATACGTAAATAAGCTGTTTTCATGACGAGAAGATCAATACCACACCCTTTATGTCCCTGTTAGATGTGAAGCCACAGGTTAGCTTAGCTCATATAGGCGCAGTTTGAACTTTCAGGTTGGGAGTTCACAAAAAAAAACAAATCTAGAGGGAATGTACTGTGTACAATACAGAGAGGGGTGTATGTAGCTCCCACTGTCCTAACTGGATGTGAGCTTCCGACTATCACACCGCATCGTATAGCTTTTCTTCAGATCAACAAGTTTAAGTCTTGTGGTTTTGAAGTTTGAACAGATTTTGAGGTCCAGGTTGAGTAGATTAGTTTGCCTGACTTTAGTGGTGGTTCTCATTTGCACACATATCAGCTTGGCTCTGGCCTCTAGATAGCCTACATGAACACTTGGCTCTGCTTATTATGGTCCTGTGTGTTCATTTAGCCTTGAAATGGCTTTTACAAAAATCTGCACCTAGATAAGTATTATATCTTTAAACTTGTGGAAAAAAAGGCAGTGAAAATGTGTCTGTCACGATGCTATTATATGAGTGTTTGCTGTTTGTGCACTAAGCAGACGTGTCCCTCTCTTCTAGGAGTGTTTGGGTCTGATCAGAAGGCTGTGTGTGGAGGAGGCAGCAGGGACTGAGCTGGTCAACAAGCTGACTGAGAATCTGAAGGAAACTCAGTCTGCCAACAAGGTTAGAGTTGACACTGTCCTGATTATTGACATGCTTAATGTTGAGTCTGCTTCAGGGTATAAAGGAAGTATACGTAGTCACCGTGACGTCACCCACTGGTTTGTGGACTGCCGTTTTGAAATCATTTTGGTTGTAGTCCTCTTGTTTTTTGGCCGTCTCCATCTTGTTTTTTTGCAACCAGAAGTTGCACGAGAGGGTGGAATGAAGTGCAACCAAACACTGAATAATTATAGGTGACCAAAAGGTTATAATTCACTTTCATGAACTGAAAACACACAGTTAACAGTTAAAATTGTAAGATAAAAGCACAGACAACTCCCAGACCAGACAGCGCTGTGGTAGCAACCTGTCAATCACAAGGTAGCCCCGCCCTAAAGCATCCCCTGCTTTATGGTTTATTTGACTCTAAATGGGACCATAATTTCCAAAATGAACATCATGCTGTATTGAAGAAGACTTGAAACTAGTGATTGAGACCATAAACTCATGTTTACAATGTTCACTGAGGTAATAAATCAAGTGAGAAGTAGGATAATTTTCTCATAGACTTTTAGGCTGTTAGTTTCCCACTGGTCTGCTTACAATGACACATATTACCCACTCACTGAAGCATAACACTGATCGGCATGAGCCGACAGACTTCTGCTGATAGCCATCAGACTCAGGGCTGCTGTCCCTGCAGGCTTTGTATTAGCAGTGCAGGTCTTGTGATAGGTATTTGTTTTTAACTCAGGCCTGCAGGAGGTTTTACCAGTCTAACAGCATGTCAGCAATTTCCTCCAGCTCTGTGGAAAAATGATGGCTGAAATTACACAGTGTGTTTTGACTTTTGACTCTTTCTGTTAGGAAATCACACAGAGATCAACCTCTCGTGTTTCATGTAGATTTTGACTTGATTGATTACAGCAAGAAAAACTTTTCAGTGTTCATACAGGCACCTGACTGTGATGTACTTGATAAGTTGTGAATTGAAAATTGACTTTCAGTCCATCTATCCATTTTCTTCTGCTTACTCAGACACAAGTTGTGTTAATTTCATTATTTATATAATTAGAAATTATTGTTATATACTGCTTGGAAGTACTGAAAACAACAACAAATCTCAGCCTAATTGTCATTACTGGTTTCCCATTACACTTTCATGTTTGGCCTGAGTTCAGGAAATGGGCTGGTATTCAGTACTACACTCCTGATTTTGATCCACATGAGCACCCTCACTTCTTATTGCGTACTCCCACCTGCTGGTGAGTCTGGGTGCTCACCCCTAAACATCTGTGTAACTGCATCTCTGTATGAATAGCTTGATGTTGAGAAAACAGCACTGAAAATGCCTTTGATTCTCCTTCACATTACCCAGTTTATCCTGTAGACCAGCAGGTTATGTTTTGAATTGTTTTATTGTGGCATGTATGTGATATTATTTGTGTACAATTTGATTTGTTAACTAAATATACATTTATATACACACTGTGGAAATGTATGATGTGTGTAGGCCTAATGTTTGTAATGAAATTCATACAAAATAAGTGGGATATATGACCAAGATACATGTATGAATACATGTATACATAAAAAACATGTTGATGGGGTTAAAGCAGACGTTTGCCTCAACTTTCCCCTATAGCCATAAAGAAGTTGCTTCCTAACCATGGTCAGTTTTATTATTCTGTCCATTATCACTTAATCTGCCAATGGTTTTTAGCAATCAAAAAAAAATCAAAGGTGACGTCTTCAAATGTCTTGTGTTGTCCAACCAACGGTCCAAAACGAGAAAATAATCAGTTGACGATAAAAATTTAAGAAAAACAGATAATCCTCATGTAGGAAAAGCTGACACTAGGGAACGTGCTTAAATAATTATGTGATTATCAAAATAGTTGGTGATACATTTTCTATCTAATATCAATTAATGGACTAATTGTTTTTCAACTCTACAGACTTTGTATTTAAATCTAAGTTGGACGTCTCAAACGTAGATGTGACATGTGTTGTGATCTGTAGGCGGCCCTGCAGACTTTGAGGTCCGAAGTGACTGAGAGGGAGAAGAGCTTGGAGACGGAGATCGAGGCTCTGAGGAAGGCTGGCAGAGACCGAGAGAAAGACCTCGACACGCTCCACACCGTGCTGCAGTGCAACCAGGATATTATTAACGTAGGAACACTCATTAGAAACTGGGGATGGACTTTCATGCATTGTAGTTTTACACACATATTGCATTCAGACATAGTGTATAGTTGTACTTTGTGCCATGGTCAGTGCACTTTACATGCACCTGAAGTTTTATTTTGATAGAGCTGCTTCCTGTCCTTGCTCCAGGACCTGCGAGTGGCTCTGGGGGAGAAGGAGCGACAGCTGAAGGAGGTGGAGAATGAGAGGGAGGTGTGGCGACAGAGGGACCAGGCCCTCGCCATCGTCCTGCAGGAGAAGGAAGCTCTGATCCAGGAGCTGGAGAGCTGTCTGAAAGATGGACAGGTAATAAACAAGGTGTCATTTCTGCTGGGGATGCCTGGATAATAAGAGTTCATTTAACGTCTCCCACCTTTAAAATAAAGTGGCAGAGATTTCATTCTCTCTGTTAGTGAATGAGGTAAACTGTTACTCACAGCATGTCATTTTCCTTGTGATTGGTCAGGGTTTGGCAGGTGACAGAGAGGGAAATGGCGCCACCCTATGCAAGGAGGTCACCAAACTCACCACAGCCCTGCAGGGCTACCAGGACATGGTGCAGGTGAGACATTAGCCTGATGAAAGGTGGTATACAGTAAAGAGAAAGAGAGTTAAGAATGACTTTGCCCCTTTTCACCCACAAAAGAAACACTTATAGCTGTTTTACACTTTGATATTACACTTTGACAAGATTATTTTTTATGTTCACTGAAGACTACAATGTTTGCATGATATGCAGTAGAGCAATTGATCGACAGAAACATAATTGGCAGCTATTTTGATAATGAATTTATTGTTTCAGTAGTTTTCAAACAAAAATAGTGGAAGAAAATCCACAAACACTCAGGCCCCTGTTTCTCTAATGAGAAGATTTGCTTGTCTTTGTCATTTTAAACTCAATATTTTTTAGGTCAAACAAAACAAGACTTCTGACTATTGAACTCTTGGAAGTTGGGTGGATATGATTTGACGTTTCATAGTACTTTTCAAGTACAGCATAGATTAGTAAAAGACAGAATGAATGTTTTTACACTGTTTTGTACAGATGAAAGATATGTTTGTGAGCTTTAGAGGTGCTGCCATGTAGATTTTGTTATCTCTGGACAGAGCCAGGCTAGTTTTTCCCCCCATTTCCAGTCTGTGAGCTAAGGAAAGCTAACTGGCACACAGACAACACAGCGTCCTTTCTAACTTTTCCTTTTTCTTTTTTTTTCCAGAGTCAGCAGGAGAGTCACAGTCAGACGGTGTCCTCTCTGACGGATCAACTCAGAGACACTCAGCGAGAGCTGAGGGAGAAGGAGAAGGAGAGGAAGGAGGCTGATAGAGCGTGGCAGACCAACCGAGAGGACAGAGAGAGAGAGGAGAGGAGACTGAGGGACAGCCTGGACAAGAGAGACAAACTCATAGAGGTAAAGTCAGGGGACAACTCCGGGTCTGAGAAGTGAAGCTAATGTGGAAGCCTCTTAAACTTGCATTCTTTATAACAGCCAGCAGGGGGCGACTCCTCCTCCGAAATCTGATCGCATAGAAGTCTATGAGAAAATGAGCCTACGTCTCTCTTGATTTATTACCTCAGTAAACATTGTAAACATGCGTTTGTGGTCTCAATCACTAGTTTCAAGTCTTCTTCAATACAGCATGATGTTCATTTAGTAAATTCTGGTCCCACTTAGAGTCAAATAGACCATAAAGCAGGAGATGATTTAGGGCGAGGCTACCTTGTGATTGACAGGTCGCTACCATCGTGTTGTCCGGTCTGGGAGTTGTTCATATTTTGTCTTACAACATTAACCCTTTCACAGTGTGTTTTCAGTTCATGAAAGTTAATTACAACATTTTTGGCCATTCAGCGTCTGGTTGTACTTAGCTCCACTCTGTCATGTCACTTCTGGTTGCAAAAAAACAAGATGGTGACAGCCAAAATGCTGGACTCAAGGCTTCAAATCAGCAGTCCACAAACCAGTGGTTGACGTTACAGGTTACGTCCACTTCTTTTATACAGGAATCTCTGCAGGTAAAGTGATACTCAGATTTGATTTGAATCGATAGAACTAGTAGCTTATATTGTGTATACAAACAAACAAGACATTTATGGTAAGATATAGACATATAAAAAAGTACAAAATTGTATCTAATCTCTTTAGAGCTGCAACAATCAGTCAATTCATCGATGAGTCTACCGACAGAAAATTAATAAGCAGCTGTTTTGATTTGAAAGGAAATGTGAGGATCACTTTTCTTTTTTTGTCACTGTTAACTAAATATTTTAGAGTTTTAGACTCTTGGTTGGACAAAACAAGACATTTCAAGATGTCCACTTGGACTGTTGCGGGAATTGTTCATTGTTTTCTGATGTTTTGTGTACCCAACGATTAATCAATTAACAGATAAATGGATTTGAAGTTAGTTGCAGACCCTAAATCTCTCTCTTCTTCTCCTCTCCCCACAGAAATATTTTATTTTAAGTTCATATGTGACAGCATACTAGAAAATACATTTCAAAAATGTATATTTATATAAAATGTTGTTCACAATAATTCATCAATATAAAAATACACCATGAAGCACTTTTGTAGCCTTTTTTTGTTTTTTTGGTGGTGTAGTTCAAATTTTTCATCGTTAGTGTCAGGTTTTGATGTCAGATTAGGGCTGCACAAATAATGAAGGTTTTATTGAAATCATAATATGGTCTATGGCAATTTTCAATTCACAGGAGGTGCAATATTTGTTAAAGGTAAAATGTGTGTCAAAGTAGCATTTTTAATTTACTGTTGTGGTGCAGCAGAGATTTTCTACATGTCTACATGACTTAAGAAAACATCTTTGCTTGGTACAGATCCCCGTAAAAATCACACCATCATCATTTTCATATGTTTTTCAATTAAAATGAGAATAATGATGTTAAAATTATCAGTCCGTCTGATATTGCAAACCTAAAATACTGCGATTGCAATATCAGACAAATTAATTGCAATTAGATATTTCTTCAAAATCCTTCAGCCCTGTGTTAGACCCTCCAGCTTTTTATCGACACAGTCAGACAGAGATTTTAAGTCAGAGATTCTCACCAGCAATTGCGACTGGCAAAAATAATTAAAAATATATGTATATATATATTTAAAGTACAAACCTACAGTAGCTCATCTACTAACTGAAAAAGAATAAAAGAAAGCAACACTTACAGTAAAGCAAAAGTTGGGATATCGTGTACTTTTGCTTTTGTCAACAAACCCAATGAAAAGACAAAGTACAACAATTAATAGCTCCTGCTGTTATGTGTATGACAATCTGGCATTCATTATGAATACTTGTGATAGTGACTGACATCTTTATGTTTCTTCAACATAGCAAATCCTGTTGGATGCTGAGGAGCAGGACCATCTGTTCAGAGAGCTGCAGCAGAACCTGCAGAACAAACGTGAACCTCTGACTGCCATCAAACACACACTGTGATAGAGGACGACTACTGTACTGACAACATGAGCAAACTAACTGCACACAGACGGATGAGTACTTTTGCACTTTCTGCACCACCTTTTTGCCTCTTCAACATATTTATCGTGGTGTACATTAAGCCTATTTATATTTATCTCTCTAAGTTTTTGAGGTTTGCATTTGCAGACCAGCCTTGTTTTGGCAGTTTTCCACGATAATTACTGAACTCTGTGGAGTGAATCAGTAATTTCAGGCTTAAGAGAGTCAAACAGCCTGATTGTTTTCAGTATGGAGACATGGCAGGTCAAGCCTCTTATAGTTGGATGTTTAATACTTGATTTAAAAACCACCAGATTACTGTATTTAGTTACCTTTTTAATGTAATGGCGCTAATGGTCAAGCAGTCGTTAGATTCCATTTCATGCAGTGGGATTGCTGATACAGACATTTCTGTATGGTACAGTATGATTGTTAGTGGATCTTAGTCACATTAATTATGTCCTTCAGGACAGGAGCGGGTATGAAATTGCTTTGAATCTGAATTTAGCTTTTTTTGCACTGTCTTTATTGTGTTTGTCTTTTCACTTTCTTGGTACAGAGCTGTCACTTTTTGTTTACAGTGCTATCAGAGCACTCGTGGAGGGAAATCCTTAGGACCAAAATAATATTTTTAACTGCTTTGATTTTCTGATTTTATGTCTCTTTTTCTTTTTTTTTTTTTTTGAACTATTCTCAGTTATCTTCAGTGTTTACGTGTCTTGTATTGTTAGTCTGGGACTTTATTACTAGAGACATTTTCTTTCTTTTAGCTCAAGAGAATTAAACACTCTGATCCAAATTACTTCTGTCTACGGATGCAATTATTTCATTAACTAGCATGCATGCTTGGCGATGGCGCTGGTTTCAGAAGTGTTTTACCCCATTCTGTTTTATTTTAAATTTTAATTTTATTTATCATTACAAAATTGATCAGAGCTGATCTGGAATCTGTTGTCTTTGAGCAGCTGGCAATCTAACTCAAACTAGGCAGCGCTGATCAAATATGAATCAATATTCTGTTACTGTGATGACTGTCATCAGAAACATCTATGTTTAGCTGTAAAATGAGAAAGTTTGTGACCCGGCAGCCATGTTGAAATCAGCTGAGAAAATATCAAGCACCGCTCGCCAGCCGGAGACTGACCATTTGATCAGTGTTTGCGAGTGATTTACAACTGCCGCCGCTGAATGAACAGTCAATAGGAATGCTCTCTCTCTGAAATGACCTGTGATTGGCCAAAATCTCCTGAAAACTGAGCCATGAGTACGTGCAGAAGCCTAGTTATCTCTCAGAGCATTTGCATTACAATATGCTGAAAGGTTATTATGAAACTTTTTGCCAGTGATGCCAAACATATACTACCTACTGCAGGTTTAACTCTGCTTCTGTTCTTTATAGTATGAGATCACCGTGCTTACAGTATCGCAGTACATCGTAATACAGTCTGTTGAATCATAGCCCCGTATCATGATACGTATCATATCACCACAATCATGCCAATACACAAATAGCCCTAATACTCACACAGGCACATTGCATAGGGATGTGAGCAGAAATGTGTGGCCTGTTTGCTGGCTCACTAGATTATTATGGAGGAATCCACAACACATCAACTCATGTGGACCAAAAATAAATCTCCATACATGTGGGTGGATAAGAGAACCATAAACCTCCTAACAGGACCACACAAAGCAAATCACACTCTCCAGAGCAATTAGCCTACTATATTACTATTTGGATATGTTGTCTATTTTATCTGTATATTGTAACCTGAACAGGGACTAAACTAATTCCTGCATGTTAATCCTGTATTTTACACTGTTGTTCATTAATGTGTCCCTAACAAATGAATAACTAAATGAAATACTGCAAGATATAAAAGTACACCAGTAGTCTCACTCTGCATTCAGTCAGAAATCAGTCAATATCTGACCTCCACACCCTTTTAATTTGAACCATTCCCCACCTACATATAAGCCTGTATGAGAGTGTTAGAACATGGTTCAATTAACCAGATCATCCAACCTTTCAGGAGACAGAGGCCCTCACAGTTTACCCATAATGGACGCCCACAACCACGCTGCCTAAAAACACAACGTTCCTCAGTCAGCAGCACTAGTGCTTTGAGATACCAACATTAAAATAATACTGTCACAGTATGAACACTGAGCAAAGCAAATGATTGATATTTAGGAGACCACCTGTCGTCTTCAGGGTTCACCAGTTCCTCTTTCTGTAGTGTTTTCATTGGTTGTCACGTTGTGTCCTCAACCTCATGTGAACAGTTTACTTTACAGTCTTCACTTAAAGCTGCTATTTAACATGAAACAAACAACCTCTGAGGAAAAGAATTAAATTGCGTCTGTAACGGCTGAAATGCAACAACTCCAGCGCCCTGGTGGAAACATCGGATTTGATCATCTCCCATAGCAACCACTGCAAGAGTAAAAATAAAAATGAACTAATTAAACCTGCAGCAGAATGTTTTTGGCATAATTAAGCAAAATTTTCATAATAACCTTCCAGCATATTGTAATTCACAGGTTCTGAGAGAAAATTAGATTAATGCACTTCCTTATGGCTCTGAGAGAGCGTTCCTATTGGCTGTGCTCCGGCTGGTGGGCGGTGCTCTGTATTTCTTCAGCTGGTCTCAATATGGCTGCCGGATCACAAACTTTCTCATCCTACAGCTAAACAGTAACTACAGGATGTTTGTGAGAACATGTGATGACAGAAATACTGAAGGCATTACAGAAACAAAATGTTGTCGTTGATGATTTCATCTTATCTCAGTTCAGACTGCATGCTTTAGACCAGTGGTTTTCAAAATGGGGTCCGGGCCCCCCAGAGGTCCACGAGGAGGTTCCAGGTGGTCTCAATCAAAAAGGGGAATATTTTAGTTTCTCAATGATTTTCTCCGTAAGTTACACAATGACAGAATGTCATGAGCAATATTACTTTTTATAAATTAATAGTGTGAATGCTGTTTAACAGTATAAAGGTTAATTAAAGGTTGATTCTGACTGAGACAGTCTGTCTGTCTGTCTGTCTGTGTTTAGCAGTACAGTTCATCTGTCTGATATTCATATTAAGCATTTCTTCTTTCAACTGTACCACTTTTGCAGTATTACAGTTGTATATACAGTGTCCAGCATTATATTTCAGTTCTTAGTATATTTAGATGATGCAGTTTAGTTTCCAACTCTGTAGTTTTACATTTCAACTTCAAGGGCTTTCAGCAGTGAAGTGCAATGCATGTGATCTTCAACATTTTTAGGCAAGTCGTTTCACATTTCTGCATTTTCAGCAATGTTTTGCAATTAATTGGTGTGCCACTGTATTCAGCATCATCATTTGGACTACTCCAGCTACAGAAACCATTTAACTATCAATATATTCAGATAGATACATTCACATTTACCACTTTTGGCAGTTTTACAGTTTAACTTCTGGGTTTTCTAGCAATGTATTTCAGCTCTTAGCTTCTTAAGCTTCCAACTCTTGAACATTGCAGTTTCAAGGTTTTTCTGCAGTGCAGTGCAATGGACTTGAGCTTTAACATTTTTAGGCAAGTCATTTCACCTTTCTGCATTTTCAGCAATGGTTTGCAATTAATTTCAGCGATCAGCATTCACATGTATTTTCAGCAGGAAATGCATTTTCTAGTTTCTAAAGCAGTTGTTAATGTTTTACAGGGAGAGATTCATGTCAATACAATCTGTAGACCTGCTTTAGCTCTGAGTCATGTAACATTGTCTGTGGGGGAAACGAATGGGGATTTGACTGTAAAAGCCGGTGTTGAATGACAGCAGCACCCCCTGCCTTCTCCTCACTATCCAATCACCAAATAGCTTTGAGTTTCTAGTTACTTCAGGAACTGTTGCTATGGAGCTCAATCCTCAAAAACAAAAAAAAGTGATTCATTCATTAGAAGGATTTATCAGAGAGGTAACAGCTGAGACTCAACTTCTTTCTTTGGGAGAAACGCGGTAGTGAAGGAATGCAGGTCCAGTCGGTGCCCCTCGGCTCTGTCACCATCGGACCGCAGTCTTGGCGCGATGGAACGGTCCGCTCCATCCGGCAGGCGGAGCGCCTGGTGCGGCAGACTCGGGCCGGGCGGGCCGGGCGGTCCGGGACCTGCAGCCGGCCCCTGAGCTGCAGCGCCTCAGCCGGTTTCACCCCAAAGCGCACAGACGACACAGCGGAAACAACCGAAGATAAGATCACAGTGGGGGAAGGTGGAGAGAGTCGTGACTGCATCTGCAAAAATACGATGTCGAGGCCCCAAACCACAGGAGCGCTGGTGAGAAAACACAGACACCATCCTTCAGCCTTTAGGCTGAAAGCTGAGGACAGGGAGCAACCGGCTGAACCCACCAGCAATATCAGGCTACAGGGTCAGAGTGATATAGTTTGACACAACCATGAGGAATAATAGCTGCAGATTACTTTTCATCACAGTGATTAAAAAAACGCACCAAATATCATCTGTCTTATAAAAGTTAAGTGAAGATATAAGACCTTAGCTTGAGGTAAAGCAATAAAAGTTACGAAATCATTATTCAACACCCAACAGAAAGTATAACTTACTCTTACATGTACAAGTCCTGCATTGAAAAGCGTACTTTATTAAAAGTTTACTAGTCTTAGCAAAGTTAAAGTAATGTAGCATAAAAGTATTTATTATACAGAATGGCTCTATTCAGAGTGTTATTGTTAACAGATTATTACATTATTGGATAGTGGTGTTATTTTTTTTGAGGTGGCTATTTTAACTACATAATATTCTGTTGTGCAGTTTAGTCTATAATGAATAATCATATTTTAGAGGTTGATCATATGTTCATAAGACTCAGACAGTCATGTCAGGTGATGAATCTTTTGTTGTTGAGTAAAAGTCATTTTGCAACATGGAGGCTAGTCATAGGCCTACACTGCTGCCACGGTAACACACTCACTCATCGTCAACCACTTATCTGGGGTCGGGTCGCAGGGGCAACAGTTCCAACAGTGGACCCCAAACTTCCCTTTCCTGGGCCACATTAACCAGCTCTGACTGGGGGATCCCGAGGCGTTCCCAGGCCAGTGTGGAGATATAATCTCTCCACCTAGTCCTGGGTCTTCCCCGGAGCCTCCTCCTGGCTGGTCATGCCTAGAACACCTCCACAGGGAAGTGCCCAGGGGGCATCCTTACCAAATGCCCGAACCACCTCAACTGCCACGGTAAATATTCACTTATTCTGCAGCCTGATGGGAGACACCAGTGTCAAACTCAGCCATTTATCTGTTTTTTCCACACTAACTGGCAGCTTGATCACTGATGACACAGAAATAACTCGTAATACTAACATCACTGTCTGATGTACTGACTCACAAGCCTTGTTAGAAGTGAGAACCAAACATCAGATATTTTCCACAGGGATGGACCTGCCAAAATTTTTTAAATGATTAATTCAAAGTCATAATCATTTTTTCAAGGAAAAGCCATACTTTCAATCAGGGCGTTTCTAAAAGCTCTGTGGATGTATTATTTTTTACAATGATTTGTACACATAGAAATGTTATCAACAAGACCTTTAACCTGTAAAAAGTGTTAAAGATACTGTATGTAGTGTAGTAAAAAGTACTATATTATTTCTCTGAGATGTAAAGGAGTAGAAGTAGATATATAAGAACCTTAAAAATGACTTTCCACCACTGACCCAGACATTTAGAAATAGCAATATAACTTTCTTCCTAAGTTCCCCAGAAGCTCCCAGAGGACATCTGTGGCTCCGTTCCCACCTACCAGCATGCGTGAGCAGTGTGCTGGGGCCAGCGTTTCCGTGGCCGGTGAGTACATGCGGAGGGTGCGGGAGGTGGAGGTTCAGCTGCGCAGGCAGGCTGGCAGGGTGACCCAGGAGGGCATCATGCTGGAGAGGGAGAGGGGTCACCTGGAGAAGATGCTGCGGAGTCTCCGGAATGATCTGACTGTCAACAGAAGGAGCTCGGAGGGGAGGACCAGGAGGCCATCCACGACTGAGACGGTAAGTTTACCCTCATCTCTTGGCTTTTGTCTTCCTTACAGTGTGCTTTGTTCTTTAATAGTGGGATAAAAACAGTCGTAAGGTATAACCAGACGATCCTCAAGGAGGTTTCTTCAGGAACCAGCAGTGGAGCTGTATTTAAATCAAGGCTCAAATTGGCTCACATATGCAATGTCTGAAATTTTTTGACTTTTGGTCTCAACCACTTCTAGATTGGGACTTATTTTATCTAAGGACAAAAGAAACACAGGTAATGTTTAGGGATTTCACCTGAAGAAACATGCAGGAAACTTTACAAAATAATAATAATAATAATAATAATAAAAAAAAAACAGTATAAATCCCACACGCCTCACACATTATAATTACACTTATCTCATGCAGACAGAGCTAATATTGAATCATTTTAAAAACCTTTCAGTATTGACTACAATATGTATTTGCACTATCATTACAGTTTAATCGTGGTGTAAATGATACACCAGACTACCAACTGATTGATTAAGTTCTGTATTGCGATCTTCATTTGTTAAAGAGAGTAGATGTGTTTGCTGACAGGTCTGCTCTGTTGCAGGAGAGAGATGGTGCTGATTACTTGTTGTTGTGTGAGAGGAGAGAGCTGGCCCAGTTGAAACAGGATCTGGAGGGAGCTCTAAGAAACACAGTGACCCAGCTACAGGTGATTTACGTTACTATTCTGTCTTCATCGGTTGGCTTCCTTTCACCCCCCCCCCCACTGTCTCTGTTTCTTTCTCTCTCTTTCCACTCCCATGTGACTTTCTACTACTGCTGTTAAACACCACACAAATACTTTGCATTAATTCTGATGTGTATTTGCCAAGACCTGCTCCAGTAACACCCTCTTTATAAGAAAACAGTTCACCAAACTATGTAGAAAATATAAGTTGAACTGTGAAAATTAGTTAAAAGAAATATATTTTTAAAAGAGCTGAAATGATTATTCAGTTAATCAATTGAAGTTGATCGACAGAAAATTCATTGATAATTGGATAATCATTTGACTCATTTTAAAAGAAAATCACAAAACCGCCTCACGGTTGTATGCCTTCGCCAACCAGTCAAGTTTACATCTACGTCTGTCCAACATATCATCACTTCATCATTTTATCCTGTTGGACACGTGTGTGAAAATGTCTTAATTAGCACATGAATTCATAAGTTATAGCCAGAAACATGTTTTGGAAGATCACAATGACAGACAGACAGACAACCCTAAAACACAGCAATAGCTATCACCAGTGGAGGCAGCAAAATCATTTTCTATAGTTTCAGTTTTTTCAGTGTGAGAAGTTCTTTGTCTTAATAGAAAATTTAACCTGTTTGGGTTTTGGAAACTTAAAGATGTCACCTTAGGTTTGAGGGAAATTGTGTTGGCCATAACCGTCAGATTAATCAATAATGCATCTAATCTTTCGTTGCAGACCCAATGTGTCCCGTTTATGTGTCTTGCAGTCCCTGGGTCAGAGCAGCAGACAGCTGCTGGACTGTGCCAATGAGAGGGCTGTTGTTCTGGACCTGCTGCCTCACAGCAGCTCTGCTGGACGACACGGCGGCGCTGCTCACACCGTCACCAAAACAGACCCTGTCGGCCCGTTCACACCAGGTACACCGAGGACACAAAGTAAAACTGTACCGATCCCTGTAGGCAACCACACTGTTGCAGCAGGACAAGCAGATCTCAAAGAGAAAAGACAACTTACACAAAGCAACACAAAAGAGGGAGCTTGATTTTTACACACATTCAATGTCGCAAATGGTAAAATTAAAAGACGTGCCATGTGAAATTATGGATCTAATATGGAGACATCGGTATTCAGAATAAGGCTGAACAAATGAGTTTACTGCATTGTTCATATGTGTGTTAATGCACACTGCCTGTGTCTACAGTATATTCAGGGAATATTGTGGCCATGTAGACACATACTGTAGTAACAAGATTACTGTAACAGCCTACAGTCATGCTAGCAGCTCTGTGTGGCACACTGGTGTTTGAGCTAAATGTAGCTCAGAGGGTAGAGCAGGTCGTCCACCAATCGGAAGGATGGTGGTTCGATCCCCAGCTGCTCCGGTCACATGTCGATGTGTCCTTGGGCAAGACACTTAACCCCAAATTGGTGTAGCCATCGGTGTGTGAATGAGATGAACGATTATTCAGATTAGATCCAGATGGGCTTAGCAGCCTCTGCCATCAGTGTATGAATGTGTGTGTGAATGGGTGAATGTGACATGTATTGTAAAGCTCTTTAAATGGTCAGAAGACTAGAAAGACTAGAAAAGCGCTTTATAAATGCAAGTCCATTTACTTTATCTAATTATGTCAACATGTGCATTAGTAGCTGTCCACTATTATGTCTTACAATGGGCAGCGTAACCACTGTATATACTGTATAGAGAATGCAAATATAAGTGAAAGTAAATAAGTGATCAATGGGGACAACAACTTTGAAACTGGTCCAGTATTGAAGGTGAATGTTTTAATGAGCTGTGAGTCTCAGATTGTTACTATAAGCAATTATGGGGACATTATGGAAAGGATCCTACAGAGGGATAAAATGATTTTCTTATCTTTTGCCTGCTCCGGTCTGTTTGTTATTGTGTCCAAGTCTTGCTCAAGGAGAAGTCTCATTGTGCAATCTGAATATCCATATACTCTGGCTCAAAAAAATACAGGCGGCCATCATATACAAGGACCTCATCCACATTATGGAAACCATCTAAATATTCAGCAATGACATTGAAAATCTTTTAGATAACACTAAGCTACACTGTCTGTACTCTAACGCAACACACTCACGTTTCCACCAGATTGACTGTATCCCATTTTTCCATCGTTGTCCTCCAGCAACACGTTACCTTGCCAGATTTCAGAGGGAGACTTCTCATTGAGCGAGACTCTTTACATGATGCCAGACACTTAACATAACAATCACAGCAGTCATGTCAAAAACAAGCACTTTTAATGGAAGTACAGCTAGCCCCAATGAGATTACACAGCAGCATGTGAGCAGCAGCCGTCTATAGCTCTCTCCCTCAATACTGGACCAGTTTCAGAAATTGTTGTCCCTGATAGTCAGTTAGACACAAAAACATGAGAAAATATGGTTGAGCTATACAGAGATTACCCTTTAACATGTTACCTGCTTACTCTCAGGTATGCATTAAGGGTTATTTTTCCCCAACTCTCTGTTCTTGTCCACCGTAGCTTGCTTAGATTAAACAATTATTTTTGTCACTGATTTGTCTGCCTCCAGAATGTAAACAGGTTTTAGAGTCATCCACTTCAACAGTCCAAAAGTCACAGCTACTGAGGGAAAACATCAGACAGATGCTAACCAATGCAATCAGCAGACAGAAAGCTGTTCACGACGCCGTCAACGATGGCCTGGTGAAGAAAATTGCTGAGACAGTCAGTCTGCAGGTAGACACAAATATAACGTGTCAAACATCTTTGTATGTAATAGAGAAATACTGTGACGCTGTCACACACTCTCCATTTCATTTCGTGTTTTGCAGCAAAACCTGACTCTGATGTCTGCAGCCACCAGGCAGGCCATGTTTCGCAAGCAGAGGGAAATTAACTGTATTCGTCACAGCTACGGCAGAGCACAGGTTAGTCATTGTGTATGCTGAGCAGGATCAGTGAATATACCAGAGGTTCAGAGACAACGTGCAAAGGGTGATGTTTTCCCCATGTTATTCTGTTTGCAGGGTCCAGAGTGCAGCGGTGACATACTGTCCAGGGAGAAGCTCAACAGGCCTCTGGTGCAGGTTTATCACCGACACCCAGGGACACAGTTACCTGAGGCTGCTCATCTCATACAGGTGTTTACTGCTCCTACAATAGCTATCCACGTACAGTTTATGCAAACACACTCACAAATGATGGTGACAGAAATTTGGTTACCATCTTCTTTTTCATACTTCGTAAAAGGGTTCAGAGTTGTAACTAATGGTTTTATTAATTCTTAATAAATCAATTAGCAGTACTTTATAGATTAATAATAACCCATTGTATACACTAGTATAACTTGCTTTGTCTTTTTATCCCGTTGTTCTTTAATTAATGAGGAAATTTAAATTAACTTTAAATTAATGCAGAATTAATTCATCTTTTACATTACATTATTAATTCTACAATAAAGCAGCACTGCAACAAGCTGTTAACACAATATTAATCTGTATAAACAGATTCTGCATTCACATGTAGAATCTGTAGGCAACGAGACAAGAGTGTGGTACCAGAAGCGGTCTGGTTTCTGTTTGTAATGTGATTAGTACTAATCGATCATGAGCAGGCTCGCACACAGAGAAGGAAGTCTTGGACCTGATATCCACTGACTACACTGGAACCCAAGACATATAGCCTCTGGCCTCCAGAGGCTTATCCGTCGTCAGACCGAAAGCCGATGGGTTCCAATATTGACAAAACATTGACATGTTATCACCTTATAAAGTTGCTATGCCAAACATGTGAGAGAACAGTTGGGCATTTACACATCCAGCAGTCACAAACCACCATTAGCATCCATTTGAAGTTGTGTTTCTGGCCAACTGATAAATGCACATCCAATTTTCACTCTTCCTTTATCTCTGTTTTGGTCTCTACCAAATTTGTCAGTTGACAAATAAAGCTTTTTGACGAAAAGGGAACTACTGTGTTAGCCTGCAGTCGCACCTCTGCAGACAACTATCTGTATGAGTAATCTAAACCAAACCAAAACTGGGACTTGTCTCTTGATGCTGCCTCAACACATTAGAGGGTCAGGTGTTGAGGCTACCCTTAAAACATACACTGACCTGAATACAGGGAGTAACAGCAAACAAACAGTCAGAACACCATCTTTACACTTAGAAGTTGTCTTTAATGTAAGACAGTAGGAGTTTCTTTCTTCATGTCTGTAAATAAAGACAATCACAAAACATACCAGAATCTTTTCATATTAAAATATGTTCACAAGACTTCACACCATATATTTAGGGGAAAAAAAAGCTTTCAGAGGTTTAACACTAACCTCCCCTACCGCGGCCTGCTGAGGGCCTCTAACATACCAGATGTATTTCCTGTGTCTCTCAGGGCAGCGCAGAGCTGAGGAGACGTCTAACGTCCTCTGAGGGTGAGCTGGCGAGGCTGCAGCGCGCCTGTCAGCAGCTGCTGGACGACCAGCACAGCAAGACAGCAGCAGCTCAGGTGGATGCAGCCGTCATCCGCATGAGGCGCCGGCAGGTCGATAAGCGAGCCATGCCGTCTATCCTCCAGCAGGGGGCGTGCAGAGGCCAACTCCACCTGTCTTGTATTCAGTAGGGCTGCAGCAGACATGCCAGTAGAGAGAGATGATCACTGTAAGTGTGTTGTGAGAAATAGGGAGCAGCCATGTGCAAAATGTCAAGATCAATAAAATTCGATATATGGACACCCCTGTTCACATGCTCTATGTTACAGGCCCTTTCCTGTTTACGAATCATCTGATGACAACGAAATTATGAGGATTTGTCTCCGGTAACTTAAGATAGCTTAGACACTTTTAATGGTCTGTATTTATATATGGCTGACAAAATGTTAATGTCGCTGATGGAGCAAACCCCAGCCAGCTGTTACTTCAGGGCTGAAAGAAATGCCCAAATTTTATTTGTCGTAACATTTCATCGTGGTCTAATACAGTTGTCTACTGCAATTAAACAATAAAAGCCCTGTATAGCGCTGAAAATAAAAAAAAGAGATGGAGTGTCTAATACGATTATCTTATCTGACAAGCTGAGATTTCTCACTGAAACACATCTATTTACTTATTCAACTAAAGTATTAGAGTTTATATTAAGATCTAAACAGACAAACTGCATTTTTGTGAACCAAAACAGCTTCTACAGACCTTT
Source organism: Pterois miles (assembly GCA_947000775.1). Classification (NCBI taxonomy): domain Eukaryota; kingdom Metazoa; phylum Chordata; class Actinopteri; order Perciformes; family Scorpaenidae; genus Pterois; species Pterois miles. Next base: position 8,109,187 of record CAMQGK010000568.1, on the reverse strand, counting down.
AAACTTAACATCTTTACCATAAAATTCCTGCACTGTTTCTACGTCCTGCTCAGAGGTCTAGTCATGGGACTGCAGGTCACTTGACAGCTGTCCCACCAAACTCAACGTCTTTCATTAAGAAATAAGACATGATTTAATAAACCTGCCCTGTTTTACTTTAGTACACACCACGCCTTGTCATTCTGTAAAAAGACTTGGGCGAACATTTTGTGTAGTTTTCAACCTAAACTGGAGTGTAGTTTCCTCACAAAGCCCTATTGATTCTCTTAAATCTGAATGGGACTATTCTCTGTGGGACAGTGAGTGTCCCGGGCAGCGCTGTACACCCATGGCTGTCACCGGGAACCTAACCGCCTGATTGAATCATAAGTATTGGGGTGTGGAGCTTTTTGGAGTTGACAAACAGAATATCAAGAGAAACCAGAGGAGATTTACTGTCAGATCTCTGCAGCTGGGCCACTTGAGGAGGCTGAGAAAGTCTGGATAAAGCTGACTAAGTCATTAAGACAGAGACTTCAACAGGTTTCTTGTTTTCAAGATGAAGACAGCTGGTTTGTTCTAGAAAATAACGAGAACGAGTCGACGTTAAGTGCTGAAGAATCAAGCTGCAATCATATTTTCTCCAAGAAACAGTCAGTAATGTCGAAGCTGGTTCTCCCTCTGCTTCTTTCTTTACTTCCAGCTGTGGGTAGGTGAACAAAACACAAATGTCTTTTTGTGTTTGCTTGTATTTATGAATGTACAAAACATGCATGATAATGCCAACAGAAATACTTTTGCTATTGCAGCAATAGATAAGATAAGATAAGATAAGATATTCCTTTATTAGTCCCACAGTGGAGAAATTCACAAATAGCTATTACTCTACAAGTAATGTTTTTTTTTTTTTTTTTTTTTTTTTTTTTTAGCAGTGATTAATCTGCAAATTATTTTCTCAATCACCTGATTAAAATTAAATTAAAATTGTGGCTCACAGTTCCTAAGAGCCAAAGGTGACATCTTCAAATGCTTCGTTTTATCCTACTAACAGTCAAAAACCCAAAGATATTTAACTTACTGTAATATAAGACAAGGAACACCAGCAAATCCTCACATTTGAGAAGCTGGAACCAGCATTTTTTAGAAATGATGAATTAATTATCAAAATAGCTGTCAATCAACTAATATAGCTTGAGTCAATAATAAAGCTTTCTGTTAATTATAATTTAAGTTTATTTATTAATTGATTTACCACTGATACTAACGATATATTTTTAGCTCATCAATTAAAAAATGTTAACACTTGAATTGAGAGCAATAGATGGTACAGTTTGTAATTGTCATTGTGTTTTGGATCATAATCCAAGCTCCTCTGCAATACTCTTTTCCAAAATGTCATGTTTTCTCCAACCTACCTGTCCTCTAGTTCCCCTCTTCTGTTACACCTGTGTGTTTCCCGCCATCTCACCTCTGGACTGCATCAGATTCCCTCTCAAGTGTCCACCCGGGCAGGTCTGTCTGTCCAGCAGAGCTGTAGGTGAAAAAGGTGAGGGTGCCTCAAGTCACTGAACAAAAAATTGAAATGAATCAAACTGAGAAAAAGAACTGAGAAAAGCGGCATGTATGGAGATGTGTCGGTGTGGTTTATTTTGAATGTGTGCAACCTTCTCCCAAAGTGATGTTTCTAAAAAGCTCACGATTTTCAGGAGACTTCCGTGTGGTGTTGTATGAGAAGAGCTGCATCCTGCCCTCCCTGTGTGGAGTCACGGGAGAAAAACACATCATGGGACTCAACTTCACTTTCACCAATGAATGCTGCGACACACATCTGTGCAACGGAGCTCCAACACCCGCTACCCCCTACTGGGCTGGCACATTACTCACACTTCTTATTTCATACTCAGTTTGGTGAATTGAAAGAAAAAAAAAAAATAAAGCAATATGGCAGAAGACTTCGGTATGTTCAAAATCACATACTTTTTCTTTGTACTAAGTAAAGACATACATAGTTGCAGAATTTCCTCTCCAACAGTTTGATTGTATCAAAAAGTTTCTTAAAGTCTTCAAAAATTGGATGAAAAATTACTTTGGAGACGTGTTCAGGTTTCAATGCAAAAGTGTTTATTCTGTCACCAAAATAAACTATGTTTTACATACAAAACACCCTTTTTTACATGCTACCCTCTGGGAGTAAACAGTGTATTTTTTACCATTTTCCTCCAATCACCTTTCTCAAAACAGTCTTGATGCCACCCATTGCCATGTTTTGGACAGCTCTGTGTTTTGTACTTCCACCGAAAACCTGTGATCTGTTGATTTTAAAGGTCAGATGTTAATTTGATGGATTGGTTTCACAGCAGGTACTGAGTTATCTGATACCACCTTGGATCATTTTTCTCACTTCAAACAGAAATTAGGTGCTCATGAGTCAAAAAAAGGGGGTGCTTGCAACTTTGTGATCCCTTTTTTTAGGATGAATTTTTTTGTTCACTGTTTCACCCAGAGTGCATTTGGCCTGCTTCATGTTGAAAACCCTTTGCTTACATACTGCATCAAGCATGGTTTTCTTTATATATGTTTAACATAATAAAATAATAAATAATAATAATAAATGATAAAAAACATACTTAAAATGCAACACACTCAATTTTATTGTACTTTATATGCCCTTATAAGGTTTTCCCACAACAGTTTCCATGATTTTGTACTTTTATACAAACTGCGATAAAACTTATGAGTCAAGTTTGTCTCAGAGGGCTTTAAAATTTGTGTGTAAATACATACACACTGTGTTGTATTCACCCTCTGTCCTGGTGATCTCCCACCAAAAAAAGATAAAACTCCTCCAAAAAGAGGTTCACATACAGAAAAGATGGTGGTTGCATAAGCATAATTCAAAGAATTACAGTAAAATGTAGGTTTCAGTGATTTAACAAATTAAATAAATTTTAGCTGTGCAGATGTGACCCAAGCTGGAAACAGTGTCACTTCACACTATGTGGTGGATAATATATCACTGAGACATGGCTGGAGTGAAATCTTTGCCTGCACACCCAAACTGACCTGACCTAAATACGATGTCATGGACACACAGTGTTGGGAGGGATTTTTATAGCAGTGCTGACTGAGAGATTATTTTTAAAAAGTACAAGCAAAGAAGGGAAAGCAAATACAAGACATATTGTTATCTAAATCCTGAATGAATTGTTCAAATGCTATATACAAACAGTAAACCTTACATTACATTGGGAATTACATTTTTCGCACAGGTTACGCACAGAGCAAAGAAGATGAAGCTGTACTCCACCTGAGCTTTGCTTGTGCTCATGTAGCACAAAAAAAGTCTTTATTATGTTCATGTTGGATACCTGCAAACCAGCATTGCCATATTGTTTATTATGTGTTGACAGAATTGTATAAAAAATATTGTTTGCACTTAATGTTTTTATTTGATCAGATAACATTATGTAATGTATGTACATTATGTATGATCTCTATTATATTTAAGTGTCATCTATTTAAATAATCCAATAAACCATAAGAAATAAATGTATAATACACTAACTTGTTTAAGTAGTTTATTTTTTGTACATCCACGAAGAAGTTAACCAAACCCCATCACATTTATTTACATAATTACCGCTTTCTGAACCTTTTTCACAGGTATTTTGACTTGTCTGATCCGTTCTGTATCCAAAATATCCCAGTGAGCTCACCGGAAACCGGCCCCCTAAATGGGAAGGGGGAACCATTCATTGAGGTTATTAGTTCCACTTGTACTTTTATTGAGCCAAAATACGTTAAACGGGGTCTATACAGTAAAACAAAATCAATCCACTTGCTATTTTACTCGTAATACTAATCGAGGTAGGATAAATATGAAAAATGCACCTGCTAAAAGCAGGACAACTTGTACCATTAAGTTGGTTTTCGTGAAACAACCAGTGTGTGGCGCCATTTTGTTTCCGTTTGCTACCAGGTGCTGCTGATTGGAAGAGACCATTATCAGTGAAAAGGTTGGATGTTTAAGTCTAATCAGTAAAATTCAAACATAAAACTGCCGGGCATGGTTTACCTAGCACTGTTGTTCCTACTGCCGCTGTTGTCCTCCACTGATGGAGGAACACCACCGACGTTTGAGGCTATAAAGCAAACCACCCAGGTGATGAGAGACGTTTCCCGGACAGAAACACCGACTCTGCCGCCGTCGTACCTCCGCCTTCCCGTATTTGTGGACTCCAGGCTGCCGCTGGTGGAGAACTGGTATTTCTCTCCATCCACAGGCACCGGACTGGAGCCTGTACCCGAACCCGTCCGAGAAGTCCTGCTCCCGGTTCAGACTAACACCGGTCCGCCCAGCGTCTCGGGTGTTTCCGTGAGGATTTCGTGCGAGCTCAACAAGATGCTCGTACAGGTGCAGAGGAGCGTTATGGACACCCGTGAACCGGACTCTCGGCTCAGACTGGGGACATGCCAAACCAGTAAATCCACAAAGAATCACCTATATTTTGAATATGACCTTGGCATGTGTGGAACCAAACGCAAGGTGAGCTTTTGCAAAAGCCTGATCTAATTATTTATTTTTGCCATGCTAACAGTTTTAAACCATGCAAACAGTGTTTAGTCATGCTAACAGTGTTTAGTCATGCTAACAGTGTTTAGTCATGCTAACAGTGTTTAGTCATGGTAACAGTGTTTAGTCGTGCTAACAGTGTTTAGTCATGCTAACAGTGTTTAGTCATGCTAACAGTGTTTAGTCATGGTAACAGTGTTTAGTCGTGCTAACAGTGTTTAGTCGTGCTAACAGTGTTTAGCCGTGCTAACAGTGTTTAGCCGTGCTAACAGAATTTAGTCATGCTAGCTAGGTGGCTCTAGGGGCAGCAATTTCAGTCTGTTAGTCGGTTCACAACTTCACAAGATTTCAACACATTTCTATCCAAACTGAAATATCTGAACATTTGATTGATAGATGGGCAGACATTCATGGTTCCCAGAGGATGATGAGTCCCACTGGTGCTGGTGATCAGCACCACCTTGAGGCTGACACGTGAGCTACAATAATTAGTTGTTTAACCCTCTGAGACCCACATAGACCCTATGTAGAAGAACGTAGCCTCTACTGTGCATCATCTGAAAGCTGGAAACTTGAAGAGTAATTAAAGGTGCAGCTCAGCATTATGTGTTAATTAATGAATTAAAATGAATTGTGAAAGTGTATAAGGGCTTAAAACAATATGATAGAAGTATATAATAGCCATCCCCATGCTCTACTATGTCTTATAAGTTGTATCAGCATGTTTTGCGTACAGTACCATCTGTTACACAGATTTGGTGCTAAATTTAACCATTTTTTTAATCATTCAAGAATTGATAGAAATAATCAACACTCTCACAAATACATTAAGACACTATAGAAAAAGTCATGCTGTGATTTGATATGAAAAACTTTTGACATTTGGAGATTTCTGCAAGAATTGTATTTTATGGCAATTGGATGGTGATCACTTCTGTTGTGTAAACTGCTCAGAAACACCATTATAGTTAGTCTCGCTAGGAAAGCCATCCATCCTCTGAATGCTCTAGGTCTCTACTTTGTGGCTGTAAAGTTTCGTCTCATCTCATCTCATCTTCAACCACTTATCCGGGGTCGGGTCGCTGGGGCAACAGTTCCAGCAGGGGACCCCAAACTTCCCTTTCCCGGGCCACATTAAAGAGCTCTGACTGAGGGATCCCGAGGAGTTCCCAGGCCAGTGTGGAGATATAATCTCTCCACCTAGTCCTGGGTCTTCCCCGGGGCCTCCTTCCAGCTGGTCCTGCCTGGAACACCTCCCTAGGGAGGCACTCAGGGGGCATCCTAACCACATGCCCAAACCACCTCAACTAGCACCTTTCAATGCAAAGGAACAGTGGCTCTACTCCGAGTACCTCATGGATTGCTGAGCTTCTCACCCTGTCTCTAAGGGAGACGCCAGCCACCCTCCAGGGAAAACCCATTTCGATCGCTTGTACCCGCGATCTAGTTCTTTTGGTCATGACCCAGCCCTCATGACCATAGGTGAGAGTAGGAACGAAGATTGACCGGCTCAACTCTCTCTTCGTCACAACACTGCAGTAAAGCGACTGCTATACCGCCCCTGCTGCTCCGATTCTCAGGCCAGTCTCACGTTCCATTGTTCCCTCACTCGCGAACAAGACCCTGAGGTACTTGAACTCCTTCACTTGAGGTAAAGACTCATTCCCTACCTGGAGTAGACAATCCATCGGTTTCCTGCTGAGAACCATGGCCTCAGGTTTTGAGGTGCTGATCCTCATCCCCGCCGCTTCACACTCAGCTGCAAACTGATCCAGTGGGTGCTGGAGGTCGCAGACGGATGATGCCAGCAGAGCCACATCATCTGCAAAAAGCAGCCATGAGATCCTCAGCACACCGATCTGCAAACCCTCCTTCCCCTCCTTTCATGAGACTGTGATTATCCTAGAGGTCACCACAGGTCATTTTATACAGTGAGGTCATGTTTCAAAAAAATGGTCTCAATACAATGAAATGGTTACTATGGGGACTAACATCATCACCCATGAATACAACTGGGCTCATTGGATGTCTCAGGAATGTCAGCTTCACAGTGAAACCTAATTCATGCAATTCCAAGATTCCAGTATGCAGAAATATTCAATTATACCCTTTCTATAATAAGTAAAAGTAACACATTAGTACTGCATACATAAATCTGTATGTTATTTGCCCAAAACTGCATGTGATATTATAAAGTAGGTATGTCTGTAAAGGGGAGACTTGTGGGTAACCATAGAACCCATTTTCATTCACATATTTGGAGGTCAGAGGTTAAGGAACCCCTTTGACCATGCCAGGTTTTCCTTGCCAAAATTTTGCCTAATTTTGCAGTGTTCTTTAGCCTCCTTCCTGACAAGCTAACAAGATATGGCACCAATGTTTTCTGTTTCATATGATACTAGTACCTTCACTATAGCTCTAAAACTGAGCCTGCTACAGCCTCTACGTTATGTTACGTTAAAAGCATTTTTAAATACAAAATGCCAGAAAATTCTCCAGTTTCTCAAATACGAGAATTTGCTGCTTTTCTTGGGAAATGTTAAAATGCTAACACACTAAACTAAGAGGAAGAACATTTTTGTTTATTATTTTTGTTATTGTTTCTTTGCAGATAATTAATAACCAGGTGGCCTATTCAAACACACTACAATATGATCCACCAAGGCTCCAAGGACCAATCAGGCGAGCTGTGCCTTTCACCCTGCCTGTTACATGTTTTTATAACAGGTGAGACTGGATCCACACCAGAAACCCTGCTGCATCAAGTTCTTTAAACCATATTACAAAGAAATCCAATATTAATACAGTTTTATTAATCTGAACAATGTGTTTATATGTTTAGGTACCAATACTCCTACAAAATTGGTTACACACCAAAGATGCAGCTTCGTAAGATCTTCACACCAATGACGAACAGAGCAAAATTCATACACTGTCAGAAAAAAGGACAACGAGACACTTTTGTCCTCAACAACTACATTTTCCCACACCAACCCCCCCACCCCCACCTTGACATAAGTCCAAAAGACGCCACATCACCATTTTCCCAACGGACAACACGCGCAACCGGTTTCACAAGAAAGACAAAAGAAACCAAACAAGCTTACCGCCCTTCCCCCAATTCCATCCACCCCCCCACCCCTTCCCCACAAAAACAAAGACAAAAAAACACAAGCAAAACAAACATCAACAATCATTAACACACACAACACCTTACCCCCAACACCCACCCCACACCCACAAGGCTCCCCCACCAGCAGCACTCCCCCAAGCCGCCCCACACCCCCGAAAAACACAAAACCCGAGAAAATTTCAAACGAAAAAAACACCCACGAACGACAAACCACAGCACAGCACACACCACCGACACACCAACAACAACAAACCCTCTACCCCAGATTAACAACCACACCAACAAATCACCAAAACCACAACCTCCAATTAACCACCCACTTTTTTCCCTTTTCCTTTTTTCGCCAACCTTTTCCCCCCCCACCTTTCACCCCCAATACAAACGCGATTCTCAAAATAGCCAAAACACCAACAACAGCCAACAGCCAGCCAGCCCCACCCTCCCTCACAGTCTACCTCCCGCACCCTTCCCACTCAACCCTCAACTTCGCCCACCCCTCTTCTCTCACACCACAACCACCAACGCGAACAAACCATCCCACAAACCCACACCAGCAACCACAACCCACACACACATCGCACAACGACAGCAACACACAACGACAGCACGCAGCGCGCGAGCACACCGCAGCCGCAGCACACCACAAGCAGCCTTTTAAAAACACTCACCGTCCACCAAAAATTCCCACACCACACACAACTTCACACTCCTTCCCACCTTTATCATTCCGACCACACGACCTGCCCGTCAAACCCCTCCCCCGAGATACCAAACACATAGAAAAATCACCCACCCCCACCATTTGATTTTACACAACACAAACCGAAACAAACACATCCCTCCACACACCACACCCACGGACACCAACCACTCCCAACCAAAACCATGAACCACAACTTTCTATTTATCAATTTTTCCCCCCCATCCTTAAAAAACAGCAAGCGCACCTGCCCAAAATGAGAACAGCAAATTGGACACAAAAAAGAGCTGGCCAGACCCCCTCAAGGCACCAACCTTTCCAACAGCAAAAACCCCTGCCTCCACCTACCCACAACCCAACCTCCCTTTTTTCTCTTCTTCCTCCACCTCTTGCCACTTTTATTTCAAAATACAACCTCATCTACCCACCTTCACCAAAAAACACTGCCTCCAACACCCATCAGCACACCACCCCATTTAACTATTAAAGCACAAAACATTACAAATACACCACAGGAAAAAACTGACACAATTTTCACCACCACCAATACCACATTTCCAAACTACAAAACCTTTACCTTTCACACATTACTTAATTTCTTACCACGCCCAACACCCCTCCACAAACAAACAAAAGCACCAACAGCTGCAAACCGCACAGCTTTCAGCGCAAGACAGACAGAACAAAAACCCTTCTACACCTCACAGGACGATTAACCACCCCCTTTTGGGAGGGAGAGGGCGAACCGGGGGTGGCGAGGGCCCTCATTTAGCAACCATTATTATCTTCAAATTAAATATACCAATCATAAAATAAATCATATATCATAACTCACTACATCTTACACTTACCCCAAGCGTGCCTGGGCTACCCTCAACAATACCAACAACTTTACCCAAGAAACCTACCCCAAGGCGCCCCAAACCAGAGGCAAATTCCATTAAAGCAAAGTGACCAACCCCCACGACCCAAACAACATTCACTGACTCCTCGAAATGGTAAAACCTGCAAAAAATGCATCTTTTTCAAGGACCAGTGTGTAAGATTTAGTTGCATCACGCAGTTAGGTTACAGATTGCAACCACTTCATGGTGTCATGTCAGAACTACTGTGGCCTTTAGATATCTTTAAAATGTGAAAGTCTCTCTCTAGAGCCAGGGTCTGTTCTGGACTACTGTAGAAACATGGTGGTACAATGTGGTGGACTCTGTGAAGAGGACCTGCTCCCTCTGTAGATATGAAGCTAACAAAAAAATTTAGCTCAGATTCAGGTGATTAGATTCTTAGTTTCAGATGATTATACACTTATGAAAACATAATAATGAATATTATATTCCATTTCTGCCAAAAGATCCCCCAAATTCTACACACTGGTCCTCCACAATAACTATTATCTCTGTATCTATAGAAAATTTGAATAATAGTCATAATACTGTGAGTCAAAGTCATCTTTTACTCTGTTTATGCATTTTATCCCTTTTTGGCAAATGAAATACACTCAAAATATAAGTGCAGGGAGGTGGAGAGAGTCTGTAACCCTAACTGTATATATAAAATAATTTAAGAGGTGCCGGATTGTTTACACAATATTATCATATGTGAATTTCCCCACTGTGGGACCAATAAAGGAATATCTTATCTTATCTTATCTTATCTTATTAGCACATCAGTATTTTATTTCCAAGATATCATGGTTATCGTCAGTGCCAGTGTATCGCGGCCTGTTTTTTTTTTTTTTTTTTTTTTTGACAGCATGAATGAGGATGAATCTCGAAGCTGCTGCTATTTATTTTGCATCTGTCTTTCAGCTCAGTGGGAAAGACTTTCTCCGTCAGATCATTACATGCTCGGGAAGCCCATGTACTTTGAGGCAGAGGCTCCGCCCTTGTCCCGAGACGAAAGACTGTACGTCCACTTGTGTTATGCAACTCCCGAGAAGTCCCACACATCCACACCTCAGTATCCGGTTGTGCAAAATTTTGGGTAATAAACACCTCACTCTCACACAAACTGCAGAGCTTGATGTTTATTGTTGCTCAGATTTTCTTAAAAAAGAAACGGATGTGTATAAATCATACCGTATGTAATGGTCAGGTTTTCTCCCTGTGATAAAGGTGTATGGTTGAAAGTAAGGATAGTCGCTCCAGATTCATCCCATACAAAAGTAATGCTGTGAGGTTCTCTGTGGATGCCTTCTTGTTCGCAGGAATTACTGGCCAGGTGAGCACTAAAGCTTCAAGGTATTACCTGAACAAATTGTCTCATTTCTAAGGTGTTTTTCGTTTAAATATTGTGATAAAAGACTGAAACCTTTAACTGATGGGAAATCTTGTGATCTGATTTCTTGTAGCAGCTCTACATGCACTGCTCCATGTCTGTGGGCAGTTCTGTCCCCACAAGTACAGCTAAGTCCTGCAACTATGACACAAACACAAGAAGGTTTGTTTTGTTTTTTTGTTTGTGCTTAAAGAAATTGAATGAGAAATAAAAAGTTCAAATGTGCTGTATAATTCGTTACACTAAAGGGATCAGCTATTCATCATTGTTTTTCTCAGATGGGTTGAGCTGTATGGACCAAACTCTGTGTGCACCTGCTGCGACTCCAACTGTAGCTCTGCTGCATCCACAGGTGAGTCGTTGCTTCTCCTGTTTTCCATAATAAAGCCTAAATTATTACCATTACAAGATACAGCTGGAGAAATCCCTCGAACAGACCAAATCTAACAATCACTTGATCCTACTAATGAGTGTGTGTGTGTGTGTGTGTGTGTGTGTTGCCAGAGCCTGATATAGGCTGATCTGAGCGGTATACTGTAATTCCAGTCAAAAATTGACTGTCAGTTTAAGTTTTTAATCGCTGATTGTCCATAGTTAATCATGATCAATCACAAATTAATCCCCTTTTTTTATTTTTTCAAAATAATACTCTTTTCAACATGGACAAATATGCTACTTTATTCAAATGTATGTATATATTATTGGAAATCAGTTACCAACACAAAACAAATACTGTCCAGAAACCCTCGGGTACTGCATTTAGAATAAAAATATGTTAATAATAATAATAGTATAAGTTGCATTAATGTTTTAAAGAAATGGTGGCATTAAAACAAATTTGCAATAACTATTGCTATTAGAAACACATAAATGAGCCACACTGTTCACTGTCTGACATATTCCTTCCTTATTCTTATTACGGGCACTGCGGTTAATCATGAGTCAATCACAATTTTCACATCCCTGTAACCATAAACCCCCCCCCCTTTTTTTAAAGGCTAACTGGCCCTTTTTTAACCCTTTATCTCATTAGATCATCCATATGGCACCTATTTCTAGCAGAAAAGTGTCCGCAATTTGTGGGGAGCGCTTCACCAAATAATATTTGGGCTCTTATCTATTTGTTTGACATCGCATAAGCACCGACCAGTGGATGCTCTGATATTATACATTATATATACATATATATATATATACTTTTATCGATCTTTCACCCTCAATCTCACACTCAGAGCAAGGACATCTTTGGAGACAAATATGCTGCCATAAAAGCTTTATGCAAATAGTAACTTCAGTGTCCGCCTGCTGATCTGCTGCCACAAATGAGCTTTTCAGTCTTTGTTATGATAGGGTCTGTCTGACATTTAAAGCTCACATAGACAAAACAAGGCCAAAACAAGCCTCTCCTCCATTTTCTACAGTGATGTCACCAACGTTTTTCTGAAAAGTTCAGACATTTTCAACTAGAAGCTCTCAGAGCAGCCACGCTATATGATTTTTCTTGGGGCTCTCTCTTCAGTGGGAGCACATTAAAAAAAGACACTGGTGCTCTGTAATTTGTTCTTGTTTTGCAAAGCACGGTGTAACTTTTTTAAAAGTCCTACACAAATAAAATATTTACTGTTAGTAAGTCGCCGCATCATAAGATAAGATAAGATATTCCTTTATTGGTCCCACAGTGGGGAAATTCACAGAAGAGAATCATAAGAGTCCAACTATAACCGTGCCATTACAGGAACTCGTTGCAAGATGAGATATATTATAATGTTTTACTGCTACATGTAAGAAACTGGATTGATAGTTATGCAGTTTTATTCCAAACCTCTTTTTATGGATTTTTTTTAATGCAGAAAAAAATGCCACCTCTTATTTACTTTCTTTTTAATATTAATTTCTGCTGTAATTTTGGAACAAATTTTGTTCTTCCAGTAACCAAAATAGTCAGCAGCAGGCCATGGACAATAGAGCGTAAAGTGAAACCCTCCACAACCCCAAAGAGGAAGAAGGTCTCCACCACTACAATGACGATGACGACGACAACAGCAGCATCCCAACCAGAGACGACCAGAGAGGAGACTGAATGGAGGATGACTTCACAGCCTGAACCGATAGCAGTGACTCTGCTGGGTAAGGTGGAGAACACGATGCGGGAGTTAGAGTGGCCGTTCGGGGGCGAAGGAGTGACCTGGGTTGAGATGGAAGGTGAGGAGAAGCAGGTGAAGGGCTCTGCTGTTGTGGAGGAAGAGAAGGAGGAGGTCACAGAACCCCTCACAATATTTGAAGAAATCTTTGATTTTGACAAATAAAGTTGACGTTTGTACAGTGATAAATTCAGTCCTGGTGGCTCATTGCAAGACTCCTAACGAGCTCCTAGTAATCTCCAAAAATCAATAATCTACCCACAGAAGCCATTTTCATTCATGTATCTTGAGGTCAGAGGTCAAGGGATCCCTTTGAAAATGTCCCTGCCAGTTTTTCCTCACCAAAATTTGATTGAAAATTTGTTATTTTGAGAAATATGCTTACTCAATTTCTTTCTGAGAGTAAGATGAAAAGATTGACACCACTCTCATATCTTCCTGTTCAATATTAAGCTACAGCTGCTTAGTTTAGCATCATTTTCTTTTGTTTAGGTTATATTTTGTGTACTTCATGCTTTTATATCATAGACAGTGGAGAGAGACAGGACATGTCAGGAAAGAGTGCAGAGGAATGACATGCCGAGGTCATTTGTGCCTCTACCCTTAAACAAACTTGAGACAACGTGTTGATTAGTGAGCTCTAGAAATGTTTTTGGACAGGGTCATGCTAGCTGTTTCGATTTGTTTTTAGTCTTTGTGCTAAGCTAACCTGCTGCTGGCTATAGCTTATTATTGAACAGACACATATGAGAGTGGTATCAATATTCTAACTCTGCAAGAAAGTGAAAACCATTCAACCAAAAAGTATTCCTTTAACAGAGTGAAAATGTGTACAGCATTTTGTCAGTTAACAAAATACACAAAAAGTTTCAATACAGAATCTATAAATGATCAAACTCTCAGGAGCCAATTTTAAGATACAAGCATCATTTATTAGCTTTACATCATGAGTAAATGTTACATTGCTACATAACCATCATTCTGTACAATTTCTCTTTTACAAATGTCAGGTCATTGAATGTGATAACTGCAGTTTAGGCTTATGGAGTGAAAAGAACAGTTTCAAAACCGTTATGCTACTGCCACAGTAAAGACTTTGAGTTTGGTCTTTACAACAGGTACAAATCAAACACGCTACTTACAAAATAAACTTGGTTTCATAACATCTGAATAACCATTAATACAGTGTGTCATCAGTATATTCATAAAAATCAGTACAATACAATACCAATTCTTTCCATTACTCAGAGTAACTTAACCCTCACATTTTGTCCACTTATAAGAAGGAATGTGACTACGACAACATCATAATGCCCTTTTGAAAACAGACCGTAGCGTCATGTCACCTTCATTTCAGACAGGGTTCAGCTCAGGTGCATCCTGGATGGAGGGAATGTGTTTTCTAGCACGTCTGGTTTCCTCTCTTATGTTATTTCATTCAGGTGTGACATGTGTTGTCCTCAGTAGTACGAGGTCAGGTGGGAGTGGGTGGCGGGGTGTCTGGTCATGGCTGAACCAGGATAGATGGGGCTTGTGGGTGAGTTCCAGTACGTTGACGGAGGGCTGAAAAAGTTGCCAGGGGAGACAGGCATAGGTGTAGGGTGGCTGCCCATGAAGTTCATTTTGGGCTGGTGACTGTGGTAGGGCTGGACGTAAGACATCTCAGTCTGGTACTTTACAATCCCCCCTTCTGCTGCGTGATTCTGGTGCGCCTGGGAGATGCCTTGGAAGTCAAACTTGTAGGCGTAGCGCTTGCCGTGCACCTTAGTCATGATGTTCTTGTCATAGTAGTAGCGCAGAGCGCGGCTCAGCTTGTCGTAGTTCATGTTGGGCTTGCTCTTGCGCTCTCCCCAGCGCTTGGCCACCTCATCTGGGTCGGTCATCTTGAACTCGCCGTTGGTGCCCTCCCAGGTGATGATGCCGGCATTGTTGCTGTCGGACAGCAGCTCCAGCAGGAACTGCCACAGCTGGATCTGACCCGAACCTGGGAGGTGAAACGTAGAAGAAAACATAAGAGATTGGGACTTCATTTGTTGTTCACATAAAGCAAGACAGGAAATGTACACAGTTACCAGTAGTAGCTGTGTGAACCATTTGTTTCCAAGCATCATTGTTCTTTCACTTGTAATACTAGAACATTTTGGAGGATGTAATCATCTGTGTGTAGATATCAAGCCATGAGCACCAGGTAGTGTTTAAAATTAGTAATAGAGTTCTGAATAAAGGAAAACAAAGGAAAAATTCCTCTTTGTGTCCTGTCATTCCAGGACCTTGGACAGCGCCTCTAGCAAACTACTTGGGGGGCGGGGGTTGTTGTGGACGGGTTTCTTTCCTTGTAGCATTATGACACATATCTATCATGTCAGTCAGCTTATTTTTTTCCCACCAAATGTGACCTTTTCACTGTGTGGGTTGGAGGAAGTGACAGATGTCGGGGCAGAAACCTACCCACAGGCCTGTGAGCGCTGGGGTCAGGCAGCTTGTACGGACTTTGTTTGCCTGTTCGGTTCTTGGATGAGCTGAGGGCTTGGCCTTCTGTGAGGAAACAGCAGGGCAAACAGTCACTTTGGTGAGAGGGAAGCCAGATTTCGCCTCAGTGTAAGCGTGATGCAATTCTGCTGACACAACAGGTGTTGCTTGATGTTTACTCCATCTTTGGAAAGTAAGTGCATGTGTGCCAGCCCTTGCTTGTGTTTCTCTCATGTTGCCAAAACAGACAGTGTAAAGGCCTCATTTGTGTCATCCTTGTTGGTTTATCATGTGGTGGTTTAGATTCTTACCTGGGTTGGCTAGTCGACTGCTAATGGGCCCTAATGTCTGATACGGGTCTGTAAAGAAGAAAAAGCATATTATTATTTTCACACCTTTCTTATTTTATTCAGCTTTTTAACCCTAATGCTTGCAACCCACCCTATTTTTCATTTTATGTTCCTTCAGGATTCAATAGACCATCTTTCTAGGTTGTTTGACATCACATGCATCATAATTCAGTATCTGTTGTGCCAGTACTTGAAGCAAGCACTTATTTTAATGTAGTGAAATGTTCAAATAACAGCCCACATCTTTGATTTATGATTGTGATTCAAATGGTCTTTATTTATTGTGCACCAAAATGTCAACTCTGAACCTCGACAATGAATTTGACTGTCATGAAAAACATGAGATTACCTGCTCCTAGCAAATGCTACTGCTGCTTCTGTGTTGCAAATAATAGGGATGGATGATCTATATCGGACCGGGTAGATTATCGGCAATAATAGAAATTGTATATTATTGGCTGATAATACAAAGCCAAATTGCTTTGATTGGCTTAACAAACCAACCCGTTCTCACTCCCAACTCAAATATCGTCATTTGGTAAGTGCTCCTTGGCATCGGAAACCGACACACGGAGGCACGCTCTAGCACCAGTATGTGACGAAGCAGGTTTTTAACTAACTCCAACGTAAACCCGCCCGTCGCTTATTTGACAGTCAGAGCAAGTGTAGTATTAATAGCTGGACAAGTTCAAACAAACACAGAACTTTTAACCACAAGACCGCTGTTTGTGTCTCGTGAAATTGTCAGTCCCGTGAGTCACTAGTCAGTGAAGTTAACATCAACCATGACTGTCCTTACTCTAAACCTAACTTCCTGTTAAAACTTCAGTCGAAGACAACACGATTGCAAAATTTGTAATACAAGTTTTTTGACTGGGTTATAAGTATCCATCCATCTTCAACTGCTCATCCTGTTAGGGGTCGTGGGAGGCTGGAGTCGATCCCAGCTGGTATTGGGTGAAGGTGGGGTTCACCCTGGACAGGTCGCCAGTCCATCACAGGGCACATAGAGACAGACAACCATTCACGCTCACATTCACACCTATGGGCAATTTAGAGTCATCAGTTAACTTAACCTGCATGTCTTTGGACTGTGGGAGGAAGCCGGAGCACCCGGAGAAAACCCACATTAACACGGGGAGAACATGCAAACTCCACACAGAAGGGCCCCAACTCGGATTCCAACATGCGACCCTCTTGCTGTGAGGCGAGAGTGCTAACCACTGCACCACCGAGCAACCCTCAAAAAAAAAAAAAAAAAAACACATCGTGCATCCCTAGAAACTAGGGACTAGTGGCACGGCTCTAGGGATGGCAATGTCAGTTTGTGGGTCCACCACTTTTATCTCAACAATTTTCGAATGGACTGCAACAACTTTGGTGACAACTTTTCTTCACCACTTTTCATCACCACCGTCGTTATTTGGTGTCTGATTAAATGACACCAAACCTAATGCCATTCCTCAGACAGCTGCTAACATGGTTATACACTCTTGTGTATAAGTGTTTTTTTCCTAAGGCCACATATTTATGCTACATAAAAACTGAGCATGACAAGACGCTGAGCATCTATTCTACACGGAGTGCTGCACATGTGGCTTTTTTTTCAGGTGGCAGAGAGTTGAATGTTCAACTTCACGTCCATTTGTTAGGAATATGAAAATATTTGGTACTTCATACCTTGCACAATTCTTGGAGCAGGCTCTGTAACTCTTGAGGTGTGTTGGTGCTCCATGGAGGGACCTACAAATCAAAATTAAAATGACTCACGTGAAATAGTTTGAGCCACAGCTGTGACATCTTACAATTTCTATGTAAAACCAGTAGTTCATGCATGAAAAAGTGCGTCATGATCATTAGTTTCATATCATCCGTGTTTTTGTTGTCATACCTTTTGGCACTGCACTCATGGTGTTTGCCGGCCAGCTGTTCCTGCAGCTGATCTCATCAAAACTGCTCTCTGCACACAAAAAAACAACAAGGATGAGACCAGACTTTGACTGGCACGTGGCATAGAAAGGCTTTGATGCAGACAGTGGGCCAGTTCAGCTGTAGTAGGAAGGAAGTCAGTAAACGGAGACCAAGACGATAAGAGTTTGGAGGTCTGAAGATGACCCAAAATGTTTCTTTTGTCCAGGCCACCCCTGTTGCCACAAGATTGTGAATTGTGTCCCAGGAGCAGGACCCATACCCCCATTTCCTGCACCGGTGCAGCTGTTTCCTGTCTGAAACTGGCTGTTGAGTTTTGGACTCATCAAAGTTTTGTTAACTGAGGCCAGTGTTGTGCCAAGGAACCCTTTCTGACTTTTGAATCTATGTAACACAGCTCCAAAACTCAACACTTTATTCTTAAATCATTCAATCAGTCATTCAAGTAGTTGCCTCACTTTACTCATGCTGATTAAAGTCTTAAAGTCAGTTACTTATTCACCTTTTTTGGTAGTTATGTGTCATATATCATAATGAACAGTGGAGGAAATACTTGCGTTCTTGGGTTAAGTAACAGAAGCATTCAACAATGTAAAAATACTCCATTGCAAGTAAAAAGTCCTGCATTGAAGCTCACGATTAAGAGGAAGAAGTATCATTGGCAAAAAAAAAAAAAAAAAACTTAAAATAGCAAAAGTAAAAGCACATGTGCTGCAGGAAAATTCCCCCCATGACTGATATATTATTATATATGACGTTATTGTTAATACAGATCATTTTACTGTTGTAGCTGGTTGGTTGGAGCCTGTTTTAACTACCTTATATACTGTACATTTAGGTAGTTTAATCCAGTGGACTATAGCCATATTTGTTGAGACTTTTCTGTAATTGTTGGTTTTCGTGAAACATTTAATAATTTTTTTATTTTAGAAGTTTAAAAGGAAAACGTCTCTGGTTGAACTGCTAACAAATAATAGACATCTGAAACAAGACAAGAGACCCCAACAAACATGCCCATAGAGTAGTACTTATTCACTTTCTACTACAGTATATAGTTCGATTTTTAGGACTGTATGGTGTGTTTAACTGCTTATACTGTATGATGATTATACATATGATCAAAATATATACATTTTGTGTACATTTACACTGAAAACTAAAAACTATTTTTAGAAATGAATAGATAATAAAATTCTAACCACAAACTCCATCATACTTCTCATCTGCATAGTGGCCTCATTTTAAAGAAGCACTGTAACATTGCAAATTTCAAGACATGGACTTACAGAGAATTATCACATGAACTGCAGCCTTATAGCTATTTCACTAAAAACACTTTGTACACTACCTGCCCTGCACCAAACAGCAGATAGACACAGTAAGAGAGATGAGAGCCTCATATTTCCCTCAGGAGCTGGTAGAGACCGAACAGAGAGAGTGGACTTCCATTCAGCAGGTGGCCAGATGCTCAACTCCAAATGAATAATAATGTTGCTCCATAACTGCTGGATGTTTAAATAAGCAAAAAAAATAGCACTTTGCTAACAAAGTTATTCATTATGAAGAGGTCAACACCTAGAAACCCTGAAGCTAATCTTCTTCATCAAAACTTTGGTCAGATTTAAGGACAATATGAGTAAAGAAGCCATGACTGTTATCAGATCTTCATTAATATGTTGCTAAATCCTGATTGGTGCACAGAAATATTATGTTAAGTTCAAACTCAACCCTGTCCTGTGAATGTTCTCATTCATCCAGGTCATATTCATTCTGACAACAATTGAATCGAAGGCAACTGGACTTAGATTTGTATCTGAAGACATTTCGCTCCTTATCCAAGTGGCTTCATCAGTTCGAACGCTACAGTCTGACTAGTCCCCACTAGTCTGACCTCAGTCCTCAGACTGACTCAATTGTTGCCAGAATCAACCCTGCCCACTCGAAACCAATGAGAGGAGCAGGTGAAACTGGTTTAACTTTAGCAGAAAACAGTGGGTTCATGTAGGACCCCTGCACTCATAACAAGAATCAGGTTGAGCATATAGATTTTCAGGGCCTTTTTAATGGAGAGTAGATGATCTCACCTGCTTTCACCTGTAGTCTGGGTTGTTGTGGTGGCGTGGTGTTGGTGGGAGTTGTGGAGTACGAGAATGTAGGGCTACCTGAAGCAAAAACAAAAAGTCAAGATTATAGTCTCTTAAAATGGATACAGCAGAAATCAGTCATACCAGAGTAGAATAGTAGAGTGTCATTTTTAGTATTTTGAAAACAAGCACAGACACTGAAAGATGAGACGTGTTGACTGGATGTTGAGGGCATTTTATGACTCAATTTGTGGCGTTACTGTAGTACTGGATTGCATTGTATTGTAAGATGTTGCTATCATTTTGTCCACCCCCTGTATGTCGTAATGTTACCTTGAAAACCAGACTAGACTTCTTCTTTAGCTGCAAGTGTAACCCGGGTTTGCAGAAGCAATAACACTGCAAACTTATGTATTGGAGCAAGTATCAAAAATCATGACGACACACTGTATACCAAATACAGGAAATCTGCGTTCGCAAAGAGGAACAGTGGTCACAACACTTATTGAGGACAGGAAAATTTGGTTAACAACTCAACAAGCTTCAGCCTCAAATGACATCACATCCCTCCAGCCTCAGCATCATAAGAGCCTCTGTACTGTACTGGAAGATGTTAGTATTATTTTGTAGAAATAAATCAAATTTTGAAATCAAGGATAATAGTGTATATTCTAAAAATTCAACAAATTCACATGCAGTAATATTTTTAGGGCATTTTTTTCCTGAGTAACAGATTAACCATTAAGTGCATATAATTTCAGGAAATTGTAAAAACATCACTATATTCAAGAGGCCAAATTGACTTAAAAAAAAAACTTGCTTTTTCCGATAAACAATCCTGACCATTGTTGCAACAGAAAAAGCAGCAATTCCTCACATTGGAAAAGCTACAACCAACAAATGTTTGTCCTTTGTGATGAATCAGTTACCTGTTTTAGTGATTTATCATCAAAAACAATCAATTTTATGTCCATTGACTAGTCTGCTGTTGAATCATTTCAGCGCCACATACTGTATCTTTCTCTGATTTGACTTCTGGTCCTGTTTACTGCAGTCAAGTATTTGTGGCCACAGAACAATGAAAACCTTTTTATGCTGTTGAAATCAGGCCGATGAGGAGAACTTAACAATGTTATCAGCTGGAGAGAGAGAGAGAGAGAGATCTGGAACGAGGCGAGCCTTACTCTGCCGGAGGTAACTGAGGTGTGAGAGCAGGATGTCTGCATTGTAGGCCGACGTGAGACGCATCATGTCCTCCTTGGTCATCTTGCAAAGGGTCTTGCCGTCTAACGCTTGGAAAAGCATGACGTCCACCTCCTCCAGGACGTACTCCTTGATGGCCCAGTCCAGCCACTGCCGCACGTGGTCCTGTGTCCAAACCTCTGGATCTGCCATCAGAAGCCCAAAAATGATCAGAAACAGATACTGATTTATTTATAACAGTGTCTCACTTTGTTGGAGGATTGTTTTTTTTAAAAGGGTAAAATCTTTAAGCCCACATGTCAAACTTGAGGCCAACCGGCCAAATCTGGTCCTTTGCAAATTTTGATCCAACCAGCTTATCATTTAGGTTCTCGTTAAATTTTCCCACATAACAACTGATTATGATATTCAGGCGTATAAAACAGGCTGTGTGAGACGCAAATATGGGCAAGGACAAAATAAAAAAAAACATTACTTTGCTTTTACATCAGGATGTATTTTGTTTTATTAAATATCCCAAAAAAAACACTGAGTTGGCTATAGTTTGGACATACTTGCTGGGCTTTTAAATTGCAATCGACGAGGTTCAGGCTTTCAAAAAGTTACATAAACAGGAAGTTGCAGGAAGAGGACTTGAACAGTAATGATCCTAATTTACTTTGGTCAAACTTGTGTCATTTACATAATGATACCAGTGCAAATAGTGTCCGTTGTCCGTATTGTTTCTTCACCTTCGCTGTGCAGAAAGTTTGACTCTAGACTTTCTCGCTCATCTGCTGAAGGAGGCAGTAGATGTACAGTATGTACGAGAAGCCGCCAGCTTCATTTGGCATCTTTGGCAGTTAAGCTTGAAGAATCTCAAATATTTGCATATTCATAGATTGGGTTTGTCACTGAGAGAGAAGGAGTAAATGTAATGTGAACTTTTTTTAATTGAACTTTTTTTGTGGGAAAAAAAAACATGAGACACACATTCTTTTTCAAAACATCATTTTAAACATGTCCAGTTATGGCTGGCTGTAATACTTAATACCAACTCTGAACCCTGACTGCTTCCTCGCTGCACTTTGTAGGATGACAACATGTAAATCATCCCTTACCGTCTGTTTGGTCGTACTGGTCTTTTACGTGGTGAGAGTTGCGGTTTTCTTGGTTTCGTTAATAAAAAGACAAACAGAAATAGACTGAAGAGCAAACAATATTTACTTGTAGGACATGTGTAGCAACTATCAGTACCAGTGATACTGATTGTAAAGCAGGCTGTTGGGTGGTTACACTCACTCCTTGAAAACTCCTCCTTTTAATTATACTGCTTTTTTTGATGATGCCAAAATCACATTGACAAGCACAGTTTAAATTTACTGTAAAATAATAATGTAAAATACCAAGTGTTTTGCTAATTTGGCCCGGCTCTCCATCTGCTCTCGTAATTTCCCTGAAGGTAGCAGGAAGTAAACAATTAATTACTGTTGATGCTAAGCTGAAGACAGCCCCAGGGGTGTTCAGAAAAGTGTAATATTTGTTATTTATAGTGGTATTTATAACCCTGTAAGTGTTTATGTGCACTAGGACTGGGCATATTTTGTCTGTTGTGTCTTATCCAAAGAATGAGACATTTTAAGCTTTTAATACCGTAACTACATTTTAGGTTGAAACTGATTTGTTGCGGCACTAGAATACTAGTCTGATTCAGGAAAGTAAGCTCATTTCCAGTAGCAAACAATGACTGTAAATTGCCCGTAATATTAGGCTGCGAACAGAGGCAACCACACCCTCATGCCCTGATTGTCCTTGGTTAACACATGCCACTGTGATGCAACATCCGTGTATTATGAAGCAGGAGAACTCGGTGCTGGTGACTCATTGACGAATCTCATCAGATTCCACAAAGCTGAGTTTCAAGTCGTCTGAGGTGGGATGCCTTCAGAGAGACTGACTCACTGAAACATACTGCTTTGAACTGCTTATATAATGAGTCTCTTAAGGCTGATCACAGTATGGGAACTGTGTAAGAGAGGGAACGTAAAAAAACATTATCAGGGTAGTTTTTAGACGGTTGGACCGGTGATTCAGAGTGAGGATGAAATAAGTTTTCTAATCCTTCACCATTACTCCTCAGGTAGTTGGGACACATCACTGTGTTTGGTCTAAATTGTTTGTCAGTGATTTTCCCCTGCAAAGAAAAAGGGAAGCCCATTGCTCACAGTTAGCAAAAGATAGTTTGGACCAAATATGAGGCAACTCAGATGGACTTGACTTTGACTTGAACTGTAGTGCCAAGGTGTTATTTTAAGTGTTTTTGGACATATTTTACCTTGAATGTCTACAAAGCAATGACACATTGTTCCTGTTTCATCTGTCATATTCAACTGAAGGAGATTCTGTGTCTCCTGTGTTTTAAATAAGGCTGATGTTATTCTATACTTTTAATGTTGTCAGCAAATCCTGTGAAAATGCCTTCGTCCATCTCTCAATGCTTTGACTTCCTGTGGCACTCAGCCTTAAGCTCATTTTGTTCCAAGATGTAAATCATTAAAAATGAGAAACACATATAACTTCATGTTTTTAAAATTCTTAATAACTTCCTAAAACACAGGGGCACTATTGTTATTAACAGTTACTCAGACAGGAGTAAATAGTGTATCCTTTGGGAACTACTTTCAGCTGCGGATTAATTCACATTAGTATTTACGCCAGAGGTCTCCAACCTTTTTTGCCCTGAGAGCTAATTTGACACAATGAAAGTGGCCGAGTGCGACTCAGTTTACTGTAGCACCAAGTTGTCCGTTGCCAATAGGGGACATGAATTCTGTCTCTCTGTTATGGTCCTTTGATAATGTTTCAGCCACTGCAGTCATCGCCTCTGTTACGATCCCACCATGGGTGGCATTTTGTGATTTTGTGTTTCGCTGGGATGTGCGCCACTAAACGAAGCCTCTAGGGCTCCATTGGCCGTCTTCCTCAGTTTGGTAAACAGACTGTTGTCTTTTAAGTGTAGTTTTCAGCTCCTCTACCTTCTCAGTTCATAGACTGCTACCAGCTGGAACAACTGGCTAGAAATTTAAACAGGTTTACAATGAGACTTTGTGTTAGTAAATGTATGGTCATATTCTTTGAATTCTTGTTCACTGAGAGACAGGAAGCGAGCTACTTGTTGGAGAACTCTGATTTACACAGGAGAACGCACAGTAGAACTGCTAGTGCTAGTATTGATGTGATTTTAAAACTGCAGTGGGTAGAAATGCAGCAAATATGATATAAAAAAGTTATTTTTATTAAATGGTCACCAATCTGGAAAAAAATAACGTGCCTCTGTATCCTCCGGTACTCCTAATGGCATCTGCAAGATTTCACAGACCGGAGGAAAACAACCAATCAGAGCTGATCTGGAGCCTACCGTCTCTGAGCAGCTGTCAATCACTCACAAACGCCAATCAAAAGGTCAAACTAGGCAGCGCTGATCAAATATGAATCAATCATATTACTGTAATTACTGTAATGACGTTTTCTCCTTAAATGTTCTCAGAAACATCTTGTAGTTACTGTTTAGCTGTAAAATGAAAAGGTTTGTGTCCCGGCCGTCATGTTGAGATCTGTTGAGGAAAGACCAAGCACCGCCCACCAGCTGGAGCAAACTTTCATTTTACAGCTAAACAGTAACTACAAGATGTTTCTGAAAACATAGGAGGAGAGAAATAGCTGTTACAGTAAGAGAATATTATTCATATTTGATAAGCGCTGCCTAGTTGGACCATTGAATGAACAGCCAATAGGAACGCTTTCTCTCTCTGAAATAACCTGTGATTGGTCAGAGTCTCCTGTCATGGGCTAGAATTGTTAAAGCTTGAAAACCGAACCATGAGGAGGTGCAGAGGTCTAGTTTTCTCTCAGAACACTTCAATTACAATATGACGAAAGATTATTATGAAATTTTTGCCCAATGATGCCAAAAGCTTTCTGCCTACCGCAGGTTTACTCCTTTAGGAGACAAGATATATCAGACAGTTAGTAAAGCAGTAGAATACAGTTTGTTTGGGTTTTTTCATGGCAACAAAAAAAAAAATTCGCCAGTTTTATCAGTTTTAAGAAAGTTAATATCCTGATGTCCATTGGAGTTTATGAAAATCCTTTTAAGTCTGAAAAAAATAATAAAGTGATTTCAGATGGAGCTACAGTAAGCATCACACATCTACTCCTGCTTGCTCTCTCTCTCTTTCGTTAACATCGGTCCTGAGTGTTAAATTTAAACTGACGTCACACTTTTTGAATAGCATTTACTTTAAACCCTCAACCAGACAACCAGAAACATACTTTTGTTTAGCTGGGGCCCTGGAGAGTAGAAGTAGTAGTAGTAGTAGTAATAGTAGTAGTAGTTGTTTGGGGAGAAGCACGCTGTGCTCATCTCTGATTCAGTTATTGATATTGCACAAGCTCAATGTGTGCCAGCTCTTGGGAAACTGTTGTGAAGGTGTCGGCCTTGTGTGAGGATGGAGGGTGACCGAGTGGCTCAGCTCACCTGCCGGCACGATGACCCTCTTCTCCTCTGTGGCGCTGCTGGGTGGGGTGGCCGTCTGGGGGCTGACGCGAGGCTCCGGGTACGAGGCCTGGAACGACATCGGGGCCCCGTCGTTGCTCATGTGTCTGGAGCGCTTGGTGACGCTGCAGTCCACAGGGGACTCACGGCTAGTTAAACCAGAGGAGGACACAGGAGAAAAGTGTAATTTCATCATTTAAATACCGTATAAAGCTTATAAATGTTATTCAATGTCAGTACACAGTCCATGTATCCAGCTCTAAGAACCGCTGTCTTTTCAAATAATGAGACGTTTACTCTGGCTGCTAATCTGGCAACACATTTCACAATTTCAACTGGCTGCAAGTTTATTTCCTCTTGCAGTGTTTGCTAATATCTGTAGCTGATAGGAGATAAATTTAGTCCCAAACTGTTTCACACCAACACAATTGCAGTGAAATGGTCTATAAATAGTAGACCGGTGGTAACATGGAGCCGGCTGCACCAGCTCTGTTTAAGTGGAGGTTTTAGCTTCACTTAATTAAAATGGTTTGCACCACACAAACTAGTTTTTATGTAAAGATTGGTTAAACCTCTGAAAAACACTGAAAAACACTTCCATGTAGCAGTGGTGGAAAAATTACTCCTTTGTAGAGTTAAACATAGCATTTCAGAAAACATGTAATACAAAGAATAATTGTCTTAATGTAAATAATCAACTGAGGAAGTTTCATAGTGGTATCTATTCGTTAGATTTTGTACAGTATTCACTTGTAGTGTCCAGCCAAATGTATGGGATTTAACAATCCATATCTTTAATAGCCGTTTTATCAAAATTAGTTTTTTCTCACTCTGAGCCACAAATTTCCACATCAGTTACTCATAAATCCACCAAACCTACCATTATCATTCCTGTCTAGACTCTGAAGGTTTTTACAGAGGGGTTTGTTCACATATCATTCATAGCCCGATTTATAGAACATTTTATTCCTAAATACATGATGAAAATGGATTTTCTTTTTTTACAGCTGTTGATAGTATTTTCTGATTTATCGAATGATAAAAAGAGATATCTAAAATTCACTCTGCAAAAACATTTGGTTCTAATATGTCAACAAAACAAGAACAAAAAAAAAATAACATGACCTTATCCAATGTTGAGAAATGCCTCATTTGCATGTTTAAACATAAAATATCAGAAACCTTGTAATTAAAAAAATAATCTACTTAATATAAGTAATTAACCGTGGAAGTTTCATGGTGATATCTGTTAGTTAAATTTAATTTTGTTAATGTTAAATGTTTTTTTTACCCTATTCACCTGGGGTGTCTCCCCTTAAATAAAAGTACAGAAGTATTAAAACTAAAAGTAGTCATTCTGCAGAAACATGTCCCCTGTGAATGATATATGATTATTAAATTGCATTAATAGGTATGTTGCATTTTACTGTTTGAGGTGGAGCTAGTTTCATTTACTTTACTTACAGGTGCAAGAAAACGTATTTGAACCCTTTGGGATTATTTAAAGTTCTGCATAAATTGGTCATAAAATGTGTTCTGATTTTCATCTAAGTCACAACAATAGACAAACAGTCTGCTTAAACTAATACTGCACAAAAAAAATAATACATTTTCATGTTTTTATTGAACACAACATGTAAACATTCACAGCGCAGGGTGGAAAAAGTATGTGAACCCCGAGGCTAATGACTTCCTGGCGTCCAACCTGGTGTCCAATCAATGTGATGAGATTGGAGGTGTTGGTTAAAGCTGCCCTGCCCTATAAAAAACACACAGCAGTTTGGAGTTAGCTGTTCTCCAGAAGCATTGCCTGATGTGAACCATGCCTCACACAAAAGAGCTCTCAGGAGACCTACAATCAAGAGTTGTTGACTTATATGAAGCTGTAAAGGGTTACAAAACTCTCTCTAAAAGCCTTGATGTTCTTGTGTCCACGGTCAGACAGACTGTCTACAGATGGAGAAAGTTCAGCACTGTAGCTACTCTCCCTAGGAGTGGTCGTCCTGTAAAGATGGCCGCTAGAGCACAGCGCTGAATGCTCAGTGAGGTGAAGAAGAATCCTAGAGGGTCAGCTAAAGACTTACAGAAATCTTTGGCACATGCTGACATTTTTGTTGTCAAATCTACAATAAGTAAAACATTAAAGAAGAATGGAGTTGATGGGAGGACACCATGGATGAAGCCACTGCTGTCCAAAAAAAGACATTGCTGCACGTTTGAGTTTGCAAAAGAGCACCTGGATGTTCCACAGCACTACTGGCTAAATACTCTGTGGACAGATGAAACCAAACCGAGTTGTTTGGAAGGAACATGCAACAACAACAACAACAAAACAAGGCACAGCACACCAGCGTCAAAACCTCATCCCAGCTGTGAAATATGGTGGAGGGGCGTCACGGTTTGGGGCTGCTTTGCTGTCTCAGGGCCTGGACGGCTTGCTGTCATCAACGGAAAAATGAATTCCCAATTTTATCAAGACATTTTGTAGGAAAACTTAAGACCATCTGGACAACGACCCAAAGTGTAGAAGTAAATCAACAACAGAAAATAGGCCTTCTGGAGCGGCCCAGTCAGAGTCCTGACCTCCACCCGACTGAGATGCTGTGGCATGACCTCAAGAGAGCGATTCAAACCAGACATCCCAAGAATACTGATGAACTGAAACAGTTTTGTAAAGAGAAATGGTCCAAAATCCCTCCTGACCGTTGTGCAGGTCTGATCTGCAACTACAGGAAACGTTTGGTTGAGGTTATTGCTGCCAAACGAGGGTCAACCAGTTATTAAATCCAGAGGTTCACATACTTTTTCCACCCTGCACTGTGAATGTTTACATGTTGTTTTCAGTAAAAATATGAAAATATATAATTTTTTGTGCGGTATTAATTTAAGCAGACTGTATTTGTCTATTGTTGTGACTTAGATGAAGATCAGAACACATTTTATGACCAATTTCTGCAGAAATCCAAGTAATCCCAAAGGGTTCACATACTTTTTCTTGCAACTGTACAGTTTGTATATATAAGGCTTTAAAATTAAATATCGGTGTCTGCCAGAAATGAGCATTTCCTCCGATATGACGGGCTGATAAGATGATGCGTATGCATGTGTGACATGAAACGGGTGCCCAAAACAAATTTGTCTGTGGTGTGGACTCTAGTGAAATGGGTCATATTTGTTGCCCTGGTTGTGCTTATTTTCAGCTTTGATTTAGGGTCAGCATCATCCAGGTATGTTTAAAGTTGGATGAATTCTTCAGTTTTGTTTGAACATATAAGTAGTTTTCTTCACAACGTCACGATAACAATAGGCTTAATAATTTAATTCCACTACAGAAGAGACTTAATGCTCTCTGCAGTTAGGTGGAAAAAAAATACTGTGTGCGTATATTGGCGTCAGCAATTGTGCGAAATGAGTTCGAAATGATCAGCATATCAGATATCAGCAAAACTCCAATATTGTGCATCCCTAGTCGGGCCCCTCCTATCGGTCACCAGATAAATCTGAGGGGTTGTGAGATGATTAATAAGAGAGAGGCAAATTCATTAACAGTTTGGACTGTAATCTTTGTTTTTTGTGAAACATTGGACCCCAAGTAGACTGATTTTAAGCCAAAGGGGTTAGGAACCACTGGTTTAATCTTTAACAATCTATGGTATTTCATAACCTCTTTTTTTAATGTAAAATCATTTAAAAAAATAAATAAAATAAAAAATGTACTTGTAACTATACCTGTCACATAAATGCAGTGGAGTTAAAAGCACAGTATTTATCTCTGAATTGTAGTGGAGTAGTATAATGTTGCAGAAAAATGAAAATACTCAAATTCCAAGTAGGTAAAAATGAGTAAATGTACTTGGGTACTTCCACCAAGGGGAACACCAAAAGTACTTCATCTGGAAATCAAACATTTCCACCTATGATGGATGGTAATGGAAAACAACAAGGGATGCAGGGTTGCATTTGGCAAGAGAACAATAAACATTTTGAGGGTCTGGAAAAACCCAGAATGTCAACACGGATCGTAAGAAATCTACCGTCAGATAGTCCGGGAACCTGTGCTCCCCTGTGGCCTCGGCCCGCCCTGACTCACCTGGTTCCATTGACGTGTTCGCCTCTTTTCCCAGGGTTTTGCGCCGCTGACCCCACCCACTCCGGCTCGGTGGGCTCGGGACTCTGCTTGGAGGCCTGGCTGAACCCGCCAGGCGACGTCATCTCGGCCTTCATGTGCACTGCAGCGTAGGGCGGCTCAAATATGGGCTGGTCCTCACTCACCACGGACAGCGCTTCCTGTCCAACAGAGCCACAGCGGTCAGTGTCTGCCATTAATGTGCCGGGTGGAAACTGTCTTTTTCCACACACAGACTCAGATTATTCCACCTAAGATGCTTCAGTAAACAGAAGTAAAACCTCAGAAGAGCTGTATGAGTAATAATAACAGCATAACAGACTTAAAACATCATCCAAAGTTTCTACTGATGGACTAAATTTTGTCCTTTGTCTTATGGAATTTGATTGTGAATCAACAAAATCAATAAACATAGATTGTAGAGGATACACCAAAACAAATTACAGGGAATCATATCTGCTTAAATATTCACTGTAACAGCATCAAAATCATTACAGAATGATTCAGCAAAAATAAATAACGGGCTTGTTAAATGATTTAGTACAGAGTGATTAATTAATTACCTCATTCTGCAGTATACTTGTCCATTCATGGAGTATTATAAATATGTGGAGCTGCATAAAGATTTGCTGTTCCTAATCTTGTTTTCTTGTTTTTTAAGTGTTGCTGGATACACCGACTTCATGTAGTGGTGCTCTTAATTTGCTCCGAGGTACTTGAACAGTAGATATTGAGAGTTGGGAGCATTTTGCGTTCACTTCTGTCCACTTAGTTTGTCCTCGCTTTGTCAAGATTCAAACTGACAAGCTTCTGATCTTATGCTTTTTTTCTAACTTTCTAAGATTTAGTGGAATTGCCCTGTGACTGATGAAAACTTTAAATGTACATTTAATCTAAACATCCAGGAAGATAGGAGCAGTGGTGGAAGAAGCTCTCCGATTTTTTTTTTTTTTTTTTTTACAAACTAGAAATGCCACAACATAAAAATACTCTATTTCAAGGGAAAATCTTGAATTCAAAGTGTTACCTAAGTGAAAGTATAAATGTTTTATGAAAAGCAGAATGGCTCCTTTCACAGTGTTGTATTATCATAGAATATTGTTGTTGTTGTTATTGTTTATATTATTAACAAATGCACGTAAGAACCTTTTAATGATTATCAATGTAGAGCCAATTTTAGGTACTTTTTGTATACTACTGGGTAGATTAGTAGTATAGTACTGTATCATCATATAATCTGACTAACTAGTAACCATGAGTGTCAAGTAAATGTAGTGGAGTAGAAAGTACAATATTTACCTCTGAAATGTATAAGTAGAAAGTAGCACAAAATACTTAAAGTATGTTAGAATTGTACTTAATTACAGTACTTGAGTAACTGTACCTAGTTACTTTCTGCCACTTAGAAAAATATGCAGGAGTGAAATTATGAGTAAACCGTTCAGGCAGTCAGGATGCTGTCTAATCTTAACATCAGTAACCTTAACCACAGTTTTATTTGTCGTTAGGATTGGGGTTGTGGGGGGGGTGTTAGCTCAAGGTGGAGTCTAATCGAGTTTTAAGTCCGTCTTCCTGTGTTTAGCACCTACAGCGGGGCCTCAAAACCACCCCAAGATGGCACTTTCATCCCACGCACTCAGGGGGGCAAACGCCGGACCTGTTGTTCTGTCTGCTGCTCACATTAAGTGTGTGCATGTGTGATGCGACCACGGCAGTCTAAGTGGGTGCAAGTGCATGTTTGTTTAGAGGAGTTGAGCATTGTCTTTGGGCCTTGTACGTCAGTGCCGTGCTTTTTCAGTGGCCTACAGGAAACCTGGCCGCCATGTGCAGAGGAACCTTTTGGCACAGGCCAAGGGAGAGGAAATGGTGGAGGAGGGGGGCACAGTGTAAAAATGTGGGTCATTTTAAATCTGGAAAACAACCTTAAAGGCCTGTGGTCAGGGGAGGAGAGGGGGTCGGGTTCGTTGGACAGCAAGAAGACTACAGCCTTGATTGAAGTGCCGCCATCGCATTGTGTTTTTCTTATTGTTTGTTTTTGGCCAGTGTGTTTTTTTTAGCTCAATTGTTGCCTGAGCATTGTAAACTACATCTTAATGCATGGCACACAGTTTGGCATTTCCTCAATGCTGCTAACTGATAGAAGTCAGCAGTGTGTGTGGGATTTCAGCAACCTGCTGCTGTTGCATGGTGCGTTTACTGCTTCGCCTTTTACTGGAAGCAAAAGGTTTTAGTTCATAAAAAAATTTAAAAAAAAATCCCCACTGCACTCCTTTAACACTGTTAAACTCACAATGGACCGTTTATAAAGAAACCAATGTTGTCTTTTTTATTCTATTCATTTTTCTTCCTTTTTTACTGATACAATCAGTCTGATTGTATAGAAGTCTATGAGAAAATGATCCTACTTCTCACTTGATTTATTACCTCAGTAAACATTGTAAACATGAGTTTGTGGTCTCAGTCACTAGTTTCAAGTCTTTAACAGAGCATGATGTTCATTTAGTTAATTATGGTCCCATTTAGATTCAAGTAGACCATAAAGCAGGGGATGCTTTAGGGCGGGGCTACCTTGTGACTGACAGGTCGTTACCACGGTGTTGACCACTCTGGGAGTTGTCCGTGTTTCCGTCTTAGAGCTTTAACCGTTTCACAGTGCGTTTTCAGTTCATGTTGGTTGTCTAAAATGTCTCATTCAGTGCTGGGTTGTACTAAACTCAACACTCTCGTGTCACTACTGGTTGCAAAAACCAGCGGAGTCCAAAAAACGAGATGGTGATGGCCAAAATGCTGAACTCGAGGCTTCAGAACGGCAGTCCTCAAACCAATGGGTGACATCATAATGATTACATCCACTTCTCATATACAGTCTTTGGTTAGTGATTGGCGTATGTTACGCCAGTAGCACTTCATGTAGTTTGAAGCAGGCTTCAGAGATCTGATAACGCCACACCTCCACATGTTTTTCATTTTCAAGTAGCAGCAAGGACCAAAATCTCTGACACTCACAGATAAAGTGTCTTCTTTATTTTATTGGGAAAACAAATGAACGCGTCTCGTCAGCATTATCAGAATCCCATACTACCAAATTATCTAGTATGCCAGAAAAAGATTTACAGTAGTATGTCCCAATGTCAAATGCAGTATGCCAAAAATACCAGGATAGTCTGCTAGGTATTTGCAGTATGTAAGCCAGCATGATTTTCTGGCTGTTCTGACCTGCAATCCTCTGTACAACGTATATATATATGAGCAAGAGGGTCATAGTTCAAGGCGTGATGCTCTGAACAAGTAATATTTCCCAACTGCACTAAAATGTAAAAGGGAAAAGTATGTGATTCGGAACGTAGCCCTAATTTTCTATGCTAACAAGACAAAATATTTTTTAACATGCATGCTTGTTTCATATGACAGAAGTGTTTTGCAGGACTTCATATTGTCCTGCTCAGCTTTCTTTTAACTGCGCTCCCTGTTTTCTCCTTCTTCAGCTTTGTTTTACTTCTGCCATGCTGCCCTCTTTCCCCAGTCGTCCTCTCACACACCGAGCGCCTTCGGAGGCCCTTTTCTCTGAGCAGAAGTGAAACAGTTCACCAATAACATTCTCATGAGGAGACACGATGGTGAATACTTGTACGCTGTGGGTAAAAGACGATTTTAAAAATTGTTTTGGGGCTCAGCACTCAAAACTGTTGATATTATCATGACTAGCAGGCGCTCGTCATATTTAGTTTTGTACATTTAGTGACAAACTCATGCTTTCACAACCGCAAACACACACACTCCCGCTCTTTCTTTATCTTCCCCTTGCGCTCTCTCCCTCTCTCTTTTTCTGCTCTGCGCACTAATACAAATACACCAAATGTGGCCTGACCGCTAATGCCACAACTGACTTCCTGTATAATGAGCTTCAGCTTGTTGCTCGGTGACACAAAACAACTTTTTAAAAACATGACCTTCTTGTGCTTTTACCTCGATGTCCTAAAATTTGAACTAGTTGTGTTCAGTTTGATAGTAAACACTTTTTCACTCTGAGAGCACAAACACGAAGCCCTGCGTGGAAACTTCTGACATGGCTGTCAGTCAGCAGCTTTGCGGGTTGCATCATGTAGTCTTGCCCAAACCAGGAGCTCAGCGTGATGTTTACGACATGGATGTTCACACTTCTTACATCTTCATGAAATAACTTTTTAGATTAACACTTAAACTCCCAGAAAAAAGTACACCAACATGTTTGACTAGGATTCCATAACTTTAGATGCAATTTAACAGCTCCAACTATATATTTCTGCCTTTTTTAAAGTATTTTTGGTGAAATATCAAAAGGGATATTACAGCACAGCCTGAATGAGTTGGTATGTCATGAATTGACAGCACTGGTACTGTTCAAAGCCTGAAGGCTCTTAATTTGTTATTCCAGGCACTTTAAATAAATGTGCTTGGAAAAAAGTGAAGTTTTTTTGCGGTTAAATATAATTTTATATTTAATATGTGTCTGTAAAACCTCAGAAAAAAGTGAAAATTATTCTATATGCCAAATTGACGTCAACAAATGTTTTTATTTATTAAGATTTTCAGTTTTCTATGATGACATGAAAAAGCTAACTATTCTTTCATTTGAGAAGCTGAAACCGTCATTTTTTCTTCTTGAAAAATGACAAACAACTAATTGATTATCAAAATAGGTGATCAGTTTTTTTTTGTCAATTGAGAAGTACTTGAAGAACTTAAAACCAGTGGTTCCCAACAGGTGGCGGGAGAAATCTGAGGGGTCACTAAATGCTAGCAACATAAAAAAGCAGAAAATTGTAATAATAATTTCTGCAGCACAAAGTTTGTTTCATTCTTGTGAATCAATGGGTAATTTTACTTCTCTAGAACTGTAAAAATTATGTTTAAATAAAACAAGGGGACACTGCTCTTTGGTTAATCTGATCTCAGTTACAGGCAGACATATCAAACCTGCAATAAGACAGCGCGTCATTTAAAGGGGCCCCAAGACAACAAGGTTGGGAACCACTGCCCAGCCTCGGATGGAGGATAGAGTTTTCAAATATGCACCAAACGTGATTTATAGTGTATTTAAAGTCTGTTTTAGAAACACCAATGAATGTTTTATTTGTAATGTCTAGGGCTGCCCCCGTCTTAGACAATTAGTCGACCAATCAGCCGTTTTAGTCTAAGTGGACTTTGTGCTGAATGACTTATTTCAAAGAAACATGTTTACCAGAGATGTACTCATAAGATTTAAGGTGCTGCTTGGGTGTGATTCTTTCTGGTGAAACTCAGTTTCACGGATCTGTCGATTCAATCACCTAATCTCCTCAAGAAAATGGCACGAGTGTCACTGTGCTACTGCTGACAAAGAATTTCTGAAGAAGCTGATTTGGTGCCATTTTTGGTGTCACTATCATCTGTGTGCTCTGCAGCTTTACAATCCTAGTTTCATTTGGGTTCTTTTGTTCATCCTATAACATGTTTTTTGCTGTGGACTGATGGAGATTTTAGGTGAAATCACAAGTTTTAAACTTTAGAGGTGGACACTGAACTTATGTGACTATCAACAGCAGTGGGCCACTAGTCACTTACCATCTTCTACACTGTGTTTCTGGAAATTAAAATACTGTTACTGAGCTCCTGTCTACATTTGGGTCTACCACAGATTCCAGGTGGATCAGTATTTAAATTAAGATGGCAAATGGGTGCCACCTCCTATCGGGGCTATAGGAGGATAGTAAAATGAATTGAAACTCTCACAAAACAAGGTGTAGCCTCCAATAACAGGCCATAGATGAAGTTGTGCAAAGGCTCAGCCCAATGTTCTTGCCATGTCTGAGGCAAGTGGCAGAAAGCAGAAGTAAAAGTTGAGCTGATTTTGCAAAGGCCCGAGCAGCTGCGCCTTCTGCTACACAAACAACGATGCGGTTTTCACAGCTCGGCGCCTGGCAGCGCGCAGGGCTCCGCAGGCCTCCGCAGGCCTCCGCAGGCCTCAGCAAGACCCAGAGCAGCCCGGCCCGGTTCTCCACCTCCTCCCGGCCTGTGTGAGCGGACAATGTAGTGTTAAAACAATGCAACGCCTCAGTTTTGCCACTTCGGGTCTTTCTGGAGACGCTTTGTTGCCTTTTTGACATTTTTTCTAGTCCACGGAGCGGAAATGTGTGCGGAAAGTCTGAGGTTTGAGACAGGAAGCCTGCTCAGCTCAGATAACGACACCTGACAAGTGCTCCCGTTAGCAGCCATAAATTATACTTAAAATAACCTCAAACACACACAATCTGCGTGGACGCAGTGTAGAGAATAACTATCTGAATTAACACGTTTTATCAACCACGAATCCCGCATGTGGTGCATTTAAACACCAAAACACTCATCTAAAATAAAAAATGCACATTTTAACGGACTAAATAAGTTTCACGGTGTCCCCCTTTCCCCGCAGTGCTCCTTTAGTTAGGCTACTCCCTTTTATGTCATAACGAAAATAATGTTTTAACAGTCCGAAGTGCGTCGATATACATGTAAATATTTTCTTTAGAAACGAAACGAGAGGCCACAAATAGCAGTTCCTCAATCTACTGAGACCGCTTTGTATTCAAATGCATTTTTCATTGTTTTACAGTTTTACAACTGGCTGAATAAGATTAATTTTGGTTGAAATATCAAGTCATTCGATATAATAAATCGTTTAAAACAAATATATATGTAGGGATATTAATGCGTTGAAGTTAGGAGAGATTATTCAGAGGGTTGCAAGAATATTTTAATGCAGAAAAAAAATCAAAAATAAAGCCTGCGGGCCAGTGTTGCATATCAGAGGCACATTCGTTAGAAAACAGCACGACTTAGTAAATTTAACGCCCACATCATCAAATACAGTGTCTCTCGTTGCGCAATAATCCGTTTTCAGTGTTACCTTTATTAAAAGGGTATTTTTCGGTTCGAAGTCCTGACATGAAGGCCTTTATTTCTACATTTTACACAAGATAATAAACTGAAGCGATGACTGCGCTGTGGTCGTCCGGAGATGACGAACAGATGAAGCTGTAATAGTGTTAAATGTGAAATACCAGTCATCTGTTGGATCCTAAAGGGGCTCTCACTGTATCCAAGTTGATCCATGACGCCTTCAGGGACACCTGTCTTGTGCGCACCAATAAAATCCAGCATCCCTTCATTAACCGCGTTAGAAAATGTTCAAGTAATTTCACTGTCTGTGCGTTATGTTTGCGTTGCGGTTCCGTGGATAGTGCGGGGTGAGCTCCCGTTAAACAGCAATTAAAAGGTAAAAAAACAAACCAAAGAAAAAATAGAAATCCTCTTTCACGCGTGTAACCGGCCACCTATTAGTGTTTTTATCCGAGTGTAAAGATGTAGTGGTTAGTTGTGTTATTATAGAGCCGACATACAACCACGAACGGGAAGGAAGAGGAAATTTTGTACAAGAAGGAAAGAGTGGGGAGCTCGCATCACCGCCTCGACTCTCTCACTCAGCAGCAGCCTCTGGTGTGGGTGGCCGCCTGCCGTTTTCTCAGCAGCAGCGGGTGAAAACACGGTTAAACTCCTACCTTTATCGTACAGTCCATTGCTACAGCCTCGCGGTCTTTGTCATTGAGTCGTTTTTGTAAATGTTGCAGCTTATTTAGCCTTCTAACCTCACTTCAATGCATGTAGGGGTGCATTGGCTCTATGGCGCAAACCATTGCAGTTACAATTTTTTGCTCACAGACCATAACCGGATGACAAGTTTTTTTCCCTCTCTCTCTCTCTCTCTCTCTCTCTCTCTCTCTCTCTCTCTCTCTCTCTCTCTCTCTCTCTCTCTCTCTCTCTCTCTCTCTCTCTCTCTCTCTCTCTCTCTCTCAATTGGGAAGTGAAGTCACTCTTTAAGCACTGAGGCTACTTCTCATGAAACCGACACTTTCTGCTTAGATTCATGTGTAGAAAAATATTGGAAGAGACAACATAAGAGGAGCTCACAATCTTTCGTTTAAACCAGCAGGTTCTCAGTGTTTCGCAGTAGTTTAAGCACAGAGAAAAAGGAAAGGCGCCTTTAAAGAGTCAACAAATAACTTTTGTGGTTTAAGAAAAATGCAGTCTTTCTCTTTGGAGCCATGACATGTCATATAGGTGCCTAAAATGGCACATTACAGCGTAGGCATTATAAGGTCAAAACTCATAAGAGTATAAACTATATTATTAGGTCAGTTGATTAAATTGTAACCAGGATTAATCACATGATTGTCCATAGTTAATCATGATTAATCACATTTTTTTATCTGTTCAAAATGTACCTTTTAAAGGGAGATTTGTCAAATATTTAATACTCATTAACATGGGAGTGGGCAAAAATGCTGCTTTATCGAAATATGTGTATATATTTATTATTGGAATTCAATTAACAACACAAATCAATTACAGATATTGTCCAGAAACCCTCATATGTTCTGACTATCAGGAATGTGCTCCAATCATAACATGTCAAACTGCAGCCCAACAGGCAACAACAGCTGTCAGTGTGTCAGAGTGCTGACTTGACTATGACTTGATCCAGACTGACTGGGACTATCATAAAGTGGGCATGTCTGTAAAGGGGAGACTGGTGGGGACCCAGAGAACCCATTTACATTCACACATCTGGAGGTCAAAGACCTTGAAAATGGCCATCACAGTTTTTCCTCATCAAAGTTTTGCATAATTTTGGAGCGTTATTTAACCTCCTTCGTCGACATGGTCCAATAGATTCCTACAGTTTTCTCTGTTCATATGATTCCAGTTAGCAGCGTTAAAAAAAATTGTATTAAAGTGTTAAAACACTGACAATATCCACATGATATTTCTAACTCTACAGCTGAAGCCTCATAATCATTTCCGATAAACATTTGAATACATATGTGAACAAAATGACAACTGTAGATTTTGTCCCCCATCGCTTTCTTTTAAATTAATGTATATCTTTAATTGTCCATATGAAAGAAAAGCCTGTTTTAATGCTTGTGAGCACCTGTCGTTTTAAGACCGCTTTGAAAACATTTTATATCCTACAACTTCCTGAATGTTCATGAAAATAACCAAATGTTCCAGGAGCTTTAACTTCATTTCCCATCATCAGAGTTCATTTCAGCCCTCAGAAGAGCTGCATTGAAATAAAGCTGTTTTTGTGGTCCTGTAATAGATAGTGCATCAGCAAACCAAATTTTCAGCCACACTTCCTGTTTCATTCAGTCCTGTTACGTCAGTGGTAGAAAGGAGTATGGCACTTGAGTTTCTTTTACAATCTGCTTGAGCTTAAAGTAAAAGTAGTCATCACCTCTGATTTCTTTTTATAATTATAATAATAATAATAATAATAGGTCACTTTTAGCCTTGGGACCAGCTGTTGGGAGTGAGGGCTTCACATCTTCAGAAGGAAGTTGTTAAGTGTAAGACAAATTGAATGAAAACTACTTCTTGGTAATGATATCAAGGTTATCATTAGTTACTTCCAACATGTAGGCACAGTGGTGGAATATTGCTTCATTTACTCAAGTACTGTACTTAAACTTGAGTATTTTCTTTTCATGCCACTCTATACGTCTACTCCACTCTGAGGTAGGGCTGTAACTGATTCTCTTCATCGATTAATCTGTCAACTAGTTTCTTACTTCATTTATTTGTTTTTGCTCCATAAAATGTCAGAAAATGGTGAAAAACGTGGATCAGTGTTTCCAAAAGCCCAAGATGACGTCCTCAAATGTCTCGGTTTGTCCATGACTCAAAGATATTCAGTTTACTGTCATAGAGGAGGAAAGAAACCAGAAAATATTCACATTTATGAAGCTGGAATCGGAGAATTCAATTTTTTCAGGGTGGTTGAGAGGTAGAGCGGGTCCACCAATCAGAGGGTTGGAGGATCGATTCCCGAATTCCTCAAGTCACATGTCGAAGTGTCCTTGAGCAAGACACATAACCCCAAATTTGCTCCTGAAGGCAGAGCCATCAGTGTGTGAAAGTGTGAATGCTGACATAAAGCGCTTTGAGTGGTCAGAAGAGAAATGCGCTATATAAGTCCACTTACCGTGAGAGTTTTGACTTTTTCAAACCAATTAATCAGTTATCAAAGTAGTTGGTAATTAATTTAATAGTTCAACTAATCGATCAATCATTGCAGCTCTACTCAAAGGGAAGCATTGCACTTTTTACTTCACCACATGTATATAACAGCTTTAGTTACTTTACAAACTACTTTAGAGCATATAGCATGTTTAAGTATAAACTACCAAACAGTTTATACAAATACAGCTGAAGCCACGATAGTCGATTAACAGAAAATTAATTGGCAATCATTTGATAGTAATTTGCCCTTTTTGGTTTGTGGTGTTGAGGTTTGCTCCTTTAAATTATTCAGATTTATTGTTTCTGTTTTACTGCTGTATTATGTTATACTAAGGTATGTTATTATCATTGCACCTTAGACTGGGCTGCACATAGACAGCGCTGTCGCCTCACAGCAAGAGGGCCACAGGTTCGAATCCGGCTTGGGGTCCTTCTGTGTGGATGTTCTCCCCGTGTTAGCGTGGGTTTTCTCCGGGTTCTCCGGCTTCCTCCCACAGTCCAAAGACATGCAGGTTAACTGCTGACTCCAAATTGCCCATAGGTGTGAATGTGAGTGTGAACGGTGGTCTGTCTCTGTGTGTCAGCCCTGTGATGGACTGGGATCGGCTCCAGGCTCCAGCCACCTCAAACGGGATGAACGATTGCAGATGAATGGATGGATGGTGGATGGATGGATGGATGGATGGATGCACCTTAGACTATTTCTTATACCTCATACTATATCATACTATATTATGTTAATATATCTGTCTTACCACATCCTATATTGTATTTATATTTTATTTAATACAGACAACAATTAGTATATTACTTAATTACATGTGTGTGCATTGTTGACATACTACACTCACTGCTATTAGTTAATAATCACACTGTCACTTTATCTAATCTTTCTATTTTCTACTTTTATCTCTGATTTTATTTATTCTTTATTTCTGTATTTACTTCTCTTTGTTGTATTTCTGTCTTTGTGCTGTTGTACCTGAATTTCCTCTCTGGGGCTCATTAAAGGTTTATCTTATTCTTATATCATAGTAAAGTCAAGGGACATTTTTCTACATTATACTTTTAATACTTAATTTTACTTACTTTTCAGTATAGGACATTTACTTGTAACAGTATTTTCACAGGTATTAGTACTTTATCTAATGATCTGAGTATTTCCTCCACCGCACCGTCTTCTCCAAAGTGCTATTATTCATGTTTTATTGGCCTCTTTGGATTTTTTTTTGTGTTGCTCCGTGACCGTTAAGCTGTGACTCAGTGTAGTTACCCTCCTGGTGGTTTACTGCAGCTTGTTCATCACATCATGTTGTGTAACTTTATCCTGGTTGTGTCCTTGTCTCGAGGTCCCGAGGTCTCGAGGTGGGGCTCCCAATCACGACTCCCGTCTCCCACCGGCGCGCACGATTTCACCCAGCTCCACTTTTCCAGATGGAGTTGACGGCGCGCGTGTTTTTGCGTTTTTTTGTGTGTGTGTGTGTGTGTGTGTGTGTGTGTGTGTGTGTGTGTGTGTGTGTGTGTGTGTGTGTGTGTGTGTGTTGTTTGTTTATACAGGGCCCTGGGCTCGGCCTTATCTGCCGCAGCCACTCACGCCGTGATTTCAGACTTTCTTCAGCTAGTAGGCTTCTTGTGTGCGACTGTTTTTTTAAGGGCCATTGTTTTGTCGAATGGTTTCTAAAGATACAGAGTTTTTTTTTTTTCTTCCTCCCACCTCATTAGAAAGCGACTGCTCTGATTTCAAAAGCCTGCACTTCATCCCCACCCAGACTGTGGCTCGGTTATTTAGTCC
The DNA here is from genome assembly GCA_947000775.1 of Pterois miles. Taxonomy (NCBI): domain Eukaryota; kingdom Metazoa; phylum Chordata; class Actinopteri; order Perciformes; family Scorpaenidae; genus Pterois; species Pterois miles. Next base: position 8,067,817 of record CAMQGK010000568.1, on the reverse strand, counting down.
CGCCTGTCAGACAATCAGTGACCTGAAATATGTCGACAGAATAGAAATAACACGACCCGTCGACTGACAATCACCCAGCCAAGCGATCGATTCTTATAGGCTGGTATTTAGTCCTCAGTAAGCTTTAAGATGTAGAAATATTCAGCGTATGCATCTCCATGATATCCATACATAGTTAAACAATGTGTATGAACTGGGTGCTGCACTATATTGTGCGTCATCTTTTATATTGTATTATATACATTTTATGACTTGTGTTAAGTATCAGTTAATTTGGGCCATAAGAAACGGAAAATCATGAGATGTCAAGGTGGTTTTACAAATGTCTTATTTTGTCCAACTAACTGTCCAGTTTCTCTTTAAAGAAATAACATTATTTAATTAATTATTGTGATTTTCTTGTCTTGATTGAGGAATCGACTCATAATTTCAGCTCTAGTTGTTTTATTCTGTTTTTTTGTTTGTTTGTTTGCAACCCATGCAAAACAGCATCATTTAGTTTTTTTCTGTCAATCAATCAGCATTGTCCCCAACAATGTGAATTTCTCTACTGTGGGACTAATAAAGGAATATCTTATCTTATCTTATCTTATCTTAACAAATTCACCAAAAAATAATAGAGATATTATGAAGGTGTAGTTTTATTAGTGGAACTGTATGGATTCAACAGTTATCCATTTTATTATCAATAAATAATCCTGCAGAGTGTGTGTGTGTGTGTGTGTGTGTGTGTGTGTGTGTGTGTGTGTGTGTGTGTGTGTGTGTGTGTTTTTAAGTAACTAAGTGTCCTACATTCACACAAATACTGTACTTGAGTATTATTTTGATTTATTTATTAAAGATACTTCTACTCCACTGCATTTTATAGGGAAATATTGTACTTTTTACTCCATTACATTGATTTGATAGTAACTTTTCAGGTTAGAGGTGTACACATAAAACATATAGGCCTCATGAGTATATACATAAGATAAGATAAGATATTCCTTTATTAGTCCCACAGTGGAGAAATTTACAGTGTTCCGATCTACCAGCTAGTAGTCTAACTTTATAAACAGGCTACAGCATTAAATGTGATCTTATAGCAGCCTATGACACTGACAAAGAGTAGGCTACTTTTAAGATAAGATAAGATGAACCTTTATTAATCCCCGGAGGGATTTACTCTGGATATACTACTTTAGGTCATCGTTGTTGCTGGGTAAATGCTTTTTTTTCTTGTTACAGTATTTTTTACAGTGTGATATTGATATTTAGTTAATCGATTTAAACTCGTGATGTGTTTTACCGGAGGTTTACGGTGTCGGGGAGTATTTTATGAATGGGGGGGGGTGGGGGGGGGGTGACGTGACGTCACGTTCTATTAAACAGACCTGGTCACGACACAGAGCGGGCGCGCGCCCCTCCCACCTCCGCTGCGTTTATAACGGGCCCGGTCCGGCCCGAGACCGACCACTCGCTGTTGTGCGTGTAGCCGGTAAATAAAAAGAGAGAGAGAGAAGAGATGTTCTGGGACACTGTCATCAAACCTGGAGACACCAACACAGACAGCAAAGACTCCAGAATAAAGGTCAGTTTTCACTTTTACTTTTATTTTGATAGAATACAGAAAACCACGTCATTCATTCATAACATCCAGCCTATCGGTTTAATGTCTGGAACAATTTATCCCACTTAATTAAGGCAAATATTGGGGTCATATGACCAAAAAAAATGGCAGGATTTCAGTTGTTAAATATGATGGGGTTTTCCACAATTTTCTAACATTTTATTAACCAGAAAAGTCATTTTTGAAAATGAAATAATGAAGATCATTTTAAGTCTCGTTTACCTGTGACAGTATAACCCCTCATAGTGTCTTCAATGACAAAAGCAATGCACTCGGTTCAGTTGTAAGTAAATCACACACAAAAGAAAACATGGTAATGTAGCAGGTGACTCTCTTGTCTGACTTTTCTCAGCAGCACCTAAATGCATCAGAAATGAAGTTAAAAATAGGTCCTCCTCACAGCTCTGCTGCTACATGATAATGTGTTTAACCAAAAAGATGATTTAGTGTTCAGCCATGTGAATTACTTATTTCAAGGCTGTTTTTGTTGCTGCGAGGCTCTTCATGTGGCCTCTGCCTCTAGATATGGATGGACGAGAGTTGCAGTGCTGGTGAAAGATGTAATCTTGACTCTTTGAACACAGATGGAGATTTGCCAGCCTGGATATTACACAGAAGACTTCAGGACACAGGAAGTGCCAGCTGGCTTTGACTTTGCATCTTATGGTGAGTGCAGAGAATCGCTTGCTTGATGTTTTCTCCATCACCAGTTAAACATGAGGACTTTTGATGGCACACGGTTTAAACTCTCAGTGCAGACAGAATTATTATTATTATTTTTTTTAATGTTTGCGCAGTCTGTTTCCTCTGAACCTGAGCAGCTGAAGGACAGAGGAAATACTTGCGTAGACTGTATCATCACATCTGTCAGAGGTTTCTCGCTGAGACCTTGACACCCGGGGGCTCTCGTTCAAACCCAGGATAACGGGGTGCTGGTGTGTGTGTGTGTGTGTGTGTGTGTGTGTGTGTGTGTGTGTGTGTGTGTGTGTGTGTGTGTGTGTGTGTGTGTGTGTGGAATAATGCTTGAATGGGCTGAGGTAGGCAGAGAAAGACAGAAACAGGGTGGTCAGGTTAAAGACACTCCCCTCTCTGTCTTCCCTAATCCTTTCCTCCAGACTTCCTCCTCCAACAGATTTAGAGTCCCCCCTCCCCAGACCTCCATCACTACTCTGTCACACTCCCTCCGCCGGCGTTTCCTCCTCTCTCTTCCTCCCCCTCCCTCCCTTGTTTCCTCCATCCATTGAGCTGAAAAAAAACGGAGCGCCTGGTGCTGATTCGACAGTAAACAAGCGCCTTTTTCTTGTGTCAACATCCACCGTTGAGATAAAAACCCACAAACTTACAAATTCACCCCGTCTTTCCTCTCTTAATGACTCTTTGCTGACCTGTAAAGAACCTCCTGCTTTTAAAGGACCATACCAACGATTTTTCTTTTTTCCTACCTTTTAAGGCAGCCTCTGGTGTCACTTTATTTCAGCATGGTAAGAAAATCAACTTTCAGAGACTTTCAGAAGTTAAGTTATCTCAATGTTGTAATTCAATGATGTTCCAACATCTAAAACGTGGTACTCAGCTGCCAAAAAGCAAGACACTCCCAAGAAAATCAAACTAAAAAGACAGTAACGGTAATCATCCTGAAAAGATCATGTAAATGCATTGCATTAAAAAAGGTTGCTCTGTCGTGGCTGACTCTCGTATTCCCAGTGGTGGAAAGAAGTATTCAGATACTTTACTTAAGTAAAAGTAACAATACCAAAGTTTAAAAATACTCTGTTACAAGTAAAGTGTACTTAAAGTAGCAAAAGTGCTCATTATGTAAAATGACTCCATTCAGCATGTTAAATTATGGAGCCTTCAAGATCCTGTAAGATGATAAATTTTTGTATTTTATGCTCACAAGATACTAATTTATGCAGGCAAGTTATTATCATGTGCAAGCTAAAGCATTTTGTCAGGACTTTAGAGGCTTCTCTCCTTTTTTGTGGGGAACTTATAACTTTATTATTCTTCTACGTACATGATGACTTCATGCATAACTCCAGCCTGAGCAGGTTTAATCAGCCACATAACCGAAAATAGCGTTAATCTTTAACAATGCAGCATATTTCATAAGTTGATCTTATATTTTATATGTAAAATCAAAGTAACTTTAGTGGTAAATAAATGTAAAAAGTACTATATTTCCTTTACTTAAGTACAGTACACTCTAAATGTACTTAGTAACATTCCACCACTGCATATTTCTCACATCTGACTTCCCCCACAGCACCTAAATGCATCAAAAATTATTTTAAAACAGGCCCCTGTGACAGCTGTACTACTGGATGATAATGTGTTTGACCAAAAATACTATAATTGTAATAATGATATAAACAGATAGTTCAGTGTTCAATCTAATGTTTTAATTATTTCAAGTAAATATCTCACCGTGCTGAAATAAACTGAAACCAATAGCTGCCCAGAAGGGATGAAATCAATCAAAAATCTTGAAAATGTTGAGTATTAATGTGGAGTAAAACCATAGGTGTGGTCCTGTTGGTACTGAGCCTCTGTCCTGCTGTCATCATCACTCACTGACTCCATCTGTCTGTGTTGTGTTTAACCTCCAGACTACCCTGGTGAAGACCTGTCTTTTCTGTTAGACAGTAAAGCACCCGGGCAGCAGCAGTACCTCGCAGAAAGCAGCTACCTAGAGCCGCCTAAAGCTTCTCACTCTTATGACACTAAAGGTGAAACATCAAGATACGAAAAAAAAAAGAAAAATCACACTCTGGTGGTTGCTAATATGAATCATATGTTGGTGTTTTTACTTACCTCACATTTTTTGTCCTTTTTTTAATCTCCTGCAGTGAGTGCCACTGACACGTCCCTCATTAACCTGGACTCGTACCAGGAGTTCAACTGGTGGGCCTCATATCCACATGGTGAGTTTGTTCTGTAGTTGAAACACTTAATGTGATAATCAGGTGGATAATGTGGCGGTCGTAACAGGCTCAGTTTTAAAGCTCAAGTGAAGATATACTAAGGAATCCATTGGTACCAACTATGTCATACTAGCTTGTCATGAAGGGGGATAAATAATGCTCCAAGCGTGCACGTCATTGTGGTGAAGAAAAACTGCCATGGCCATTTTCAAAGGGCTCCCTTGACCTCTGGCCTGCAGATATGTGAATGTAAATGGGTTCTGTGGGTGCCAACAGTTCTCCCCTTTACAGACATGCCCACTTTATGATAATCCCAGTCAGTTTGGATCAAGTCATAGTCGAGTTAGCACTCTGACACACTGACAGCTGTTGTTACCTGTTGGGCTGCAGTTTAAGATAAGATATTCCTTTTATTAGTCCCACAGTGGGGAAATTTACCAAATTTACCAAATTTTAGTTTGCTGTGTTATCGTTTGATCATATTTTTATGCTAAATTCAGTACCTGTGAGGGTTTCTGGACGATATCTGTCATTGTTTTGTGTTGTTAATTGATTTCCAATAATAAATATATACATACATTTGCATAAAGCAGCGTATTTACCCACTTCTATGTTAAGACTGACAAATCTCCCTTTAAGGTACATTTTGAACAAATAAAAAATTAAAGATTAATCGTGATTAACTATTTTAATTGATTGACAGCTTTAACTTTTTTAAAAAGGAGTTTCTTTTTGTGACTAACTTTCTATTTGACTTGCAGATGGGCTGACAGTAGACCAGTCACAAACTACGTATCAGGAGTCTCCACAGACGTACCAGAGCCTCGTGCCCCAGACCGGGCAGTTCAGCCCGGCTATGGAGGGCAGCCACAGCCCCTTTCTAACTGCAAAAGGATCAAATACATTACAGAGTAAGATATTTCACATGTGGATGTTAAAACACCCCACACAGGTCTGATATTTGCAGTTCAGTGTGTAATTCTTCTCTTTGTTCCAGGTGAGACAGATCAGAGCTACTCGTGTCACTCGGCTGAACTGTACGACTCTGACGGACAGAGGCAGCAGTCGTCTTTCTGGCCTGAATATTCCTCCCCCAGCTTCACTGCCCCCCTGCCTCACCTGCCCCAGGCCTCCTGCCCCTCAAACCACGGCCCTCAGTCCTCAGAGCAGTACTGCCCCCGTGTGGTCAAACGCAAAACCACAACCCCCCAGAGGCCAGACCGGGAGGGCCAGATGACAGGAATGTCAGCTTATCCAGGTTGGCTTTCTTCTCTCCTCTGAACTCCTCTTATATCTCTGAAGACTCTGATGTAAAACATGTGTATAAAATATAAAATATAAAGCCATCTCGACCAACTACAACATTCAAATGCTACTTGCACATTAATGCATCAGTAACAATAATACAATAGTATAATATATAAAACTCAAACCACTCACAGGAGCCATTTTCAGATTTTTTTTTAAGTCCATACTTTTGTACTTATGTAGTATTTGAAATGCAAATAAGATTTTTACGATTATTTTTACGCAGCTCTGTTGCTTCTTTTGCTCAAGTAAAGGATCACAGTATATCGTCAACCATTAATTATAACAGGTTAAAAAAATAAAAGGTTGCCATTATCACTCTAGTTATGTAAACGAATGAATTCTTTCATTCATTCAGGTTCTGGTCCAATCCAGCTGTGGCAGTTTTTACTGGAGCTGCTTCTGGACTCTGCCTGCCGTACCTTCATCTCCTGGACGGGAGATGGCTGGGAGTTCAAGATGTCCGACCCCACAGAGGTGAGGATATCTCTTGTTTTGGAGTACTGCATGGCAGTAGTGGAAGGAAACTGAGAACATTTACTTAAGTGCTGCATTTCTGAGGTACTTGAGTATTTTCATTTTCTGCTACTTTATACTTATACTCTATGGTACCTTTCAGAAGGAAATACTGTAATTTTTAACAACTGTAATTACTACTTACTTTTCAGATTAAGATATTTCACTTAAAAAAACATGATCAGCATATAATACGCATTAAGAATGAAACCAGTGCTTTCTAGTCTTGGACATAAATAATCAGTATGACCCATGGTCACATCTGAAAGGTCTGAAATGTTCGCTGTTCCACAACAGAGATTTCCCCTCTAACCTTCTCAGATGATTTAATTTAGATAGAGGTCAAATTATTCAATATGTCATATAAAAGCAAAGATTGGAGGAAAGTTCAAAGACAAATATTTGTAGCAGAGCTTTGTTTTTTCTTTTCTGTCACCTTAAAGAGTAACTTAACACCAGGCTGAAAAGCAGAGGTCTGCTGTCCTCTCTGATTGAAAGTTTCAAGCCTATTTCACCTGAGACCACACTCAGATTTGGCTGCTTTAAAACAGAGTTGTACAGTAAGAGGTACTTATCCATAATCAGTATGTTACCTACAGTAGATGGCGGTCGGCACACCCCCAGTTTGGAGAAGCAGACGGAGGTAAAGTAATACACTGCTGTGGATGGGGGTAGCTGCAAAACGTATTCTAGACAACAACAAAAAAGGCCCACCTAAAAAAATCTACATCAGTTTGTTTGTTTAAAACACCATTAATTTAAAGGCTTAATTCGGATTCACCAAAGTCACACAAACTAAATGCTCGAGGCAGCGGTAGACTCCCATGTTCTGTGAGGTAAAATCACTGTTTTTGTCATTGGAGTCTGGTGGCTAACAGCTTCAGGCCACTGTCAGAAGGGGCTGTCTCATGCCAAGCTAAAGCGGTGAAAATATTCTAAATATAGCGTTCATTTAAATTGAATTCTTTTGCCAGTGGTCTAAATCCATTTTGCTGACACCCCTGTACACATTAGTATATTGCTTTACTTCCGTGCTACTCCTGCCTGCTTCTCCAAACTGGGCGTACTGTAGGTAATACACTGACTCTCATAAATCCCCAATTCAACACATCAAACTCTCTCTGTAAACCACTGGAGGTCAGCAAAGACAAGATTATCAGGGAGTCTTTAATCAGCTCACAATTATCTCATGACCTTCTAGAGGGTTTGGTTGACCCCATGATTGGTAACTTTTGGACTACACTAACTATCATAAAAGCACATACTATAGTAAAAACTAGCAGTAAAATGCAACACACTACATACTTTTGATACATTTTGCTGATATTACTGCTGATAGGACTTTTAATTAATGGAGTATTTTTACATTGTTGTATTGGTACTCAAGTAAAGGATATAAGTACTGCTTCCACCATTGTTACATGCAAGGTTTATTCAGTGTTTTTTTTTTTTCTGAGAGAAAACACACCTAAGTTCAATTTTTTGTTTATCCCACAGGTGGCCAAGCGCTGGGGCCAGTGCAAGAACAAACCCAAGATGAACTACGAGAAGTTGAGCCGTGGCCTGCGTTACTACTACCACAAGAACATCATCCACAAGACGGCGGGCAAACGCTACGTCTACCGCTTTGTATGTGACATACAGGGCATGCTGGGAAAGACGGCGCAGGAGGTGCTGACCAGTCTGAATGTTTTGCCCACAAACACAGAGTCGTGGCAGTCGTGCCCCGGGGTACCGGCGGCGTCGGAGCACAGCAGTGAAACGTGGGCGTCACAGTAGGGAACGAGTACCAGGACTCTTGTTGCTGCTGGCTGTGGGCAACCAGCACATTTTAACAGAGTACTAGACCTACAGACTACACAGTGAACTCTGCCTCCTGGCTGAACTACAGCATCCTCATGGGGGGGACAGCTATATAAAATATAAATGCTGCATTTCAGGGAAAAATTCATAAATTCAAACAGTCAGTCTTTAAATGTGACTTTTTCTTAAATAAGAGCTCATATTAAATGACAGACCTAACCCATAAACATACAGTATAGCTCCTTAACCTCAGCACAGGGGCATTTGAAGCACTATCAATAGATACTTTTTTGCAACATCAGGGGCCAAATTTCATTTGATGTTTTTTCGAAGAAAACTGATTTGTAAATAGTGTTTATATGATCACTATGTAGAGTTTTGTGCATTTATATTATAGATATATGTATACAGTATATATATTTTTTTAATACAAAACTCGTGTCTACCTCTGTTGCTAATCAAAATAACAAACTGAGATTACTTTCTGGCACTCACTGTGAAAGTTTTAGCCTGTGTGAGGATTGTTTTGTGTAAATAAACTGTCTATAAATATAGATTTGTGTGACGAATCTCAGTTCATACACATTTAGTACTCAATCTGGATTCTGAAAATTATGAAAACATTAAAATGTGTGTTTCTGGTACTCAGTATATCAGTTTTTGTTATATTGTTTTGTTTACTAACGTCGGTAGGTGTTACTATAGCGTTTTTACTCGTTGTAGCTGTAATATATATATATATATATATATATATATATATATATATATATATATTTATTTATATATATATATATATATATATATAATATTTATATATATATATATATATATATATATATATATATATATAATAAATATATATATATATATATATATATATATATATATATATATATATATATATATATATATATATATATATATATATATATATATATATATTTATATATATATATATATATTTATTTATATATATATAAATATATTTATATATATATATATATATAAATATATATATTACATATATATATATATATATATATTACAGCTACAACGAGTAAAAACGCTATACAACAAAAATACAACCTAAAATGAACTTTGAAAATGAACAAAAGTACAATTCAAATAAGCAATTTTATCAGATAAGTACTGGGCCAAGCCAGTGGTCTACTAATATTTTATGAGATAATATCCAGTTATTGATAAAACCAACGAGTGTGAAGCTGCTACATATATGATATCTTTAGTTATTATAGATTTATTTGTATTATTTTTCTTATTTCAGGAGTATAAATGTGTCAATAGTGAGTGAACTGAGCTGCGAGGCCTGTACATTATTATTATTATTATTATTATATTTATTATTATTATTATATTTACTTCCTTGTTTAATGCTTACTTAAAAGGCTGCTCGTAAATATCCACACTGCCGTCGCAAATTAAATTGCTGCATAAAACACAGCGTTTACATACCACGGAGACATGGTTTATCTTACTAGACTTTGCAGATATTTTTATTTTTTCCCCACATGTTTTTTTTAATTTAATGTAGAGACATAATACACAAAATGTTGCACGTTTCATACAACAATATTTCCCATTTATAAGTCTCGTGAGATTGTGTAATGTTTTCCTATTTTTCTGTCTTGCTAAAATATGGTAAAACCTCAGATGACCAGCGGAGATTTATTTAATGCTGGTGAAAGGTGTAGAACTGTTAGATCAGATGTTACCATGATGTGGGATTTCATAATTCCGATTTTCTGATAGCTGCATTGAATGCTTCCTTCCTGGATGCGTCCGAGGCCCGTTAAAGGAGGTTCGGCCATAGGAGCACGGCTGCATATGTGGGGTACTGCACATGCGCAGTGTAACTAAAGCCGTGCGATTGGCTCAATTTCGGCGACGGCTGCGCAGGTGTGCGTCCCAAAGATATAACGTAAGAAACGTCCTCCGGCTATAGGCCTATACATCGACGTGAATGAGGGAAATGGGACTTCCTGCGTCCAAAGGACGTTTTCAGATTGCTTCGCGGTTAAAAAAATGCCCCCCAAAAGCATTAAGATCGCTTTAACGGACATGTTGGACGATCTGTCGCAAGAAGACTTTGAGAACTTCTGCCACCAGCTTCTGGACCGCAGAGAAGAGCCGCGGGTCCCACGCAACAGGGTGGAGGGGAAAAGGCGCTTTGAAATAACAGACGTCCTGGTTTCCTCTTTTACCGAGTCCGGAGCCCTTCGAGTCGCTGTGGAGGTACTGACACAGATTGACTGCAACGAGGCGGCGAAGAAACTCGGTGAGACACGCTACTGTATGTCTCCATGACTAGTGACAACAGTATAATACAGGCTATAAACTAGGCGAAATCTTGCTATCAAAGCTGTTTGTAAACCGCATAGCAATGATTCGCTCTAACCCCAAAAAGCTAATTGATTTCTGCTCATATCTTGAACAATCAAAAGACTTTCAGTGCCTTCCCATTTTACTTTCATTTTTAAACTTCCCAGCATGCTTTCTCATCATAGATAGCATAAATACAGCCTTTTAATTTTTTTTTTCATTAACACAACACAGGCTAAACATTTTTAAAGAAATATTTGACATCTTATAAACAAGGTCATAGAAGTGTTGACTAGAGGCACATGACTTTGGCTCAAAGTCACAAATTTGATGACAGATAAAATTTAAGAAAGTCACAACTTGACTTGGACTGGACTGTAACACCACTGACTCATGACTTAGACTTGAGCCTTTTCACTTGGAAATACTTGATACCTTCCCCTAAGCCCAAGGATTAAAACGTTTATTGTTTTAAAAGTGTGTGACCAAAGATGATCAGCTGCCTGGTACCAGACGTAACTCTGACTTTGTGAGAGATCCTGTATTAATTTAAAGAAACTGAATTTCTATCGTTTGTTGTTTATTCCTGAATCCACAAAAAGTGTGTTGTTGTTTTTTGGTTTTTAAATCTGGACTGGTTTAGCACTCGGGACTCAACTCTGGATTTGCCTGTCTTAACTTGGGACTTGACTGTAGACTTGCCTGTCTGGCCTTGTGACTTGATTTGGGATTTGAGACTTGACTTGGGACTTTTCAGTCTTGACTTGTGACAGGACTTGGGACTTATCTGTCGTGATTTGGGATTTAATTTTGGATTTGACTTGACTTGCAATTCATCAGTCCTGATTTGGGACTTGACTTTGGACTTGTCAGTCTTGACTTTGGATTTGACTTGGGACTTGACTTGGAACTTGTCAGTCTGGACTTGGGACTTGACTTTGGACCTGTCTATCCTGACTTGGGATTTGATTTGGGACTTGACTTTGGACTTGTCAATCTTGACTTGTGACTTGACATGGGACTTGCCAGTCTTGACTTTTGATTTGACTTCGGACTTGACTTGGAACTTGTCCGTCTGGACTTGGTTTTTGACTTGGGACTTGGGACTTGACTTTGGACTTGTCAATCTTGACTTGTGACTTGACTTGTGACTTGCCAGTCTTGATTTTGGATTTGACTTAGGACTTGACTTGAAATTCGTCAGTCTGGACTTGGTTCTTGACTTGGGACTCCAGTCTTGACTTGTGATTTGACTTGGGACATGTCAGTTTTAACTTTGGACATGACTTTGGACTCCAGTCTTGACTTGTGATTTGACTTGGACATGTCAGTCTTAACTTTGGACTTGACTTGGGACTCCAGTCTTGACTTGTGATTTGACTTGGGACGTGTCAGTCTTAACTTTGGACTTGACTTGGGACTCCAGGCTTGAGTTGTGATTTGACTTGGGACGTGTCAGTCCCAACTTTACTTAACTTTGGACTTGACTTGGGACTTGTCAGTCTTGACTTGGGACTTGAGTGCAAAGACTTGAGTGCAAAGTTGTGACAGTGATTGGTCCCACCCCTGCTAACAGCCTGTTAGGAGAAGACTGATACCGCTCTGCAGGATTTGAATTGGAGCCTGTTTGTGAGTAATTGGCCTTTTTAAACCGTGTTTGTTCAACCATCATAGAAACTTTGACACCGTTATCTTGTAATGTGGGCTGAGTCTGTGCACTACAGCTGGATAATCAATACGCTGTTTCTGGCTCTTCACCTGCTGCCTCTACTGGTCCAGCAGCTTCATTTAGTCCCTAGACATAAATGACAGTGCTTGACTACCGGCCATCTTTTTTACAGTTGAAATGAACTTGAATGAACAATCTGGAAATCTAATGAATTATCTGGCGACGGCCCTGATCGGTGTTTACTAGAGAGTGAGCTGTATGCAGGATAACTGTCAGTGCTATTAAACATGTTTCTGTTTTTACAGCCAATAAGACAACTGGAGGACACTAGGCGTTTTCACAGTGAGTTGACCCTGCACTGTCAACATATGAAGCTTTGTGCAAAGAGTAAACTACACAAATTTATTTTGTCTCAATTCTTTTGACAGGTGGAAGACCCTCAACAGGAGCCATCATGATGGGAAAAGGTGCGCATAGATTATGCTAGTGGTTCCCAACCTTTTCCCTTTTTTTATCAGAGTAAATTGACATTGCATATAAGAAAAAAGAAGGACTGATAAACTGTACAATTAATCGTGAGCACAGTAACTGAAGGAAGTTTGTGTAACACGAGCCATTTGGATGAATTTTACCAGATTATTTCTTGTGAATATTGCATCAGAGATGAATTTTCCTGGTATTTTTAGGGACTTTTAATATAATTCTCTTTATTGTGGATTTATTAATTATCACACCTACTTCATAGGCTTAATTTTTTACTTTCATTTTCTTCTCCCATTATGCTGTTATCTCAGAGTATAGAGTATAGCTTGGACATAGCTTGGGTTCAGGTCTTCACCGTGCCCCTGTCTTGTTTATATCTCAACTAATAATCAAAATAATTTCATTTAGTTTTCTTCAAAGAAATGAATGATATGCCGAGATATAGGCCAAGCATATAATTTTTTAAGGAGTTGTCTCACACCCCTTCACCTCCAGAAAGCCTCGCATTACGCTTTGGAGACCTCTAGATCGGGAACCAGTGGATTATGCATCATCTCAGAGCATAATTCAAGGCCTGCAGGCTGGATGTTAGCTGTTTATTATCTAAAAAATAAGAGAGAAAAATTACAAGTATATCTTCTATCTAAATTGAGATATCCACAATATTCAGACATGATCCAACTGCAACATTATCTCCATTTACTACATGGCTTTGTTGAATACTGTGACTGATTGGTCAGTCATGGCGTTCTACGGTCTGTTATTTCTTTATAACAGACCGTTGCTATGGGCCGGTTCTGATTTCGGACGGGGTTTCTGTGTCAAATTGTTGATTTCCTAAGCAAGAAGCTGTGTAATAAGCAGGATAATGTAGGAAACCCCTTCAGGGTGATGAGGGAGCGCTCCACACAGGGGTGTGGCGGCGCCCTGTCAGGGTTTCTTTCACAATAATGACTAATATCACAATAATTATCCTGTCAGGACAGGTAACACTGGTGTGGATTCAAACGCAGATTGAAGCAGTTCCAAGTTACAAAAACAGAGTTTATTTTCGGTCCAGGTCGGTACACAGAAAGGCAGGCAGAACAGGCAGACAAAATCCAAATCGTGAGGCTAAGGCAAGGTCAAAAACAGGCTAGGTTCGGTTCACTAGAATATCAAGAAAGGACACGAGGAAATGGCGGGTACGCTTCGCTAAGGACGGCAAAAGACGAACTGGCACAGGAGGAAAAGGGAGGACACATTATATACTAGTGAGGGAGGTGGATAACTATGCACAGGTGGACACAATCAGGGCAGGGGATGACGCTCAGACGCAGGTGACTAGTGATGATAATCAGGTCGGGAGGAGGTGCTCTAACGTGAGGGCAGGAGGCATGCAGGGCAGGGAGTGAAGTGAACTGCAACGAGAGGAGAGGTTAGAATGCAAACAAAACAGGAAGTGCGCCAAAATAAAAGCATGCAACAGGAAATGACAATTTAACACTTATACTTCCTGACATATCCCTTACTTATTATTATTATTTTGTCACATTTAAGTTATCATCCTTCAGATTTTCATGAAATCAAACCCTGTTGTGGTCTGTTTTTTTCTGCAACTTCCATTTCATGTATACATTCAGTAATTATCTCTCTGTAGGGATGCCATTGTGATTAAAAATTAAATATATGATATTGTTTACCGTGGGGTCCACCATTTCCTTGCTGGATTCAAATGGCCTATTACACACACAGGGTTCACAGGACACGATGCAACACGTAATCCATCGTATATTTGTTACAATTTCAAAGGCTGAATTTTCGACTTCCTGAATGTGTTTCACAAAGCAACATTTTTAGACTTTGCTGCATAAACCTGAAATAAGACAAACTATCAGCACTTGTTCATTAATGAGTCAGTGTTGTCTTTCTCCTCAGGGAAACACTCAGTGTGTGTTGTCGTACCATATTGGATGAACTGCCAAGCAAGAAGATCGTCATACAAGAGTTTTACTTGAAACCAACCCGAAAGACTTATCAGTGTTTTGTACTTTGTATCATAATAAAATCTGTCTTGGTTTTTCCTTTGTGGCTCACATGGGAATATTTAACTGCATCCAGGTTATAAACAGGCCACATATTCATCTGTTTGACCTGTTAACGCAATAATAACGCATCAATGCAAATTCGTTTTAACGCCACTTGTGATTTTTAGATTATAGCTGGCTCAAACTAAGAAAACATAATGACCCCATGGGTACAAACCATGTCATGCAAGCGAAGGAGGTTAAATCATTGCAAGGTTATGTTAACTTTTGGTGAAGAAAAACTGTCATGTCCACTTTCAAAGGGGTCCCTTGACCTCTGACCTCTAGATATGTGAATGTAAATGGGTTCTCTGGGTCCCCACCAGTCTCCCCTTTACAGACATGCCCACTTCATGACAATCACAGTCAGTCTGGATCAAGTCACAGTCAAGTCCGCACACTGACAGCTGTTGTTGCCTGTTGGGCTGCAGTTTGCCATGTTAGGATTTGAGCATATTTTCTATGCTAAATGCAAAACCTGTGAGGGTTTCTGGACGATATCTGTCATTATCTTGTGTTGTTAATCGATTTCCAATAACAAATCTATACATACATTTGCATAAAGCAGCATATTTGCCCACTCCCATGTTGATAAGAGTATAAAATACTTGACCAATCTCCCTTTAAGGTATATTTTGAACAGATAAAAAAATAAATTAACTGAGATTGACTATGGACAATCATGCTATTGATTGTGACAAATATTTCAATATATATATATATATATATATATATATATATATATATATATATATATATATATATATATATATATATATATATATAATTTACAGTCCTGATTTTAAATAGACTTTCCTAAAGAAGAGGCCTGCATTATGGAAAAATCTCCCCCAATCACACACACACATCTCACATACTGTTAAAACAATAAGGCATCATTTACAACATAAGAGTTGTATTAAAAGGGATTTAATAATGTGGAGTATCAAAAATTTTGACTCAATGTGCTTTACAATCAGTTCAGCATATGGCACCCTCTGTCCTTAGACCCTTATATTAAAAATAACTTTTAATCAATGCTTTAGATGAGAGAAAACTACTCGTACAAACAACTTTTGGTTCCTGTATTATTTTTGTCCAAAGAGTCCATGTATGACATCCAAAGAGAATGGGAGACAGCGGGGGGAATTATGTCCTCCTTCTTAGATTCCTCCATATGGGCCTGCAGAGAAAACCAGAGTGAGTCAGGCAAATGCATGCATCACCAAATTATTATTACCAAATGGTTGGATGGGTGGTGGATGGATAGTCTGCTGACTGTACATATTAGGTCCAGTTTAATCACCATGAGCAGTAGCTTTGTAAAAACAGATGAGTGTGGAGGAGCCTACTAAAGTCAACACAGATTACATCCTCAGCATTATTTCAGCTGGGGCTTGGAGATATTTTTAAAGGACAGGGGCCTCATGACAGAAAAAATATGGTAACTGCTGGGAAGGAAAATACGAAAAATCTATTCCTAAACTCGAGGCTGTGTCCTATCCAATCTCAGACCTCCTGTCTAAAGAAATCCTAATTGTAACTGTTGTAATTGTGCCCTGTCGTGTTAGGCCTCTCGAGAGCCGAAATAGCATGTTGATCAAATTTAAGATAAGAAAAAAAAAAATAAAATTAAACTTTATTCATCCCGAAGGAAATTGTTGAATGAATTAAAATGAATCATCTGGCAGTCGACATACACTCATTAATATGCGGTCCAGGAAATTTAAACCTGCAGTAGGCAGAATGCTTTTGAAAGAAAGAAAAAAAGAAAGATATTCCTTTATTAGTCCCACAGTGGGGAAATTCAGTTTTACACTCGGTTGTTCACACAGTACATATACATGCGTCAATGAAGAGATGTCAGAGTGATGGGGCTGCTCCTGACAAGCGCCCAGAGCAGTTGGGGGTTTGCAGTGCCCAAGAGGTAAACTGGCACCTCTCCAGCAACCAGTTGGTCTTGGTCCATGGGGGTCTTGAACCCGTGACGTCCACGTCCTAACCCAAGTCCTTACAGACTGAGCTACTGCCGCCCCCATTTGGCATCACTGGGCAAAAACCCCATAATAACCTTTCAGTGTATTGTAATTCAAGTGTTCTGAGCGAAAACTAGACTCCTCCTCATGAGACTCTGGCCAATCACAGGTCATTTCAGAGAGAGCGTTCCTATAGGCTGTTTAGACAATGGAGGCAGCTGTCATTCACTCCGATCAAACCGTCAAACTAGGCAGCGCTGATCAAATATGAATCAATATTCTGTTACTGTTAATGACTATTTCTCACCTCAGATGTTTTCAGAAACATCTTGAAGTTACTGTTTAGCTGTAAAATGAGAAAGTTTGCTCCGGCTGGTGGGCAGTGCTTGGTATTTCCTCAGCTCATCTCAACATGGCTACCAGGTCACAAACAGTAACTACAAGCTGTTTCATTAGAAATTAGGCATTACAGTAACAGAATATTGGTTCATATTTGATCCGCGCTGCCTAGTTCGATCGGAGTTCGCGAGTGATTGACAGCTGCTCTGATTTTATTTTTCACATTACCTGTCTCATGCGCTGCTATAATATAGATATACACTGTGGTGACCATTTTATATAAATAACTTTTTAATAATATTTGCTCAAACTCTACCCATTGCTGCTTTAAAGTGTGATATACGGTATGATTAGCATTTTAACACACTTCCTCAGAGTGTTTACCGATTTAGCGGATGAGTTTTCGGAAAGCCTGGTGTGTTTTATACAGGTGCCAAAGGGTGCCTTGTACATTGGTGTCAAACACCAACAGCTGAGACAAAGCCTAGTATTTGATGCCCTGGGAATGACAACAGGCTGGCTGTTCCCGATCTTACCATACCAAAAATAATGTCATCCTAAACTGAGATAAAATTTCAGCCTTAGGAAGTTTAAGTAATGAGGCCCCAGGGTCACATTTTTCCATTCTTCCAAAGTTATTGGCAGCGTTTCTACACTGAGCTGAGGTGGAGGGATTGTAACCAGAAGATGAGATTTGGTTATAAAAACACTGTAACTTTGGAGGATACTCACTTGACTAGACCGGCTGCCGAACTTCACATCAGATATATTTTTGAACACATTTGTGCACAAAATGAGGGTGGTGGTTTTTGTACATTTTTTTTTGTACATTAGATGTACATTAGGAAGGGATCTCTGAATGGCCACTATGAACAGGAGGAATCACTATAATTTATAAAGTCCTATTACAATATACAGTATCTGCTAATACATTTTTATAAGTCTGTGAGGGTTCTCATTCATCCAGGTCATATTCATTCTGGCAAAAAATTAAATCGAAGGCAACTGGACTTAGTTTTGTCCCTGAAGACGTTTCGCCCCTTATCCAAGTGGCTTCATCAGTTCGAACGCTGCAGTCTGACTAGTCCCCACTAGTCTGACCACTAGTCCCCACTAGTCTGACAAACAGTGGAGTAAGACCCAGGTTTTTAACCTCTGTGGAAGTGTCCGCCCCTTATTCTCTCCTAAAACAATAGTTCATTAGTGGAGTTTCAGTGTGAGTCCCACTAGTGAACGACAGTCGTTAAGGATTCAATGGGGCCAACGACAACAGTCGTTAGGCATGATGTGCGTTGCCAGTGGACGACAGTCGTTGTGTTCGTTAGGGACACTTGAGGTTAGTTTCGGACTGTCTTTGATATTGAGTTTTCTTGGTACCGCTGAAAGTGCAGCATTGTAGATGGGGGATAGGTGGTGTCTGAGACCCCCTCCTCTGTTTAAAGATGGTTTTTCCATTTTTATAAAGATAGAGAAGATAACTTTTTTTTTTTTTTACTTGAACACAGACTCTAAACAAACACATTCTGGACTAAAAGTCAGGATATCTCAGCTTCAATTGTGACATTTAAAAAAATCTCCCTCTGCGCATGCTGTGTGGATATAGGGCCTAAAATAATGTAGAATTACAAACGCTATATGATGCTATTGAGCTATACAATGTTTTCAGGGGGTCCGTAGATTTGCTCCCATTAAATGGTGTCTAGCAAGCTAGATAGGGCGAAGTTGTCTGCATGACACAGCAATTTAAATCCCATTTCCCATTTTCCCTTTAGAAGAAGAAAACAGTGGATGAATCTAGATCAGTGACTTGAAATAAGATTGCACTATTTGGGGGGACATTAGTATTTAATGTGAGATTAATTAGAACAAAAGACAAAATGTGAAAGCAATTCAAGAGACACTAGAGTTACTTTAAACTGCAGTAGATACTGTATTGTTAACAAAACCTGCAGGACAACATAGTGCACTAAATAAGATAAGATAAGATAGATAAGATAAGTGAAGTAGCCTGTTGCACACGTTGAAGGTCCTCAGCCTTCTCAGGAAGAATAGTTTGCTCTGTCCCTTCCTGTAGAGTCCTGTTGTTGGACCAGTCCAGTTTATTGTTTAAGTGAACTCCCAGGAACTTGTAGTTGTCCACCTCCTCCCCACGGATGGTGATGGGAATAGGGGAGATCTTCCTCTTCCTCCAGAAATCCACCACGAGCTCTTTGGTCTTACCAATATTGAGCTGTAGGTGATTGATGTCGCACCACCTCACGAAGTTCTCCACAAGGGTCCTGTACTCCTCCTCGTTGTCATCTGTGATGCAGCCGACGATGGAGGAGTCATCGGAGAACTTCTGCAGGTGGCATGTTCTGGACTTGAAGCAGAAGTTGGAGGTGTAGATGGTGAACAGGAACGGTGACAGCACAGTTCCCTGGGGAGCACCAGTGTTGCTCACCAGCACGTCAGACAGGCTGCCCTGCAGTCTGACATACTGTGGTCTGCTGGTGAGGTAGTCCGTAATCCAGTCCACCAGGTCGTGGTCTACCTGCATAGCTGAGAGCTTCTCAGCTAGCCGGTGCGGTTGGACTGTGTTGAATGCACTGGAGAAGTCGAAGAACATGATTCTCACTGTGCTCTGCGGCTTCTCCAGGTGCGTGTAGGCTCTGTGGAGCATGTAGATGACGGCGTCGTCCACGCCAACGTTTGCCTGGTATGCAAACTGAAGGGGTTCCAGGGAGTTACTCACCAGGGGCCTGAAGGTGCTGCAGGACCAGTCTCTCCAGGATCTTCATGACGTGCGACGTCAGAGCGACTGGCCTGTAGTTACTGGGGGTGCTAGGGAGTCCTTTCTTGGGCACTGGGACGTTGCAGGAGGTCTTCCAGAGTTGTGGTAATTGTATTTGGGAACCAGCCTGATGAGGTTGTGGTCTGATCCTCCGAGGGGGGGCAGGGCAGTGGAGCTGTATGCCTCCTTTGTGTTGGCATACAGCAGGTCCAGGGTCCTGTTTTCTCTGGTGTTACAGGTTACATACTGGGTGAAGTTGGTTAGTGTTTTGGAGACTTTAATGTGGTTAAAGTCTCCATTGATGATTATGAATGAGTCCGGGTGTTTGGTTTGTAAACCGGCGACGGTGGAGCTGATGACGTCACTCGCCTGTGCAGCCACGGCGCCCGGGGGAATATACACAATGACTGTGATGGCGTGTGAGAACTCCCGTGGCAAATAATAAGGCCTCAGACTCACAGCCAGCAGCTCAATGTTGGGAGTACAGATGCGGTGTTTAACGGAGACGTGATTGGGATTACACCATCGAGAGTTAACAAGGACAGCGAGCCCGCCTCCTTTCCTCTTACCGCTCCGCTTGTCCCTGTCCGCTCTCACTAAGGTGAAGCCGGTCGGCTCAACTAATCAGTCCGGTGTCGTCCCGTTCAGCCATGTCTCTGTAAAACAAACAAGGGCTGATAGTTCGTCCATTTTGTTGGCGAGTGAGCGGACATTCCCCATGATGACCGAGGGCAGGACGGGTTTAAAGGTCCTCCGTCTCTCCCTCTTTTCCCTCACCAAAGCGCCGGCTCTGGTTCCCCGTCTCCGTAATTCGGCAGGTAAATCGGCCGGTGGTGCCGCTACTCGGTCCCAAAGGGCGAGGAGCGCTCCATGCAAATACACTGTCCGAGTGCCGGCGGCCGTCTCCATTGTTGTTGTTGTTGTTGTTGTTTGGCGGTGGCATGTTCGAATGAAAGGGTGAAGAAAATGCGGAGAAAAAGGACAACTTCTACAAACTATTTACACTGGTGTGTAGTTCTATTGTTAAGTGAGAGCTACACCCAATAAAAGTGGTAGAAAGTTACCAAAAGTTATGAAAAAAAAAGATAAAGTAAAAACAGAAAGAGAGCTGCTAAGACGTGCTGCCACTTCAACGGTGGCGCAGTGTCGCTGCAGAAGTAGTTGACATTAAACACAGACCTTGAGGTGCAGGCTGGCTGGCCTCTGGTGCTTTGGACTCGTTTCCGTTTTGCAGCTGCAGCCTGCTTTTGGTCACACTGCAAAATGTATTTGACAGCAGTGTACATTTTGGTCCTTGGATCGCAGGTTGACTTCTTGGTCCGGAGGAAGTTGACATAACTGTGTACAAAGGGTAGAGTGGTGGTCTTTAAAGTGTGCCAGTGTTACTAAAACCAATAACCATCGCAACTCACTAATGCATTCTGTCATACCTGATTTTGTCCTTGTCCTTCGACATGTACAGGTCTTTCAGCGTCTCCGATCGGTAAATACCAAAGCCAACAAGGGCCTCTCCTTTTTGGCCTGACTGGCGGGATTGGTTGTATGCACGATGAACTCTGACTTCTTTCAAAATCTCAGGGTAAGCAATCGCGTATCGGGTCAAGGAATCCTTCAAACGAAAAGAAATTTGTTAAAGCTACATGGTTCATACAATTCATTTAAAACCATTTGTTCCCCAAAGGACAATTTGAGACAAACGCATATAAGTGATTCCTTTATATACATGTAAAACAGCAAATAAATAAAAATGTTAAAAGAGTTTCAGTAAGACTAAAGATAAAGTTGTAAACATTCTCTCATCTACTTTATTTCTGTGCATAGACTACAGACAAAAATCTGCCTTGTGCATAAGTCATGCATACATGCTACCTGGAAATGGATCAGATGCATTACAGTTCAAAAGAAACACAGCCAAAGCAGGTATATATACAGGCTGATAGGGGTAATGATCATTTTTGCAGTTTTAACTGCTCATAATGTAGTAGTTGAGTCGCTGAGAGCAACAGAAGGTGGATAGTGAGCACATCGACCCATCAAGGAACTAAGTTAAGCACCATCACTCTTCTCATGTTACCGCTTGCCCTTGTGATCTTTCTCACTCATTCACTCTGTCTTTTTTTGGCTGAGGGTCAGCAAACAAACAAAAAAGTCTGTCACTGGCTGACTGAGTGATGAAGTTACACTATTTGGCCGTGTGTTGGATTGTCCTCATTGGGCGTTGCTCTTTCAAAATGAAAAGGCTGTCCTTTAGTCCCTTATGCAAATGAGCCCGTCCAGCACGACATGTCCAGCTCACAAAACATGGCCCAAGCTGTGAAACTACATGATCTAGTTCTAAAATGACATGAGATACATCAGTGGCATAGCCTATTTCTTGCTTACAATGTTTTCAGTCAGACCCTGCACAGTCCACCCCAAAAGTTCCATATAGTTCCTGGAGAAAGTTTTGTGGTGGAAATGGGGCTGTACGAAACATAATACATAAAAACCACAAGAGGAAATAAAACAGTATGCTGTCTGTCTTGGCACCAGGAGGAAACATATTACAGAGAAAATAAAGGAAATTACGTATTGTTACAAGTGACACAGTGTTTAATATATGAATCAAAAGTTTTCACATTGGAGAAGTATTCCTCCAGATCATCCTTTTTCAATGCCAGTTCTGCAGCTGATCACACACTGTGTATGTATGCAGCCTGACACTTTTGCCTGAAAGACTTGTGTGTGAAGGCACACTGGGTGCATCTGTACTTTCCTGCAGTTAGAGTGAGAATGGACATGTTGGCTTGGAGAAGAAGACCTTGACACTAAAAAACTTTGGGAGCGTGCAAATTTTAGAACTCGGACAGCATCTCCTTTTTCTTTGCAGTACCTTGTTGGCCGTCAGCGGGTCCTGACTCATTGTGTCCTGTTGCTCCTGCTGGTGTCCAGCCACCAGGTAAGCAGTGTAGTCCACATCATTCTCCAACAGCCATTTGAAGGTCTGACCTTTGTACTTGCCAAACTGAATCATAAAGCTGCTCAGAACGAGCCTTTCGTTACGAGGGTCCCCGCCCTCTGCGAGAACGCGGGCCTTCGCTTCAGCCTCCACCTCCTCTGGCTTCTTTGCCGTCACAGGACGAGCTCTATGTCCAGCAGGCCACTGGCTGGCCGTGTGGTTCAGAGCCTCCTGTGAGGGCTTCGTCTCCAACCCTCCGGTCGAGGTCTT
This sequence comes from Pterois miles, assembly GCA_947000775.1. Classification (NCBI taxonomy): domain Eukaryota; kingdom Metazoa; phylum Chordata; class Actinopteri; order Perciformes; family Scorpaenidae; genus Pterois; species Pterois miles. The sequence continues at coordinate 8,044,803 of CAMQGK010000568.1, read as the reverse complement.
ACGGAAGGCAGGACGAGCTCTATGTCCAGCAGGCCACTGGCTGGCCGTGTGGTTCAGAGCCTCCAGTGAGGGCTTCGTCTCCAACCCTCCGGTCGAGGTCTTACAGGAGGTAGGGTCACCTTTCTAAAGAACAGGAAGAAATATGAAAACACAAGTATTATCTTTGATGGCATCCATGTTGAATAGGATATTTGAATTTCTTTGTGTGAAGTTGAACCTACGTCCACAAAGTCTTTGGTTTTTGAATCTGTAGAGAAAAAAAAAATGGTTGAGAGGCCGATAAAAGACTCTTACTGTTTCCAGTGTGCCACATACAGTGGCAGACCCCACCAATATACACTACTAACCTGTAGTATTGACTTTCTTAGATTTTCAACCAATTAATACAGTCTCAAAAATGACTGTACTAATGTTTTTAAAACATTTATCCAGCAGGTTTACCTTTGCTGCCCCATCCGCATATGAAATCTGCCCGGTGGGCAACTCTAGGTCTGAAAAGTGAAGCCTAGCAGATATGCCACAAACCTGTATTCTTTCTAATATCCAGCAGGAGGCGACTCCTCTGTTTGCAAGTCTGATTATATAGAAGTCTATGAGAAAATGAGTCTACTTCTCTCTTGAGGTAGTACCTCAGTGAACACTATAAACATGAGTTTATGGTCTCATTTAGAGTCAAATAGGCCATAAAGCAGGGGATGCTTTAAGGCGTGGCTACCTTGTGATTTACAGGTCGCTACCACGGCGTTGTCCGGTCTGGGAGTTGTCTTTGTTTTCATCTTAGAACTTAAACCCTTTCACAGCGTATTTTCAGTTCATGAAAGTTAATTATGACCTTTTTGGTCAACTGCAAATGTCCTCTGGAGTCACTTCTGGTTGCAAACAACCAAGATGGCGATGCAGAACTCAAGGCTTCAAAATGGAAGTCCACAAACCAGTGGGTTACGTCACAGCAACTACGTCCACTTCTTCTACACAGTCTATGGACCCGCCCTGGTGAAGCCTCCTCAGTAATATCAAGACAGCGGAGACATTTAACTTTGGAGTTTAATCTTTTTTTACTTTTAAAAATGTTTTGGTGTGGTGTTAGTTGCTCACTGTAAACCTTTTTTTTTATATTGTTAGGGATGGAGTCCACCACACCTCTAAAAATGCTTAATAACAAAATAAATTACTGTATCTGAATATACAGTATTTATATTTTTTCCCAACTGTATTGTTTATACTTCCCCATGCTTATGTTATAGGCTACCTGTACCCAACAGTATTTATATTTACATTATTTACATATTACTTTTAGAGAAAGTTGCAGGCTGTCTGGTTGTTGTTTGGTGTTGAGCAGGTAGTGTAGTCCAGTGGTACCCAGACTTTTTCACGTCAAGGACCCCTAAACTGACTCAAATTAGACCACGGACCCCCATTTGGTAAGATCTGATGTTTTATTACAGAAGGTTTATGGAACTCATGACCAAAATAGTCATTAATTATGGATATGGTCTAGAATATGATGGTATACAAGCAAAGAGGTTTTTGACAACAGCCACTGAAAATGCCAATGACTCCATAGCCATGGATGTATAAAGAGATGTCTGTAAATCAGAGGATAATTGTTTTTGAGATGATTCACCTTCCCAGTATGAGCACTTCAATAGCCCTCATTTCGATCATTATGTCCTGAAAGTTGAAAAATTAACTAACGGCTGAATCCAGGGTTATTTTCCTCGGCATGCATCATACCCACAGGAGCAGCACATTTATATAACAAATCAGGTTCTACCAGCTTCCTGCTAGTTGTAATAAAGGATATACTGCCTATAATTCATCACTTTTATTATCTTTTAATCCACCCATGGGCTGTAAGCCTGTACCGTGGCGGATGTATTAACGTCTCTGTTCCCAAACAACTATCAGCTATAGTGGCATCACATCAACAGAATCTAATGGAGTTGTGGACTATTTCCTAAGACAACCTATAATACATTCATGGTCTGTGGTTTATTGGACATTTTGGATCCTTGACATGAAAAAGTTTGCAACTGTTCTCAAAACCTGCGTGCTGGCTTTTTATAAATTACATTTATGTCCATTGCTCACTTTATGCTCCTCGGTGAAGCAGCCAAAAAAGGTCTAATAAATACATGAAGTAAGTAAATAGTTATAACAATATGTGTATTTATAATATCTTAACACAGGCCACTCGGTAGAGACATTAAATAAGACAACAGATTAGAAATAATTGTGTTTTACTTTTGTATAGCTCTTTGCAGGTGGATGTTTGCGCCTAGTCGTCTGAAGCCTAAAATGGCGGAAGTGAAGCTGATGCAACGAAATGAACGATTGACTTTTCACTCTTTGACCTGGGGGGGACCCCACTTTGAAAAGCACTTGTGGAGCCCACAGTGGGTTTTAGAGCAGCAGCGGAGCTCTAACGCTGGTGGGGCAGCTAAAGGCGCAAAGGCGCGGAGAGCTGCAGCTGATAATCCCCACAGGTTCATCGCAGAGACCCACAGTGTTGCTATGAATGTGTAATTAAAGCAGCTTTAATAAGTGTAGTGGGAAGTGCAGTTATATGGTTAATAGCCATGTAAGTCACCCACACAGTGTCTGTGCCTCGTCGTTCAGGTTCATCTTCCTCAGTATTTCCAGAGTCACTTGACGGGCTCCGGGCTCGGTGAAGGTTGAAACCAGGAGGTCTGTGATCTCCAGTACATCTTTATCCTTCACATCCCTGGGGCGGACCCGCGGCTCTCCTCTGCGGTTTCCCAGATGTTGACAAAACGCGGTAAAGTCTCTTTTACGCAGATTCGCCAGCGTGCTCTTTATAGCGTGTTTGATTGTGGTGTAGACCATCTTCAGCGTCCTGTTTCGGTGTGTGGAGGGAAGAGTGACGCGGCAGATTAATTTTAATGCGCGCCTAAAAATTCATCATCTTCTTCTTCCTCTTCTAGTTTATTGGCGGTTGGCAAACAACTTTCGAGTGCATTACCGCCACCTACTGATCTGGAGTTGGACTAAAGCTCTATTATCCTTCTGAAGATATTATAAATGAAAATAATAAATTATAAATAAATAAACCCAATAACAAGTAAACTAAAGAAACAATAGTCATGTCTCAGATTCTGTTCATTATTCACTTCAGTCTTTCTGAGCTCAGAGTTTAAAACTTCCCTCTCTGTTAGATATTTCTGACAAACCATCAATACATGCTCCGCTGCCTCCTCTTCTCCACAATATTCACATCTGCCGTTACAGTGTTTCCCAGTTAAATACAATGCGCTGTTTAGCCCTTTTGTTATGATTTTCTCCTCCTTTCTGTTTCATGCAGACTCTGCACCCCCAGCTAATGGTTTATGTTTATAAAGAAATCTTCCTTTACTTTCGTTGGTCCGTTCGCCCTGCCACTTCTGTTTGATTTGCCTTTTAATCACCACTTTAGCTTCCAGTTTACTGATATTTACACTGATGTGATTACGTCCACTCCTCAAAGCTCTTTTAGCTTCTTTATCCGCCCTCTCATTCCCCTCGACTCCAACATGGGCAGGCAGCACACAAAACTAACAGACTAAATAATGATATTAGTAATTCAAATAGTCAGTCCTCTCCACATCTGGAGTTGCTGGATTGTAAACTCATCAATGCTGCACAAGAATCTGATGCAATTACCGCTCTCTCAGGCCTGATGTCCTCCATCCATTGCAATGCAATAATCATGGCCATCTTTTCACATGTAAATACAGACACATCATTAATTCTCTTCCCACATTCAACATCAAATTCTGGGACTGCAAAAGCTGCTGCCGCCCCGCCTGTCTCTGGGTCCTTAGACCCATCTGTACAAATACATAAGTGACTGTAAAACTTCCTTGTGATCTAAGAATGTACTTCAGCTTTTACCTCATCTTCCTCTTGTACCATCTGAAGGAGGCTCTTAAGGAGGCTCAGATCAACCACCGGCTGTGGCAGAAACCAAGGAGGTACAGTTGGCAACACGACAGTTGGAGAGTAACTCCTATCCAGTAATCCCATTTCACCGGCCTTCTTTTTGACCACCCTGCCAAAGCTCTTTGTCGGCTTTTTACCGTGTTCCCAGCATGACTCGGTAAGGCTTATTGCCTGATGGTTAATAATGTTATGTCCTTGCAGACTGACGTAAACCTAAAAACCTTATCCTCCCCTCCACCATGTCTCCACTGTCTATTACGGCTTTAATCCTGACCTCTGGTCCCTGTAGTCCTGCACTCAGCTCTTCTTTCCTCATAGTTTCTGCTTTAAAATGACACTATTGTTTCCTTTCCTTGACACTGACTACACTGACCAGTGGGATGTTTCCCTATGACAAATAATGTTTTATATTCAAGTTCCTGTGACTAATTCCTAATTTACTCATGATTACTTGTCCTTTTCTGATTACACTACTTCTTCAAGTTACATAACAGGCTGATAAGAAAGGAAGTGCTGCCTTCATGTGCTGTCGGAAATACTAACATCAACTGTTTACTAATCCCCTCCCAGCCATAGCCTCATGCCTCTCTCATACCAGTGGGTTGGACCACCGTTATCTGACTCTTGTTCAGTGCTTGAAGTGGAAAAAAATAAACACCATACTTCTCATTCACATTTTGACACATGTATGTTTTGCAGCAGGATAAAGAGACACAATCTGAATTTCTGCAGTGAATAAAAGGTACATGGAGATATCCCCCCCCCCCCCAAGAAAATTCAAAGGTTTTCGAGTTAAAACTATGCAATTTTCCATAATTTGGGGCCATTATTATTACTAGTTAAATTATTATTATTTTATTATTTACACATATCACAGCCTTTGTACGAACATTTAATTCTACTGGAAATATTTGCCCTAAAAGAAAACTTTAAAATAATGTTCTGATCTTTTTCCTCTGTCTATACCATTTCATTTTAATTTATTACCTGAACTAGGCATTAACAGATCGACGTTTGGATGTAGCCTCAGCATACTAGCTGTGTGTATTTAAAGAGTTGGAGGGTTGTGTCTTTTTACGGTGTAAGGAATGGATTAAATAGTGAATATTAACCAGCTTATCTACAGCAGAGTAACTATAAACACACTACTAACTACATAGTCAGTGTTACCAAATTGCCCAAGAGACTACACTTGCACAATCACCATAAAAGTAGAAATTACTTTTACAATTAACAGTCAAAAGGATGAAAGCACTTGTAGATGGCAAGGTAATGGAAAAATAAAATGCTTTGGTGTTTCATTTTGACCTCGTTTTCAATAAACTCATTAAACTTGAATCTCATTTAAACTTTTTTCTTTACGCAGTGAACCAATGTGAATGTGGCCTTACTTAGTGGGCTTAGTTTGTGGGCTTCAAGGTTAAGGGTGTACAGAACAGATTAGACACTTGTCAAAACTGTTTATATAGCTTATGCAATATGCATAGTTGTCTCACTCCCAGGGCCCCATCTCTCCCTATAAACATACAAGTATGTTATACATACAATTATATAATTACATATACTTATGCTGTGCATATACAATACCCACCACCTGCTGCACTTTACTTATTACCGTTACTGTTATTTATTTTATTGTCAATTTTCTTCATTGCACCTTATTTCATTCACTGCACCTTCTCTTTTACTTTTTACTGTACTGTATTTATCTGTACTGTTGCTGTCTGCTAAGACACCCGAATTTCCCTCCGGGGATTAATAAAGGTTCATCTTATCTTATCTTATCTTATCTTATAATATATGTAAAGAATATAATGTAATAAAATAAGAAATGAGAATATATGCAATATGTACAAATATTTGCATTAAATCTGCAGTACACAGAATGTTTTTGGCATCATTGGGCAAAAATTTCATAATAACCTTTCAGCATATTGTAATTCAAGTGTTCTTTCAAAAAAATATAGCCCGTGATGGGAGACTCTGGCCAATCACAGGTCATTTCAGAGAGAGAGAGAGCGTTCCTATTGGCTGTTCATTCAACAGAGTCAGTTGTCACTCGTGAACTCTGACTGTCAAACTAGGCAGCGCTGATCAAATATAAATCAATATTCTGTTACTGTAATGACTATGTCTCTCTTCAAATGTTTTCATCTTATAGTTACTGTTTAGCTGTAAAATGAAAAAGTTTGACGCTTTGAGGCAAAATTTCAACATGGCTGCCGGGTCACAAACTTTCTCTTTTTACAGCTAAACAGTAGCTATAAGATATTTCTGAAAACATTTGAGGAGAGAAATAGACATTACAGTAACAGAATATGAAGTCATATTTGATCAGTGCTGCCATTTGACCATTTGATCAGAGTTTGCGAGTGATTGACAGCTGCTCAGAGACGACAGACTCCAGATCAGCTCTGATTGGTTGTTTTCCTGCAGTCTGGAAAATCTTGCAGACGCCATTACGAGTACCGGAGGACACAGAGAGCCATGATTTTTTTTTTTTTTTTTTTCAGATGAGACATATGACTGTTATCACAATATAGTGACCATTTATAAAAATCCGTTTGGGTATCTTAACCATATTTGCTCCAATTCTACCCACTGCTGCTTTCAGACTGCAATATACAGTTTAACTACAGTACCAATAAATAAATACAAAATGTGTGATCTATTGTGTGTGTTAAATATACTGTATATGCCAGAGTGGTATACGGTATTTGTCATTTGTTTCTAAATTGTGAAAAAATATTGAGATTAAGATGAGATTTTTTTTAAGTTTTTGTGTAATAAACTAGAATATATTAAATTCTCACTTTCTTAAATAACTGACAAAGAATAGTGAACTCTTTCACGCTATTCAATCTTTTGTCAGATGCACCTGTAGGGCAGCTTTCCGACAGCATGTGAACGCACCATTTGTCTTCCTTCCTTCTGAAACCCGCAGCGGGACCAGGAAGGCTCAGCTCATCTACAAGACCAGCAGTCCGCGATCTCTCGGTGAGAAATGCCCCCCAAAACCATTAAAAAGGCTTTAAAAGACATGCTGGCGAGATTGTCAAAGGAAGACTTTGACAATTTCTGCCACCAGCTTCTGGACCGCAGAGAGGAGCCGCGGATCAGTCGCAACCGGGTGGAGGGAAAAAGCCGCTTAGAAATCGTGGACGTCCTGGTGTCAACTTTTACCGAAGCCAGAGCTCCTGAAGTGGCCGCGGAGTTGTTGAGAGACATTGACTGCTACGAGGACGCAGAAAAACTCGGTAAATATATTTGGGTTTGATGCAGACTGGGAACAGAGCGGGACCCTGCAAGTCCGCCTGCAGATAAATGAGCGAAAATCATCGACGCTTTACAGAAAATGCGATTATTTGTCGTAGTTTTAACAATGCTGAAGCTTAAAATCAAAATGAAAGCCGTTTATCAATAACTAACCGTTAACGCGCGCTTTTGTTTTTACTTTCACTTTCGAGCATCGCTATGTGCGCATCCACATTTTCCACTCGCGTCTTAGTCCAGTTTGGTCCCTGCCATTATTTATTCATTATTAGTGATTTATTGGTGCTCTGAATTATTTATTTAATAACCTTGAATGTGATTATGTCTTTTGAACGCTGTTAATTGTTTATTATGCGAAATATTTCAGGAAAAAATGATCATATCAAACCCAACGCTGGTGATAAATGATGTTAAAAGGCTCCTTCTCTCTCTGACTTTAATGTATTCTTAATAAAAGTTAATGGGGGAAATAACTGCTCATGAGGACAAAACTATTTTTAATAAATGCATAAAGTTGTTATGTATGTGTGAAATAACTCCTTCAGCGACAGGCTGCTTCAGCCCGATCTGCTGTCAGTTGCCAGTCATGTCTTGTTTCCTATCTTTATTTTATTATACTGATCAACTCACTGAGACATGATTACTGTACGGAAAAAAAGCTAAAATCGTCTTTTTTATATATTCAGAGTTTCTATGATTAAAAAAAGTTAAAAGCCTGAGCATGCATTAGGGCTGGGCAATATGGAGACAATCAAACATCACAATAGTTTTGACCAAATACCTCAATATGGATATTTAGACAGTGTTGTAGGGTTGACTATTGTGCTTTCACTTAATATTTACACAATGAGATTTTTGATAAATAACCATCAGTAATGTGGATATAGTGACTAAGTGGGTAAAGTAATAGAACAGCTAGTATCAGTCCAAAAATTACATCTCTTTACTGTAATGCGGCCTTTAAAACCAGGAAAAGACAACACTTGTACTATATTGTGATATTACAACATCCAAAAGACAATATCTAGCCTCATATCATGATATCGATATATTGCGTTCATGTATGTACGTTCATTCACAGCTTAACACGGCCACATGGTACAGCTGTACAATAGACCTACTTCACAGCAGACATCTTGGCTCGTCATAGCAGGAAAAGCTCAGGTGATTGATCACATTAACCATGGCTCAGCTCCTTTAAGTGTACCAGTAAGCTATTCCCGTGAGCCTCAGATTTGCACAGTTACACCAGTTAAAAGCATACAGTCACATTATTAAACTTGGGATACATTTTAGTGCATTTCAGCAACAAGAACTGTGTCTCCCATGACATACATTAACGGCACCTCAGGAGGCTCCATTAATCCTGTATCTAAAACTGTAATTTCATCATATTTACTAGTTTTTGTTATCAGAATCTAACAGCGTCCTCCTGTTTTTACAGTTAAAGAGACGGGTGGACTGTCCTCAGAACCTGGTCCCAGTGACAGTGAGTTGTTCTCCGTAGAAAATGAGTTATCATACAGCATTTCTAGCATTGCAATGGAAACATTAATAATCATTTCTTGTTAAAATTGTACAGTTAATGTTATTCCATTATATATGTGCTGAAAAAAAATGTAATAAGTATGTTTTTTTCAAACTGTTGGATTGTCTTTTACTGCTAAAAGTAGTGCTTTTAAAATGCTAAATCTATATTTTTTATTAAATTATACTTATGAACTTTCTCTGTGGTTAATAGTATTTGTTAATATCATATATTCACTCACTCACTCATCATCAACCACTTATCCGGGGTTAAGGTTAAGGTGATGGATCCCGGACACCATCATATATTTAATGTTATTGGGAATAACATAATATATTTAATTATTTAGTTATTCCATTATATATTTGATGAAAAATCATGTCAGTGTGATTTTTCATCATTTCTGAGGTGTTTGTAAATATGGCAAATATACAGTGTATAATGTTATAATGGTATCGCTGCTAATTTCATGGTAACAAATTGACATATGTTGGTATACTAACTTCTTACTAGCATAATAACTTTCCGTTGTTTTTTTTAGTTAGGGAAAAAAAGTGAAAGTGTGTAAGAGAGCCTTTTTATTTGCTGTGTGTTTGGGAAACCAGAGTGTGCATAAACACTAGATCGGTCCATCATTAAGCAATTTAAAGTTTCCCTAAATGTGTTTCAGCTGCAGGACGCTCAGCTGGAGCAGCTGGTGGAGCTACCATGGCAGAAGGTGGGTGCACAGGTAGTGGCTTGTCTTCTCAGTATATGCTTTGTACTCATCAGATTGTCTAGAAACCCGACTATGTCCGACTATGAAACCTAATGTGGTTGGATATTTAGAGCAGACTCAGCTTGTTGTAAATAGCCATGAAGGAAGCAGCTGGTAAGTGCTTTACTGTGTTGTTTGTGCATGAGAGTGATATTAATCCTCTCATCTACTTGGCAAAAAAAAAAAAAAAATCAAAAGTCATATAAATGGCATCATTAAAACTTAAAGATTTGACAGCTGTACAGAATGGCATTTGGAGAAAATGTCATTTCGTAACTGTAAGATGTGCCCTTATTCTTTCAGATATAGTTTATGTCAAAATGATGACTCCACTGTTTTAATATTTTTTCCAAACATCACCTGATGGGTCACTGTTCCTCTAACACTCCTGCTGTATGAGTCATGTCTGTGTTTTATTTTATCCCCGTTAGCTATGGATCGTGTACTCATCCTGGGACCCACATGCAGTTAAACTGTCTCTAGTCAATGCAAAACACATACAGCTGAACTATAGAAATCATAATCTTCTTTCTGAGAAATGTTGGCTTCATGTTTTCTCCATCATCAATCAATCAATCACTCAATCATTGCAGAACCACTTTCTCTCTTTCCTCAGGGCAGCACTTTGTGGATAGACATAGAGCCCAGCTGATTGACAGAGTGCACAACGTTGGAGCCATTTTGGATCAGCTCCTCCACGAAAACGTCATCCCACATGGGAGTTATGATGAAATCCTGGCCATCCCTACCACTCGGTCTAAGATGAGGATGCTCTACTCTGGTCCTCTGAATGCTGCAGGACATGCTGGCAAAGAAATCTTCTACAAAATCCTCAAGGAAAATGAGCCGTATCTCATTGCTGACCTCAAGAAAATGAATTAAATGAATAAATTCGTCATTTGACCAAACATACAGTCTACCAGAGCAATGGAGAAATATTAATGTTGGTGCTATGGGTTTTTTTTTTTTAAATGCTTTTCTTCATGTTTAAACAGAGCTGCTTCCCCTCTTTTTACGCTTAAGTGCCTTTGCTGTGCTGATCAGAGGCTCATTTTAAGGAGATGAGATTTCATGTAAGTTTTAAGACCAGATTCAGGAAATGTTTTATCAGACAGTAATGTAAGAAATGAATGAAGGGTCTCACCAAACGTGTTATGTCTTTGTCCAACAAATAACTCTGTCTAACTGAGTCTGTTTTTAACCAAATTATTTTATGTTAATTAAAACATACTTGATCATGAATTATTAATTGTAGTCTGCCCAATAAGAATTGGAGGTTCATTTAAAAATGTTTTATATTTGGATTTTTATAAATTTCTAATGAATATTTTTTATAAATTTATAATAAAATCTTCTGATTCCCATTTGTGGTTCTTATGTTTTCAGTGAGTGGAGTCTTGAAAATAATATATGAAATGTTATAATGTGAATGGGAGGAGTCGCGAACCTGAAAACTAGAATTGTGATTTCTTTACATTATGAGTTATTTCGTGTATATCTACATATGACCCCTACTGTAGACCTTTTTATTGCTCCTCTGTTGCTAGGCAATAGCTCTGGCCCAAGTTTATTTCCTGTCAGCTGCTGCACTAACAAGCACTGAGACAAGAAATACTTATATTGTTTATATAATGTTTGAAAAGTCTTGGCAGGAGCAGCCCTGCTCTGCCTCTGATTGGCTTACCATGATATTCTCCCTCTAGGGTCCTCTTGACGAGGCGTTTCAACTTCCTGCAAAACATTTCCTGTTTTGATGGACCCTCTAAGGGGTTTTCATATGTGGACTGCAGATGTGATACTGTCAGTCACGCGTGATACGGTATTTTTTTTTCGTGAATATCATCACATACAGTGTCTATTACAAAGGAAGAGGTGGAGACAGTTTCATTTTAGACTGTTTCTGAAATATCGGCCACCTGGTTTCTACTGCCAAATTCTCAGAAACGCCTTTAGTGACGGCTTATGGTGGAGAAATGAATATTAAATTCACGGACAGCAGCTCTGATGGACATTCCTGCAGTCAACTGCACGATCCCTCAAAACCTGCGACATCTGTGGCATCGTGCTGTGATAAAACTGCGCATTTTAGAGTGGACTTTTATTGTGACAGGGAACGCTCACTAACAGATTTAGACAAATTTGTGAACAATATTTGAGAGAAATGAGCCTTTTGTGTACATAGAAAAATCCTTAGATCTTTGATTTCATAAAAACTGGGAACAAAAACAAAAGTGTTGCGTTTATATTTTTGATCAGTATGATATTAACTTTAGTACCAATTTAATGCAACCTTACTGAATGGCAATGCACTGGTTGCTGTGGCACTTTATTTCTTTTTTAATCCACTGAAATCTACTTATTTATAATACATCAAATGAGTCACCCTTTAATTACTGGACAGACATTTTTTTTATTGTTTATTTTTTATAGTGACACCGGAAATGAAATTTGAAATCATGATGACCTGTCGTTTATTGTTGAACAGTCTACCGTCATGTCTGTTATTGTTGTTGTTTCTTTGAGGATTCATTTTAAAGTGTTTTGTTTCCCTCTGATGGGGCTTTGAACCATTATTTCATTATTTCTATGCTTTGAACGAATATGTCCATCCTGACACTGACACCCAAGTGCCATGGAAATACTATATATACTGTGGAAATATTTTTCTTCATGTATAGTAATTCATTTTAATGTATACATTCTGTAGAAAAAAACATATGTATTTTATTAATTAATTGTATTATTGTTTAATCTAACACAGAGCTTTGCAGGTGAAAACAAGCCATACACCGTTTTGTACAGACCTCTTATTGTTTTTGTCTTATATTATCGTGTATTGCATTTTGTTTTGTGTATTATTTCCGCTGACTGATTGTATTTTGCCTCATTGCATTCCTGAAATGTTTTGACCATGTAAAGCACTTTGTGACTTCGTTTTGAAAAGTGCTGTAAATAAATATGTATTATTATTAATGCATTCTGGTGAAGAGCTACGCTTTAAACTGGAGTTCAGGCTGTTTTATGGTCGTTTTTTTTTAAAAACTCTGCTCATGTTTCCGTGAATCTTACTGTGTAGTATATTTTAGAGACGGGCGCTGGACAGGGTGGGTCCCCCCACTGTGACATAAACACGACTGCAGGCTGGAGGATGGACCAGTTTATGTGCTACTGAAACGGACTGACGGAGATAGCAGACAGAGCAGCAGCGAGTGGACGGACTTCTTCTCCAACAGCTGAAGCTACAAGGTGTTTTTAAGATAGTAGGTTAGTACATTACATGTGACGGGTACTTTGTGCTTGAGCTTTCAAACTTTACGGAACTGCTGTAAATGACAGCGGAGAGCCGTCTTTATGGTATAATATTACAAACGATGCGCTGGCTGACAGCAACACTTTGTTTGAAAGCCAGACGGCGGTGGTGAACTGGCGTTCACGAGAACGAAGACTAACAGTCGTTAACTGCGGAAAATGGAGGCTGCAGCGTTCAAAAGACAGTCGAGCCAGCCCCAGGTACGTGCACTGTATATTAGAGGCATTACGGTAAGAGCGTGTGAGAGTTGACTTCAAAATAAAAGCACCGTTCTCATGACCGTTACAGGCCATTTCACATTCATTCAAGAGGAAACTGTCTGTCTGAGCCATACAAGAGCACAGATTTCACATTTGAAATTGAGGATTCTGATCTTTGTGTGAGTGGTGATTTCTCTTGAGCTCCAGATCTTTCTTAGCATGCAAAAACAGTTCTAGCCTTCCTTATCTGTGCTTGACATCTTCATCTGAGCCTCCTACGATACTTCCCAAGTAGGTGAATGATGAAACCTCCTCAAGAACTGTGCTGTTGATGGAAATAGGGGCATCATTCTTGTTCTTGATTCTCACGATCTGTCTTGGTTAGGTTTATGTTTAATCGTCACCTTTCTGATGTCCGAACATTGGAAAAATTAGGACTAAAATGATCTGAGTAGTGTCTGAAACTGTTCTTTCATTTTGCAGATTAGCTCCCTATAGTGTCCTCTACATAGAGCTCCTGGCTTAGTGAGTATGGAGGAGTGAGTGAGTTCATAATTTTGGGCATGGCCGGTATATATATTAATTTTGGTGCTAAAATCAAGAAGAGACATGTCAAAAACTGTGGCGTTGATGAAATGCATTTGTTTCCAATCATGGCAGTAGGTCACACAAACGGCAGACATCCTCCTGTCCTACATGTACTGTATACTGTATGACCTGTCCTTTTTAATGTTCCAGGTAGAAACAGTGATGGCTGACAAGATCTCTCAAGCACTGAATGAGTTGAGCTCTGTGGAGCTTGACAAATTCAAATCATGCATTGAACTGGAGAAAGATTTTCCACTCAGCTTAAGAGGTCAACTGAAAGAGGCAAATACACAGGACACAGTGAAGCTGCTGGTGGAGACGTACAGCCGAGAGTGTGTGGAGTTAACCAAACAGGTTTTAACGAGGATGAACAGGACTGATCTGCTGCAGACATTATCAGACATTAGCTCAGGAACCAAAGGTAAGGCAAAGAAGAAATATGTGAAAATCTATATTTATAATCTATCCACTGAATCACTACTATCACTACCATCTGAACATTTTGAAGTACTGTAGCTCTTCATATTATGTCACTGGTATGGAGGTTTGTCACTTTGGGGTGAAATAATTTGTATGATAAATGCTCATAAAGTCTGATGTTAAATAAAAAAAACTAATAGATATTTTTCTGTTCTCCTCAGTCAAACAGCAACCTTCACTGATCCAGAGAGTGAGTAATGTCGCACCACTCTGACTCCACACAGTGCAGCCACATTCTTCTGAAACCTGGTATTTGTGCATTTGTGCAGAGATAAAGATCAGGCTACACTAATATTATTAGTATGATATTTGTAGATGCCAGTGGTGGCTGTGTAGGACTGTTTCTAACTTGTGTGATCCAAACTCCAGAACACTGTAATGTCCAAAAGTGTAATTTTATTGAAAAAAAAAAAGATATAGGAAGTCATTTCCAAAATTCACAACATGGTTTTATCCAACAGAATATTATAATTTAATCCATATTTGTGTGGCTGGTGTTTGACCCGGCCAAAAAACTATTTGCTCAGCATAGTTTTTAAAAGAGTTACACCCAGGATGTAAAATAACGCACTTGTGCTTTTGCTGGCCCTACGTAGACGCGAGCCTGCATCGGTCAAAACAGTGAAGCGACACACACAAGACTGAGTGACAGGCATCGTGTTGATTAACATTAGCAACGTTAGTTGCAGGCAATTTACGGGGGGCATTACACTCTCCGGAGTTAACCCCCATCACTTCACTCAGCTGCTAGTAAAGAAGACACAGGAAATCTGTGTTGGTCTTGCGGAGCTTCAGCATTTATTTCTGAACAAACCACCAACTTTCACTGCACATTCATTTGATATTCTCAGAGCTAAACTAACTCTCTTCTGCGCCACTGCCCACTCGTTTTTTCACACTCTCTCTCTCTCTGCTTCAGCACTCACTTCTTGCATGTATGCGTACTCTTTGCACTAGCTCTGCTGCTCTCCCACAACACTAGTTCTCCCCCGACATTGGTCACATTTCTGTTTTAAAGACGGGCTTCACTAGACATAATGAATTGAGCCGTGATGGAGGCTGATCTTTTGTTGCCATTAGCAGATTTCATTTCCAACGTTAGTTGTGGTTGCAGACTGTTAGTCTGGATGCAGAGCTGAAGAGAGAAAAAGTACTCATGAGCCTGTTTGATGTCACATCCGTTGGTTTTTCCCTGAAGAACAGGCCGATATTCTTCATGTTAAAAGCAGTCTACAGGCTGATAAAGGAAATCTCAGTCTCATTTTTTTAGGTTAGCTTACAACCTGTTCACACATTACCATTAAAATATTTTTACCGCTACTTTCAAGGAACATTGTGTAGGGGGGTCTATTGGCAGGAATTGAACCTTAGAATGAGACGTTTATATCTCCATACGGAGTGGATTCCTGCTGTAGCCCAGAAAGGAAACCACTGTGTCATCTTTTCCTGCTTGGTCCAGAGACGATAAAGTGACTCGCTTCGAAGTTAACGTCCATCACTCTACTCAGGAAACAAGACACAGGAAGCCTCTGTTGGGCTATTTCTGCACAAACTCCAACTTGTAAATTCACTTGATATTCTCAAAGCTAAACTAACTGTCTTCTGCTCCACTGGATCACTTGTTTGCTCACACCATCACACACATTTGCCACTGCTCTCTCTCTCTTGCTTCGCCACTCACTTCCTATGTACACACACTCCACACACTGGCTAGCGTTACAACAGCTGACTCTAGAGAGGGTATTTGTGTTTTTGTGTCGGCCACCGTCGTTCTTCTATACGATTGCCACACAGGAGAAGTTTGAGGTGGTTGCAGTCTGCAACTTCACCACTAGATGTTGCCCGATCCTACGCACTACACCCTATGTATTGTAATACGTATCAAGTCCGACCCCTTCTTTATATATCATCCATAAACTTACTGTTAAACATAAATATTCCAGAGGCAGAGTGTTGTATGTATGGAGCTATAATGTATGCAAAAGATACAGACAACATACTGTACAGATTTACGGTATCTATTCAACATCACATTTTTCCTCTGTCTATTCACAGTACCTATTTATCATATACTAGACCACATTGTGCTATCTAATATGAGAATATAGGCTACATTTACAAAAGGATTAGACACTTCTGAAGACTGAAATGTGTATTTCACTCACTCCACCATCCCAGCCAAGATTCGCTTCATATAATAAGCCTCTAATGTTTTTCAGCTGGGCATGTGGCAACTGTTGGATAATCCACAAGTTTGTCTAAATGGAATAAAATGAGATTATATTCATTTAGTTTTATTGCTTGATAATGTAATGAACTGGGACTGGGTTTGGTACTTTATAACAGATGAAACAGTTGACGGATTCTTTTGCAGCAGACACACTTTAAAAAGAGATGCGCTCACAGCTGGCGGTACCGTGAGGTGTTGGGCTTATTATTAAATGAGCGTGATTCCGTGTAACGTAACGGTGGATGCCTCTCAGTCAGTAGCCTGGTTGTGTTCGTTTCACGATACACTACGTTGTCCCCATCATCCTGTCATCTACCGCTTTTTCTTCCTCGTACATCCACACAGACATTTATGAGACGTGAACAGAAAAATCTGTAATCATTCCACATGAAAAATGACTCTTTTGCCTCATGAACATTTCCTTTGGATTTCCCAGGTTGAAAAGATAGCGTCTGTTACAGAGCTGCTTTTGGAAACACTGAGTGTTTTGAGTGACGAAGAGCTCAAGAGGTTCAACAAAGTCTTCCATGGTTACTCTGACTCTACCAGAAGTAACTCCGACATCTCATTCATGATGTCGGAGACAGAAGTGGGGGTTACTGCATTACGTCAGGTGACTTCAGTGGTGCTGACCGACGGCCAACAGGCTCTGGGGAGGGCCAAGGAGGTTTTGAATAAGATCAACCGGACTGATCTGGTGCAGAGGTTGTCAGACGGCAGCTCAGGACCCGAAAGTAAGACAGTAAAGAAAATCATGGTCTTTAATTGTCTTATATATTTTTCTTCTGCTGTCTTCTGTAGCAGCAGTATTGCCTGATGTCAGTCACTCATTTTTGTTTTTTCCTCCTCAGAAAAACACTCAGCGAATGAACATCTGTCTGCACTGATCCACAAAGTGAGTTGTGTCACATTTATCCGATCATAGAGTTCAGCTTTTATTCAATAAAATACAGGTTTAAAATTATATCAACATTAATGATGATAACTGATGATAAAGTCAACCAAACTCATTGATTTACATTGGCCATTGGTCACAGAACTGAATTAGAAAAAAGATTAATTTGAGCTAAATAATGTTTTATTATTATTAAGGTGTTGTATTTGAAAGAGTTTTTCAATGGCTTAAATAAAATGCAAAACATGAAATTGAGAAAATTTCTAATTATGCTGTCACCTCTTTCTACAAATACTTCCTCAACAACATATGATGTTAAGATCACATGGCTCATTTCAGTTTTTGGTAGCACAGTGAAAGAGTTACATAAAATAAATAATAATAATAAAAAAACACCTACAAAACATTAATCAGGTTGATTAATGTTTTCATTAATCAACCTGATTAAAGTGTTTTGAAATGGGGTTGTTGAGGTACTTGTCTATAGTAGGTGAAACAGACAGGACTACCAACACTGGAGCAAAGCAATACAGTGATGTGGACGGGGACAGCAGAAAAACAGATTTTATCCACCTAAAAGAAAGGCTCACTCCCAAAAAAGGATATCTGCTTAAGTGTACGCTATACTTAGAATAATTTCACAGCTTTTTCTTGCAGTCAGACAGCCCTTTCCTTCATCTTATGGGGAGCTGAATTGAAAGGGAATTACTTATCTATGCCCTCTCCAAAGCCAGCAGTATACATACGTTTCACTTTCACTTCATTTCCCCATCAGAAAATATTTTAAATATAGCATATACTTAAATGAGCCTTTCTTTTAGGTGGCTAAAAGTTGTTTTCTGCCATTGACAGCCCTAAGAAAAACACATCTTAAAACATTCAAATCTCAAAATAATGATGTTGATAATATCCAGAAAGATAATCTGTTAAACATATTTTCTCTATGAACATGTACTTACATATTTTCCAGGTGGCAACGATGAGAGCTGATAAAGAGCTGCTTTTGGAAACACTCAATGATTTGAGCCCAGAGGAGTTAACGAAATTCAAGTGGTTGCTGCAGTTCATGTTCTTCCAGAGTAGCCTTTCATTTATCTGCAGACACCTGCAGTGGGCAGAGGTGGCAGAAGTGGTGGATATGATGGTGGAGATGTACGGTCAACGGTCTGTGGAGGTGACCAAGGAGGTTTTCATGGACATTAACAGGACTGATCTGGCACAGAGGCTGTCAGAGACCAGCTCAGGAGCCGTAGGTAAGAGAAAGAAGAGGAAACTCACTTCTAATACATAGAAACATATAATGATAAATAAATATTGTTAAAAAATCAGGGCTGTAGGGCTGTACGGTGGTGTAATGGTTAGTACTGTCACCTCACAGCAAATGGGTCGCAGGTTCGGCTCTGCCTTGGGGCTCTTCTGTGTGAAGTTTGCGTGTTAGCGTGGATTTTCTCTCAGGGTTCCTCCCACAGTCCAACGACATGCATGTTAGGTTCATTGTTGTCTCTAAGTTGCCCGAAGGTGTGAATGTGAGCGTGGATGGTTGTCTGTCTCTATGTACCCTGTGATGGACTGGTGACCTGTCCAGGGCGAACCCCGCCTTCGCCCAATGTCAGCTGGGATCGACTCCAGCGCCCCTGCGACCTCGAATGAGATAAGTGGTTGCAAATGGATGGATGGTTAGAAGATCAATGCAAGGCCAAAGTATAAAGCAATGCAACAACATATGTCAAAAAGTTTCAGACCAAATCACAGCATGGCTTTTTCTATGGTGGTCCTCAAGGTGTCATAATGTGGCATTTTGGAGGTATTTTTGATAATTTTTATTAATTTTTGAATAGTAGAAAATTGTTAAATTCAAGCCCAAATTTGAACAAATAACAAATGGTATCAACCCAAAAATTGCAGCAACAATTTGAGACATAATAGAGCATAGGAATGGTGGCCATATACGTCATATATTTATGAACTAGAACAACTTGACCCACAGTGTTGAGCTGCATCTCAAATTGATCTTCAGGTTCCCAGCTTTCAGTTGATGTGCACCACATCTACTGTTGATCTGCTATCTCCCCCTAAAGACCCCCTGTTCCCCCCTAAAAAGCATCTATTGTGTGTCTCAGAAGGTTAAAGGCTTTTTATTCTCAGGACTCAGTATTATACTCAGGACAAGTACTACAAAGTGTATTTATTTTTACATTTGTCATTGTTGCAGCTGCAGAATCATCAGCGGAGGCATTTGGAGTGAATACCACGGAGGGAGGTGTGTATCCCATAAGAAATTAAGAAACACTAATAACATATAACAAATATTATTCCTTGAACTAGAATACAAATTCCCTAAAGCCCTGTGGATATTGTAATTGATATTTCAGTGTAGGAACCTTTAACACAGAGTTTAAGGGCAAATGAGACAGCATTCATCTGGTGAAACCGTTTATTTACTGCTTACAGTAAACTACTGTGAATGACCACCAATGAACAGTTTGTTGGTTGATGGCAGTCTGTGTATGTATTGTAGGTATAGTGCAAATATGCAAAATGTTATTTTGCATTTCTGAACAGCAGATATTGTACCGTATGTGTCCAAGACAAGTT
Organism: Pterois miles; assembly: GCA_947000775.1. Classification (NCBI taxonomy): domain Eukaryota; kingdom Metazoa; phylum Chordata; class Actinopteri; order Perciformes; family Scorpaenidae; genus Pterois; species Pterois miles. Next base: position 8,025,008 of record CAMQGK010000568.1, on the reverse strand, counting down.
TCCTTTGGAGCAATTACGTTTATCTTATCTGAATATATTTTTATGATGTTATTAAGTAGATTTTCTGTTCATTTTGCAATGAATCCTTAATATTTTAATTGTTATAGTCTGACAGTGTCTGAATATGAAGCCTGATGTCAAATCGTTCATTCATTTCTACTTCCTTTTTCCCTAGAGAGACACGATGTGCGGGAACATTGGCCTGCACTGACCCAGAAGGTGAGTGATGTCACATCTGTCTGACTTTAAACTAAAGCTGAAACAATTAAAGCACAAACAACAAAAAGCAGACTAGATAAATGGATAATTGATTAATTTTCAAAATGCCAGATGTATTGTGAGGATCTTCTAACTAATCACACATTTTGTATTTTAGATGAAGAATTATCAAGTATGTGACAAAATATGCTTGTTTTATAAGATAAGATAAGATAAGATAAGATAAGATATTCCTTTATTGGTCCCACAGTGGGGAAATTCATACATTACAGCAGCAAAGTGGATAGTGCAATAAAGACAAGAAGCATAGATTTAAAAACAGTATTAATACAATAAAATAAATAGATTAGTATATACATAATAGAAAAAGAAGTAAAGCCAGAAGTATGTCCTTTATATCAATAAATAAGTTTGTTGTGAATGTGACTGTGATTGTGGTCTACTGGGAGCAGTGCTGGTTGTGGAGTCTAACAGCTGCAGGCAGGAAGGACCTTCTGTAACGCTCCTTCGTACACTTAGGGTGTGGCAGCCTGTCACTAAAGGAGCTCTCCAGAGCTCTAATGGTGTCTCTCATGGGGTGCGAGTCCTTCTCCATTATGGATGACAGCTTAGCCATCGTCCTCCTCTCTCCCACCACCTGCACTGAGTCCAGAGAGCATCCCAGGACAGAGCTGGCCCTTTTGATGATCTTATCCAGCCTCTTCCTGTCTGCAGCTGTGATGCTGCTGCCCCAGCAAACCACTCCATAAAATATGGCTGATGCCACCACAGTGTCATATTTATGCAAATACATGAATAAATCTAGCTTTGGAAATCATTAACAACACAAAACAATGACAAATATTGCCCAGAAACCCTCACAGGAACTGCATTTAGCTGAAAAAATATGCTCAAATCATAACATGACAAACTGACTTGACTCGGACTTGCCCCAAACTGCATGTGATCATCATAAATTGGACATGTCTGTAAAGGGGAGACTGGTGGGTACCCACAGAACCCATTTACATCCACATATCATGAGGCCAGAGGTCTGTTTACTTTCCAAAATTTAAGTTTAAGTTTGGAGCGTTTTTTAGCCTTCTTCACAACAAGCTAGTATATATGGTTGGTGCCAACGGATTCCTTAGGTTTTCTAGTTTCATATTAACTAGCTTATCTTCTTCACTACAGCTTTAAAACTACGACTGCTACGACCTAAAAATTGCAAGTTGCCTTAATGCAAAATTAGTGGTGTTAAAAAACATATTTGTGTTCTCGCATTAATTTTGACAGCCCTAAGAAACATACAAGCAGGTTGTAAAAACTGGTATATATGATCAGTTGGACAAATGTCAATTGTATCATTACCTTATGTGATATGGCAGATGTACTATGATCACATGCACATTTGAAAAACACAGACATTTATGAGACATGAACAGAAAAATCTGTAATCATTCCTCGTCAGAAATTGCACTTTTGCCTCATGAACGTTTCCTTTGAATTGTCAGGTGGAAAAGATGGCGTCTGTTACAGAGCTGCTTTTGGAAACACTGACTGGTCTGAGTGACGAGACGCTCTACAGGTTCAAGTATGCACCCACTGTGGCTGTTATCGACCTATTGAATAGGTGTTCATCAGCACACATCTGTCCCAAGTGTGTAGGCTAGTAGGGGCCTACTAAACTAATAGTAGGTTAACAAGGCTGTTATCACCTATTCACTTCAGTGAGCCAATGTTCACTGTAGTTGTGGGTCTTTAGGGCCCTCCTGTGTTGTAAATGTGAAAGCGAAACCTAAAAGCAACTCAGTTCTAAAACTGACTGAAATATTACGTTTTCAACACATACAAAACAACTTCTACTTTAGGTTTAGGCAACAAAAACACTTGGTTAAATTTAGGGAAGAACAACATGTGTTGGCTTAAAATAAAGTCGTTGGTGTCACACAGGATGTGAAACCCAGCCTCCCGGGTGAAAGTCCTGTGTTTGTTTGACCCATCAAACACCCCTCCTGCTCACCCTGTGTGCCTTCTGCTCCTGACATAATTAAAACAGTCACTACAGGTCGCCTGTTGTCTTCTTTTATACCTTATTTCACTGACTGATCAATGTTGTGCCCTGCTGACCCACATCTATGGGGCTTTTAGCCACTGATAATGCCTTTTTAATAGCCTGACAACAGTCTTATCAACAGAAGTATGACTTTCTGCGTAAAACTGACTTCTGCAGATGCTCCTTAAACATCCCAGACATGTTGCTGGACATAACAGACTGGAAGATCGTAGTGTTTTTAGTGGTGCTGACCTACGGTGAGAAGTCTGTGAAGAAGACCCAGAAGTTTTTAAAGGCGATGAAGGAGACTGATCTGGTGAAGAGGTTGTCCAACAACAGCTCAGAACCCATAAGTAAGACAATAAAGACTAAAACATGTTAATATCATAAAACTCCATTTATAAGCTATAAGTTTCTTTTCTTTACATTATAAATAATAAGATTCATAATGTAGAGAAAAGATACACCATCTGGTTTTCAATATATATATTATGGAACATATTTAGGTGGTTTAAGTGTAATTTTTTGTATTGTATTTTCTTGTAAAGCAGTATTGCGTGTTAACAGTGTTTATTGTCCGATGTTCGATCATTTGGGTCACATTTACTATTCTTCTCCTCAGGGAAACAGTCAGATGAACACCGACCTCCACTGATCCAGAAAGTGAGTAGTGTCCCATTTGTTTCAACACAGTTTTCATTCAATAGATGCAAGTTAAAAAATGTTGTACATTTTAAGCAATGTTACAACCCAAAGTCATGATTTCCTTATTTATTTTATGAATGTTTTGATTATTTCAGGTAGCAACAATGGCAGCTGTTAGACAGCTGCTTTTGGAAACCCTGAAAGATTTGAGGTTTTTGAAGTTTAAGAAATTCAAGAAGTTCCTGCAGTTGATGGTCTCCCAGGAGAACCGCAAATCAAACAGAGCAGACACAGTGGATCTGATGGTAAGGACCTATGGCCAACAGTCTGTGGACGTCACCAGGGAGGTTTTGAGGAAAATCAAGGAGACTGATCTGATGCAGAAGTTGTCAAAGCCCAGCCCAGGACTCAGAGGTAAGAAAAATAAAAGATTATATTGTATAATCACGTGTCTCATAATGTCATAGTCTCATGAAGTAACGGATGTGAGATGATTGCTTATGTCGTGCGGTGTATCAGTAAGTTTGGAGAGGTCGTGTAACTTCCTCCTTGCAGCTTGTGTGTTACAGTCGCCACCTTGTGGTGTTAAGCAAGCGAGCCTGAGCCATTGTTGCTGTCGCTAACTTTGGGGCTAACCCCTTCACTTTTATCTGCAGGTGACAAACAAAGTGTTGTAGCATTTATTAACAGCCTAAAGTGTACACACTGCACAGCTACATTCACAGCTTACTGTTGACGTCATTCTCACTGCCCGTCACTCACACATATGCTCGTTCTGTCTCTTGAATGCACATTCGTTAACGTTACAGGCTGCCTGGCTGGCGGAAACCTCAAAAAACAAATACAAGCCTCTTCTGTCCCTCTGTCTCTCTCAGCCTCTCACATTGACACTTGCTAACGTTAAGCACATAACATACCCACTGCATTTCCTTAAAAGTACATAAATCCCTGATTAGGCTCAGCGAGGAATCAACTTTTGCAATATGCTGTCAGAAACCTAGGAGTGCATGTTTATACAACTGGATACACTGTTGGAGACGAGCTCCCACTCATTCCTATGAAATTTGCTCAGTGACGCATGAAGCCAAAGCGGCTCGACTGCTGCATGGTAAAGTACCCTTCTGGTGATCTTCTGCAGCCATGGGGCCCATAGAGCAGGCACAGTAGCATTTCCTTTAACTCTGCCTCCCAGCTCACGGTCCAGTCCTGGTCTGGGTCTCATTCACATGAACAGCGGAAGGGAAATAACTCACCTATTAGTGCATTTTACAACTTTTAGTGTAAAGTGTTCGTACTGGGAAGCTGATTTACCTCAAAAAATGATCTGCTAATTTACAGATGTCTCTTTCTCAATGTACGTCTGTGGGAAAAAGTCTTTTTGGGCCCAATGGCGTCATGTGACAGACATGGAAGTTGTAGTACGGCTTTAGATTTGCTTCAACGCCTGGCGCTCTTCCTGGGGCCTCGGTTTATAGACAGTTTTACAATGTTTTTTTAAGCAATTCCTATTGATAAATAATTATTATTTGCTATTATTATTATTACTATTATTAGTTCTTCAACGACATTTAGCGGAGTAGTTGCCAAGCAACACACAGACACAACAACACACAGACGGATATCTGGATATTGCCATTAATTGTGCAATTGTTGAAGTAGGACGAGTGTTCAGTTGTGTTAGCACTCCTCTTTGCTGGTACAGGGGTGTTTGACTTTGGGCAAGTGCATTTTAATTGCACTGTACCAGAAACAAGGATATTACTCCAGCATATGCTTTTACATCATAACTGCTGAAACCATGGGGTTCACCTTTTCTATTTTTCACAGTGGTGTAAAACTGATGGAGAGCCTGGTTTTAGTCCCATATTGTTGATCGTTTTAAAATTAATAGATCCAGATATTTCTCGTCAACATGTCGGGCTGTTGGTGAGGAAAAAAGTGCATGTGTGAGAAATAGCTTATATATATATATATGTATATATATATAAGCTATATATATATATATATATATATATATATATATATATATATATATATACTTACTTACTTACTTACTTACTTACTTATTTGACAGGGACAGAGCACATTAATGAACATCAGTATAAAATATAATGAGTAAATGTGCCAGAGTTGGCAAGATTCAGTTATGGAGCTCTGGAAATCACTGCATTTCCTACAACAATGTCCTGTAAATATTTCAGAATAAAAGCTTTGTTTGTGTTTCTGTCAATAGAAAAGAAAAAGGGATTGTATTTTGAAACAGAAAACAGAAGTGTTGAATTAAAAATAAATCTTCATGTCTGTGACATTCTACATGTATATAGACATTAAAAATGTGGCCGTGATGCTGGTGTGAGGTCAACATACTGTCAAAAGAACATTATCACAGTCTGTTAACTTGTTTGTTGTAAAAATAGTGGAGAGAGACGCAGTGTGGCTGCTCGAACCTGTTGACATCGACGCCAAAATAAAACAACAGGTTCTGCAGGTTCCACGCGCTGCTGACGTTCCCTGTGTGGCCCGGCATAGTGAGGAAAACAAGCAAAGTCAAAAGGGCACACACAGAAGGCTCTTCACGTTTTTCATCTTCTTTTCATCTGATTGCAAATATTTTCACAATGTGGTGTGAAAATGGTCAGCAAACGGGGCTTTGTTTCATGTATGGCCCGTATATTCATGGTCTTCAGTCTTCTGGTTTCCCTTTTTGAATGATGAAGACAGACTCCTGCCACCTGCTGGTGTGGAGAGTTATTTCCTCTCATGCAGATGCAGACGGTACACAGTGCACAGTGTGTTCAGATGCAGCTTCTTGGCCAAGACGCAGGTGACTTGAGGCGATGCAACGGTTGGCCTTAGTCACAGCTAGTTCTTTGATGCTGGCTTAGTGTGTCCCAGCTTTGTTTCTTGATTTTTCCTGCTCGTCAATTTTCTCTCCTTTCCTGTATCTCTTTCTCTCTCATAGTTTAAGGACACAGCACCTCTGTAAAGCAGCATAATATTTGCAAGTCCTCTGGGGACAGATTTGGCCCGTGGGCCTTAAGTTTGACACATGCTTTTAAACAACTGAGCCTTATTAAAGTTGATTATGTACGTAAATGTTAAATTAGATTATAATCCTCTGAGTCATTTTAAACCTCTTCTCTCCTCAGAGAAACAGTCTGTGGCTGAACAACAATCTGCACTGTCAGAGAGAGTAAGTCTGACTTTACACATCACAGCTGTCATTCAGTAGATGCAGGTTGAAAACCTTTAACATTATAAACGATGATACAAACCAGACCAAATGTTTTAAGTCGGCTGGTTCTCATTGTGTTAAGCAATAATGTTACTCACCACTGATATTGTGACAGAAACGCTAAATGTAGAGCAGAGTACTGCTGATTACTGAGTAGAGCCGTTATGTTATGTGAGATCATCTGGTAGTAACCAGTTTACAGGAATTAAAGGGGAAAAGGATGAAGGAATCATCTTTTACATCGATAATAGAAATAAATACACATTCAATACTTGTAATACCTATATAATAGGAGGTGAACGTAATCAATAGAAAAGATATTAATATATCATTGTCTTCAGTGATCCTGCAGGAAAAATATAAATGTTGTGACATCTACATCAAAAACACTGACACTGATGAAATGCAAAGGTCTAAATCTTTAACTATCTCAGTTCAGAAATTACACATTTGCTTAACTTATCCTTTGAATTTTTCAGACAACAGCAGTTGTAGCTGTAAAACAGGTTCTTTTGGAAACACTGAAGCATTTGCGTAGTGAGGATCTGGAGGTATTGAAGTCGTTGCTGCAGTTCACGTACTTCATGAAGGGCCTCCCACACATCCCATCGAGCCAACTGGAGTGGACAGACGGGGCAGATGAACTTGTGGATCTGATAGTGACGAAACAGCAGCCTGTGGCGGTGACCAGAGAGGTTTTAATGGACATGGAGAGGCTTGATCTGGCAGAGAGGTTATCGAAAATCAGCGCAGCACTCAAAGGTCGGAGAAAAAAGACAAAAAGTACCACAGAATACGGTCATATGTTTTTCATAAATGTCAAATAAATAGATTTTATAAGTCATACAGTGGTAAAACTGGGTTCAAAGCAAAACCATAAAATAGGAAAAAAGTAGAGGACGGGCTGTGATGCAACAACCCCACGCTCATTACTTTCACTGCAGAAATCAGGGAGTTGAATCCGGCCTCTTGATTTTCGTGATGTCACTACTGAGTAGATTTTAGTGTCATTTTGTTTTGTAATTTATTTTATTTAAAAACAACTAGGGCGGTCCCGAATACTGTTTTTTGGGCTGTGAAACGTCTTTGAGGAAGATTCAAAGGTATTTGAAGCTTGGCGGCGCAGCAGGCCGACATGATTCTTCTGTCTGTCTCCATCCCCCCCGTTTCTACACCACTGCCACACTACTGCACACACACAACACACACACACACACACCTCTGCACACAACACACACACACACACACACACCTCTACACACAACACACACACCTTGAATTAATTCAACACCTCTGACACACTGAATAATGTGACAGCACTGTAATTGATCTGTTTTGACACAATTTGAATATATAGTCTTTACAAAGGCAGAGTTTGTTGCAAGTTTTTGTATTTCTGATAGCTTGTGTACAAAAACTGATGCAGTCCTTTTCTCCTCACTAACTGTGTGCTTGTGTTTTGCACAGATTACAACCCTACAATATTAGACAAGTGTGCAGTCCTACACATGGATGACATGGATGTGTCCAGTCTGTTCAAGCGGCGTGACCCAGGTTTCTCTCCAAGAAGGGCCATGGTGAAATTTGGCTTTCCACTGAAAACACACTGTTGCGTGTTGATATATGTGTCCAACCCACTATTCCTCAGACTCCATGTTTATCTGGTCCCATGTGATCCTGTTATAATACAGGTAACTTCAGATCTTACTGCCACCAGTACCAGTCATTAAGATGCAGAATGGCACCATATGTAAATTGATAAATACAAAATAAGTATATAAACAATTTTGGCTGCTTTGACCTTGTAGCAACTTTGTGTTGAGAACTTGTTTTGGTTGTTTGTATTTCTACAGGAAATTGACAGCAGGGAGTTATCAGCAAATGGATACAGAATCAGAAAGCCACATCCAGTGAGGTCCCTGAAAATGAAAGACTGGTTCATCCTAACAGCACATTTCGATGACGATATTGACGACATGTTGATGATTTACCCTAAAGTATGTTTTGAACTGCTTGAACTATGGTCCAGAAATGAATTATACTATATAGGATGAGTACAATCGAACAACAACAGTTGCTCTGGTTTTTTATGTTTTTTTTTAAACAAGAAACAATGCTAAAATGATCCAAATTTATTCTAAGCAGTTTTGGTCTCATGTAAAAGTTACTTGGAACGAAAACTTTGACAGATAATTTCCCAGAAACATTTGTGGAAGGTTTCAAGGCTTAGGTAAAAAGTGCTATGCACTTACGCATACACAAGCTCGGTGGCACCATATTAGCTTCTCCAGCTACTGTAGTGAGGAAGTCTCGTGCTTCAAACCCAAAGTCAGCTGTGGTTACAGGCAATCAACATACTGTATCTGCACAGCATTAGACTACAAGTCATTTTAAATGGAAGCCGGTGACATGAAGCTACAAACTGATGCCCGACACTTATCGCAGTTTGACAGGCGTGACGCACTACGAATAAAAATGAGCAGATCTATTCATGTGTTTTTGTTTCACCCCGTTTAGTTCCATCCAAAGATACCGTTAGTCGGCTCCCAGTGCTATTTAACAACATGACTAAGTCAACGAGTGCCTGAACAACCCGTCAACGACGACTTGCAGACAATGTAGCTGGCCACGCTGGCTGTTTGTTGCTTGTGGTGCGAACATAGCTTAACATTTTAACAATATTTGGCACTATACAGCAGTTATAGACCGTTTCGACGAAATAGCGTTGCTAGGCAACAGCTTGGGTCCACGTTTACTTCCTGTCAGCGTACGTCATTCGCATGCACTGCAACAGGAAATAAACTGGGATATATTTGTAATGTTTACTTTTACATTTGAGAAATGGTCTATATTCATATTTTTCTCTAGATGTCTTTAATGTAAGTGAAAATTCCACCACAATTTTCATGTGAAAACACGAAAAAGAAAAAGCTAAAATTTTATGGTGCACCGCAGTCTTAACTTCTTTCCTTTATTTTTTTATTTCTTTCACAGAAGTTAAAGCTCATACATGAACGCACAGACCCAGAATTCTTCGAAGTGTTCATTGAAAATCCAGACAAAGTCTTCAGGCTCAGGCTCAGGAGAGAAAAAGATCGGCGATCAGTATGGACCTGTGTAATTCAAAAAGGTCAGTTTTTAATAATATCCCAATAATGTATCTACACCACTTGTTTCATTTTCATTTTACTGAATATGCACCATTAGTGAAGCAGATGTCTAACTGTAAATAAAGGCAAAAAATCAGATACATGTTCATATTTTCTTTACCTCTGTATTTTTTTTCAGATGACTACCAACGCACTGGTCATAAACAAGGTAAGACATTTCAAATGATTCGTATTTAGAGTTTCAGAGTGTGTCAGAGACAGGTACACAAAAACACCCAAACAAAGGATCCACACAGTTATCACTAGGTCAGTTAAAATCAGAAAGCAGGCAGGACGTAGGGGGGAATCTGTTTTCTGACCTACAACATGTAAACTTGGATTTACAGTAACCAGGTTACTGAAGTCCATGTGAACACTGAATGATCCCACCTGCACTTCCAGCATCTGCACAATATTAATATTGTTTAAGCCTCCCCATCTCTCTCGGTGTTATTGATTTCTATGATGTCAGATCTGAGCAGATTCCAGTGTTATTTTGCAGTGAAATCTTCATTTTATGTTTTATTCAAAAGCAACAAAATCTGAATAAAGTTGTTCATGGTCTGATTTTGAATCAGTCAGTGATGAGTTATTTCCCATTTTTATTTCTCCTCAGCGAAGCGTCTAATTGAACTGATCCAGAAAGTGAGTAATGTGACATCAGACACACTTTCATTTAATTGTTACAGGTTGACCATGATGATGAGCGATGAGGACATGTGATCAGGTGGCTCATAAACATGGGTAGCACAGGGTCAGAGAGCGTTAGAGACAGACAAAAAAACACACTTACTGATAACCAGTTTATAGAAATACATTAAATGAATCATATGTTGTTGTGATGATGTTACAAACACACGTCAAAGCAATTATTAAAATCACCATAGGAACCAAATGTACAATTGTGCCCAATGTGGTAATATTGGTTGTTGCAGTACTCTCATAACTTCACAAGTCATTGCCAGGCACTTATTGTAAATCTGTATGTGTTTTTTCCACATTAACTGATGACCCAGAGATACATTATACATACATTGTGCTATTATTATAAGCCGGAACCAAAACAACAGATTTCTTCCACAGAGATAAGCAGAACATGCTAAAATGTTTTAAGTTATTGATTCACAAAAATAATATATATTTTTTTTTCAGGAAAAGTACTATACTATACTATATACATATATATATATATATATATATATATATATATATATATATATATATATATATATATATATATATATATAGGGCAACATATAGACACACAACCATTCACACTCACATCCACACCTATGGGCAATGTCATCAGTTAACCTAAATTGCATGTCTTTGGACTGTGGGAGGAAGCCGGAGTACCCGGAGAAACTCTTGCTGTGAGGCGAGAGTGCTAACCACTGCACACACACACACACACACACACACACACACACACACACACACACACACAATATATATGTATATATATGTACAGTACAGACCAAAAGTGTGGACACACCGTCTCATTCAATGAGTTTTCTTTCTTTTCATGACTATTGACATTGTAGATTCACACTGAAGGCATCAAAACTATGAATTAACACATGTGGAATTATATACTTAACAAAAAAGTGTGAAACAACTGAAAATATGTCTTATATTGTAGTTTCTTCAAAGTAGCCACCTTTTGCTCTGATTACTGCTTCACACACTCTGCATTCTCTTGATGAGCTTCAAGAGGTTGTCACCTGAAATGGTTTTCACTTCACAGGTGGGCCCTGTCAGGTTTAATAAGTGGGATTTCTTGCCTTATAAATGGGGTTGGGACCATCAGTTGTGTTGTGCAGAAGTCAGGTGGATACACAGCTGATAGTCCTACTGAATAGACTGGTAGAATTTGTATTATGGCAAGAAAAAAGCAGCTAAGCAGTAAAGAAAAACGAGTGGCCATCATTACTTTAAGAAATGAAGGTCAGTCAGTGTGAAAAATTGGTAAACTTTGAAAGTGTCCCCAAGTGCAGTCGCAAAAACCATCAAGCTCTACAAAGAAAGTGGCTCACAATGAGGACCGCCCCAGGAAAGGAAGACCAAGAGTCACCTCTGCTGCGGAGGATCAGTTCATCCGAGTCACCAACCTCAGAAATGGCAGGTTAACAGCAGCTCAGACTAGAGACCAGGTCAATGCCACACAGAGTTCTAGCAGCAGACACATCTCTAGAACAACTGTTAAGAGGAGACTGTGTGAATCAGGCCTTCATGGTAGAATAGCTGCCAGGAAACCACTGCTGAGGACAGGCAACAAGCACAAGAGACTTGTTTGGGCTAAAGAACACAAGGAATGGACATTAGACCAGTGGAAATCTGTGCTTTGGTCTGATGAGTCCAGATCTGAGATCTTTGGTTCCAACCACCGTGTCTTTGTGGAACCAGAAAAGGTGAACGGATGGACTCTACATGCCTGGTTCCCACCGTGAAGCCTGGAGGAGGAGATGTGATGGTGTGGTGGTGCTTTGCTGGTGACACTGTTGGGGATTTATTCAAAATTGAAGGCATACTGAACCAGCATGGCTACCACAGCATCTTGCAGCGGCATGCTATTCCATCCGGTTTGCGTTTAGTTGGACCATCATTTATTTTTCAACAGGACAATGACCCCAAACACACCTCCAGGCTGTGTAAGGGCTATTTGACCAAGAAGGAGAGTGATGGGGTGCTGCGCCAGATGACCTGGCCTCCACAGTCACCGGACCTGAACCCGATCCAGATGGTTTGGGGTGAGCTGGACCACAAAGTGAAGGCAAAAGGGCCAACAAGTGCTAAGCATCTCTGGGAACTCCTTCAAGACTGTTGGAGACCATTTCAGGTGACGACCTCTTGAAGCTCATCAAGAGAATGCAGAGTGTGCAAAGCAGTAATCAGAGCAAAAGGTGGCTACTTTGAAGAAACTACAATATAAGACATATTTTCAGTTGTTTCACACTTTTTTGTTAAGTATATATATTCCACGTGTTAATTCATAGTTTTGATGCCTTCAGTGTGAATCTACAATTTTCATAGTCATGAAAATAAAGAAAACTCTTTGAATGAGGTGTGTCCAAACTTTTGGTCTGTACTGTATATGTAGGTCTACATAAAAATGCTATCAGTAAGACCTTTGAATAATTAAATTGATGCAAATAAATTATTGTTTCATCACTACAGTGGAGATATTATATAAATGCCCTTTGACTGCTTTGAATCTGTCAGGAAGGAACCACGAGATCACTTAAGGAGAGGCTTTTGGAAACACTGGATGTTTTAAGTTCCTCCGAGCTTGAGCAATTCAAGCATGTCCTGGTGTACACTGAAATGAAGAAAGGCTTCCCAAGAATCTCAGCACAGATAATGGAGACTACAGACACATGTGAAATAGTGGAGCTGATGGTGGAGACCTACGACCAGCAGTCGGTGGAGATGACCGCGGAGGTTTTAAGGGAGATGAACAGGAGTGATCTGGTGCAGAGACCGTTAGGTCTCTACATAAGATCCAAAGGTGTGAAAACTCCCAGTATTATTCAATACCAAAACTTTGATATACAGAGCATGATCTGTATTATTTTACTTAGATGTTTCTCCTTTTTAAAAATGTCAAATTACACGTGGTAAGTCAGGCAGCCATTTAATCATTATTATTTTTTAATTTCTGACAGCAATGTGTACAAAAATTGATGCAATCTATTTCTCCTCTAATTATATTATTTTTATGTCAGAACTGAGCAGATTTTAGTGTTATTTTGCAGTTAAATCTTCATATTATGTTTTATTCAAAAGCAACAAGATCTGACTAAAGTTGCTTGGTTGTTTATTGTCTGATTTTGAGTCAGTGAGTCATGAGTTATTTCCCATTTTTCTTTCTCCTCAGTGAAACCTCCATCTGAACCGATCCAGAAAGTGAGTAATGTCACATCAGACGCACGTCGCACAGCACAGCTTTCATTTAATTGTTACCGGTTGACCATGATCCTCATGTTGACAGTGGTGTTGTGATGATGTTACAGAAATGAACACAAGTAGAATTAATCATTAAAATCACCATAGGAACCAAATGCACAATTTTGCCTAATGTGGTAAATATTAGTTGCTGCAGTCTCTTCATGGCTTAAAGGTGCTATTGATGGCATTCACAACATTCAACCACTAGATGTCGTAAAATGTTTAAAATGTTTATTTCAATTGCAATGATGACATGAAGTGTGCATATTAGCTATACTTATGTCAGCCTGGTTGTTTTTAAAATTCAGAAACAGATTAGAGGTGAATATTTAAATCCAACTAGGACACATGTTGTTTCTAGAGCAGCAACAGTAATGTACAACAGCAAAGTCCCCATATAAACTCATTAATATCTCACAGGACACACAGTCAGACTACAGAGCCTACTGCCAGCTTTAGTTTACTACTAAGATACATGACAAACTAACCTAAACAGTCAGACTACAGAGTCTACTGACAGCTTTAGTTTACTACTAAGATACATGACAAACTAACCTAAACAGTCAGACTACAGAGCCTACTGCCAGCTTTAGTTTACTATTAAGATACATGAATAACTAACCTAAACAGGAGCTACTGCCAGCTTTAGTTTACTACTGAGATACATGAATAACTAACCTAAACAGTCAGACTACAGAGCCTACTGCCAGCTTTAGTTTACTATTAAGATACATGAATAACTAACCTAAACAGACTACAGAGCCTACTGCCAGCTTTAGTTTACTACTGAGATACATGACAAACTAACCTAAACAGTCAGACTACAGAGCCTACTGCTAGCTTTAGTTTACTACTAAGATACATGACAAACTAACCTAAACAGTCAGACTACAGAGCCTACTGCCAGCTTTAGTTTACTACTAAGATACATGACAAACTAACCTAAACAGTCAGACTACAGAGCCTACTGCCAGCTTTAGTTTACTACTAAGATCCATGACAAACTAACCTAAACAGTCAGACTACAGAGACTACTGCCAGCTTTAGTTTACTACTAAGATCCACAGTCAGAACAGAGCCTACTCCCAACTTTATTTTACTACTAAGATACATGCAAACCAACCTAAACAGACTACAGAGCCTACTGCCAGCTTTAGTTTACTACTAAGATCCATGACAAACTAACCTAAACAGTCAGACTACAGAGCCTACTGCCAGCTTTAGTTTACTACTAAGATACATGGCAAACCAACCTAAACAGACTACAGAGCCTACTGCCAGCTTTAGTTTACTACTAAGATACATGACAAACTAACCTGAACAGTCAGACTACAGAGCCTACTGCCAGCTTTAGTTTACTACTAAGATACCTGACAAACTAACCTAAACAGTCAGACTACAGAGCCTACTGCCAGCTTTAGTTTACTACTAAGATACATGACAAACTAACCTGAACAGTCAGACTACAGAGACTACTGCCAGCTTTAGTTTACTACTAAGATACATGACAAACTAACCTGAACAGTCAGACTACAGAGCCTACTGCCAGCTTTAGTTTACTACTAAGATACATGACAAACTAACCTAAACAGTCAGGCTACAGAGCCTACTGCCAGCTTTAGTTTACTACTGAGATACATGACAAACTAACCTAAACAGACTACAGAGCCTACTGCCAGCTTTAGTTTACTACTAAGATCCATGACAAACTAACCTAAACAGTCAGACTACAGAGCCTACTGCCAGCTTTAGTTTACTACTGAGATACATGGCAAACCAACCTAAACAGACTACAGAGCCTACTGCCAGCTTTAGTTTACTACTAAGATACATGACAAACTAACCTGAACAGTCAGACTACAGAGCCTACTGCTAGCTTTAGTTTACTACTAAGATACATCCTGTGGGCCCACCACCCCCAGGAGAAACCGCTGGGGTCGGGTGCGCTGCCATATGGGTGGCAGTGAAAGCCAGGGACTGCGACGGACCAGACCTGGGCGGCAGAGGCTGGCTCTGGGGACGTGGAACGTCACCTCTCTGTGGGGGAAAGAGCCGGAGCTTGTGCGGGAGGTGGAGCGCTATCAGTTAGATCTGGTGGGGCTTACCTCTACGCACAGCCTAGGCTCTGGAACCGTTCTCCCGGATAGGGGTTGGACTCTATTCTTCTCTGGAGTTGCCCAGGGTGTGAGGCGCCAAGCAGGTGTGGGGATACTCACAAATCCCCGGTTGAGTGCTGCTACGTTGGGGTTTACCCCGGTGAACGAGAGGGTCGCCTCCCTGCGCCTTCGGGTTGTGGGGGGGAAAACTCTGACTGTTGTCTGTGCATATGCACCGAACAGCAGTTCAGAGTATTCGACCTTCTTGGAGACCCTGAATGGAGTCCTGTATGGGGCCCCAGTAGGGGACTCCATTGTTCTGCTGGGGGACTTCAACGCACACGTGGGCAACGATGGAGGTACCTGCAGAGGCGTGATTGGGAGGAATGGCCTACCTGATCTGAACCGGAGCGGTCATTTGTTATTGGATTTCTGTGCTAGTCATGGATTATCCATAACAAATACCATGTTCGAACATAAGGATGCTCATAAGTGTACTTGGTACCAGAGTACCCTAGGCCGAAGATCGATGATCGATTTTGTGATCGTATCATCTGATCTGAGGCCGCATGTTTTGGACACTCGGGTGAAGAGAGGGGCAGAGCTGTCAACTGATCACCATCTGGTGGTGAGTTGGATCAGAGGGTGGGGGAAGACTCTGGATAGACCTGGTAAACCCAAACGTGTAGTGCGGGTGAACTGGAAGTCTGGAGGAGGCCCCTATCCGAGAGATCTTCAACTCACACCTCCGGCGGAGCTTTTCTAGCATTCCTGTGGAGGCTGGGGGCATTGAACCTGAGTGGGCGATGTTCAAAGCTTCCATTGCTGAAGCTGCGGCGGTGAGCTGTGGCCTGCGGGTCTTAGGTGCCTCAAGGGGCGGTAACCCTCAAACACCGTGGTGGACACCGGTGGTCAGGGAAGCTGTCCGACTGAAGAAGGAGTCCTTCCGGGATATGTTATCTCGGAGGACTCCGGAGGCAGTTGCAAGGTACCGACGGGCCCGTGGGGCGGCAGCCGCTGCCGTAAAGGAGGCAAAGCAGCGGGTGTGGGAGGAGTTCGGAGCAGCGATGGAGAAGGATTTTCGGTCGGCACCAAGGTGCTTCTGGAAAACTGTCCGTCACCTCAGGAGGGGGAAACGGGGAACCATCCAAGCTGTGTACAGTAAGGACGGGACACTGTTGACCTCAACTGAGGAGGTAACCGGGCGGTGGAAGGAGCACTTTGAGGAACTCCTGAACCCGACTGATACGCCCTCTCTTGTAGAGGCAGAGCTGGAAGCTGATGGGGGATCGTCGTCATTTTCCCTAGGGGAAGTCACTGAGGTAGTTAAACAGCTCCGCAGTGGCAAGGCTCCGGGGATTGACGAGATTCGCCCAGAAATGCTGAAGGCTCTGGGTGTGGAGGGGCTGTCGTGGATGACACGCCTCTTCAACATTGCGTGGAAGTCGGGGACAGTGCCTAAAGAGTGGCAGACCGGGGTGGTGGTTCCCCTGTTCAAAAAGGGGGACCAGAGAGTGTGTGCCAATTACAGGGGTATCACACTACTCAGCCTCCCTGGTAAAGTCTACTCTAGGGTGCTGGATAGGAGGGTCCGGCCGATAGTCGAACCTCAGATTGAAGAGGAACAATGCGGATTTCGTCCTCGCCGTGGAACAACGGACCAGCTCTTCACTCTCACAAGGATCCTTGAGGGGGCCTGGGAGTATGCCCATCCAGTCTACATGTGTTTTGTAGACTTGGAGAAGGCGTACGATCGGGTCCCCCGGGGTATACTGTGGGAGGTGCTGGGGGAGTATGGGGTGAGGGGGTCACTTCTCAGGGCCATCCAATCCCTGTACTCCCAAAGCGAGAGCTGCGTCCGGGTTCTCGGCAGTAAGTCGGAATCGTTTCCGGTGGGCGTTGGCCTTCGCCAGGGTTGCGCCTTGTCTCCAATCCTGTTCGTGATATTCATGGACAGGATATCGAGGCGTAGTCGGGGGGAGGAGGGTTTGCAGATTGGTGTGCTGAGGATCTCATCGCTGCTTTTTGCAGATGATGTGGTTCTGCTGGCATCATCAGTCTGTGACCTCCAGCGCTCACTGGATCGGTTCGCAGCCGAGTGTGAAGCAGTTGGGATGAGGATCAGCACCTCTAAATCGGAGGCCATGGTTCTCAGCAGGAAACCGATGGATTGTCTACTCCAGGTAGGGAATGAGTCTTTACCCCAAGTGAAGGAGTTCAAGTACCTCGGGGCCTTGTTCACGAGTGAGGGAACAATGGAACGTGAGATTGGCCGGAGAATCGGAGCAGCGGGGGCGGTATTGCAGTCGCTGTACCGCACCGTTGTGACGAAGAGAGAGTTGAGCCGGAAGGCAAAGCTCTCTATCTACCTCTCTATCTATCTTCGTGCCTACTCTCACCTATGGTCATGAGGGCTGGGTCATGACCGAAAGAACTAGATCGCAAGTACAAGCGGCCGAAATGGGTTTTCTCAGGAGGGTGGAGATAAGGGTGGTTAGAGATAAGGTGAGAAGCTCGGTCATCCGTGAGGGACTCGGAGTAGAGCCGCTGCTTCTTTGCGTTAAAAGGAGCCAGTTGAGGTGATTCGGGCATCTGGTAAGGATGCCTCCTGGGCGCCTCCCTAGGGAGGTGTTCCAGGCACAACCAGCTGGGAGGAGACCCCGGGGACGACCCAGGACTAGATGGAGAGATTATATCTCCACACTGGCCTGGGAACGCCTCGGGATCCCCCAGTCAGAGCTGGTTAATGTGACCCGGGAAAGGGAAGTTTGGGGTCCCCTGCTGGATCTGTTGCCCCCGCGACCCGACACCGGATAAGCGGTTGAAGATGAAGATGAAATGATGATGACTAAGATACATGACAAACTAACCTAAACAGACTACAGAGACTACTGCCACAGAGATAAGCAGAACATGCTAAAATGTTTAACATTATTAATTCACAAAATTATATATATATATATATATATATATATATATATATATATATATATATATATTCTTTTTTTATTTAATTTTAATTTTTTCAGGAAAAGCCATACTTTTATTGAGCACCTTTCTAAAGGCTCTGTGGATGTATTATTATTATTTTCAAATATTTGTCTACATAAAAATGCTCAGTAAGACCTTTGGATAATTAAATTGATACAAATATGATATTGAATATGATAATATAAATTATTATTTCATCACTACAGTGGAGATATTATATAAATGCCCTTTGACTGCTTTGAATCCGTCAGGAAGGAACCACGAGATTACTTAAGGAGAGGCTTTTGGAAACACTGGATGTTTTAAGTTCCTCCGAGCTTGAGCAATTCAAGCATGTCCTGGTGGACACTGAAATGAAGAAAGGCCTCCCAAGAATCTCAACACAGATAATGGAGACTACAGACACATGTGAAATAGTGGAGCTGATGGTGGAGACCTACGACCAGCAGTCGGTGGAGATGACCGCGGAGGTTTTAAGGGAGATGAACAGGAGTGATCTGGTGCAGAGAAAGTTAGGTCTCTACATGAGATCCAAAGGTGTGAAAACTCCCAGTATTATTCAATACCAAAACTTTGATATACATAGCATGATCTGTATTATTAATTATACATATATAAGTATGTATACTTAGATGTTTCTCCTTTTTAAAAAATGTCAAATTACACGTGGACAATCAGGCAGCCATTTAATCATTATTATTTTTTAATTTCTGACAGCAATGTGTACAAAAATTGATGCAATCCATTTCTCCACTAACTGTATTATTTTTATGTCAGAACTGAGCAGATTTTAGTGTTATTTTGCAGTTAAATCTTCATATTATGTTCTATTCAAAAGCAACAAGATCTGACTAAAGTTGCTTGGTTGTTTATTGTCTGATTTTGAGTCAGTCAGTCATGAGTTATTTCCCATTTTTCTTTCTCCTCAGTGAAACCTCCATCTGAACCGATCCAGAAAGTGAGTAATGTCACATCAGACGCACGTCGCACAGCACAGCTTTCATTTAATTGTTACCGGTTGACCATGATCCTCATGTTGACAGTGGTGCTGTGATGATGTTACAGAAATGAACACAAGTAGAATTAATCATTAAAATCACCATAGGAACCAAATGCACAATTTTGCCTAATGTGGTAAATATTAGTTGCTGCAGTCTCTTCATGGCTTAAAGGTGCCGTTGATGGTATTCACAACATTCAACCACTAGATGTCATAAAATGTTATACATACATATATATACGTATATATACACATATATATATATGTATATACACATATATATATATATATATATATATATATATATAAACACATATATATATACGTATATATATATACGTATTATTATTATATTCAAATATTTGTCTACATAAAAATGCTATCAATAAGACCTTCACATGCTTACATTGATGCAAATAAATTATTTTGTCACTACAGTGGAGATATTATAGAAATGCCTTTTGACTGCTTTGAATCCATCAGAAAGTAGCCATGACACCACTAAAGGAGAGGCTCTTGGAAACGCTGGAGGTTTTAAGTTTCACAGAGCTTGAGCAATTCAAGCATGTCCTGGTGTACACTGAAATGAAGAAAGGCCTCCCAAGAATGTCAAGACGGATAATGGAGATGGCAGACAAACATGAAATAGTGGAGCTGATGGTGGAGACCTACGACCAGCAGTCGGTGGAGGTGACCGTGAAGGTTTTAATGCAGATGAACAGGAGTGATCTGGTGCAGAGCTTATCAGAGATCAGCTCAGGATCCAAAGGTGTGAAAACCCCCAGTATTATTCCAGTATCAAAACTTTGATATGCAGAGCATGGTCTGTATTATTTTACTTCAGTGTCAAGTTGCATGTGACACTCAGCCATTTAATCATTATTATTTTTTTTTAATTTCTTACAGCAATGTGTACAAAATCTGATGCAATCCATTTCTCCACTAATTATGTGTGAAGTTATGCAGAACTGAGCAGATTTCAGTGTTATTTAACATTTCAATCTTCATATTATGTTTTATTCAAAAGCAAAACAATCTGACTAAAGTTGTCTGATTTTGAATCAGTCAGTTATTTCCCATTTTTCTTTCTCCTCAGTGAAACCTCCATCTGAACCGATCCAGAAAGTGAGTAATGTCACATCAGACACACATCGCACAGCACAGGTTTCATTTAATTGTTGCAGGTTGACCATGATCCAGCTGTTAAACCAGAAACATCACATCTGCTGTAGAAGCGATGAGGACATGTGATCGGGTGGCTGAATATGGGTAGAACAGGGTCAGAGAGCGTTGGAGTTTAACCAGATAACCAGTATACAGAAATAAATGAAAAAGAAATGAAATCTCATAGAAGTAATTAATGAAATCCCCATACGATCCAAATGTACAGTTGTGCCAGGCAGTTACCATCAATCTCAGTTATTTTTCTGTTTTTCCACCGTGACGACGATCCAGAGATACCACGTGATACCACGTGATACCATGTGATACCAGTGTTTACTACTGGCTCACAAACTTTATTACAAGTGGAAACCAAACATTAGATATCTTCCACAGAGAAAAACATTATAAATATTCATTTTGGGCTCACCAGAATGTTATTACAGTGGAGATATTACAGGGTTTCAGGGGGGTCTTAAAAGTAAAAAAAAAGTCTAAAATACAATAGTCTGAATTCATGTCTTAAATTCTCGCAAAAGATAAGATAAGATATTCCTTTATTAGTCTCACAGTAGAGAAATTCACAAAACGTCTCAACAATAGTTTTGGCAGGTCTTAAAAATTAATTTAATTAATAAATTTTTTAAAGAAATGCATTATCTTGCCATTAAATGTTTTGTCTTTTGAGCACACCATAACAAAACTATAAAACCGAACCAAAAGGAAAACAGCTGTGCTCCCCAGACAGACTTTGGATCTTCAAGAGTCTTCCGGGCTTCATTGGGCCCTACTGTGCATGTCCAGTATGCGCAGCAGCGTCCGCTCAGTCACATGACTCGATCACGGGCTCAACGTCACAGTCTGCATCTCCATAGACATAAACACAGGAAGGAAATAACTCGGCCATTACTGTGTTTTCAACTTTTATAAGCTAATGATTTAAATGTTTGTGCTGAATTACATTACAAATTATCCGCTGAATTACAGATGTGTCTTTCTCAATGTAAGGCCATGGGAAAAAGTCTTTTAGGGCCCAAAGACGTTACACCCTTTGGCCAATATGAATGCTGGGATCAACAGCCGGCACTCTTTCTGGGGACTTAGTGCAGTCAAGGGGAGTGGTGCGCTGATTACTCACACAGAAAGTGAAAATCTGAGGTACCTCACTGACATTACTTTGTCAAACTTAAGGTCAGAGTGCTAAAACTGGGTAAACAATGGGTAAATGCAAGTTAGGGCTGTACAATTAATTGAATTTTAATTTTGGCGTCCCGCAATTAAATGAACATGACTGGCACCATATTGATGTTTATAATGTTTGTTCCGCTCAAAGAAAACTCTGCCAGTATTGCCAACCTACCGACTATATTTTCAGACCCCTGTAGCGAAACTTTGTCAATAAAGCGCCGAGAGACAAATCTAGCGACTCTTTCTGGTGAATCCCCAAGCCGGATTCGAACCTGCGACCCTCTTGCTGTGAGGCGAGAGTGCAGCCCGTAAAAATAATCGTGATTTTTATATTGATCAACATAATCGTGATTAGCATTTTGGCCATAATTGTGCTGCCCTAATGCAAGTTCAGGTAGCTCTGGTTAGAGAACAGAGAATTAAGTGTGTGGTTGAAGCCGGTGCCTGGAAACGTATTTGAAGCCCGAAGTCAGAAAAACATAAAGTGGTTGTAAAAAAAAAAAAAAAAAACAGCAGCAAATGCCCACAATCAGCCAGTGTTGTTCTGCGTTAGGATCTGGAGCGTTAGCTCTAATCAACCTCCAGACAGCATTTGGAGCTCCACATCCACTAAAAGCTGAGGCGCTTCACACTTTACACTTGGTAACAAAGCGTCAGTCATATAGCAGCAATTATGATATTAATGTTCCAGTTTTCTTTCATATCCTACTTTGTTGCCAGTACGGACGTGAAGTAGGCCTTAAATTGCTTTCATAATGGTCTTCAAAAGGTCTTAAAATGTCTTAAATTTGACTTGTAGAAACCAGATACCATGTTTTATATAAATGCCCTTTGACTACTTTGAATCCATCAGGAAGTAACCATGGCATCACTAAAGGAGAAGCTTTTGGAAACATTGGAATATTTAAGTATCGGGGAGCTTGAGCAATTCAAGAGGCTCCTGCAGGAAACCGAAATGAATAAAGACCTCCAAAGAATCTCAAGACAGAGAATGGAGTTGGCAGACAGAGATGAAATTGTGGAGCTGATGGTGGAGATCTATGGGCGGCAGTCTGTTGAGATGACCACAGAGGTTTTAACGGAGATGAACAGGAGTGACCTGGTGCAGAGCTTGTCAGAGATCAGCTCAGGATCCAAAGGCGTGACACACCCTCACACCAGTGAAATACACTCTGGTTCGATCCTGCTTCCAGTCGACTTGGGGTTGTCTCCAGGTAAGTGAAGAAGAGTTTGATTGTAAAGTTAGCAGATAGCACATAGCGCTAAAGCAGCAAAGTATATGGAAAGCTGCCACGTGATTTTATATTGTATATCAACATAACGTCATTTTAAACAAATTCATGTGTCTTCACAAGGGCCTTCAAGTAGCCTGGAGCTTGAGGGTGGTGGAAGCGTTCTGGACTGTCCTCTGCAGCAGGTCTCCAGCGACTGGACTAAACTTGAACCTGAAGTGACCAGTATAGATGGAGATTGGACTCCAACATACAGGTAAAAATAACATCCTATAGTGCGTCACAGCAAACTGGAACTATAGGAAACTTGGGTTTCTATATATTCTGGTTTATAGTCAGTTGTTGCCACTCGAAGCAATTCTTTCACGTGTCTGTCAGAGCAGATCGATGCTTTGATTTCACTTGTTTCAGGAAATAAAACAGATTCACAGACGTATGTTGACCCAAACATTGACAATATCTTAAACGCAGCCCGTTTGACATTGGGCATCAGCACACTTTTCCAGAACTCAGTGGTCCCTTCCCTTAAAGCAGGTTTCAGTTGGTCCTCTTCACAAAGATCGATCATCTTCAACTCAGCTGTTGCCTCATCTGTGACTAGCAGGGCTTTCAAACAGTCGTCTCCTCATTAAACGGGACGACGAGGAACACAATCTGTGGCCTTTTCAGTTATAGATCACAGAACCGGGTCACAAAGCTTTCATACAGATTTTCAACCATTGTTGTATAACTGGCTGTTTGCTTATAGAGGGCAGCACTGGTGACTTGCCCGTTGGCTTTTAGCAGAGTGGGAAAATGTGTTAAATTTCCCTTTTACATATCCGCCTTGAACAGCTTCAGTTTGTTGGCAAACGCAAACACACTTTGCGCCAGGTCAGGCAGTATTTTTACTTACCCTGCAGGGTCAGGCTCCGTCTGTCCGGACACATACACATAAAAACAAAATTCGACATGAACATATGAGCCGCATAAAACCAGGCAAACAGCCGCAAGCAGCTTGTGAGCCACGGGTTGGCCAGGCCTGGTCTAGACGATTACAGAGAGTGGAGATGAAAATACATAAAACACCACATAAAAGAATGATGTATGTTTTTGGGACACGGTGTAAATAAGGACATACCCATTTATCATATATCAGACTACATTGTGCTACCTAATATAATATTATAGGCAATATTTACAAAAGAATTAGACATTTCTGCAGACTGAAATGTATATTTCACTCACTCCACCATCCCAGCACAGATCAGCTGGGCATGTGATAACTGTTGGATAATGTAAGAGCTTATCTAAACATTATAAAATGAGTTTATAGTTTATTTATTTTGCTATTTGCTTGATAATGTAATGAACTGGGACTGGGTTTGTTGCTTTAAAACAGATGAAACAGGTGACAGATGGATCTTTTCACAGGTTTATTTGGAAACTTTATAAATGTGCAAACACTTTAAAAACAGATGTGTGCACAGGTGGCGGTAACATGAGGTGGTCGGCTTATTACTAACATGGTATGTTTACGTGTAACGTAACGGTGGATGCTTCTCATTCAGCAGCCTTGTTGGGTTCGTTTAACGTTACGTTACGTTGTCCTCATCATCCCGTCATCTACACATTTTGTCTTCCTCACCACGGACAGCCAGCAGCTTCCTCACCTCAAAGTCTCGCGACATATCCGTGTTACTCTCATTCACCTTCATCATTCACCTCTGGTGTATCTGAACTAATAGCTACTACCGTCGTTCCATTTGTTTATGAGCCACAGCGACCTG
The DNA here is from genome assembly GCA_947000775.1 of Pterois miles. Classification (NCBI taxonomy): domain Eukaryota; kingdom Metazoa; phylum Chordata; class Actinopteri; order Perciformes; family Scorpaenidae; genus Pterois; species Pterois miles. The sequence goes on along the minus strand of CAMQGK010000568.1, from coordinate 8,000,340 downwards.
TGACAGTTGTATTACAACTGTGCTTCCTCATTTGCATCCAAATAGGTTTATCCTGCCCCATTTGTTATTGACCCTGGTCTGACCCACCTCTCGACCTGGCGAGTCGATCAATGCGGGTTAAGCTTTTCATAGACACCCTGGTTCAACCCTAGTTGAGTCCTCGGTGTGAAAGGGGTATGAGTTTACATTTACTGTGTTGTGCCATGTCATGTGCATATAAACAAACTCATTTTTTTTTTTTCATTCATATTTTAGCCTACAGTCTGAAGCAGGAAACTTTGAATGCAGCGTCTCTGGCTTGCGTTGGCTCTGTAAGGAAAAGGTCAGCTTTAAGTACCAGTTCTGCTCTTTGAAGAAACACACAGAAATGATGGAAAAAATGCAATACATGCCTGCAGGTCCTTTAATGGACATAACAGTCATTAATGGGAAATTCGATGAAGTGTACATGCCACACTGGATCTACATAGGTAAGTGGACATGAAGAAAATAATGAAATAAATATAATATATATATTTTCTTTTAATTTCTGGCAGCAATGTGTGCAAAAGTTGATGCAATTTTGCATGCTTTTGTTTTTTCGTATAGATGACAACCCCACAATATTAGACAAGTTTGCCGTCCTGCACATAGAGGACAGTGGAGATGTTGTGGAAAAAGTGTCTGAGGTCACATCGTCCCATGTCAAGCTGTCTGAACCAGTTTTCACTCTAAGAATGGTCCTGGTGAAAGTCGGCTTCAAATTGGATATAAGCTCTAAGGTGTTAATATACGGGACCAGAACACCATTCCTCACACTCCATGTTTACCTGATCCCACCTGATCCTGGTTTGCTACAGGTCATTTCATATTTTACTGTCACCAACACCAATCATGATAAGATACACATTGGCACCACAAATAACTTAATAAATCCACAATTGTTTTTTTTTTTTCTTGTTGTTTTTTCTGCAGGAATTGGACAATATTGAATCCTACAGTGGATACAGAAGATTCAGAAAGCCACATCCAAAGAGGCGACTGAGAATGAGCGATTGGTTCACCCTAACAGCAGAATTGGACAGTGCAGAAGTTTTCTCTGACGTATGTTGTGAATTACTTTGAAATTTATGGAACGAACTGTGGTTCAAAAATTAGATGCTATAGGGTGAGCTTATCCAGTGTTCTTATCTAAGCCGTAAACCCAGGCCTGGTCACCATACTGAGGGGCATCTTGTCTGCCGTTATGAAATCTGTTATTGCTTGAGTCATTTCCACATGCCGTTTTGAAGTACTTTCACATGGAGTTATGCTTTCAAACATCAACATCAAACAATCCTGGTGGTCAGCATTTTAGCCATGCAACTATCGTACATGTCTTTGTGGTGTTTTTTGAAGTGCTGATACAGGTTAGTGGTGTTACCCCGTGAGGTAGCAGTGGTAGCAAGGAAGGTTTTGCATAATAAATGCTGCTGCACAGCATTTCCTTTGTTAAAGCCAAAATAGTTCCTCACAGCTGACGTCCTGTTCCTCTTTGACGCTAAAGTTTCATCAGTGTCAGCTTCTGTTGAGTCTCAGCTCAGGGTACAGCTTAGCATGCCGCGTTGATGCTTCCTCTAACCGCTCTACTCTGGCGTGTCATGTGACCAAAGTGTAATCGCAGCCTTTGCAATTAGAAAATTGAATTTTTTTTCATATTGTGATATTATTGAAAATGCAATTAATTGGCACATGACGTGTTGCTTTTTGACATTAGCTAAATTAAGCACGTAAGTAGCTAACTTGCTAGCTAACATTGCCATGAGGAATCAGTGCCTTGGTTTGCAATACCACCAGCCAAACCACCCAGCCAAATCTGAAGGATTAAAAAAAATGCCAAGAATATAAAATTAGCTTATCATGGAAAAATAAGCAGTATTGTCTGCTCTGGGGTGTGTCCACTGAAGGCACCTGTCAGGATCCCTCAGTAGTGAAGAGGGAAGATCCCAGGCGGATTGGGGGTATGTAGGGTACGGAAGACCTCTTGACCGGTGTTGCTCGGGGGCCAGAGTCCTTCTGATCGAGGCTCAGCCCGTGAACGGTGTGAGGTCGGTAACAGCCCTTGTTGTGCAGAGGTCCAGTCATTTCGGAGTCGGGTTGTTTGGGAATGCAGTGTAAAGCGGGAAACTGTCCCCTCCACTGACTGGCCCCCACTGGGTGCATTAAGGCTCGGGAGGAGCTAGTATATAGTGCGCTATGTGGAAGTGTACTCACAAAGTATCCAAATTGAGACACAGCAGTGAAGAAGAAAAACAGACGACAATGCACCCTTGCTCAAAGTCTAACTCTCCCTTATTTATTGTTTTATTCTTTCACAGGACATACAGCTCCTTTATGAAAGCATCGAACCAAATTTCTCCCTAGTGTTCATTAGAAATCCAGCCACAGACATAACACTCAAGCTCAGAGAAGAAAATGAGACTCAACCAGTATGGACCTGTATGATTCCACACGGTCAGTTTTAAATTAAAGCACAATAATTAATCTACACCATGTATCCCTTTCATTTTACTGAATATGCACCAGTAGTGATCATCCGCAACATATTCATATTTTCTTTTCCTGCATTTTTCTTTTTCAGAGGAATACCAGCGCACCTATGCTCCTATACAGGGTAAGATGCTTCTAATAATTAATATTTAGAAGAGTTGCACTTTTGATTTCAGACTGTGGAAAATCTCCGCTCTTTCTGTTCGTCTGTTCGGAGACAGACACATCCACCATTTATTATAAAGCAACCATAGTAATAATGTTTAAGTCTTTTCTGCGCACAGAATAATTAATTGAGACAATAATTCAGAACATGTACTCTGTAATGTTTCTTGTCAATAAAATGTTGATTATTATTGAAGTAGAACTTGAGATTGAACCAAATCAACACAATAAAATGTTTGTTCGCTCTTATAATATGCAAGAATTTCCAAAAAAACAATATATAGACTGGTACAAAACTAATCCCTCTCAGTCATCTCTTGTTCCCCACTATAAATGTGTGCTGGTGTCTCTCTGCCTGGATTTTCTCTTTTCTTCTTATTTTGCTTTACTCGGGATTAGGGCTGTCAAAATGAACGCCTTAATGCAAATTTGTTTTATTTACACAAATTTCCTTAATGCATTAACACAATCGATATTGTTGTAGTGGACTCACTCGGATAGAAGATCAGTGAAGATACTGGCATCATGTGAAACTAGAAAACCTACAGTAAGGAATCCACTGGTGCCAACCATGTCATACTAGCTTGTCACAAAGGAGGTTAATTAACGTTCCAACCTTTGGCTAAATTTTGGCAATGAAAAACTGGCGTGGTCATTTTCAAAGGGGTCCCTTGACCTCTGACCTCCAGATACGAGTCTCCCCTTTACAGACATGCCCACTTTAGGATAGTCACATGCAGTTAGGGTCAAATCACCACACCGTCACACTGACAGCTGCTGTTGCCTGTTGGGCTGCAGTTTGCCATGTTATGATTTCAGCATATTTTTATGCTAAATGTAGTACCTGTGAGGGTTTTTGGACAATATTTGTCATTGTTTGGTGTTGTTAATTGATTCACAATAAATATATACCTATATTTGCAAAAGCAAGCATATTTGTCCACTCCCATGTTGATAAGAATATTTGACAAATCTCACTTTAAGGCGCATTTTGGTAGCAAATTTGATTCATTTGTGATTTACCACCATTAACTATGGACAACCATGCAATTCGTTGCATATAAATATTCTAATCAATTGACAACCCTGTGATAGTCTGGCCACCTGTTTTGGCCCGCTTTTGGACGTTTACAAATTCGTGCACCACGTGGGGGTGTAACAACCCAGCCAATGGCAGCACACAGGTGGTCAAATACCGCTGCTTTGTCAGATCTCGTGGCTTCTTATACCAACTCACAAGTCCTCTTTAGCTCTGTCAGACACCGGATGGATGACAACGGGTTGTGTGTTATTATGTGTGTGTTCCTGTGATCCCCTTGCTCCTCTCTGTGCAGCTACGTTGTGTGCATAATTGTGTTTTAGAACGTAACCGTGGTGAAACGTTCAGAAAGTTGTGTTTTCTTTCTCTGATTCGCTGCTGGGTTCTCACTAAAGCCACTCTCTCTCTTCAGTCACTCTGTAGCTCCACCATCGCTGCTCCCTCTCCCTTGCTTGCAAGTTGAGCCGAGGAGCCGAGGGGCCAACTTTGAAAGCGGTGTGTTTACAAGCAGCAACTGATAATGGTTACGTATTATACCTTAAACCTGAGTTTATTTTTCGTCACCTCTGTCCGCAGGGAAGCACTTTGTGGATAGGTATCAAGTGGAACTGATCGACAGAGTGCACAACATTGCATCCATTTTGGATCAGCTCCTCCACATAAACATCATCAAACAAGGGACTTATGATGAAATCCTGGCTATCCCTACCACTCGGGATAAGATGAGGAAGCTCTACTCTGGTCCTCTGAATGCTGCAGGACATACTGGCAAAGACAAATTCTACAAAATCCTGAAGAAAACTGAGCCATATCTCATTGCTGACCTCAAGAAAAACTTGTGGTGAAATTCATATTTAGACCCAGTAAGTCTAGAGCAGAGAACAATTATTTTGCTCATCTTACAGACCTTAAGATAGTAATAATAATAATAATAATAATAATAATAATAATAATAATAATAACTATTTGTGTAGCACTTTTCATACAAAAGGAAATGTAGCACTTTACAGTCAGCACTCACACAATCAACAATCACGTTACATCATCACAAAACTAAATACAAAGGAAATACTGAGGAAACGCCATCTTGAATTAAAAAAAAATGAATTGAGGAATGTAATACCATCTCTGGAAGATGTTAAAACTTCATAACTGTGTTTTCTTTAGTGTATAATAACCTGAAAGTAAGAATCGTGTTTTCGTTAGCTTACAATGAGCCTATACAGGGAGCGGGTCCTCTTCATGGAGTCCGCCATGTTGCATGTTTTATATTACTGTGGTGGAATTATGAAGATACACATGAGAAAAAAAAAAATACTACTATGGAACCAAACTGGTGGATCTGATAGACTTTATTAACAGAGTAAAGCTGAGACAACTCTGCAGAACAGTTTGTGTGAACAGTCAGACTTCAGTCTAATATCGTTCTCCCACACGCTTGTGAAACTGGTAACGTGAGCCACAGAATGCAAAACCGCGGCACCGCAGTCATGGAGGGAGGAGGGAGTGGGGGGGTACTCAGCTGGTTGCAATCTGCAACCACACCACTAGATGCTGCACACTGTACCTTTAATTTGTTGAAATTTGTACAGCGTGGTGCCTTTGCTGCCCTGATCAGTGAGGCTCGATTTTAAGGAGATAAGTTTTCATCTTCTTCTTCATCTTCATCTTCAACCGCTTATCCGGGGTCGGGTCGCGGGGTAAGTTTTCATGTAAAGTTTAAAACCAAATTCAGCAAATGTTTATCAAACAGTAATGACAGAAATGATTGAAGGTTCTCACTAGACATGTAATGTTTTTATCCAACAAATACCAAATGGAATGAGTCTGTTTTTAACTTAATTATGTTATGTTAGTTAAAACATACTTGATCGTGAATTATCATCCATAAGTTTTGCATGTAAAGCACGTGTAAGCTTTGTGCCAAATGTGTTAAAAGCTTTGCTTAAACGCTTTAATTACTTTGTTATGCACAATAAGAGTTTACTTTTAGAGGGTCATTTATACATGTTTTATATTTGGAAATTTATATAAATTTGTAATTAATTCTCCTGATTCCTGTGTGTGGTTCTTACATTTTCAGTGAATTTAGAGTCTTAAATTTAGTATATGAAGCAAATATAATGACGTAATAGAGTCAAAGGGCGCTATCTCAGTTTGTCTGGTGTGGTGAGGTAGCTCAGGATTAAGATGTGGAAATGACAAATGTGGTATTTGTGGTGAGCTCCACGGTGGTGTAGTGGTTAGCGCTGTCGCCTCACAGCAAGAGGGTCGCAGGTTCTTCCAAAACTTTCGGTCTGTACTGTACATATATATACATATGTGTGTGTGTGTGTGTGTGTGTGTGTGTGTGCAGTGGTTAGCACTCTCGCCTCACAGCAAGAGTTTCTCCTGGTACTCCGTCTTCCTCCCACAGTCCAAAGACATGCTGTTTAGGTTAATTGATGACTCTAAATTGCCCGTAGATGTGAATGTGAGTGTGAATATGTTGTCTGTCTCTATGTGCCCTGGGATGCACGAAGGAAGTCTACGGATTTCTTCTTTTATTTATTTATCCAGAAAATCTGCTGAATGGAGCCTGTAAAGAAAGCTCTGTTAAATCTACATACCAGTGACACTGAGTGTTTTTGTGATTTGTTCTTTTCAGCTACTGCAATAGTATTACTTTCTGCATAGCATCATACTGAAGTATGATATAATATACAATTAATATTCCATAGTTTAAAAACAGAAATAATCTCAAATTTATGTTGTGTCCAGACTGGTGCACATGTTGTGATTATGATTTTCCTCCACCAGACGGCAGCAGTTATTCATGTTAAAATCAGAGTTACTTGTTCCTTCAGTGTTTTCAAGGTGTGAACGTTGTTGTCGCTGAGCTACAAGCATTGATTGGTTTGTGTTGTCAGGAAGTCATCTCATCATATGAATCCCACACTGTGACTAATGTTTGGGAGGGACGAGCTGCAGGCTCTGAAACCTTCTCAGTTTGTTCCTCGGACCTGAAATGCAACATGCTGGTGAATCTGTACCTCGTGCTGCTGGTTCTCTGTCTTCCAACATGCATTCAAAGTAAGTTTATACACAAGCACATTATTGTAAGGAGGCGTTAAGAGGGTTTTTCTCAGTTGTGAATATGAAGGAAAGTAAGTTCATTACTGCACTGAGGATGCTCTATGTGATGAGAAAAACAATAAAGGCTTCATTTCAACAGTTATTACATTTTGATCAGCTAAGTGCTACAACTAGTTTATAAAACATTATTTGTCTGCCTCTGCTTAATGAAATGTCACTTTTTTTCTCCTTTTTAACTACTGTATTTTACAGGTCAACTACATCTTTCAGTAGAAGTCATCACAGCTGGTACCTGCCAGCTGATGGACCCAAAATTTTAGTGGCAGCTTGGATGACGTCTGGTGTTAATTCTCCTTGGCGTAGACACCAGATTTGCCCTCAGCTTGACTGATTTCATCATGTGATATGTTTTTAATCTTTTCTAACAAACTGCAGGTAAACACTTGCTTCGCTTTCTGACTTTCTGTCAAAGAGACGTGGCAGGTGACGGCCAGTATGATGCAGAATTTGAAAGCGATCAGCTCTTCTACGTTAACGCCAGTGACTATCAGACAGTTCAGCGCCTGCCAGAGTTTGCAGAGCAGTGGATCCCTGATCCTGGACTGGACCAAGACGCATACGTGTCCCTGGGTACCTGCAAGTACAACATCCCTCGAGCCACAAAAGGAGAAAATTATCCTCCAGAGGCCATAGGTGAGATAGTTGAAACACTGATAATATGAACACTTATATGAGTAAGATGTTGCTGAAAGTGCAAGCCTAAATACTGGTCACCTTTAGTCAGTGGTGGCAGATCAAATCTGATCAAATCAAAGCTGCAGTGAAATGGAGCAAATGCCATCTCTGAGCAGCTGTCAATCACTCAGACTTTGATCAAACAGTCAAACTAGGCAGCGCTGTTAAATTATGAATAATATTCTGTTACTGTAATGATTATTTCTCTCCTCACATGTTTTCAGAAAGGGCTGCACGGTGGTGCAGTGGTTAGCGCTGTCGCCTAACCGCAAGAGGGTCTCAGGTTCGATTCCGGCTTGGGACCTCTGTGTGGAGTTTGTATGTTCTCCCCGTGTAAGCGTGGGTTTTCTCCGGGTACTCCGGCTTCCTCCCACAGTCCAAAAACATGCAATTTAGGTTAATTGATGACTCTAAATTGCCCGTAGGTGTGGATGTGAGCGTGAATGGTTGTCTGTCTATATGTTGTCTGTCTCTATGTGCCCTGTGATGGACTGGCGACCTGTCCAGGGTGACCCCTGCCTTCGCCCAATGCCAGCTGGGATCGGCTCCAGCCCCCCGCGACCCCCAACGGGATAAGCGGTTGACGATGAATGAATGAATTAATGTTTTCAGAAACATCTTCTCGTTACTGTTTAGCTGTAAAATGAAAAAAAAAATGTGATCCGGTAACCATGTTGAGATAAGTTGAGGAAATACTCAGCACTGCTCACCAGCCAGAGCACAGCCAATGGGAATGGTCTCACTAGATGAAACGATGTGATGAGTTTAGTGAGTAAATGTCTCTGGTGGAGCTGCTAACAGCTGAAGACATCGGAAATGTTTAGAAAGAAAGAAAGAAAGAAAGATATTCCTTTATTAGTCCCACAGTGGGGAAATTCAGTTTTTTACACTCTGTTGTTCACACAGTACATATACATGTCAATGGAGAGATGTCAGAGTGATGGGGCTGCTCCTGACAAGCGCCCAGAGCAGTTGGGGGTTTGGTGCCTTGCTCAGGGGCACCTCGGCAGTGCCCAAGAGGTAAACTGGCACCTCTCCAGCAACCAGTTGGTCTTGGTCCATGGGGGATTTGAACCCGGGTCCTCCACATCCTAACCCAAGTCCTTACGGACTGAGCTACTGCCGCCCCCAATAAAATAAATTTAAATGGTGCCTCAACTCTGCTTTCTTTGTGAGAGGCCATAGAAATATGGAAAATAAGGACGCAGAACAAGCACCTCCTAATTATCCAGTACTCGAGTAAATGTACTCATATTTAGTCTTGAACAAGGTTGGTCAAAGGATCTCTGTCTGAGGCTCTGAAGTTGCAAATAAAATCTGTTAAACACCAAGAACATAAGAAACACCAGTAAAAACCGTAAAGAGTCATGCTGCTGGTTTAACTTCCCAAAAACTAGAATATAGCTTAATCACAGGTCCAGAAGTCAGTGAAACTACTGTAATGGGAGTAACAGTAAGCACAAGTTAATGAGACAAGCTGTGTATTCTTAAGAGATGAACCAGCAGGGAAAGTCTAGGAGGTGCAATTAACCTCTCTGGGTGTATAATCATGCTTGTATTGTCAGTGCAGTTTAGTGCGTATGACATTGTTTATTGTGTAAGTCTGCACTGGGGAGTGTCCATTAATTAGCATGCATTCCATGACACTGGTGTGATGATTATCTACGACAATCATCCTCTGGTTTGTGAATTAATTACACAAAAATCTGGAAAATGCTAGTGCTAGCTCATTTAAAACTTTGGTATGTCACAGAAATGCCCAAAGTGGTTTTGTTTGTTTGGGCAGTTGTGAACAAACGGTCTGAAACCGCTTGCGAGTGGTGGTCTAGAACTGTTTCCAGGTAAATGACAAACAAAACATGAGTGAGAGAGGACTGTTCCCATGTTTGCTTGACATCAGGGCTTAAGAGAACATACAAAATATGCTAAATAAAGTCCACAGTAGTGACGTTTATAAAGCCTTTTGAGATAAAGTGGAGAGGGGATTCATCAAAGTGTGGCACCAATTTATCAAAGTCTGTGGTTTCCTGCATAGAAGTGGCGTACACGCCCCTCAGCAAATCATATTTTTATTCGGTCAGCTTTAATTTGTCCACTGTGAAACTGATCGAGACTAAATAGAAAACAAACCAAAAGTATCAGTGTCATTATGATGGGCACAAGTCAAACAAACTATAGCTTGTGAAAGGGCCCTAAAACTAACCATTATTAAACTAATTGTGAAGTGTGTAGACACTGGTAGCATGTTGACAATTTCCCTTAATTCCAGTTAAGGGAAATCTTAATGCACAAGCATATAATATTATTTCAGCAGTTCAACAGTTGGCGCCCCTGTGCACAGAGTGAGGACCATGAGGAAATGTTTTGAGTGTATAGCGTGGAAGCTGTTAAAGCATGTGATGATGAGACATCATGTAACTTTATCTCTGTCATGTCAAACATCAATCCATCTGCAGCCAGTCCCACCTCGCTGATCTACCCCAAGCTGGACATGGACCTCGATGTCCCCAACACGCTCATCTGCTTTGTGAACGACTTCCATCCACCTCCAGTCGACATCAAGTGGACCAGGAACGGGCAGCTGGTGGACCAGAGTGAGGTCAGCCAGACTCAGTATTACTCCAACAGTGACTTCAGCTTCCGTACGTTGTCCTACCTGGACTTCACTCCGCAGGATGGCGACATCTACTCCTGCAGCGTGAGCCACATCAGCCTGCAGGCGCCTCTCACCAAGTTCTGGGGTAGGTCAGTAATGTGAGTCAGTGGGTGTAAATAACAGAGGCAGTGACAGATACTCAATAACCAATAATTTCCACAGGCTTTGTGGTCAGTACCGATATAGTCTGTATTGGCTGATAAGGCATATATGTAGCCTATAGATTAATACATGAGCTCAAACTATGTCAACTCAAATGTAGAACAAAATGACAATTATAAAAAACAAATGTTTGCATTTTTAGCCCTGCTAGCACCATATTCATACTTAAAACAACGTCACCATGCTGGCACCGTGGTTCTAGGGATGGCAATGTCGTTGTAATTAACAAATAAAGAACCCATATATCAGATAAATTACATTTATCACGTTTGTTAAAACCCTCTAACACTTTGATGGCGGGCCCGGCCGTTATTCTTTAGTCTGTATTTTTTAGTGAGTTTAGTTTTTAAGCTAGAGTGAAGATAATGGTGTCATCACTGTATCATGTTAGCTTGTCAGGAAGAAGTCACTAAATCTGTGTGAGGAAAAACTGTCATGGCCATTTTCAAAGGGGTTCATTGGCCTCTGACCTCCAGATGTGTGAATGTAAATGGGTTCTCTGGTTACCCACCAGTCTCCCCTTTACTGACACGCCCACTTTATGATAATCACATGCAGTTTGGGGCAAAAAAAAAAAAAATGCAGTTGTTTATATGCAGTTTAAATGTGTTATTTTTGCCTATACTAAAATGGTGTGTTTGAATATTTCTGCATCCTGGGGTCCCTAAAAGCTGGGACTCAATCCAATGAGCCCATTTGTATTCATGTGTGATGACGTTAGTCCCTATAGTAGCTATTTTATATAAAAAGACCATTTTTTAAAACTTGACCTCACTGTATAAAATGACCTGTGGTGACCTCTTGGATAAGCACAGCCTCCTGAAATTTTACAACCACAAACTAGAGACCCATGAAGCATGAAATTTGTGTAACAAATGGTATCAGCCCAAAATTAGCTGCAACAACTTCTGAGACATTATAGAACACAGGGATGGCCATAATGTGCTTCTATCATAATGTTCCAAGACCTTAAACACTTTTACAGTTTAGTTGAATTAATTGATTAATTAATCAAATGTCGTTTCTTATTAATGACTAGAACAACTTGACACACGGTGCTGAACAGCATCTCAAATTAATCTTCAGGCTCCCAGCTTTTACATGATGTACACCACTTCTATGTGACATCTCCTGTTGCTGTTTATCTCTCCCTGAACATCCCCTACCCCTTTAAAAAAACTGGTAAATTTTGCATATGTAGTACAAAGTAGGGCTTCAGGTTATAGATGGTAACCTTTTTGGCACAAAATGTTGGCTACAAGTAACTTTCGCAAAGACTGGAATCCATCCATCCATCCATCGTCAACCGCTTATCCCGTTAGGGGTCGCGGGGGGGCTGGAGCCGATCCCAGCTGGCATAGGGCGAAGGCAGGGTTCACCCTGGACAGGTCGCCAGTCCATCGCAGGGCACATAGAGACAGACAACATATAGACAGACAACCATTCATGCTCACATTCACACCTACGGGCAATTTAGAGTAATCAATTAACCTAAACAGCATGTCTTTGGACGGTGGGAGGAAGCCGGAGTACCCGGAAAAACCCGGGAGAAAACCCCTGGGAGAACATGCAAACTCCACACAGAAGAGCAGCAAGCTGGAATCGAACCTGCGACCCTCTTGCTGTGAGGCGACAGCGCTAACCACTACACCACCGTGCAGCCCAAGACTGGAATCAGCTTTCAAAAACTCGTATTAGCCCAAAAGATGATAGAAAAGATGTCCGCACACTTAGATCTATGCAGTGTTTCACTTTATAAAAACTCCTATTGATAAATCTCATGCTTTTTATCTATGTGTGTGTGTTTTCCACAGAGGTTGAACTAGATACAGACCAGCAGGTTGTAGAGATGGCGGTGTGTGTCGGTGGTGTGATCCTGGGGCTGACTGGAGTTTTCACAGGACTCTGGTTTATCGTGAAAGCCAACAAGTCCTGCCGGGTGTAAAACGCATCAACACAATTTTGAATTTTGATGTCATATATGTGATCGCCTTGCTGTTTTTTCCCTCGTATTTTTCCTCTGGGAGTGAAATTTCTTTTTCCCCCATTATAGTTTTATTATTTCATTACACCTGCAGTGTTTCATGTTGTCTGTCTTTTTCTGCAACAACACTGAATTTAAACCTCAGCTTAACCTTCCTCTTGTCAGGTCAAATTTGACCCATTTTCAAACTTTATTATATCTTTATTATAAATATGGACTTCTTTCATCTAATTGCCCCCAAATAACATGGATGGTTCCATACTATAAAAAATAGATAAATAAATAAAATAACAACCCCTACTTTTGTTGAATTGTGGGTGTTTTATTCAAATTTATGGTCTTCCTGGGTCAAAACTGACAGGAAGACCATGTGGTGTCATTATGTGCTGCCATTTAAAGAATTTAAATGCTTTATAATCAATATTCTGACTAAACATTTACATGTACTAGTTTGTGATAATCCATCAACATAATATTCCTTTGATAATAACTACAGTATAGTCAAAATAATTCATGATATATTTTTTATTTAAATAAAATTTTTATTTCATAAAATTATTAAAATAAAAAGGAAAAAAAAAATATGTGTTATAAACAGTCAAACCTGGTTCATTTTGACCCGGGAAGACAACAGGAGAGGTAAAACACATCAGTTTATCACAGTCGTTTTACATGAGGGGATTAATACCACTCTCATGCCGGTATTGTAAATAAAAGGCTAAAATCAGGAGATGGTTATCTTAGTTTAGCACAAAGACCAGGGGGAAACAGCTACAGTAGACTGAGTCAGTCCAACAAAAACTGCCCATCAGTACCTCCAAAGCTCATCAATTAGAAAGAAATATTCCACCACATAACGCCCTATAAAACAGCAAATTACTGTCGTTTATGCTTCAGGTTTTGTTTTGATTGAACAGCAGAGAAATAACAAGTTAAATAGTGAGTTCAGTGAGCTAGCTGTAACAGATATGAGTGGTATCAGTTGTTTGGATCTAAGTCTCTGCCACTAATTTCTTAAAATGTCAAACTATTCCTTTACAAAATAGAAAAATGCTTAGTTCAGGCTCTAGTGACTATTTCTATATTTAGAATAGAGTAGCAATAATTTATTTAACAATCTTCCATATGGATTGCTAATAATAAAGAATAAGTATCAATAAGGCATTGAATTAAATTGAAAAACAATACAAACACATTTTAACTGAAACAGTGGAGGCTGAAGCTTATTGTACTTCCCTTTTTACACAGCGTATTCTAATAGGCAACGACTGTGTTATATTCACTTCTGTCATGTGGATTGTCCATGTTGTATTTTCATTATGTTGTTACACACGACACACACGACATCTATTGCACATCTATCCATCCTCTGTTTAGATCGCTCCTCTGTTGTTCTTCCTGAGGAGTTTTTCCTTATCCGATGAGAGGGTCGCACTGTAAAGGACAGAGGGTATCCTGTATAGATTGTAAAGCCCCCTGAGGTGAAATTGTGATTTGTGATTTTGGGCTATACAAATAAAACTGACTTGACTAGATTTAAAGGCCCAATATGTAATATATTTACTGTAATAAATCCTAAAATGACCATGACATGTCATCAGAGTTTAAGGAAATAAATTGAAATACTGGCTTGTCCTTTAAAATTTCCACTCCAGTCCAGAATGTCTGTTTTTGTTTGGGCCAGTGTGATCCTCTCCACTGCTCATTTTGTTACCACATATTAAACACAGTGGCACACAAACAGCTCTTTCCCATTTTAAACACTAGCTGTCAGTCCTACGTATTGTTCCTTTAAGCTATGCAAAAACAAGGCCAAACAGAATCAATAATAAACTTCCTAATGTTTCATACACAATAACAATCATACTTCAGTTCTATAAATGCTGCCCACCTTATTTTCAAACATTTGTTTTAAATTTAGCAAAAGTTTTGCAAAATATTTGCAGGTGAACAACACATTTTTAATTCCTTGTCACAACCGTTGCACAGTTTAATCCCTTTACCCTAATACACTTGAAAGTAGTAAAGTAATGTAAGCAGTGAACTCGACACGACACAGCCGTTGTCTTTCATTTTACAGTAGAATGTTTGGCAAAAAACATGAGTAGAGCTTCTGCATTTTCTTATATATCATTAGAAAAATATTCCACATCATAACACAATATTGTGTTTGTCATGTACAAATACGCACATGAAGGGAAGTTGAAAAGTATGTTCTTGTACTTTGTGCTGCGTATCAGAGTACACGCAAACCCCATTAAAATGAAAGAGAACAGTTCCCTCACAGTCGTGTGTTTATTAACCCTTTATCAAGTGAGTGAGCACTGGCACATACACAAAGTCACCACCTATTATCGCAGCACCAGCTAAGCTTTTGGGCATATTGCTGCTCCTGCAGTGACTGACTGACATGAAAAATCAGAAACTAATGTTTGTCATGTCTGCTTGCTTGTGTGTTAATCCTGAAGAATAGTGATGCTCCAAACTGCCTCTTTTCTCTGCTGGGTTTATTTGGCTCAGACCTGAATCTAATTATTTTCACAGTGATGGATAAGATAGATGTCACATTTTAATATGGACGGCTGTAGAGCTTCTGAAGGATGAATCTGAGCTCTCACACACTGAATACACTGCAGCTTTCATCATGCAATAAAAGTATATCAGTGGTGAAGAAACAATTCATACCTCAGACTTGGGCTCACATGTTAGACCAGAAAGAAGAAGTGCTGAATGTATACAGAAGTGGAAGTCATGAGCACATCAGTAACCGACATGGCATTTCATGGGAAGAGTGAAACAAAGCTGACCACACTTCTGTTTACTCATTTGACATTATCGTGCTGATGTGTAAATGATTCTGACATCAACAACAAAAACACCACTGTGGCAAAACCTGAAAGACCTGTTCATGTCTGCATCAGTTATTGTACAGCTGCAGTTTAGTTGTTGAGCTTGAGAGGTTTTAGGAACACGTAGGCGTTTGCATGTTATGAACTTTATGTTCATAACAGTTTTCAGTGTTTAAGAGATGATGGGACTTTATTTTCTGTTCAAACTCACAGTCTCTGTTTTACTGTGCAATACACCAGCAGGTAGGTTTTTCCATTCGTTCATTTAGATTTTATTTGTGTATACTATAATGTATGAAGGCTATACTACTCTATACCTCATGATTGGTACATGTAAGTGGTACAAAAGGTTGATGACAGACACATTACAATGCAATACAAAAATGTAGCCGACTGTGTAACTGTGTTTCTTATACTAATAATTAATAATTTAATTTTATTGAGACAGACAGAAGTTGATTAAAGAAAATGTCCTGTTAAGTGGCATATCACATCATTTTCAAGTGTTTTTGACCATCAGCAGCCTTTATGTACCTTTGTAAACTGTCCTGTGTTTCCTTGAAAACTTTTGAGGGATGAAATTCTTCCTGATGTCTCTCAGTCTACAGCTGTGCTAGTGGCTCTGTATGTACTTAGCCTTGGTACAGACGTGCTTTGAGCTAAATGCTAACATCAGCATGCTAACATATTCTTAATGACAATGCTAACATGCCGATGTTAAGCAGGTATGCAAACCCCCAGGAAGAGGGTTGCGTCTCGAAGGGATCCAGCAAATTGGGGGAACTCTTTTGAGTGTTAGGGATCTGTACACAGGTAATGGAAGACTCCCAAGCAAACTCAGAGAGATCAGGTCTTAGGCAAAAATCAGCGTCTTTAATACAGTCCTTGGTTCGGTACACAGTAGTCAGGCAGTAAGGCAAACAAATCCAAAACGCTAGAAGATAGAAGAAGAAGATATTCCTTTATTTGTCCCACAATGGGGAAATTCAATTTTTACACTCTGTTGTTTTTACTTATACACGGTACATGCAGACCCGAGACACACACATGCACAAACAGGACCCATATACATGCATCAAATGGAGAGATGTCAGAGTGATGGGGCTGCTCCTGACAAGCGCCCCGAGCAGTTGGGGGTTTGGTGCCTTGCTCAGGGGCACCTCGGCAGTGCCCAAGAGGTAAACTGGCACCTCTCCAGCTACCAGTTCACACTCAGTTCTTGGTCATGTCGGGACTTGAACCGGTGACCCTCCGGTTCCCAAGCCAACTCCTTACAGACTGAGCTACTGCCGCCCCTTAGCCTCAGCCCCTGGCTGAGGGCTAAGTCAAATAGCAGGCAGAGGTTCAATGCACGGGTGGTCGATAACTCACAAAGGAAGAACGCTGGAACTCTTGGCATGGGAACATAAGACGATCTGGCACAGAGGGAATGGGGAAGACACATTATATACTAGTGAGGGAGTGATTAACTATACACAGGTGGACACAATAAGGGCGGGGTAATCATGATGAGACTCAGGTGAGTGGTGCAGAAACTAGGTCAGAGGGAGGTGCTCAAACGAAGTGGCGGGAAGCATGCAGGGAAGGATGTGACGTGATCTGAAATGAGAGGAGAGGTTAAACATGGCAAAATAAAACAGGAAGTGAGAAACAAACAAGCATGCAACATGAAACATAAACTGACTAAGACCTGGGATTCCTGACATTGAGATGGATAAGGTTAGGCATTAATCTTGAATGGTTAAGGTTAGGCATTGACCTTGAAAAGTTAAGGTTAGGCATTTACCCTCAATTATTTAAGGTTAGGATAGGTCGTCAGGCAGCAAATCTTGCAAGATTTTGCAGGTCTCAGATCAGATTTCAGATTTCTGAGGTAAAAAAAACTTGAATAACCCTTATTTAAATCATTAGGTCCTAAAAATTGTTAAAAGTACTAATAGGTGAATCCAGAGTTATTTCCCTTCCTCCATTCATGTGAATGAGACCAGACCCAGGACTGAGGGCTGGGAGGTGCAGTTAAAGAAAGCGCTAGTGTTTCGGCTCTATGGGCCCAGTGGATGCAGGAGATCACCGGATTGTCTGAGTAATTTATTATTTGGCCATTTTGGCAACCATGTGCAATGTTGATAGGAATGAATGGGAGCTCTCCTCCAATGCTGTATCCAATCCATCCATATCCATCCATGGTATAATGTGTTTACTATGTTCACCATCTCAGTTTAAAGCAGCATTCTAATAGAGTGCTGCAGGAATGAGTCCTAAAACCCAGAAATTAGTTAGCATTCAGCACATCCGGTTCCCTCGTGTGGAAATCTTTTTGAATGGGTTTTTAGTTAGGTTCCTGAAATAAGGTCATGACAAGCAGAAAATACATCAATAAATATCCCACTCGTAAATTTTGAAGCTTTTACGTGTCTTAAAAAAGGTGGTTGCTAACAAATGGCTAAATGAGACTACTAAATGTCATCACACCAAACACTACTCCGCTTTGAGCTAAATGGTGATGACATGAAGTCATGTGACCATGGTGTGGTTCATTTAAAGTGTGTTAGCTTTTTACTTCTGGCGATTACATTTCCACTTCAAAAATCATAAAAGTGGTGTTCATTTCAAAGAAATTATTATATTAAAATAGTTGTGTGCGCTAACGGATCTTCTGTCTGTTACAGCTGGCTACGTATATCAGGGTATTGCTGACTGTGAGTATGGTGACAACATCACAGACATGGTCTACTTTGTGAAAAACGTATTTAACCAGAAGCTTAACAACATGTATGACTCTCGGGTTGGGAAGTATGTTGGCTTTGGAGCTTACGGCATGCGTAACGCTGCTCATTATAACAGTCAGGGTTGGAAAATGAAAGCAAGAAAATTAGAAGTGGAGACTCAATGCAGATATCATGCAAAATTATTCAGAAGGAGCACACTGGATCGAAAAGGTATGTTTCAGTGATTTCTACTCCACTACTTTCTACTGGAGATTATGAAGCAGGATATTACAGGCCTAACAGTACCACTTCATTTGGCTTAATTTGCTTCATTGGAAAAAGGAAATAACTGTTCTCTGCCCATTCTTTAATTAAATGGCTTGAAGTAAACTGTTTAGCCCCTGACTCGGTCTTCTGCACTCTGTCTAGAAGCAGGCTCTACATCCGGCAGGTTATTCAGCTAATCTTTTGCTTTAATCGTTTCTACACCCTAGTGCCTCCAGTTGTCAAGGTCCACCAGGCCAAGCCAGCTGACTACGGGAAGCAGTCCATGCTTGAGTGCAGCGTTCTGGGTTTTTATCCCCGGGAAGTGTGGGTGAGCTGGCTGAGAGACGGGGTAGAGGTCACCACCGCTGTGTCGTCTACCGATGTCCTGGCCAATGGGGACTGGACCTTCCAGGTTCGTGCTTACCTGGAGCTCACACCCAGAAGAGGGGAGAGGGTGAGCTGCAGGGTGGACCACAGCAGCCTGAGGGAGAGCCTGGAGGTGGACTGGGGTAAGGATTAGTCTGGAGGAGAAAACACACTCAAACAAGGATAGCAGGCAGAAGATGGAACCACAATGGTTAAATCTCCTGAAGATAATGTCTAGTTCATGTGTTACAGGATGGATGGTAGAGATGGGAAAGATTCCAATATAAACAATAGTGAGGAAAATTTCCCACCAGTTAATACACTTGTGACAGCACCGGTGTTACGGATTACACTGCACATTTTACAAGAAAAGACAACGGCAATATATGCAGAGTGTTAATGTCCGATGGCTGTGCGTCTGGCTTCTCCGGTCAAGCTTTCGCTTTGGGGCTGCAGGTTTCCACCTGGCGCCGCTGCACCATTCACACTGGCTGTGATCATTCCATCCACATGGTGATTACCTCATTAACGATATGGTGGGTTTAAATCCAGAATATTGCCAAATAGGTGTGCTTGCTTATTGCTTTGACACAGTATCCTCCGCCATCGGCTTGTCTGTCAGCTCTCTCTCCTCTCGTGATAAGTGTGTGAAATCGGCGAAGACTGAACTAAATGGGTTTTATTTCTAAAAAAAAAAGAAATTAAAGCAAAATGGCAGTGGAGATTGGTGACCAATATAATTGATGTATGCCCGAACACCATGTAACACAAGCCTAGTTTACAAATTACAAAATTACAATATAGCTATTAAATTATAGTGAACATTAGACTCTGGCTAACAGTAGTCATTCACGTTTCATTTTCAGGCTCAAAATTGGAGATATCAGAGCTTTCAAAAAAGTTCACTTTTGACATGAATGCTATTTACAAGTTGGAAAATATCTGACATGACACAAACAAAGCATAATGGCTGACAGGGAGTTGGTGGGTTGTCATGAGGTCTCTTTTACCCCTTTTTCACCTTCGCACACCTAATTTGCGAGCAAAAATAAAAAGTTCCCAACCGACACATACCGCAGCGTGGTCAGTGACCCCACACTTCCAACTATGACGCTCTATGTTCCCCCCTAGCGTCAGTTTTGAACTTGTCAAGGATAAAGTGCCAGTTTCTGCTCATTACATGCATAGTGTCTTTT
This sequence comes from Pterois miles, assembly GCA_947000775.1. Classification (NCBI taxonomy): domain Eukaryota; kingdom Metazoa; phylum Chordata; class Actinopteri; order Perciformes; family Scorpaenidae; genus Pterois; species Pterois miles. The sequence continues at coordinate 7,980,630 of CAMQGK010000568.1, read as the reverse complement.
CAAAAATAAACTGTTCACAGGAAAGTGACCACTTTCCATCTGTTAAATGCATACAGTCTCTTTTCAAAATAAACAGGTTTACTTCATTTTATTACTAAACAACTTGTTTTGACTGCTGAGGAAAACATCATGGTTTGGGTTAAAATAAATATGTTTCTCACATAAAATAACTATGTTTGTTGCATAACTGATGTTGGCAAAGTGCGTAAATTACGTTACAAAACTACAGTAAAGTAAGCCAACGTTGACTTGGTTTCACACGGGACATGAACAGCTCTCGTCTGGGTGGAAGTCCTGTGTTTGTTTGACCCATTTAACCTCGCCTCCCATCTGTCCTATGTAGACTGTCTCGCTCTTCATACCACATCAGTTGCTCTGCCTGTCTGAGGCCGATGGGTTAACATTGGAGTTAGTTGAAAGCCTCTGTACGTCTCATACAGCTGCTACAGTGCTCCTCGGTGTCAGACGCCGAGGGGCATTGAGAAAGCCTCAGTATTTGTCGAGTTGGATGTGAGGACAGACTGTCCCAGCGGGTTTTCTTTCACCTGAAGTGTGAAACGTGACAACATCAGCGGGCATGTCATATGTCTTCAGAATTATATTCTCAATACTACTCACGCAGCTTGATTGCTACTAATATAAATAAGAAATTATTTAGCATTTTAACTATTTATAAATGTGATTTTGTTCCCAAGACTTGATCTCAGATGATGCTAACTTTATCTTCATGTCACCTTACCTAACTCTGCTGATCTACTAAAGGATGTGTGAGCAGATTCACTGTCATTACTTCTCTCACTTAGACACCTCCTCACTGGATGCTAAATACCTAAAGATGACAGTGGGAATCATCTTCTTCTTCATCGGCTTCAGTACTGCTGCTGGTGGAGCAGCTTACTACTGGTGGAAAAAGAGGTGCGTTGACGTCAGTGTCCGTATTATGAAACCATTTCCTTTTCTTCTGTGTCGAATTCATTGTTTTCATTGTGAGACTGTGAAAACTGGCACAGAAAAATCATGAAATGATACAGGTCTTCTGCTTTTATAACACTTTCTTTTCATGTTTCAGGTTTGACTCCAGCCCATTAGGCAGACAAGGACAAACATCTCCAAATCATCAATCAGAATTATTGAGTTTGAGTGCAGACTAAGATAAAGCTCTGCTGGAGAACTAGATTAGGGAACTATATAAAGTATTAAAGCTGGCGACCCCTTCAGCCCATATAAAAATAAAATAGTCCCTCTCAACATGATCTGATCTACAGTGGAAGGAGAAAAACAGCAATGTGGGAAGATGACATGCTGTTAGTTTATTATTGTACTGACCTCCTGACATGGCAACGCTCCTCCTTTATCATTTTTAGTCAACCAAGGACTCCACTGACATGTTATCCCTCAAAAACAAAGTGCTGTAGATTGTTCCAGTGTTGTGTTATAATCATTTTGTAGGCTTAAGGTATCAGGCATGTCGCCTACAATGACTGTCTCCGCTTGGAATAAGAGTCATCATCTTCAGCTGTGTTTGTTGGATCTATATGAACCATTTTGAAGTGCATAATTAACAGGATAAATTTTATTTGTCCTACTAAATAAAAAAAGAATCTTTAATTGAAAATTCGTATGCATAAAGCAGAAAAAAGCTTGTTTAACTTGGTTCACTATAATTATTGATCACAGTAGGACAACAGAACGCCGACTGCACATATTTAATATATTTCAAATTTAATTTATTCACTTAGGAGTTTGATCATATACTCTAAGTTTCCTCTCACTGTATGATGATCTAAACGTTGTTGAAAATATTTTTCCACATTTCTACACTGCAAAAGATTTAACATAGCTCTAATCAATATTTTCATATTTATAATGGATCACATGACAACTTGTGTGCTGTCTGTGATGAACCCACAAAGAATTATCACTCGACTCTGTAGGAAGGGAAGTGGATGTGTCCAACAAACACAGGACTTTCAACCAGGAGACTTTCAACCAGGAGACATTCAGAGAACACATTTTAGGCTTTTAATGTTTCATTTGTACACCAAGCAACAAAATTACGGCTACAGTTAGGTTTAGGCTACAAATACTGGGTTAGATTTATGAAAAATGTCATGAAAGTCCTGTGTTTGTTGGACCCATCCACCTTCTTAACAGCCATAAGCAGTCTTTCTGGCTTTTTATTCTATGTCACTCACTCTGAGTGTAGCATAATTATGCCATCATACTTGCCAACCCTCCCGATTTTCCCAGGAGGCTGCGAAAAGGAGGATTAAAAGTATTTGAGATAAAAAATGAGGTTGCAGTGTACGTATTATTTTTGCTATTCTGGTTCTTTAAAAGTCACCAAAATGCAGGAAACAAAGTCTCTGAAACTCATTTTTTTGGGGAGAGCACCATGAAATTCGGGGGCTTTGACTTTGAAATCCTCCCTTTTTTTGAACTCTCAAGGTTGGCAAGTATGATTTACACATATGTGCTTACATTGCAGTCAATACAGCCTGCCTGGTGTAAATGACATGACACATGCAGGACAGGCATTCTTACTGCATGCTAAATGCCTTGCACACTATTGTGTCATTCATACACCTTTTCATGCAACTGGTCTGCTAGAAGAGGCTAAAATCAAATCTACCACCCTGACCTTTAATTATCCTATGTACATGTAGATAATGTAAAATAATTTGTATTATTTTCATGTTCATGCGTAAAAATATGAGTGTCAGTGTGTGAAGATGTATGGACACAGTGATAGCTTTATCAGTGACACCACAATCTGAGTATAATGCTGTTTTCTTTGATTCTTTAAAAACAGGTTTTCTCAGTCTCCAGTGATAAGGTGTGTTGTCTGTGCATGTACTGTATCCTAGCGAGACTAAATAAAGCTTTGCTACTTATCTCTTATTTCCTGGCACTGCACTACTCAATATACACTGTTATTCTTGGACAACAGCAGTCCTTGCACATCGATTAAAAGACTTCACAAGTGTAAAAGGTCCTGTTGCTGCTGAACCTTATCCTGTGGATTATATTTGTAAAGGTGGCTCAGACCTGTGGATTTGTGTGATGTAGAAATGTTAAATTTCTGGCAGATCCTCTGCATGTTGTAATGTTAAGGGGGGATGAATTGCTACAAGCCTAGCAGCGACCCTGTATATCTGAACTTCAGTGAGAAAAACTTCTCCAACCCCAGCTGTTCAATCCCACGCCACTCCGACTCTGTAAATGATTCAACCTGACATGAGAGGTCTGTTTCTGAATTGACGGAGAAGCTATAAGAGCCTGAACCCCCAGTTCTTGTTACCTGGCATTTCAGCTGAGTGAAACACTGACTCATTGCTGTCAATATGGCAAGTCTTTTCACCGTCGTGGCCATGCTGGCTGTGTTGTCCGGTGGGCTGTGTGAGGAGAAAACCTTTCTGCAGCGAGCTGGTTCGGCCTTTAGCAGCAGACAGTACAGATCTCTGCTTACTGTGAGCAACGGAGAGAGGTTTGGAAACTGGACCTGGCCTGAGATGTGTCCTGACAAGTTCTTTGCTGTTGGCTTCAGTCTCAGGGTAAAGATACTGACTCTCTCATGTAGTACAAATATTTTATATTTCATATAAACCTTCTGCAGTAAGGCAACAAAAAAAAACTGAGGCACACAACATGAAAAGTCAATGCATTCATTTCATGTCATTCATTCATTTTTGATATTGTGAATGTATTTTTCACATGTAAGGCTCTTCAGTGAAGCTTTGTGAATTCTTTCTCTGGCTTGAAAATAATTTTTTTGTCATGTTTTTGTCTGATTTGTGCTTGTATGGATAATGTGATAGAGCCCTCTTTGATCTGAAACACCCGCCCTGGTCTGTATAAATACTGGCTGTTGTTCTTATCCTTAAAATAATCTAGGAAAAAGAAGATACAGATGATGAGAACTGTTTCCTGCAGCTGAAATCAAGACATTGCTGTCTGCATTCTCTATTTAGTTTAAGAAAGAGATTTGAAAATGAAGACTTAATTTCAAGCTTGATGAGAGGCTTGATGGCATGGGGTCACTTATGTACATGAAAACACTTTTTAGTTGCTGTAAATGTTCCTTCTCCCTTTTGTCAATGTGATTTCAATGCAAGACAGTGGATAGTAATACCAGTCTTGTACTCCAAACAAGTTTCGCCAAGGCTAATGAGGATAATTATAAGAATAATGATAAGATAACAAGTTGGTTTGACCAGAGCTGTTCTGAGAATTGTTTTCTGTTTGCTCAGGTGGAGGCTAACCAGTATGCGGCGGATGACACCGCTCTGAATGGGATCCGCCTCATCTGTGCCAAAGATGGAAACCGAAGCTTTCTGTACTCTGTTGAATCCCACACTGGCTAGTGAGTAGCTCACAACAGAACCGCCTTTTAAATATAACTGTATAATGGGCTTCTTTCATGGTTAACAAATCATTGGTTAAAGCTTTAAACATCAGTTATATTCCATTAACACTATTTTAATGTCTCATAAGTGATGTATGAAGTATTAGTAAATGTCATATTAGAGCTGCAATGGGTAGAATGGGAGCAAATATGATTTAAAAAGTTATTTTTATAAAGCAGTCATTATATCCTGACTGTAATGTATGAGACAGGTCAGATGAAAAAATAATAATAATGTGTCTCTGTGTCCTCCGGTGCTCCTAATGACATCTGCAAGATTTCAACAACCAATCAGAGACAGTTGGAGTTGTCCGCCCAAAAGGTCAAACTAGGCAGCACTGATCAAAGATGAATCAATATTCGGTTACTGTAATGTCTTTTTCTCACCTCAAATGTTTTCAGAAACATCTTGTGTTTGCTGTTTGGCTGTAAAACGAGAAAGTTTGTGACCCGGCAGCCATGTTGAGATCAGCTGAGGAAACAGGTCTAGGGCTAGATTTCTTATAGCCTGAAAACAGCCATGAGGAGGTGCAGGAGTCTAGTTTTCTTTCAGAGTACTTGAATTACAATATGCTTAAAGGTTATAATGGATTTTTGCTTAATGATGCCAAAAACTTGTTGCCTGCTGAAACTTTGACCATTAATAAAGCCATTAGTTACAACAGCAATAAAAGGTGCCTTATTAGAGAGTGGTACACCTACAATAAAACTGATTTCCATCGCCAGTTAAATAGGTGCAAAATGTGATTTTTGCTTTACAGTAGAGTTTTATTTGAAAGTGTCAAGTAACTACATGTTTTTAATCAGCCCAGTTGCCAGAAAAAAAAAATGTTGGCATTGTAAGTTTCTACAAACCACAGGATATGCTGAATGTTTCTGAACCAAAAAGTTGTTTCATGAATACAATTTATATCTGCCTTGTGTCAGCAGCAACACACAACAGCATGTGGTCAACATTGTGAAACAAAACTACTTGGTTAAAGTTGATATGAAATGAAAAATATCTTTTTTAACCTTTGGGATCATATCCCCAGTCATATCGTGCACCTATTTAACAAAATATCCATTTCTTTGTTCAAACAATCAATTGCTTTCTATTTTTAAAATTGAAAATTTCAGCTGCCCACTTTTTAGAGGGCCAATCAGATATGAAGGATTTGATTTAAATCTCTCTTGTACCTGTATGCTGCTCAAATATGACATGACACAGTACAGAAGAAGCTTTACCGTCCATTTCACTACAACAAAAGATCACAATTTATATTTCAATAATAACTTAACATTACGGTAAAAAGCATAAATTCACTGTTTACTTTTGGTTTCATACAGGACACAAACAGCAGTGTCCAAGGGGAAAGTCCTGTGTTTGTTTGACCCATCAAGACTCCTCCTACTATTAGTGGACTTTCTCTCTGTGGTAATTATACCACATAACTTTCAATAATGGTTCCTCACTCTGTATACTACATAATTTGCTCTGCACATCACTCCTTGCACTAATTCCCTTACTCTGATTGAATGCAAAATGCTCGAATGTATTTGTGTTTGCAGAAATGTACAATGCCAGCATTTATTCTTGGACACTGGGCTGTTTCTGTTGATCTGTGGACATTTCATGTGTCCTCCTAAATGTTGGGTTTGATACGGCCCTGTTGATACAATGGTTTTTATTTCAGGGAGCCAGTATTCAGCAGGAGGAATTTTAATGTTACACAGCAATGAACATATCGGTAGAAATACTTTCCTTTGCCTTCTTTGAGCACAGCCACTTATGCTGAAATATTTTTGTTGATGTCTTTAAACACGCGGCTGTTTGTTGCTGTGGCCAGATCTACCATGTGAAAGAAATCCTTGATCTCAGTGGGACGAACCTGGCTGTACTATAGAGGTTAAATAAGAATTAGATAAATAAAGTAGGAAAACAGCAGGAAGCTGCAGACTGGCAGGTTTACATCATGTTCAGAGGGGAAATGAAAGCACCACTTCTGCCAGGATTGCAAATTAGGTGTTCAGATGTGGAAATGTCTTGACTTTCCTCCAGGGTTTCCAGCCCTCATCTTGGATCTCATCCTGATTTTTTTTTTTCCCTTACTACTCTCTTGGATTTCCTCCTCTCTCGCTCAGCTTCGGTGACTGGTCCCAGCCCCAGTACTGCCCTAGTGGCGAGCTCACCTCTTTCCAGATCCGCGTGGAGCCCCATCAGGGTCTGTTCGGCGACGACACAGCAGTCAACAACATCAAGTTTCGCTGCAGCAGCAACCCGACGCTGGAGGGTCCTGGCATGGACTGGGGAGAGTATGGCCACTGGAGCCAGGAGTGTCACGGTGGAGGAATTTGTGGCATCGAGACCAAGATGGAGGAATACCAGTATGGCCTGGATGACTCCAGCCTCAACGATGTGCGCTTCCATTGCTGTGCCAAGCCTCAGCAGGTAAGACAGAGATATATTGAAAAACAAAGCACAGAAACGTTTGAGGGGTTAATGACACATCCACACAAAGTACAGAAGGTTTTCATAGACTATTGTGGTTTATTTGAGTGAGTGAGAAAAAATTATTTAAGACGGGACACCAGGCCACACCAAAATTGCCTGAAAATGTTGAAGGCTCTGCCATTAATACCTGTAACCCTAAACTCTTCCCCTACCCGTAACATAACTTGCTGCAAGATGCAAGTTAATCCACGGCCAATTTCCATCTGAGCAATTTAAGGACTTCTTGTACATGTTGTTGAGACTGTTTTGTCATTGAGTGCAATTTGGGAAAAGAGTATAGAAACAAAGATACAAAACTTCGGTGCTTTTTTTGACAACCACTCACTGCCAGATGTTGCTGCGTTAGCGCTGCCGCCATTTTGGACTGAAAATGGAAAAATGAAAAAGTCTTCCCAGTATGAACACTTCAATAGCCCTCATTTAATTTATTATGTCCTAAAAGTTGTAAAATGAACTATTAGCCAAATCTAGAGTTATTTTCCTCGGCATAATAGACGTGCATCAGACCCACAGGACTGCACCGCTCTGTATGCTCATATGACAACTTCCGACTAGCTGTATACGGCTGTAATAATGGATACACTGGCTGTGATTCATTACTTTTATTATCTTATAAGACACCCATAGGCTGTATGCTGTAAGCCTGTACCATGGTAGATGTATTAGCCTCTCTGTTCCCACAGAACAGCGACTGGCTATCGGCCAGTAGCTAGTAGTGCTCGTAGCATTACATAAACAGACTTTAATGTAACTGAAATGTAATTGAAGGCTATGTACTAACACAAGCTCTTTTACATCTATGGTCTGTGGTTTATTAGGCATTTTGAATCCTTGACATGAAAAAGTTTGATATTGGTCTCAAAATCTGTGTGCTGGATTTCCATTTATGTCCATCACTCACTTTATGCTCCTCTGTGAAGCAGCTAGGCAAATAAGTTTAATAGATAAATAAGTCGTAAATAGTTGTAATTGTATGTATATTGATGATATTTTTATATTTCAACACAGGACATTTCATTAGAGACATTAGTAGGCAGATGTTTTACTGGCATCATTATGATAGTTGACTCGATTACAGTCCAGAATTGTGAAAGTGTAGCTCTGCTGCTGGGCGGCGCAATAGATCGACCAGTTGGCTTTCACTTCCTTGGGCTACCTTCTTTGGGTTTGGGTATATATTTAACATTTGCAGGATGATGATTACAATGCAGTATATTATGTACACATTTCACTGTTGTTTATGAACTTGTGTTTGGTGTTTTTATTGACAGTGATCGGCAGGTGAACATGAAGCCGGCCTGAGCAGTTTGGTCCAGTACATCTCCAAAGCTGACAAATAATAAACAGGTCATTTGAAATGCTGCTGTCTCATTAATGGTTTTCCAGAACCTGAAGTCTTGATATGAAGAGTGTTCGTTCTTCCTTTTTAAAAACACAAATACCACTGAGATCAGAGTTTAGAGCAGCAGGCGCCAATAAACTGAGAGTTATATGTCAAAATATCCAGTTGTCTAAGCAAAGTCGAACGTCACAGAGAAAACAGAGAGATTAAGGAGCGCCGCTTCAAGTCAAGCCCTCGTCTGAAGAGCCTCTTTTAACATCATGTCATCCCTTCATCACCTCTCATCAGCATGAGAGCAGCATGTTTTCATATCCTGTCTAATGAACCAATGAGCTCACAGCAAAGTCATAATAAGTGTGAACACAACACAGAGCCGCTGACACAGCCGTTTCCCAGAATTCCTCCTGGAGCTTAGGTAATTAAGAAATGACAAGAGAGGGGATATTAATTAATTTACAGTTTAAGGCCTGACGAAGGTTGATAAGACACCGATTGGCACACACAGAGGTAATTGTGTTAATTAATCGGCGGGTAGTTAATCTGTGAGCACAGAGTGTGTGCGGAGGGTTGGGGAGGGAACTCGAGGACGTTATCAAACATTGCAGTAATGGTTTTCAGAAGATTTTTCAAGTCAATTCAAAGTGATTAGTCTTCAGCACACAGCTACAGAGAGCCTCTCTGTCATGGTAATGAATACACTCAAACTGACCTCATATCTAAGTTCAAACTGTACTTATTGGAGTTAGATGCTCAAGTGCACTTGTTGGCCTGCTTTGATAAAACAGATATGCTGACAGCAGGAGGAGGGTTAACAAGGAAAACAGCTGCATGAGGAGCTCCTTTCAAGTTTAAAATGTAAAATACAACTATCCATCATTTGTGTTTGTCTAAAAGGTGAAGACATCAAACTACTGAAGTTCTGAGAGGGCAGTGTGTCATCTTCAAATTACATATATTACATCTTATTGTGAACTTCTCCACTGTGGGACTAATAAAGGAATATCTTATCTTATATTTTGTCTGAACAACAAACCTCACTGACTCACTGATGTGCCCGTCATTACAAATGCATGCTGCCCAGTTGAAACCCACACAACTTTACTTTTCCAGAAATACCTGAATTTTAAAGAAATGTGTATGAAATGACACACAGGACATCTAGAATATGTCCACTAAAACCCAACTCTTGGGTGAGATATACAGAATAGATATTACATAATCAAGTCTCAATGAAGGGTTACAAGCTGAAACATTCAACATATGATACAGTTACTGTGTGGGATATAGGAATAAGATGCCTTTCAAAGGCATCCTGGGACATCGATAGAAAAATCCACCCATCGTCAACTGCTTATCCCGTTAGGGGTTGTGGGGAGGCTAGAGCCGATCCCAGCTGGCATCGGGCGAAGGCGGGGTTCACCTTGGACAGGTCGCCAGTCCATCACAGGACACATAGAGACAGACAACCATTCACGCTCACATTCACACCTACATGCAATTAACCTAAATTGCATGTCTTTGGACTGTGGGAGGAAGCCGGAGTACCCGGAGAAAACCCACGCTTGCACGGGGAGAACATGCAAACTCCACACAGAAGAACCCCAAGCCAGATTCGAACCTGCGACCCTCTTGCTGTGAGGCGAGAGTGCTAACCACTGCACCACCGTGCAGCCCATAGATAGAAAAATGATTGGTACAAATCAAAACAGCAGAGGCCAGATATCCTTACTTTAAGGATAGACCAAGCCTCAAAATGCTGGATCCTACAATGCAACTCAATAATGTCATTATTACACCTTCCCTGCCTGTTAAATGCCCTCATTTAACTCTCCATCATATATATATTCTATTTTTTTTCCTATTCTATATTTATGTTTCTGTACTTTTGTAGTATGTATTAGTGTACTAGGCAATAAACCTCATTTAGATTCTGATTACTGTAACAAGGTATTTTGTGTGCTTTAACTTTTTGGAATATTTTTAATACTTTAATCCTGTAATTTCACTTTTACTTAATTACTATTTATAACTGAATAGTATATATATATATATATATATATATATATATATATATATATATATAAATGTATATATATAACTGAACTGGTAGCTGGAGAGGTGCCAGTTTACCTCTTGGGCACTGCCGAGGTGCCCCTGAGCAAGGCACCAAACCCCCAACTGCTCAGGGCGCTTGTCAGGAGCAGCCCCCTCACTCTGACACCTCTCCAATTGTTGCATGTATATGGACCTGTTTGTGCATGTGTGTGTATAAGTTAACAGAGTGAAAAAAATTGAATTTCCCCTAGCGGGACTAATAAAGGACTATCTTCTTCTTCTTCTAACAAGTATTGTACTTTCAGTAGCATCCATTACAGAGTACAACCAAAAGCCACATGAAATAGTCACAATAAAATGTATGAAATTGGAACAATATACTGTATATATAGTAATAATACTATTATTATTATTATACAGTATGATATAAGAAAGAATTTCGTCTGGGTCAGGCTAAATGTTAATTGCTAACATGCTCATGGTAGATCGTCCAGGTGACTTCACAGAGGAACTTTTATTTACACTGAAGTGTGTGAGACCTTCAGAGCTCTTTTAAGGATTGAATTAAGGATGTCCTGGGTCCCATGGATAATACAAATAGCACCCTGGGCACAAAGCAACAGCAAAGAGTATGGAAGCAAAGAGACAAAACTCTGGTGCTTTTTTGACAACAGCGCTGCCGCCATTTTGGACTGAAAACGCCAATGAGTCTGTGGCCATGAATGTATAAGAGACTTCTGTAAATCGGAGGATATTTTCTTTCAGGTAAATCAACTTCCCAATACAAATACCTAATGTATATAGCCCTTATTTGGCATCCAGTCTTTCAGTTCAAAATGGCGAAAGCATAGCTTTGTTACTGGGCGCTGATGTTGCAATGGAACAATCAATTGACTTTCACTTCTTAGATATATACGGTCTATGCTACAGTGTCTTTCGAAACGGCTTCTCTTCACGTCATAGCAGGGTAAACTATTGGTGCCTTCAAGTGGGGTTGTGTTTACCATGTTTAAGAGATGAGAAGTCATGTGCATGATGTGTTGCGTTCAGTTGTGAGAACACCACACGTTGCTAAGCCAAAGCAATATTAACATTACTGTCTGAGTCTAGAAGCCACAGAGGCTAACAAATGGGTAAGATAATGAAAGAAATGCAAAGGCAAGGGGAAAGATGAGGTCATTGGGAATAACAACATTTTCCTCAGACATATTATAAAATTACCATGAAAAACAATATACAACTAAAATTACAATATGTTAACTCATTCTGCACTGAAAAATGGACTGCCATGGGCTCTGCCATGTCACACAACTGGTGCGTTCGCAAACACTCGTGAACTTGTGTAGTACTGTACAGGACTTCCCATGTCCTGAACACCACATGCTTTGTGTTCAAGTGGTTAAGTCGTGAAGAACACCTGTGCAAAGTAATGGCAATATTAACATTACTGTCCGAGTCTAGAAGCCACAGAGGCTAACAATTTAGCAAGCTAGCTCGTGGATTAACATAATGCATGCATGAAAAACAATATATGACTGAAATGACATAATACTGTACAATATTAACTTATTATGCACTGAGAAATGAACTTCCATGGGCTCCACCATGTCAACAAACACGTCAGAAGTTGGAGCTGTCAGAAACTTTCCACTTACAAGGTCGTGAATATGACATGAGGAGGGCGTTGATATGGACCCAACCGGAAAACAGGTAAATACCACACCATGTGAAGGCACCATAATTACACGTGTTTACTCTGAAACCACATGTCAACATGGCAGCTCTGACAAACTTATCATCACCCTTCAAATGAAATTATTATGTTTTAGTTGTTAGGTCGAAAAGATAAAAGGTAAACCGGTAGAGTGAAGCCACTGGCTAGTGAAAATAGTCCTGTGAAAGTTGTTCAAACTGCCTGAGGGTAAAGTTAGCCTAATTATATGAATTACTCTGGTGGATGCAGTTTTACTGACAGGTAATGGACATATCGCAACCTGCAGAAGGTAAATACCTCTATGTGTGTATTTTACTTGTACTGCTTCATCAAGATGTAACGTTAGCTTTCTAGTGTGTTTAAGTGAGATGCTAATCGCGATTAGCGCATTAGCGCCTAGCTAGCACTTATTTCAATGCAGTAGCAGCTAGCATTAGCTGCTGCTGCTGTGTTGCTAGTCTGTGTTAACGATTGTTTAAAGCTTAAACGAACTGAGAGAAGTAAAGGAGCTTTTGGATGAGTAAAGCGACCGAGGAAACTGTCATGTAAAGGTAGACCAGACAGAGAGGACAGCTGTGAATATACAGTATAGCTCTTGTCCGTTAACTAGCTTAACTAAATTCATCACATGTAAACATCAACGCGATACCGCTGCACGTTAGAAGGATGAGCCTTTACAAATGTCTTCATTATTATTTATTCATCATTTTCATCCTGAAAACCGATTGTGGCCAAACACAGAGGGTGATTTCAATGTTTATGCAGATATATAAGTGCATTAAGCAACTAGCAGACCTTCCATGGCATTAACTTGCATAGTTTATTATGGGTAGTTCATAACAAAATTATATTTATTATGTAAAATGGGGAGAAAAAGAACAATTTGGGACATTGGTTGTCAGGTCAGGGACGGGTGAAAGGAGATTTCAGGACACAGGAAAACTTGCATAGTTTATGAGTAGTTTATAAATGAATGAATGAATAAATAAATTTAAAAAATGTGAAAAAAAAAACAATTTGGCACACTGGTTTGGTCAGGTTCTTCAATTGAAAGGAAATTTTCTTGACAAAAGTAAATTTTGAGCCCTGCCTTTCTGCTGTTTGTGGCAGTAATCCCTGATGTGACTCCAGAAAGCTACCGTAATTCAAGGACAGAGAGGCTGACAGGACTAGTGTATTCATGGATTAAGGATGACGGAGCAGAGGAATTTAACCGGAGCAGGGGAATGTCGTTTGACAGGTTAGTACAACAGCAAACTTGTGTTGTAACTCACTGTACAGACAACATCTAGGCTTACTGCACTGCCCGGAAATGTAGTGTATTACTTTAATGTGTGTGTTTGTGGCTGCAGCAGCAGTTTATATTGTTTATTCACCTCTTTGTTGGCTGCTTGGTGATGTTTTATTCTACTGTTGATTCAATAAGAAGTGGCAGGTTATTTGTGTTGCTTAATATGCTTGTTGTTTTGTCTCTTCTCTGGTTAATGCTACTAAAGCGATACTGAGGAAGGTAATAAGGTAAGGTAATAAAATGAGGTCGTAATTGATCATCAGTTGTATGTGCAGGGTGCAAATGTTTGGCTATAGAAATGGAACTGATTGTTGGCTTTGGACATGTGGGCATTTTAACTGACTTACATTTGACTTTTATCTTAGTGGGTTAATGAGAGATTAAACCTGGAGATTAAGCACTTTAAAGTCTAAAGGGATTTATTTTCATAATGATCAAGAGTTGCAAATCATCTCATTGGAGAAGCAGGAACTTATAAATGTAAGCCATTTTTATTTAAGATGTAAGTTAGAGATTAGGCTCTAATATGAGTATTCTGAGGTCTGTTCCACAGCACAAGGCCACTAGATGGCAGTGCTGCGTCAAGGAGAACTTAAACCCACATCTCACCAGAAAAAAAGGACTTTTTATGACAGGACACATTCAGTACAAACATCTTAGATTAATTTTAGGGGTGTAATAAATTCTGGATCAATCAGTTCAATGTTGAACACCTGGCACAGCCATACAGCTCTACCTCTTAGTGAGCCACAGAGGCCCTCTGGGCACGAAGGCCTAAAACCTGCATTGAATCAACATCAAACCCGGCCTGAATGATGTTATGGCTTCCTTTACCACAATCATGAAAACAACATTTTCTTTGACTTCATTATTCAAAACACACTGCAACCTCAGCAAGTTGTTGTGTAGCATTACCTCTGGGTCCTAGTGTGGAACCTCAAGGATGTAACGCCCTGGGTCATACATTTAATGTCCAAACCACAGCCTCAGTGTGTTTCTGACCAGTTTAGTGGCTCACCAGCGGTCCCCAAATTGCCTCAAGAGCAATTAACGCCTCCTGTAGTGAACAGAATGGATGTGGTGTTGGTGGTTTTGGTTGAAGGCAAAGCCCCCCTCTTAATGACCTTACGCTCCCCTGGGCTCCCAGCTCATGACTTATAGATTACACCAGCTGTGTTGACTCAACTGTAAATATACTCTGTTCATAAAACACCCTAGGGTTATTATCATGGCTGCCGGCCTTGGTTTTTTTTTATGAAATTTTGACGCATGATGCACAGTTTTGGGGCTGAATGGCATTGTTTTGATGTAAGGGCAAGATAAATGGTATTTTGTGCTGTTTGGGTGTAATAACTATAACGTTGATCTCAGGTTCCCACAGTAATGAAGGCAATAACCAGATGGAGCAGATTGAAAAGAAGCTCTCTCATTCTGCTTCTTTTTGTTGTTTTTTTCTACTGTGTTCAGTGGACTGAAGTTGGCATTTCATCTTTCAGTTACTTTCTGTATTTCTCAAAGGGCAACAAGGACCTTCCTAGTGTGCAACCAGGTGGTGGAGCAGTGGTTAGTACTCTCGCCTCACAGCAAGAGGGTCACAGGTTTGAATCTGGCTCTACTGTGTTGAGTTTGCATGTTCTCCCCTTGGGTACTCCAACTTCCTCCATGGTCCACAGTCCAAAGACATGCAATTGAGGTTAATTTTTGACTCTAAATTGCCCATAGGTGTGAATGTGAGCATGAATCTGTCTCTATGCGCCCTGCGATGGACTGGCGACCGTTCCAGAGTGAACCCCCCCGCGACGATGGAGATGGATGATGTTTTTGCTGGTTACTGACCCAGAGGTCACTTGAACCCTATCCATGATGATTTTCAAGGATTTAGTTAAAGCTGTCATATAAAGCTGCTGTGAGTCATTCAGTGTAATCGATGATGTTGGCGCTGAAAATACTGAAAAAATAGAGATTGTGTTGAATAAGTGTTTGAAGGGAAACGTGCAGAGAGGCAGTCTGCAGACTTTTGACAAAAGCTAATCTTGTGCTGAGGCCAACACACTGGCAAAGGTCACCGCCAGCTGTGCTCTGAGCTTCCTGATTAAACTGAAGGGGGTCAGCCCTGAAGGAAACACTAGATATGGGTACTGTAGTGTACTGTAAGAATAGGGGGAGCATAATTTGATACTCTATTACAATGTTTTTAATCAGGGGTTGCGTGTTTATTTGTGTTTGTGCTGCATTATACAGTGACATAGCCTACAGTTTGTCTTAAAACTTAAAAGGTAAGTTTGATTGTTAGGAGGAAAATTAATCGTTTAGATGAATCAACTAATTGACAAAATAGTCTATAGATTAATCAATAGAAAATTAGTCATTATTGGCAGCACTACTGTAGTACTCGAATGTGCTCGTAGTATTGAGATGGTTGTTTCTGTAACTGTTTTGTGAGTATCTTGCAGACTAGAAAGATGGCTTTGTGCCCCATTGTGATGTAAAATAAATGTAAATTCTTTAATGTTGCAAACAAGTGCATGTAATGCATATTTTCCAGTGTAGAAACCAAACATCCTCATTTTAGAGGTGTAGTTTTATGCACATATATGTGGACAAATACCATAATTAGAGTTATCTTGGAAAACTGCTATAATATTTGTACCACTGAGTGACTGAAGTAATGTCACAATTGTCTCTCATTGTCTTATTATTGTTCATGATAGTAAGACGACAGTCTGAAGACTATTAATTGTTTTTGGACTTGATATTGAATCATTCTAGCACTTGAACTTAACTTAACTCCTGATTGCAGGAGGCATGCAAAATCTGTGGACATTTTTTTTCTCCAACTGTAAAAATGAAACAGCATTAAAGAGTTCATGAGTCAAATCTAGAGCTAAACTATAATTCCTGAAAACGGTTTGTGCTTGAAGTTTAAAAGCAACTGCCTCAACAAGCAGAAGCTGCGTTTCCTCTGACACAAAAGAAGCAAAGACACATGTACACATTAAATATAAATCATTTTATAATATACAAATTGTACAGATGTCATGAACAATAGGAATGTGGACATACTCAGGATAGCAGAGTTAAAGAATACTTTTTCTTCCTTGATAGCAAACACTGCTATGCAAGTGACAACAGCACATGATCAAAGATACTCAACATTCAAAATGGCAGCCGAGGTGATAAAAACATCAGAGACAAAAACCTAAGAATACATTTTCCAGAGGCTGTGAGCAAACTAAAGTGACAACACAAGGGAAAAAAATGACGGCATCCTATTGTATCATGTTCTGTCATTTCTACTCTGCCCATTTCACATCATAGTAGCACACAGGAAATGAACCATTACGTTTTATTTTTCTTTACAGCATCACCAAGAACGATTGCACCAGCGCCACTATTGAGGCTCAGAGACAATTATGCTGATAGAAGACAGGAAACTGTATATTACCTTTTTTTTTTTTCTTTTCTTTTTTTTTCCACGAATGGGCAGAGAGCTGCAAATGTATATTTAAGTGTAACATTAGTCAAAGTTCTCCTTCTTTTCACGGACGGCTAAGTTAACATCGTTCAGCATCATTTATCTGATGAAGTGTGAGATCCTGCCTCGTTTTTCTCTCCCTGCCTTTGTTTTTCTTTTTACCAGACAAAAAAAAAAAAAAAAAAAAAATCACAATTACCCACAGTCCCTGGAGTGTACTCATGTCAGAGGTGAGACTGCACTGCCACCAATCAGCCCTTATCAGGGTGGCCGCGGGCCTCAGGTAGGACGGGCGGCGACGGTGCCGGCTGTAACTTTTGTCAAGGTTACGATCGTCCTTGTTTGTGGATGTCCAAGCGGAATGTAGTAGGAGTGGAAAACACAGTCGCGCCGCATGAGATCACCTCGCTGCTTAACTGATCTGCTTCTATATAAAGTGTAATATGATCTGTCTGTTTTTATAGGACGCCAAAGGGGAATAAATGTCACAGTTTCAGATTAAAAAAAGAGAAAGGCAGGAATAGGAAAACTGAAACAAATTCATAAATCAGATACAGTAGATGACAGTTAAAGTGTGTATCTCAACGCTGGGGAGAATGAAGAAATTGATTAAATCTGACAAAAATCAGTTGACCAGGGAATATTTCTTAAATATTCATAATGATCTTGTCAGCTATCAAAAGGCATCTTTTTGTATTGCCTTTCATAATTCGGATTTGTCACGTTCTGACAAATGTGTGAAAGTGACAGCTGAGTCTTATTTGCTTCCCAGCAGCTCTGATGCAAGAGGGAGCATGAAATATTTCTTGAAAACACTAAGTGCTTATTAAAGCTCAAACAGCCGAAAGCTAAAAGCAGCTGAGAGAATGAAGTTTAAAAAAAAAAATAAACAGAAAATACCACAGAGAATATTATGATATGACTTCATATCTTAGTTCAATATTATCAGAGTGGTTATTTGTCGTGTGCTCGTGCAAACTCCTTTGTACAGCTGTGGAAAATCCATTCAGGCTCAAATTTGACCCTTGACCTTTTCTGCCATTAGCGATCACGTTCACGGGTCTGGACTCCGTCATAGTGGAGGGGGAGAGGACAAGGAGCATGTTTCTGGGGGTCGACCCCTCGGTTTAAAACCAACAACAGCCCTCGGGAGGTAGCTCGAAGTGTCAGTCAGAAATACATTTCAGCAAGCTTTAGCAGAACAGCAGAGGCAACACTAAGCCCACAATAAAATCTCTTGACTCAAAAACAGAATATTCACAATAATAAAAAAAAAAAATCAAAACATCTGAAAAATAACATATTACCTTCATATAGACAAACACTTTTATCCCCTCACTCTGATTTCCAGTAATAAAACGGGGAACAACAGCCTCAAAAATACCAACACTGACTGTAGCAAATCTTTCCTGTTGGACTAGAACAAACATATAACACTGAAATCACCATTGTGCCTCTAAAGGACATTTCTAAAAAGCAGATTGTGGGGCATTTACAGTATAGTAATAAGGCTAAGCTGGTCACAGTTTTTATATTCTACTCTACACAAAATCACTTGCCATTTTACATTTAAAAAAATCTCAGCGGCGGGTGGATTAATTAAGGAGAGCACTTATTCAGCATCATCGATCGTACATGTGTGTAACTGAAGAGCCTCATCCCCCAAAAAGGAGACGTTTTTCTGACCAAAGTATTGTCTATTCTCGTAAAACAACAGATCCAAATCATGACAGATTGTAGTCTATGTGAAGCAGGACAGCAGGTAGTTTAAGTTCTTGATTAACCGAATGCTAACATTTTAATAAATAGGTTTTCTGGCATATTTTATGATGACGTGTGTGTAATTTTTTTGCGAAATTTTGAACACGCACTCTTGCTCCTCAGTGCAAATGACTCCTTATGACATCACCGTTATCTCTGAAGGCTATTTGCTTCCCACGTTGAGTTGCTTGGCTGTCAATACATCCCCCAATAAGTGACCCCCATTATAAATGCATGATTCCTGACAGATATCCCACTGACAAAACCCATTAGTGAGCTAATGAGAGCTCTACACCGTGAACGTTGCCACCTTCCTCCCTGGGTTTTACCTCCCCTCATTCCCCTTTTTAAAATGGAAAGCTACACGATGCCATGAAACAGCACATTATGACTTGGTTATTGCCAGAAATGATGTCTGGAAAGAGGTGCTTAAGGAGCTGGAGGTAAAATAATGAAGGAAATCTCAACAGGGAATGTGGGACGCAAACGGTCGTTACTTTAAATGGGCCTATTCATTTCTTTTATTTGACTCTCTTATCCTCTGTGATCTTTTCTCTTTCGCTCTCAGTGTCTTTGTATGTCTCCATTTCTCTCTCTTAATCTTCAGTCTTAGCCTCAGTGAACAACAAGGCTCGGTCCTGGCCACACAGCTTAACGTATTCTCCACACTGTTGAGAGCTTTAGTTTGTGGCCATTGACTGGAAACGTAATTAAAAATGCAACTTTGCGCAGAAATAAATCCTCACCCCTGTGTGTGAGAGCTAACTAGGTGCATCTAAATATGAGTTCTGCCCCCGAGCTGCAAACATTCAGCTGAATTTCACATCCTTATCTGACTCGGCTTTGAATATGGAACATTCTGTATGCAAGGTGAGCTTAGCACGCCACACCAAAGAGTGATTATCGGCTCTCTTTGAAGCACTTGACGGCTTAGAGCTCAGCGTAAACAATTATCTCTTCACCCTACTTTGGATTGCCTGTCGCAACAAACGCCTTTCCCATCACCTCTACCAGTGTTCTCCTCCACGTTCCCTCCACATCACAACTTACTATGGTGCACAGAACGAAGGAACGGGAAACGGTGACGAGTCCGTGACCACACGAAGATGCTTTCCTGAGCATGCCTGCTCTTATATTGTCAGTCCTGTGGATAAGGACCGTGACCTGTCAAGATTCTCGTGTCTCTTGGATTTGGAGGTGACTTTTCATGTCTCTGCTTCACAAACTGAAAACAGCTACTCAGTATAAGTACCTCTTGTAACAGGCGCTACATCTGGGTACAACTATTAGGACTTATGTTGATCAAACTATCCTCAAAAGCAAGCAGAGAACTTTCTTCAGTCCATGGTCACTGGCGTTTATCTTATTAACCTTTATATTAGATTGTGTTGAGAATCATGCGATGCTCTTCCCGCCTCTAAAGGCCTGGTCACACCAGAAAGTGGCTTGGTAATTTAGAGCCTTGGTGACGCAGAGACTATGCTGGTTGATAAACTACAAATACTACCAGGCTAGTGTAGTCTGTTTTCTCTATAGATGAATCCTGTGACTGCTTTGTGTGTTTCGCCATCTAGTGCCGCCGCTGTTACTGCGGTAGCAAGTTGGTAGTGACTCTACTGTCTGCTGACAGTTTTAACTGGTGACTGTGGGCCGAAAGTGTCCGTGGTTGCTTGTAGTAACTTACGCATCTCACATCTCACATACAGTTCTAGCTAATCAGCATTAGTATGAACTTTCAGACACAACCAAGTTTACCACTGTCCAAACGTCTTACTGTGTTGTCAGTGGGGCAAATTTTTCAACTTCTTGTGAGAAATTCACACGCTTATTCATTTACTTCACCCTGATAATCGAAGCCACTAATCTTTCTATTGAAAGGAAATTTATTGCACCATGTTAAATTTTGGTGTGACCAGGACTTTGAACTGTGTGCCATTCTTCTTATTCCAGTGACTCCACATTGACTATCCTGCACCAACATTTCCTGTTTTGGATATATACATTCAGTATGTGTGGTTATACAGTTGGGCTGATGTCTGCAGTTACATTAAATCGCTCTGTCGCTATGCTATGGCAGGTTGCGGGGAATTGTCTATGTAAGATGGTTGGTTTGGAGAATGCTGCAGCAATGGGGATCGAAGCCCCTTTAATTTGGATCAGGGACAATACTGTGAGCCAGTTTTTAAGATGGGGGATCTGAGAGGTAGGGTGGGGAAAAACCTTAACTTGGACTAGTTGGGGCTACTCTTTAGTCTCCTTCTCTGGGGTCGGTGTGGCCTGTGAATCCTCCACGATCTCCTTGGCGATGACCTCCGGTTCTTCTGTCTTGCATTTGATCGCAATCTCTTTGCCCTCGTCTTTCTCCTCATCCGTCTCCACCCCGTTTTCGATCACAACTTCTGCTACGTCCTCGTCCTCCTTTTCTTTGGTCTCGCTCTGTGTTTCAACAACGATTTCCATCACTTCCTGGACCTCTCCTTTTTCTAAAGGCTCTCCGTTCTGTTTTGATCTCTCTCCATCCAGTGCTATCTCTTCTCCTCCCTCGTCTTCTGTGACATTTTTTGCTCCTTTGTCTTCTGTTTCTGCTCCTCCGTCTTTCTTTTCAACAGTCTCTATGCTGATTTCAACCCCGTCATCATTCATTCTATCTTCTTCACACCTCACCTCCCTTTCTTTCGATGTCTCACTTTCTCTTGCTGCCTCTACATCCGTTGCGTTCACCCTTTCATCCCTACTCTTGTCTTCCTCTTTGTCGACCCTTTCTCTGTCATCAAGAATCTTAGGATCCTCTGCATCCTTCTCAGTTTTTGTTTTTTTCTTCTTCTTGTTCTTTGCTGTGTCTTTGATGCAGTTTTTGTTGGACTTGCTTCGGGGCTTGAAGATCAATTTCTGAAACAGTCAAAGTATACATTAGCATGTTAGCTGAATGCATTCTAACTCTTTTAATATGCTTTTGGTTACAAAGCAGTGTGCACACAGACTTAATTAAGAATGGATCACAGAGGATCTAATATTGCACTGGGATAACGAGCTAATTCAAATGAGTCTCATTGATGCCGAGACGGAAATTGAGGCCATTTTGAGGGCAGTTATTGGTGGCCTGCAGTCTGACCAAGCAAACAGGCAAAAATTTTATGCAATATATCCTCAATTACTTGAACAACTACTGCAGGGTTCAACACACTGCAGGATATAGAGAACTGAGATAGAATGCAAAGAAACAGCCAAGAAAATCTTGTTAACGCCAGCAATTCCCAGAGTCTTAAGGTCTATTAAATTTGTTGTTGTGATGGCAGTTTAAATTCGGGTCACAGAAAGCGTCAACATGGATTCATTCCACTGCGGACAAAGGTTAGCTTTAGAGGTTATCGCCACTATTCAGGGTCGCCAAGAAAGCATTACCAACCCTGCTTCTCCAAACAACACATTTGTCTGTTGCTGAGGAATTCACGATATCTCAAACAGAGAGGAGTCGGTTCACATTTGTCCAGCGCCATGTGTGTTTGGCTACTTAAAACAAAAACAGCTGTGCAACTGGAGGTGGCAAAAGGTGATGCTGGCCTTGGATGTATGGTGAGCAGGTGACAGAACGACTGCTGGGAGACCCCACGTCCACATTAGCCAAGAAACACAGAGAGGAATGTGAGATCGTGTACCTTGGATTCCCTCTTCTTTCGGCCCAAGACGGGTCTCTGCAGGAAAACAATCTGTTTGGTGGACAGACTGCCATCACTAAAACATGAGGACAGACAGAGAGAGAAAAACAAGAGGATATCATCAAAAGCTTTACTTTGTTGGCATTAATTTATTTAGAAATGATTAAACATAAAAGGAGAAAGGGAGGTGGAAACAAACTTTACCTCTTGCTTTTAAACATTTGGTTACAAACACTGACAGATTCTTTGTCATTTATTAATTTTGTTGCTTGAGACATTGCTGCAGAACTCCAAGATAAATAATTATAATTAATTTGAGTTAAATCCTAGGATAACACCGATTGAGCCAAACTCTCTCTGACCTTCCATCAAAATAGTCAAACGATTGCTGGCCACTGCTCATGCATTACTCTCTTATCTGTCAGTTTAAGGATACAGGCTCATATTTATGGCCCAACCACGTCACTGCTTGTCATCTGTCAGTGTCACATCCCCCTTCCCCCCTATGTTTGAGTCACGCAAGGAAATGCATATTTCACATGCAAGGAGGCAGATTTTGAAGTTCGCCTGAACATCTTCGACTTCTACTCTTTTCCTCAATTCCCCCAAACATAATCCTCCATCCCATGCACATGTCACACTCCTGTGTTCTGAGAAGGATAATCTGCACAAGCACTCGCGCTGACAGATTAATCGTGGCAGGAAATGCAGATTCATTTCTGAGTGGGCTTCCTGTCTCTCACGCTCTCTTTCACTCCTTCGTCTGCTCGTCGTTGTCATTCACAGCCCTTTTTTTTTTTTTTTTTTTTTTTTAGTGTGCTCTCTCCGACAAGCTGCCTGCTTACTTTTACCTCTGCTTTTGTCTGCCATTGACAGCCACATTTTTGACAGTTTTATTGTTTGTTTCTTCTTTATTCCTTCTATTTATCTTTTGCTATTATTGGATATGGCTTAAAAGCAGAGATGTTGTCCTGTGCTGCTATCCGACACAAGTTCAATAACACGTGCGCACACGTGCACACACATACACACAGAGGTTAGGTGCCGTCTAAAGTTAAGCTGCCAGCTCAACCTTGCACATGAGGAAAGATGGCAGGTTTATGATCGCTGCAGAACCCTAAAAGCCTGCTACAAATCTTCCCTTTCTCAACATCAAATGGACTTGAGACTCCTCCAGCAGAAGGCTTACTATCTAAACCATCCAAAGCCCACCACAACTTCTTTTTTCCATTACCTTCTTCCTTCCACCATTTATCCATAAGCCATTTTCGAGGCTGTCAAGACTGCTGGACGGCTTCCTGGTGAATCAAAGCTGAAAACTAACTGGAGTTCCCAGCAAAAGCCCCAACCCATTAAGCCAGAGAGGAGTGGATGGCTTAGAAAATTACAGGCCTTTACTGAACCTACTCTTGGCTGTCCGTGTCAGATGCACTATTATAACTTGAAGCCTTATAGAACAGCATGGACCTGTGGCTGTATTTATGGATGAATGTACCTGTTGGCAGCTTCATCTTTAGGGAAAAAGTCTACTGCACACCTCTGCTGCAGAGTGCCACTTTGTTATAAAAAGAAAAAACAAATCAAATACTGCACTCAGAAATACCTCCTCTGAAAACACTCAAATGTAAATGCTGATCACTATTTAATCTCAAGTTAATTTAGATACCTGAACTAATTAGTTTGAACCTTATTGATTACATTTTGCATGTTCTCTTGTTCCACAGTTAATGTTGAGAAATTCACATTTACTGTAGTTAATGGCTCTAAAATGTAATTACCATCTACATTAATTGAATGCGGCGAACAGGAATGCATGCTCTGAGACAACTACATGAATTAATGTTGTGTGGAGAAGCCACTGAGCACCAGTTAGCATTAATTTCAGACGCGGCTCAGATCACTGACACTTATCCGGCCCCTCCAGATGAAGTGCAGTCTGCAAACCCTCAGACTACAAAAAGCGTGCATTTGCAAAATTGCTGTTTAAAAATGGAGGAGTCAACAGCACAAAAACAAGTGTAATGAGTATTGCTAATCTGAAATAGATCATCAACCATTATTTCGGCAGGCAAAATGTTTTCAAGGCAGGGAGAGAAATGAGCGCCGTCTTGTACTGTATCTAGGCCGACTCTGATTAATTAGCCATGTTGTGCTGGTGTGTTGTGGCATTTTGAGAGAGAGGAGAGAGGGAGGGAAGGTAGAAGAAAACAAAGGATGAAAATAGAGAGGTAATTAATCAGCTATGCTGTGAAAGAGCAGTAAACATGACCAGCTGAGGTGGGGGCAGAGCAAACGGTTGGTCAGTGTACTGATGGAAATACTGCATGTACACTTTGTCAGTTTGACACTGTTAAAGTCAAGTTTTTCAAGTCTATCTTAAAACGATACTTACATGGCCTTATGTATTAGGGAGGCTAATTTTGAAAAAAAAAAAAATGTAACCGATAACTGACGCAATTATTAACCGTTAACTGACAAGATTTGTGCCTTGCGTGTAGCGGTGTGCCAGCAGCAGGATATGAGCACAACTGAGAACAACTGAGTCTCCAGTTCACCATCCGAGAGAGTTACTGTAGCAGCCACAATGCGGCGTTCACTGTCTTCAGTTCACCATCTGAGACTGACATCTCACCATCAGGAGAGTTACTGTAGCAGCCACAGTGCTGCATTCACTGTCTACAGTTCACCATCTGAGACTGACATCTCACCATCAGGAGAGTTACTGTAGCAGCCACAATGCTGCGTTCACTGTCTTCAGTTCACCATCTGACATATGCCCCTTCCCCTTTTACTGTAGCAGCCACTGTGCTGCATTCACTGTCTACAGTTCACCATCAGGAGAGTTACTGTAGCATCCACAATGCTGCGTTCACTGTCTTCAGTTCACCATCTGACAATGTTACTGTAGCAGCCACTGTGCTGCATTCACTGTCTCCAGTTCACCATCAGAAGAGTTACTGTAGCAGCCACTGTGCTGCATTCACTGTCTCCAGTTCACCGTCAGGAGAGCTACTGTAACGGCCACTGTGCTGCGTTCACTGTCTCCAGTCCCTAGTATATATATACAGTTTCAGTCTGTTTGGCTTGCCCAAATCAGAGTGATTGATACTTTTGGTTCATTTTCTGTTTAGTCTGGTCTGTCCATTCTACTCCTAATTCTAATTCTATGTGTGTATGTGTGACTGTGCCTTAACGTAAATTACTATTTGGCTAATTGTTATGTATTTTAGTGTTTTTACATTTACTTAATGAACTCTGCTGTATTAAGTGGTGTACTTCATATGGAGACTTTATTGACTATATTGACACATTAATAATTGATCACAGTGTCATCTTATCATTTTAAGTGTCAAACATTATCTGACTGAATTTAAATCAAAAAGCAGCTCTGTTCCAAGGTGAGGGCCTTTGACTAGAGCCTATTGTTTTTATAACAGCTACAGTTTGAGTGGTTTCTAAGACTGGTTTGAAGAGACTCAGCCATGCTGCAGACATATTTGACTGGTACGGTAGCTACATTATCGGCATGTTGACGAACAAATTGTGTCTTGAATTGAAGCTCTTCGGAGTGCCTGAAGAACATGCGAGGCCTTTTGACCATAAGCGGATGTACACTCATATAGCAGCCATGAGAGATGAGTCAGCACAGGCTTAGCTGAGGAACCGTTTCATTTCAGTTAAGAGATTTTCCACCAACAGCTAAACTTTCACAGCTGCTGCTGCTCGGCTCGAAGCTCTGCTTAAACTGGCACAGATTTAGGTCAGTTTCCTCTAAAAGTCCTCATATTTCTTTGAAAAATAACTTGAACAGATCAGGTGCACTTGTTATATCTTGTACCGTTTTTACAGGAATAATATGGTGGCATACAGTCAGTAGTGCCTGCTACAAGTTTATAAGATGTTTAGAAGCAGATTTTAAGCGTCACATTTCTTAACAAACCCTTTGTAGGTCTTGTGTGAACTTGAGTTAACTCTCGACAACCAATCTACACGATGGCAGTCATGACATTTTCCATTTTCATTTTTGTTCACAGAAAAACAAAAAAATCAAAGTATGTGTGTTCTCTGTAAACACTGCAGTGTCACAGAGCTGCTACTTCATTGTTATCTTAAGACAACTCCCAAATGTCAACTTTTTTTATGGACTAAGAAAAACAGTCTTGGTTTGAGCTTGGTGTCGATGCACTTTAGTGATAATCCAGTGTGTTTTTTAGTGGTTCAGGAGCAGGGCAAGTAGATTTCCTCAAGCACTGCACTTACAGTTAATAAAACCTCAAGGTCCTTGTACTTTACTTGAAGACTATTTATTCATGTCTCTCTCTGCATTCTGTTATTTTAATTTCGTTATAATTTAGAGCAACTTTATTATAATTATTTCATTTGCATCTATCTTTTAAGCTAAATTAGTAGCAAATATAAAATTGGAATTGAGGAAAAGTATGTGTATATGTAAGTATTCACCCCTTAGGAAACATAAATTATCAGTGGTGCAGCTAATTGGTTTAATAAGTCACATGATTAGTTAAATGCAGATAAGCTGTATTATTTTTACTTTTCATTAGTAAAAACTAACAGAGGCTTGCAGTTGCTGTTGTTGCAATTCCTTCTGGTTGCCAACAGGGGTCGTTAGAGGTCATAGATGACTTAATGTCCCTTAATAGTCAGATGAGGGTCATTACCTGTTAGTCTTGATTACAGGAGTTGGCAGCACACAGGTGAGCCTCCATCCATACGTGGCCAGGGACTGTAGCAGAGGAACATAATCTGCCTTCACCTGCAAACCCTGTGGAGAAAACAACACGTCCATTACACCCAATCAACCCAAAAACCCTTAAACCTGCAGATAATCCTCCTACTTCTGCCCTTAAACACCACACACGCAGCACAAAGAACACTGTGTCCCTAGTTCACGAGAGTTACTATAGCAGCCACGATGCTGCATTCACTGTCTTCAGTTCACCTGTCAGGAGAGTTACTGTAGCAGTCACGGTGCTGCATTCACTGTCTTCAGTTCACCTGTCAGGAGAGTTACTGTAGCAGTCACGGTGCTGCATTCACTGTCTTCAGTTCACCTGTCAGTAGAGTTACTATAGCAGTCACGGTGCTGCATTCACTGTCTTTAGTTCACCTTTCAGTAGAGTTACTATAGCAGCCACGGTGCTGCATTCACTGTCTTTAGTTCACCTTTCAGTAGAGTTACTATAGCAGCCACGGTGCTGCATTCCCTGTCTTCAGTTCACCTTTCAGTAGAGTTACTATAGCAGCCACGGTGCTGCATTCACTGTCTTTAGTTCACCTGTCAGGAGAGTTACTATAGCAGCTACGGTGCTGCATTCACTGTCTTCAGTTCACCTGTCAGGAGAGTTACTATAGCAGCCATGATGCAGTGTTTACTGTCTTCAGTTCATCTGTCAGTAGAGTTACTGTAGCAGCCATGATGGTGCGTTTACCGTCTTCAGTTCACCTGTCAGGAGAGTTACTTTTGCAGCCACGATGCTGCATTCACTCTCTTCAGTTCACCTGTCAGTAGAGTTACTATCGCAGTCATGGTGCTGCATTCACTGTCTTCAGTTCACCTGTCAGTAGAGTTGCTGTAGCAGTCATGGTGCTGCATTCACTGTCTTCAGTTCACCTGTCAGGAGAGTTACTGTAGCAGCCACGGTGTCCTCAACATGTTCTCAACACTACATGCAGCCACTTTCCCAGTAAAAGTCTGCCACCACCACGCATCATTGAGTTTAGTTTAGCAGGTTGTCAGCTGTGTGTCTGCCTGGATTAATGATACTCTGTCACCCGGCGTAACTTTAGCAGTTGTCTGACAAACCGTGAGTATGTTTGTGCTATGTTAGTACTGTAGTGCTGCTGTAGGCTTCATGCTTTCGTAGCCACACACATACGGTCTGTCAGCACGGTGTAACTGTAGTGTAGCCACATGTGTGGCGGCGGTGAGTGTGGGTTTGTCTGGGGCATTATAGTTGTGAACGTAGCTGGTACTACATAGTAGTAGGTGGACCAGCCACTTCTCTGGGGTTTCCTTTTAATAATTATTATTTTTCTTCTATATATAATTTTTTTTAACAGTTTAACTGATAGCGTCAATCAATTAAAGTTTGTTAACAGTTAAACGGTTAATTATTAACATCCCCAAAAAAAGAGACATGCTATAAATCAGCTGCTGTTGAAACTCCCTGGTTGCCATGAGTCCACATGCCAACCATCTCTATTTGTGACTAAGCTTTGTCAGCACAGTAAGTCCTTGAGCAAATAGACTGTTCATGTGAAGCTGCTCAGTTTGTGTGCTTTGTGCCATTAAAATACCATCAAATGAGCCTGTGTCTCAATGACAGATTTAAATCAAGAATAGATGACACACAAGCATTTATATGATTATTTTGACTTGTGGACAATGAGGCTGTTAATGATTCAAACTGAAATACACACAGACTATGTACTAATAATGATAATGTGCTAACACACGGCCTGTTTGGAGAGGAAGTGTGCGTGTGGTTTGTCACTCTTGTCAAGTTAGGCACCTGCCGAAAATGAAAAACCGCAACCCGTGTCAGTCAGATTCCTCAAACCTGCAACAACATATGCATTCGCACGCACACACACACGCACACACACACACACACACACACACACACACACACACACACACACACACACACACACACACACACAGCTCCCAGTTATGAAGAAACCTCGAGAGATGGCTCCATGTTTTCCAGAAGGATGGACTGTAGAATATAAAAGCTAATCGAAAGAGTAAAATAAAAGTCCCAGTGTTCAGGCCATTACCCTTTTTTGACATAAATTCTAGACTGTTACACCCGGATATGCAGCGTGAGTACTGATATGAGTCAGGAAAGCAGTGAACGTGAACACAGAGTCTATTCATAGTGCACTGATCAACTGTACGAGAACAGAGACTTGAGAATACATCACACCTACACATGCTACATTAGCCTTCACTGTACTGTGAACTGTGAAAATCTTGTCTAATTAAAGCTGCGCCAGGCGAGGTTTTCATGTGAATATACTGTACACCCAGTGTCCCTTTTGTCCCTGAAGAAGCCACACCATGGATTCATTAAAATCTGATGACACATAAAAACTTCAGAGCGAAATACACATGCAAAGCAGGACCATCACCTTTTGCTTTTTTCTCTTTTCTTTCTTTCTGTAGAAACTATTACTGATCAGAAAGGCTTTTATTGTGGTAATCAGGAGGCTAGTTGGCCATCTTGTCTTGTTTCCTGCTTTTAGCAGTTATTTATGTAATGCGTTAATACAAACTTCGTCATGCGCAGGTAACCACGACACAAATTTCTTAAAGTTTTCTGGATTAGTTTTATTTTTACAGTATTAATGTTCTTGGAAATAACATTTTAAAGAGCCAGTTTGCTCAAATCATGTGATTATAATGACACATTTTGGAGGAGGGAGATACATTTTTTGGGGGTAAACTACTTAAACCACTGTAATACAATCATTATCTACTGGCATACAAGTAATACTAGAACAGCAACTATGAGAACAAAAACTACTTCTTCTACAAGGACTACTGCTGCTAGTGCTACACCTCTGACCACCATACTTGCTACTACTAAACCACTATTACAACATCTGTTACTATATAAATGACGGCTACACCACTATAAGTACTACAAGTAGGCCTATTATCACTCTTTCTATCACCGCCTTTACCGAAGTGTTTATTTGACTAAAATGGTCAACATTTGTTACAACATTAAATGGGGAGTTATTCTTTGGTTTTAAACCAAACGAAAAAGGAGAGCCAGGAAACGTGAACGAAATGATTTGTAAACTGTGCGATAAACAAGTCGGGACTAAAGATGGAAACGCCACAAATCTCAGCTCTCATTGTAAAACTCGCCATCCAGAATACGCAAGTCTGCCACCGACTCTCCACAAACAGCAGCTGGACCAGAACTCCTCCCACGGTGGGAAATCAGCCCTCAATCAAAGGTAACAACATGTCAACGGTGGTGAGGCTGTACGAGGGCAGTTACTAGTCACCGCTGATTGATCTGGCTTATTGATCTCAACATGTCATTGTGTAAAATAGCACTAACTGTCTATGCATTGTGGCCACTTATGCACTGCAATGTATCTGTCTCCAGTCCATAGATATTTATATCTATGAACGTCTCTCTTCAGCTATGTTTGGATGATAATATTGTACATGGTGCTTTTTCTTAAAGCAATACCATCATTAGGGGAATTTCATTATCGCCCAACTCTAACCATGACTGCACTAACTGGTATTGTCTCTGCTGGTTGTGCATCCGGGTCTAGTGGGTGGTCATACAGATAGAATAAAGACTGAGAGCATTTCTGAGACAGAGAGACACTGATCAGCATGCAGTGCTCATTGTCTGTCATGAAACAGACCTCAAGTCCAAACACTTAAACCCACTTCACCGCATAATACCTCATTTTTCTTCCACAGATTCTTATTGACCAGGATGACAGAACATTCACCAACAGACCCAAAGCAGTCACATATCAAGTTGTGGGTTGCAAAAAGCTAATCGTTAGAATACAAGACACTGCTGCAGGCATTATTTACACAAGCATTACTTTCTAAGTTTCTACAGGGAGCGGCGCATCTACATTTTTCGTGAGTTTATGTTGGAACCGCTCCCAGAAACAGGCTCTCTTTTAAAGCCTGCCCGGAAAGTAAATTGAGAAATAATTTTTCTGTAATGGCTTGCTGTTCTTTGGAGTAGATGAGAGTTAATCACAGTCCCCAGAGTCTGGCTCCCCTCTCTCCTTGACTTATTACGTAGGGCCACCTCGCCGCATCAGCACTCCAGCACCAACCCGTGAGCCCAAAAAACAAAGTAATCACGTTGCCATCTTTGTCTTCGATGTTATCTGTGTGACTATAAAGGACCACACGGTATGAGGAGCTGCAGCTTAACCACTTCAGTTAAAGCTACTTTCAATTAAATCCAGGTTTTACCTGAGATCATCTCGTCACACAGATAAACACATTTGTACCTTGGAGCGGCGGGCTCCAACCACCTTCCTGAAGGGCATCTCAGCAGGAAGAGGAGAATAAGTCAGTGACTTTCACTGTCAGTTTTCTCAGCTGATAATGATAGCTAAAACAATAGTAGCTGAGGCAATAACCTACATCTAATATTAAAGTTGTTACACCGCCAGTCTATCATTTTCAGAGAGGGTATGGAGATACATTATCCAGCTTTTGGGGACTTGGACCTAAGACAAAGTTTGTTTTCAGCCCTATAGCAGCGGCAGGTCAACCGGAGGTTCAGAGTGCACTCTGAGAGTATATTGTTTTTCTTTAAACCCCCTCCACCGACTCTGCAAGATAGACATAACAAACCATAATTCTGTTTTGCGCCAGCTCTGAATACGGCTGTAATTTTGCAGACTACCAGGGTCAACAGGTTTGCAGACACAGTCCAGTAATGATGAAGCAAATACCTTTAAAAAGGGGCATTCAGATACTGTTCCTGATAGGCTCGCTCAACCTGGAGCGTTGTCACAGCAACAGACATTTCAGCATCCACTATCTTTAAAGCCCTGCAATAACCTTTGTAAGTACGATTGGCTGTTGAAAAAGCATCTTAAAATCAATGCTTGATATTTGTGCTTTTTTAAATACATATTTTCTAGGACTGTCCTGATGCCATTTTTTTGGGAGCTTTGGTAGTGATCAACATGAATATTGGAAGCTTCGGCTCTTGGTTAATAGGCAGCACAGACTTGTGTCATTAAAGTAACACAGTCAGAGACTCCCCCACCGGGGTTGGTAATCACCAGCTAAAAAACAATGGTCATCTATTGAGTGTCTGGTAAAATCTGGAACCCACCAGCTACTGTGGAAGGTACAAAAAAGTTAATTGCCAGCTCTGTTGCCTACACATGATTTTTCAAACAAAAATGTGTCATGGTGAGTCCATGCGCCTTGTTTTTACGCCTCGTGTTGACGGTGCACGCACGCCTCTGTCCTCGCTCAGCGTCTTGTGGGCCGTCTCCCCCTGAACGCCGCTGTTTTGAGGCTGCTGTGTCGGCGCTGTCTCCTCTCGTCATCCCTCTGTGTTTGTTTCACAGGATCTAAAAATATCACTAGAATATACAGTAGAATAGAATAGATTTATTATTATGTGTCATTTATTTGTTTTTGTATGTTTTTAGTCATATGTATTTTTTTATTTTTCTTCCATGTTGAAGCTGGTGTGGCTCTATGGATGTCAGTGTTGGTCAGGTGTTCTGTCCACCACTTGCCGAGACATTTTGCACAGACATTCATGGTCCACAGAGGATGTGACTTACTGACTTGAGTGATCCCCTGAATTTTTCTCTAGCGCCACCATGAAGTTGACATTTATGGGTCAGAGTGAAATCTCTCAACAACTACTGGATGGATTGCCATGAATTTTGCTGCAGACATCCATTGTAATTGTAGTAACTTTAATTTGTCCGGTACTTTGGTGTTCTATCCCCCTAATAACACCTCCATACCAACACCTTTTCTTTGCTTAAAATTGCATTCCTGCAACAGTAATACTGCCAGTTAAAAACATCCAAAGTACATCCAAACTTTAGACTTTTACAAGGTGTCGACCTTTGAGTCTAGACTAAACTATGCAGCCTGATAACACATGGTGAGGTGGTTAGGAAAACAAAGGCTCAGACGCTGCATGGAGTTGTCACTGTTAGAAAGCTTTGAAAGCTTTTATCTTTGACTTTTCAAGGGGGGAGAACAATATTAGTTTTCGCTGATTGAAACTGATGACTCAAATGGGGGTTCTGAGACAGATCACCTGGCAAATCATCAACTTAAAAGCTGCAGCCTTAATTCTTTTATTTTATTCAAAGTGAGGGCCCAGAGCTAAATTTTGACACGGGAGCCCCAGAGTTCCTCTCTGTCTCTGTTTACTGCTTTGTCAAATTAGCCTGCCAGCTAGTTGAGTAGAAACTAGATGTTTTTTAGGTTAACTGAGCTGACTCTTTTAACCACAACCTACTTTGGAGACGAGAGGAACAAAAGATAAAAACAAGCCAGTTTCTGTCTCAATGTTAACCTCAATTTGGACTCCGACGTACAGTATATGCCTCCTTAGTTCACTTAAGATAAGATAAGGTTAGATGAACCTTTATTAATCCCCGGAGGGAAATTCTGCACATGACTCCACACACACCACACTGGGTCTTCTCTGTTAGCCTAGTACCTGTATCAAGCCATTTATACGGACCTCCATGAAATGGTTGCTAGGTAGTGGTGGAAAAGGTACTCAGCTCTTTTATTTAAAGCTGAAGTAAGCAACAATGTTTTGGCATCATTGGGCAAAATATAATAACCTGTCAGCATAACATAATTCAAGTGTTCTGAGAGAAAACCAGACTTTTGCACTTCCTCACGGCTCTGTTTTCAGGCTTTTAAATATCTGGCCCGTGACAGCTGATTTGACCAATCACAGGTCATTTCAGAGGGAGAGAGTTTTCCTATTGGTTGTGCTCATGTGAGTGGTGCTTGGTAATTCCTCAGCTGATCTCAACATTGTCACAAACTTTCTCATTTTACAGCTAAACAGCAACTCTTAGATGCATCTGACAACATGTTTGGTAAGAATAGGCATTACAGTAACAAAATATTGATTCATATTTGATCAGCGAGTTCGCGAGTGATTGACAGCTGCTCAGAGACGGCCAGAGATTTTTTCATCGTAAAATCATATCTACTCCAATCTTGCCTGCTTCAAGTTTATGTAAATGTTATCTAAAAATACTCTTTATCTCGTGAAAGTTCTGCATTAAAAATACAAAGTTAATATATGTAAGTATTACCAGCAAAAAACGCATCAGTCTGTGACTGATGTCCTGTATCTTTAGGTAATACATTATTATATTGTTACTGATGTGTAAGCGGTATTCTACTGTTGTAACTGGTCATGTTGGAGCTAATTTCAACTGCATTATTTTAGGGCTGTCACAGTACCAGAAATATCATATCATATATCATATCATATCAAATTCTATGGTACTCGATACCAATACCATAATACAGGAAAAACTAAATAAATTCCATGTACTTCAGCATACCCTCCTTTTATTACTGTTGTCATACTGGTTTTTGGCCATAATTCTCTCTCTATTATCTGTTTTATATTGCTGTGAAAACATTTCCTTCAAACAACTGGATTTATTCAAGTTTCTCACCAAAAACTACATTTTAAGATTGCATCTGAACACATCATAAGAATTCACTTTCGCCCAATACTCATTTTTACTGAATCATAATGTACATCAATGGCAGCTCTTGTGTCAAAGTCAGCAGGACCAGAGCTAGTTAACGTTAGCTGTTAGCAGCTGGTCAGCAACACAGTCCTACACGGAGCTAACAGCTAATGTTATATACGCTCTATTGTGACGCCTATCTCAGGGACGCCTTTAATCTAAAACAATCTAATCCAACATTTCCCTCTGAAATGTAACGGAGGGGAAGCATATAGATAGATAGATAGATAGATAGATACTTTATTCATCCTGTAGGAAATTTTAGAGAAAAGCAGTACTTCAGTAAATGTACTGTATATCACCACTGCTACGCCTCTATTCTTTCACACGTTATATTTGTTTGTAATATCTTACTACACCCTATAAGCCTAGAAGACCTCCTCCTCCACCCCGGATCTATCAGCATCATCGTCACGTTGTCTGACGGAGCGGCCGCGATCTCTCACTTGCAGGGACAGTGCAAATTGCTCTCCTTCTATCTAGGTCACCTCTTCTCTCACCTCAGTCAGCGAGGATAGAGATACCATGGACAGGCGATGCGATTAACGATCGGCTACAGCATGCAAACACACAGACACAACACATAAGAAATAACAGTGTACGTTGTAAATAATACACCAGGCTTGATGTTAGACAAAAAAAAGGACAAATCTGCATCCTGTGTTCTTCGCATCGACCACCGAAGTGATTCTAGTGAACCCAGAGGACGACGCCATGTACCAGGTGGCTTTTATGTGAACCTGATCTCAAGACGACTGGTGTGACTGCACACAGGCACGATATGTTCATGTGTATGCGTTATGTGTGACTAAGGTGTCCTTTTCTATGTCCTAAAGTATTTCTTCAAAGAGTCCTCCCTGCCATGCCAGTGCTGTGATGTAGGGCCTAATCCCATTTCTTTAGTTTCTGGAGTACTGTGAAGTGCAGCTCTTCAAAGCCGGGCATGCAAGTGAATTCTGGGAATGAGTGACAACAATGTTAAGCTCCTTTCACTTGCTTTGACTTTGGACTGCCATTTCTTAAATTTGAACCCCACTGATATTAACTTTTAGGTTGTCTTTTCACAGGAGTAGACACACACACACACACACTCACACACTCACACACTCACACACACACACACACACACACACACACACACTCCCACACACTCCCCTTGCAGTTTTTCCGGTTTGTCAAGATCAAGGAGTGAGCAAGCCTGCCGACATCGTCAAACTGCAGCGCTTGAAGTGGTTGAGAGAACATTTTACTTTCTGACAATCATGCCATGATATCTAAAACTATGTGGAGACGGTAAAGCACACGCAGCTTCAATCTGAAGTCAGGGAGAAAAACGTTATTTCAGCTTTAAACCATTACGGGAACACCAAACTCATAAAACAACAGTTATTTTTTATGTTCTCACTGCGCTGATAATACCCATAAACTGTGTTTTTTTTTGTGGTAACCAGGGAGCTACTTCGCAATCTGTCTTGCTATCTGCTCTTAACATTTTTCTAAGTTATGCATAAAGCACTGCAATAATTTTCTTGCAGGTTTGTTTATTTATTTATTTATTTATTTATTTATTCATTTATTTTTACTGTGAGTATACTGTAGGTTCAGTAGTAGAGCCTATAGCTGCATCTCTGCTGTACCTAATTAGAGCAATAAACACATGCCAGTATTATTGCTCTGGTAAGGAATATTTTAAAGGGTCAGTAACAAAAACAACAAAAAAACAAACTTTCTCATTTACCTCTAGTGGCCTTGCAGGATCTTTTCAATTTCATGTGCTGAGGGTTGGAGATTGGTTTTGCCATCCTTAAATGGAGGTGAATGGACTTCTGTTTGCGCTACTCAATATTCATTCACCTTCTTTGTAATGAGGAGATGGCACTTAACACCAGGATTATGTGCATGGTTAGATACCACTAGGTGGAAGTGTAACATATGCTCTCTTGGTATTTAGTAAATTGACCCTTTAAGAATGATCCTTGGCCAAATCCAGTAGCTGTACATTTATTTTTGACTTCTGTAGCCCTGATTTTCCTCATGGGGGCACTTCACCAAGATTACATGTCAAAGCCAATTTACTAGTTATAGTGAGTACTACACAACCTGTGATAATGTTGTCTAATGTCCTGTGTGGCTCTGGGGGTGCTTTGTCAAGTCTGAGAAAAGTTGAGTAATCTTATTTTGGACTTGAAACTGCGAATTTAAGATTGTGTATCACACACTGTGGGCATAGGGAGGTGACGGTGAGGAAATTTTCCCACCGGTTAATAATCTTGTGATAACACCGGTGTTACCAATTACACCGGACATTTTACAAAAAGAGATGGCGCTCAATATGTGTAGAGCGCTTAGTTTGATGTTAACTGTCGGATGGCGCTGTGTCTGGCCTCACTGAGTTTTCTCTACGGGGCTGCAGGTTTCCGCCTGGCACTGCTGGCTCGCCACGCCGGCTGTGAACGCTCCGTCCTCTGCACGGCGATTGCCTCATTAATGTTATGATCCCCTTATAACATTGGGTTTTAATCCATATTGCCAAATAGGCGCTTTTGCTTTTCACTTTGACACCGACTCCTGTCTGCCGTCCGACTTTGTACTGATCACATGCCGCTGATAGGGCAAAATGAACTAAATGGGTTTTATCTCCATTTTTAAAAAAGCAAAATGACAGTGGGGGTGGTGGGCAAGTCATGTAATCTGTGTCCGCCCGACCACTGTGTAATTCTGTTGTTTGTGTGATTAGGGGATTAGTTTCGCTACAGTTTCAATGGTATGATGCATGAATATTGTCTGGCACATTCTTCTTCCTTGTCAAACTCTGTCTAATTCTACATTACCCACAATGCAGTGGGTATTGCAGCCTTGAGCCGCTAGCTTCATGCAGAAGGGGGTAATGGAAATATTTTACATGTCTAATAAGCACAATCTAAGAAATAGGTCCCCTTTGGCACGACACGTTGAAGTATATATTTATATAATGGTGCTTTAAACAACATTAGGAAGGTATGAAAGAGGATGAGATGCTTCTAAGAAACACAAGACTCCTTATCCTCATACTCAGGTGAATATCAGTTCATCTTTTAATAAAACACACATACATGGATGTTTGTGACTGTGGTGCTCCTTCACTGTTTTATCTGGATACAGACAGACTGAAACACAACATTGTGCTGCTAATGCATGTTGTCCCTCTTGACAAAGAAATCCTGCTGCAGCAGCTCATGGCGAGCAAACATATTTAGACCGACCCTAGCCGAGGTCTGAAGGAGGACATGTTTTGTTTGGTTATTGCTCCTTTTAAACCCAGTGGAAATAGGAAAGGGCTTTCAGTACATTAGTTTCCAGGCAGCTCCTGTATTGATTTCCCCACAGGACACCAGAGATGTGAAGCTGGTCCTAATTGGAGTTTCATAGAAGAGACCCTTGATGAGTTATTCATTTGGAGCACTCCATATGGTTCATATTCAGGTCATTGTCATGTTCAGGCAACTGCTGCGTCTTCCAATGTATTCATAACATCTGTCCAAAGATCTGTGTTGTTTTGCTATTCATGATACAGCTATAAGAAATATCTCCCAGCTCTTTAGCACTGATAGCATTTTTATGCAGCCTTTTACACGCGTATGTATGCGTATTTCTGTCGCTGATTCATTTTATGCATTTTGTTGATTTTGGACTTTCTTTCTAATTTCTCTCTATTTGTTCTGAAGTCTGTTTTTTTTACCCTTGAGTTTTTGTTTGTCTCACATCTGTTTTTATTTCACATTTCATTTCTTTTTCTTTTTTCTGCGTCTTAGCACAGTACAACTAAAATAATTAAACTAAGCTAAACTATAAATGACCCAATAAGCTGAGTGTATTTTTGGAGTTTTATATGGTAGCCTCTTAGTATCATTGTCCCATCTTAAGGCCTTTTCATACCAAGTCCATCCAAATTGTTGTATGTTTAAAAATGAATAGGACCTCACCAGCCGCATAGCTGTGGGCGGACCTCATGGATGTATAAAGAGAACTGAATACAACGTTCAAGGCGAGGCCCCATTCAGTCCTTTGAAAGGTAATGAGTGGCGCACAAAACAAAAAGAAAGCCCAACTTCCAAGTATGAAGTTATCTGGATCATCCAGCGATCGTCTGCGTCTTGGATGAAGGAAAATAACTCTGGATTCAGCTCTTAGTGGATTTTACAACAATTAGGACCTTATGATTTTTAATAGGGGCTATTAAAGTGTTCATACTGGGAAGCTGATTTCTAGACGTTGCTTTACCAATAGAGGTCTATGGGAATAGTCTTTTTTGTAGTACCGCTGTTTGGGCACTATGTGAAATTTGCTTCAAAGCCCACTACACTTCCTGGGGGCTCGTCATTATCCAGTCAGAGGGTTCGTTTTTTCGGTGGATCATCCAGCGATTAGCAGTCGGTGAAGCTGTTTCAGTTACTTGACTACAAGCAATAAAATGAAAACAGTTCTTGCTTCTTGCAGCCCATCCTCTTTCACTCAGTGTACAGCTGGTGTTTCACGTTAACAAGTGACAGTGTTAACTGATGTTTCTCAGCCGAATGCATCCCGACAACAGCTGCTGAAAACATGGCCTTGAATTTTACGTGATCAATTTTAAATAAATATCCCTCTATGTTAATTATCTACGCCAACCATTTACAGAAGTTACTGCGAGCACATGGATAGTCAACAGATGAAAGTCAGCCGATAACAAGGTCACCCATTAAACCAGATCATTGCACAGAGGAAGAAAAGCTGCTTTTAATGTAGGTTAAGATCTAATGTCTTTGATACCCTGTCTAAATATCTTGATGCCGATACTGAAACGATACCACAGCAAAATGTAAAACATCAGGAAAAGTAATGGAATCTGATACTTAATTTTATGTGATTTCTTTGATAGTTAATTTTATATTCACATTTATTTTTGATACAGCACACATATTTACTTATTTCTATTCTTTATTTATAACTTATCTATGTTTATATATAGTTAAATTCGAAAATGGAACACAGATCAATAAAGTATTTGTTGATATGATATCATTTAGTAAACAGTGTTTAATGAGGCTTTTTTTTCGTAAAACAGCACCCCCACTGGCTTGTTGGAAACAGTTAAAGCAGAGAGTGGTGCGCAAGCTTCCTAAACAAAAACCAACAAAACGATAATAAATTCAGATGAAGCTCTGTGAGAAGCCGATGAGAGAAAAGCTGGTAAAACCAGAAAGACACCACAGTGACTCTCAACAGACCACTTTTCCTCCCCATTCATGTTACAGAGAAACACAGTAAAATAATACTTTAACATATGCTTCTTGGTGGATTATATGTTTGCCAAATTACAGGACATGCTTGGACAGATTCAGAAAAGATGGTGAATCTAATGTTATCGGTACATTTGATCGGTAATTAGAGCCGCCTTGTTAAATCCTTGTTTTTGTGAAGGGAGTTCTGCTGAGAGAGACACCAGCTCAGAACGGGACTGTTCAGCCGGTGAGAGATTCATGACCTGCTTTAATCTTTATTTCAGCGTCACTTGTTGACTCCATACTTCTGGTTATCACTACAGTTTATGTTCTGACTGCTTGCTCCCACCAGCAGCAACGTTGAGTGGCTGCTCCTGGATCAACATCACAATGCCGTCCTCTAAAGCAAAGCGCTGCTCACACACGGCCCTGCGGTCGCACGCTGATGCAACTCACAGCTCGCATTAAAACACTGTCATTCTCATAGTATGGGTACTAATAAAACGGGATATCATACCGTCTTTAACGGCATGAGTATCGGTGTACCGCACAACACTGTTAAGATCAAAATCATGGTGAAACAAAGCAAGCAAAGACTGTCACTCTCAACCAAGACCTACTCCTGCACCAGTTTCTCCTCAGCTAATAACTACGCATACTGTAATGTGGCCCCTCGTCAACCTGCCCATAACAAGCTGTACAGCTGAAAGTCTCTTTTAAACTGTCACTCGGATAAAAACTGGCATCAGGTCATCATACAGACTGAACTCTTTGTTTCTGCTCTTTATTTCAGTCTTCAACCCCAAACCCCGTCGTCATATGCTGCAGTCATCAAAAGTAAGCTAATTTACATTTTCAATATTATTGTTCACTGAGTACAGTTTTTGTTGGCCTATGGGATGCCATTGATGTTCGTTTTGTTGGTCCCTGTAACATAATGTTACCTCTGATGGAGGCTTGTATGATTAAACTGTAGGGCATTCAGGTAAGTACAGTTGTATTGGTCTATTTTGTTGAGTTTCAGAACCTATTGAGTAGCGTATGATTGAGCGAGGATGGGCTACACCCACCTGATTCTCTCTGTGCCCACCCACACTGTGGTTTCCACCTACGCCACTGGACCTCAACCACATTTACAAACCCACTTAGAAACTTTTGTCCATCATTCAAGTTTTTAGAACAGGTTTGATTTTTTTTTTTTTGCATTTTTCAGAGTTGTCCGTTCATTGGTCTCCCAGCACAAAGCACTTCACGATAAGGAAAGTAAATAATACAGAGATGTGAAATTTAAAGATGGATTGTGGCAGGTGGTTGCAGAATGGCCTGGAACTGGGGATGATCTCAAGACAAAGGATGTAGGCAATGAGTATACAGTAGTGGTTGTCCTCTGGGCAGCTAACTGATAGCTTCTTGCTAATGTCATTCATTCACTAGCCCCGTTTGGGACTAGCACTATCCATTTCACCCACCTAATTCATTCAAATTCAAATTGTGAATTTTTGCTACAAATAGAGATTTAAAGTGCATCCGACTCTGTGTGCAAGATTTCTGTGGATAACATTTTTTTTTATCATATGATGGATTAAAAAAACGCAAATGACAAATACAGATTTGGTGTGTCAAGCAAAGTCAGTCTTACATTATACATATCGTAACTGGAATTGTTGTCAGATCGATTTGAATGACTGAAATGATGTTTTGTTATGGATAGTCTTTGTTCTCCAGTGTTGGGGAAGTTTAGGCTGTCAGAATTTCCCCTGATGATCCCCCT
Organism: Pterois miles; assembly: GCA_947000775.1. Lineage (NCBI taxonomy): Eukaryota > Metazoa > Chordata > Actinopteri > Perciformes > Scorpaenidae > Pterois > Pterois miles. The sequence goes on along the minus strand of CAMQGK010000568.1, from coordinate 7,939,129 downwards.
CAATAGCGAGATATGCTATATCATTGCCTTGCAAATTACTTAATTTATCCTGATTTTAGTGACTTTATTATTAGCCTATTATTAGGTATATTGTTGCTTTTTAAACCAATTAAGTACTCGTTTATTGTTAAATGCAGAACGCAGAAGTAAAAATGTCGGCACAAGGTAGAATACGAAGAGAAGGCTGAAGCATGTGGGGAGAGAGGATGGATCCACAGGTCATTGTGTGTTAATTTCTCCTCCATTGTTCATATTTAGCACTGTGCACCTGGACGGACGGGTAAAAAGTGACAGTGACGAGCGCAGCATTTTACCCAAAGTTGAACATTTTTCAACTCCCGACCTGAAAAAGCCTCAAACGTACAGCATTCACAGCGCAGAATGGACGCTCAACGCCTTGTCGCACGGCTGGCGTTTGTAGCACAGCGTAAATACCAGCCGCTCCCATTGCAAAGAATTAAAAAAAGAAGAAACGTAAACATAGCGGCTGTGGCTGCTGCTTGCCTCAGGTGCAGTTATCTTGTCAATAGCACAGTATTGCAATATTGCAGTTATTGCGACCGTCCTAGGCAAGTTGCTTAAAAAATGTAATGAATTACTCATCACATATTGAAAAATTAATGCACAGCAAAAGTGAAAGATGCCTTGAAACAACTCCAAAGTCTCCACACGTCACATACTGTATTCTGTATTTAACATGTTATTGTAAAGTATATATCAGTATTATAAACAGCATTATGCATCCATATTAAATATTAATGTGATGTGCTGCAGCTCATCGCCACTCTGCTGCTTTGTGAACACCTCTAGATCTGATGCCGTTAGAAACTCGGCACTTTTCACATGCAGATCCTCTGATTAGTTGTTACACATTTATCAATGGAGCTTTTTTCTCCTTCAGTAATGAACAGACACCTTCCCTGAGATGATACAATCCCACTTGGCAACAATATAAATGATTGCTGGCCCTCAGTGAAACGGCTTGTTTTGCTCTTCTTCTCTGAGCTTCATACATCCAACCACCTGTCAGACCTCTGGATAAATAAAACTGTAAAGCACCAGGGGGAAAAGAAGATGACATACTGTATATAAAGAGGACCCCCCCCCCCCATACGCACACACACACACACACACACACACACACACACACACACTCGCAATCAATATCCTGCCTTATTTTTCATTGTAATTATCCCAGCACTGAAACAATAATGAGCTGCGAGGATACTTTGCATATCAATTTTAGGCAGTTATCACAATGAATGTGGATGATGTGAGGCCCTGATCGCCCTTTGTGAAAGAGTGTGTTGTCAATCTGATTTGGCATGGCGCAGATTGCTCGGGTGAAACAGTTTTTGATAAAGTCCCAGTGGAAGAGTTGATTGGATCTCCTGGAACACTGGGTGTCAGTTCGGCGTCGTTCACTGTTGACGTTTCTGAGGAAGCCTTGAAATCCATTAAGCTGTAACAGTATTACCATTCATCTCAGAGGAGGGGAGGCTTTACTGCTGCCCCCAGACGACTGTAGGAGTCGTTTTATTGGCACATGTGGCCATCAGCACTGGGCTGGACAATCAGAGAGCCACATTTGGGGGACAAAAGTCTCTTTTCACACTTGGACAGCTACAGGCCGCAAAAAAGTCTAAATTCAATTACAGCGATAGCATCGGCAAACACATACAGACACACAGAACCCAACTCATCCATGCACATACAGCGGCATGCACAAACATGTATAGACACACATACATACGTACGGATGAAAGGCAATGAAATGGCCGCAAACCCTTCAACTCTAGACAGAAATCAATTTCCAACTTAGAACTTGTGCTGAGGAGAGACGGTAATCGGTGGGCAGATAAGGGCTTGTTTGCTCCTGATAAGACAAGCGACCGCGACACATGTCCCATAAATTGAGATTTGCCAGATTTGCCTTTGGGGTAGTTGCGGGGGGTTGGGGGGGGACGAAGGATGGATTTGTGTTCTAATCAGGGCTGGGCAATGGGGCTTAAATGTGTTGTTTAATACCACGATATCAGTATGAATATTTTACAATATTATATTGATTGGTGACTTGAGCTGCAATGACTACTTCAATTGCTTCAATCAACTGTCAACTATTTTGATAATTAATTGTTTAAGTCATATTTTTTAAGGAAAAAAAGGGTCAAATTTCTCTGATTCTAGCTTCTTAAATGTAATTATTTTCTGCTTTCTTTACTCGTATATGACCGTAAACTGAGTATCTTTGAGTTGTGGACAAAACAAGACATTAGAGGACGCCACCTTGGGTTTTGGGAAACACTGACCCACGTTTTCGCCATTTTCTAACATTTTGTAGACCGAACAAGTAATTGATTAATCAAGAAAATAACTGACATTAATCTACAGTGAAACTAATCATCAGTTGCAGACTTATTGATGACACATTAAAGGAAAAAACAGCACACTGCAAGCCGGCCCAGGCTTCTAAAAGGTGCTTTTTCTGATCAGAGCTAAAGTCTCCGAACCTCTACTGGAGGGATAAACCATAATTTTCTAAAAGAAATACCCTTATTTGGTGTTTTGATGTGGTAGAGAGTGCCGTCAGTTATTTCAGAATCTCCCATTCGTGTTCGTTGTGGTGACTGTGAAGGCCACAGCTTATCATTCACATCGTTTTCATTCTCATCGACCTTGTGCCGTTCAGGAAAGCATCTGAATTCTGTATGTTTCTCTCAGTTATTCAGGTTTTATCTTTAATTTGCAAAAGCTATATCAAAGTAAGTGTTGATTCTAGTGTAGATCTATTCACCACCCTGACCTCTACATGCTTACTTTTGCACTTCCCATTGATGGTATAGGTAACACTACTGCTTACATTGGAACTGAACGTTGGCATTGGACGTAAATCCTGAAGTGTATTTGTCTAGTGTGTAATTTGTATGTGTAATTCCTTGGATACTAAGTTTAATTACAAATACCCTGGAATCATTCATTTGGACAGCATTCATTATTTCATGCAACCTTGGAGACAAGGGCACAGCACCCATGACACTGGGAGGAGAAGAAAAATCTCTCCACTCACATTAATGACGGTCCACTGCTCCACTACGATGGCATCGTATGTCGGGGTCGCCGCGTTCGGCTCACTCTCGCTCGCCTCCTGGAAGATGAAGACACTTTCCACCGACTTAGGCAGCATATCTACAAAGAAGAAGAAAAAAAGATCGAGCCATGAAGAGAGTATTTACTGGATGGAGCGTGTCTGTCTTGTCTCTGCGGCTCCTTTAGGCCCCCCAGGCCAGAGGAAATGGAATGATATCACTCAGCCACGTTCACACACAAGCCTTTATTACATAGCCAGTGGTGTGGGCCATTTGTATGAGCAATGTGCACTTATACATTATGCAGGGAGACAGTGTAAAAGAAAGAAACAGGTATTCCCCTTCTGGGATGTTAAAAAAGAAGAGGACACATTATGCGCTACATCAGTGGTTTTCAGGACCCGGAGCCCTGCTGGTTTTCATGCTCGACAGCTAAACAAAGGCTAATTACAGCGGGGAAACAAGGTGAATGCAATAGCTGATAGGATTCAGGGGATCGGGACCAAGAGCCACTGCTTTAAAGAAGATGGACAGATTTTAGCGATGGCAAAATGTAGCCACTGATTTAATGAAGTCAGCCCATAAAGCATAAACCCTTTTGCCAAGCCTGCATAATTCACCTTTAGAAAGACTTGAATTAAGTGAGCCACATAAAGACATTGATGTTGATGCTTCAGGCCACTAGTGAGATTGTGTGCTGCTGACCAAATAGATTTTCTAAGCTTCTCTCCCGTTGGAAGCTAACAATCGCAGGATTGGCGTCCAAGATAGAATCACTGCTCCGGTCCCCATGAGCCGGGACCCCTCTCCACCCAACGTCTCTTGTTATTCATTTGATGCACGTGCACATTACATGCAGGCACACACACATAGACACAATACCATGGTCCAGTCTTTCCGGCTGGCCTGAGTGCTTTCTCATTACTCCTACACCATTTACACACTAATGCAGTTTGCTGGGGCCCAGGCACCAATACGAGACACTCCACATTTCATTACTGGACCCTAATAATAGGGGGATGAGAGCAGCTGGAAAGAAAGAAGGAGGGAGTGAGCACGACAGTAGGAGAGATGGAGCGGAGAGATGACAGGCTCTTTTATTCCCCCCTCCCGAAAAACCTATTTAGGACCCATGCACGCTCAATTGAGGACATCTCTCAGACATCTACTCTCGCAAATACAGACATTGTCGCTGTTCACCCCCTCCACCCATTCGCCTTTTCTCTTCCTCCACTCCCTGTGTCGCCCTCTTCCTCCCCCAGTCCAATGCTTCTCCGTCTCATTCATCAGCCCCTGGCATATAATTGGAAAGAAGCGTTTCCGGAAAATGTGAGGCGCCGCGGCCCACCGTCGGTTCCTTGCCGGCGCGACAGGGATCACTCTGGTGAGATCGACACAGGGTTTCTGTCTCGCTCTGGAGGGAGTAGTCTGTGGTGATGATGCAAACAGGCTGAGCAGAGGAGAGAGAAAATAGGGAGAAGGAGGGAAGTGGATGAGAAGGAGTTGGTTGCTGGGGGCGTTGAGTCCGTCAGGGGAATGCACCGGTAGCGTGCACGAATAAACATTATCTCACGTCTATTGACTGAGAGCTGAGCCGAGCAGCCGGCGGGCCGACTGAGAATAAGTTGTTTACACTTGCAAAAACCACCGTGCGTGCACCCTCAGTAAAATTGCTCTCCATCCCCCCGTGACTCACACAGTCAAGGTCGCCGGGTGAGGCATGCAAATACAGTCGCAATAAAAACAGGGAGTGACAGCATTGGGACTGAAAGACGCAGAAGCAAATGGAGGGGGAGAGTCGGATAGCTGGAGTGGCAGGGTGACAGCAAGTGACACAGCAGCTGAAATCAGCACCCAAATGACAGATGAGAGGATCACCAGCAGACACCCAGCATGTGGAAGCTGACACAGAGACTGAAAAGTGTTGAGTTTGTGGTAGTCTTTGGTATGTGGGTGTTTGAATGTAAACAGGAGCTCTTTGGCTGCACATATCAAGTAAGTTTAGAAGCAGTTTGTTCCTAATATTAATGGACATTTGCAAACCTGCTGTCGTACATGGATTTCTAGCACACAGTGTTTCAGAAGAGGAAACAACAGAGAAAGTATACAGGAAGTTGTTTCTATGAAGTTGGTTGCAACTGTACATCACCTACTGAAGTCAGTCTGGCCTCCCAATTAGTCATGATTCCAGCTAGAGCTGCAGCTAATGATTGTTTCATAATTAATCCACCAATCATTTTCTTGATTAGTCCTTCAAACATCAGAAAACAGCGAGAAGTGGTCATCACTGAAGCCTAAGGTGACAGTCCAAAACCTAAAAGATATAATTTAATATCATGCTAAGACGAGGATAAGCAGCTAATTTTCATATTTGAGATTCTAGAACCATTGAGTTTTTATTGAAAATGGATAGTGGCTGATTAATCCTCTGTTGATCGGTTGTTCTAAGTAGCCAAAACCTGCAAAAACACCCCTATGGTCCTTTAAATACCCATTTAGAGAATCACATTGTGTTATGATAAACCATTTGTAACTGGGATTTGGAAATATATCAAAAATTGAAAAGGAACGACAAATTTACCGCCACACCGAAACTTGCTCTGGTTTATTACAATTACATTAAAAACCCCAAAGCAATTTCAGGCATTTGGTCGGTATCTGCCTGTGTACAGATGCAGGTGGCCAGTGAACGGACAGGTCTATCCCATAGACTATATAAGAACTGGATATAGTCACTGTACGCCAAACTTGAAATTGGCATTTTGGCCATCGCTATTATCAGAAACTTAAAAAAAAAAAAAACAACAACAACGTATTTATCACTATCAGTATTGTTTGGAGCATGTTGAACATACAGATCAACCGTGAAGAGATATATTATACTATAGTTTGTGGCGTGATATTAATTAATCATTCAAGTCCACTGTACCAGCCTGCAGGGGCTTTACAGTGGATTACTCAAAAGGTTGATATTCAGAGTTTTCCTTCAATGTAAAACCACAAGGGCTGTCAAGCCATTAAATATGCAATTGCAAATTAATTACACGTTTTAATGTTAAATTGTACCTGTGTAGATGTAGGTATTTGATGGCAGTGGGCAACAGGCAACAACAGCTGTCAGTGTGTCAGTGTGCTAACTTGAATATAACTAGTCCCAAACTGCATGTGATTATCATAAAGTGTCTGTAAAGGGGAGACTGGTGGGTACCCAGAGAACCCATTTACATTCACATATCTGGAGCTCTGAGTGGCCATGCCAGTTTTTCTTCTCGAAAACATTTGCATAAATTTGGAGCATTATTTATCCTCCTTTACAACAAGCTAGTATGACACACTAATGGATTCCTTGACTTTTCTAGTTTCATATGATGCCAGTAACTTCACTGTAGCCTTAAAACTGAGCCTGCAAAAATCGTAAGAAGAAGAAGAAGAAGAAGATCTACCTTTATTAGTCCCACAATGGGGAAATTCAATTTACACTCTGTTTAACTCATACATGGTACATGCAGACCTGAAACACACATACATGCAGTAATGGAGAGGCGTCAGAGTGAGGGGGCTGCTCCTGACAAGCGCCCCGAGCAGTTGGGGGTTTGGTGCCTTGCTCAGGGGCACCTCGGCAGTGCCCAAGAGGTAAAATGGCACCTCTCCAGCTTCCAGTTCACACTCAGTTTTTGGTCCATGTCGGGACTTGAACCGGTGACCCTCCGGTTCCCAAGCCAACTCCCTACAGACTGAGCTACTGCCGCCCCATTTTGAAAACTGGAAGTAGTCACACACGTATACTTACGCTAACTTCGTCTAGTCCGTCGCTAGCTCTGACCGTTAGCTCCATTCTCTTTATACATCCACGGTCAGTTCTGTTTGAGTATATTTATCATAAATATAAGTATACGGTTGTGCTACAGTTGTAGCGTCAGCTGATTTGATCACAGAGATGCGAGTGACGGCCGGCTTGACCGCATGACCGTACGATAAATGTTACCAATCCGTGAAGCTTTAGCCGTCTAGCTCTGCTTTTCCTGCAATGTGTGAAAGCCAAAGTTTTTCCATGTTTTACTGTATGTGTAATGTTTACCATTTTGGATTTAATATGTGAGGGTTCAAGTCGTATCCACGGAGACCCTCTGCTGTTTTGTGCTTCCTTGTTGCAGTCAGTTGTGGTTTGTTTTGGTTGACGGATATGACGTCACATTACTTAGACTACAGCAATAAAAGTGGTAACTTCTCTCTACCTTAGACTCAAGCGAAGCAATTCTGGCATTAAAATATTTATTTCAAAATTGTAAATAAATAAATAAATAAATAAATAAATAAATAAATAAATAAATGATAATTAGTAAACATCAGTGAATAATTTTTTCCCCATCCCTAAATTACTCATGAATGATTTTTACTGGTTGAATTATTAAGAAAGAGCAGTTGCTTCAGAGAGCTGGAGACAGTTTGCTGACAGCTTATCTATATTTCAGACAGGATGTGTGGACATCAGGAGAGAGAAACAGAAAAAGAGACCATGGTGTCTAATACGTGTGGATTGAATGTGGCGCTTCCCTGCGGCGCCAAAGGTTTAGCAGTTGGCAGGCTGGTACCTGTTGGTTACCAGGCAGACTTTAGCTGGTGGAGGAGGAACAGAGGATTAGATACCAGGGGGTGTTTGCAATGTCTAATCTGTGTGCTTTTAATACAGAAGATACAGGGGTGGAAAACTCCAGGTGGGAAAGCAATTTTTTAATCTGTATTAATATTCATTCATTTCCATTTTCCACTAAGTTACAGCTGATATGTTTTTTACTTATGAGCACGGGCCAGAGTGAACCAGGAGGTTAGGGGTGAGAAATTAGCTTTCTTACAGCTGTGGAGGGGATTTATCTTCCATCCACACTGGGAATTACAGTACATGCACTTGCAATTACATTTTTGACATGGTAGAACTTCAAGATATATTACATGTTTTTGTGACTAAAGCTTATGTGGGACAATCATTTCCTTCTCTAGATACAGAGGACTATCTTTCAGTGTGAAGACAAAACCAAAATCAAAATGAAACTTCAGCATCATTAATATTTGTGGACCATCACCAGTGCTAGCTGTCAAAGCCTGCAGTATGTTGGACTTGTGCCTGCTGAGGTACTGATGTATAAGGATTATCACAGTGCTCAGGAGAATTTCAATAAATAAATGGCACCTCATCACTTGAGCCACTGAGTCATTCATTTAAGCCCTATAACTGTGAACATGATCTACTTTTCTATTTAACAGCTTTGTGTGATAGTGGGTGGGTGTTTTACCCAGCTATTGCCAGCCTGTTCTCAATCCCAACTCCTAAATATGGCAGCTTGGTAAGTGGTTCTACGCGTCATGTGGGCATAATTATGACGGGAGTGACGGAGGAAGTCAGGCCGTGTAAGTAGGGCTGTCGCAATAATGGCAATATCGCAATACTACTATGCTATTGGCGAGTCAACCCCGGGATGGCAAGCAACCACTTTGTTCACATTTTTTCTTTTTGAATTCTTTCACGGCCGTAGAGTGACGATGTATTCTGAGCTGAGCGCTGCACGTTTGGTGTTTTTCTTCTGGTTGCTGTGAATTGAAAAATGTTAAAACTTTATTCAGTCATCCAGTCAGAATGGTGGAGCAACAATATCCCTAATAATAGGATATAGTTTAAAAAAAATAAAAAATGGGAAATTCCTTTATCATGACAGCCCTATTATGTAGTATATATACAGTGAAAAAGTCCCCGTAGGGGGGAGGTCAGGGTGGATGGCTGGGTTTAAAAACACAGAACACCACACCGGTGTTTGTGTCCCGTGTGAAACCAAAAGTCTACATTGTTTAAATTACGTAACTGTCTGTAAAGATATGCAATGTCACGTTATGTTACTACGTCGCTTACATAACCTAGCCTACTTAACTACATTGCGTAACTGTACGTAATATTATGATGTCGCATTCATAATGTAACATGCTTATGTACATGACAAGCGTACTTAGTTTTAGAGGCGGCAATTGGATATTTTACAAACGATTGTTATTGGCGGAACTGCAGTCACGTGAGGACGTACATCACCGTTTTGCATGGAGACTCCGATACAAAATCAGGGTACGGGGGGAGTCTCTCAAATACATAATATGACACTATCAGCTCTTTGTCCCAGATACAAGACGGGTAGACAGGATGGAAATCATTCACTGTTACTTAACCTAGTTGGCGTTCTCGTTTCCATATAGTCCAGCCACGTAACCATCCAATCACGGAATGAAATCGCTCTTAAGGATCCTCCTCACCACAGGAAAATGCAACATTACTGTTCTGCAAGAGTGACATTTAACAATGTACAAGACAACAGCAAGTATTCCTGGCCAGTCATACTGTAAGCCACGGAGCAGCGCATCACCCAATGCAAATAAATAGAACATTTCCCAATGATGTAATCGTCAAATCACACTTCAGGATATTCTCTTACGAACTGAATTTGGAGTGACAATAAAACAGATTTCTTAAAAATGGCGTGTGCAAATGTAGCCGACTAGGCTGCTGCAGAAGCCATAGTTTGAATTACCATTGCTAAGTCCACCATTGCTACTGTCTTCTGACTAACTTATTCTGTGCTGTCAAAACCTGTATACAGATAACTACAACCACAAAGAAACGAGTACATCCTGTATGCACACATACACCAGGTACACCACTCGTCAACTTTTGTCTCAGAGAAACGCTTGCACGTTTTTCCTTCCCTTAACAACTTCTGCCTATCATTGCATGAGTGTGTCTTAACCTACAAGCCACTGCCAAATCAGCCTATTGCTCTCGATTAATCAGTAACAATAAACGCAATCCTAGATTTCTCTTTGACACTGTAGCCAAAAGCAGCCAGCTGTTAGCAGTTCATCCTTTACAGCACATGATTTCTTAGATTTCTTACAGAAAAATAGATGAGATTAGATATGAAATTAGTTCCTCACTCTCAGCTACATCTGTAAATTCTGCAGTGAAATTTCTGTGTTGAATCCCAGTTAGTCTCTGTCCTTGCACATTTTGAGACCGTCTCTCTTGAAACTCTGTCTAAGTTGGTTTCGGCTTCTAAACCTACCACCTTCCTCCACCCTAACCAGCTAAACTTTTTAAAAGATCTATGGCCATTGCTGGGACCTACAATGTTGAATACTGTTAACTTGCCTGTTATGACTAGTAAGAACGCAGTGTGTCTCTTTTAATAATACTACACCACTATTCTCTGAGGTGAAATATGGTGTACCTCAGGGCTCCGTTCTTGGTCCTCTGCTGTTCTCCCTGTTGCACCTCTGGGCTAAGATATTCATGGAATTATTTCCCACTGATACGCTGATGACACACAGCTGTATGTGGCTATAAAGGTGGAGCACTGATTAAAAATTATGAAATTAGAGCCTATAAAGCGGAGGAGTGATCACAAATTATTAAATTAGAGGCCTTCCTGTCTGCAGAAAAACTGAAAAACTGGATGTCAAATAATTTCTTGCTCCTAAATTCAAACAAAACTGAGATGCTGGTCATTGGCTCTGCTTCACATAGACATCAGTACAGTATATCTTTAGATAAATGTGTGATATCCCAGAGTTCAATAGTTGGCGTGCATCTTGGCATCATGTTTGATTCAACTCTTGACCATTGAAGACATCACAAAGATTGTTTTCTTTCACCAATGCAACACTGCTAAAATCAGGTCGTCTCTATCCAGGGCTGACGTGGAGGTCCTAATCCAAGCCTTTGTATTATTCACACTATTATTGTAATGTTTTGCTATCTGGTCTGCCTCGTTCTAGTACTGGAAGTCTGCAGCAAGAATCTTAACTAAAGCTAGAAAATTTGACCATATCACACCAGATTTAGGTTCATTACATTGGCTCCTGATCCCTGTCAGATCAGACTTTAAAGTGCTTCTGATGACCCATAAAATTGTAAATGGCCTCGCTCCTTCCTACTTGTCTGATCTAGTTAAACCTTATACTCCAATCAGGACTCACCATTCTCAGAATACAGGGCTATGGAATATCGACCCTATAGATATCAGACAGTCTGATTCTGTGGAGGTCTTTAAGCCAAACAATTAGTTAGCCGGTGGGTTAGTCTCAGTGTCAATGTATAATTTTTAGCCTTTAAGTCTAGAAGTCCTGCCGACGACAGTATTATTAATTTTAAGCTATTGCCTCTCAATTACCCCACCCTCCTTTTACTCAGGCTTCTCTGTGCTGGATCATCAACCATTCTGTGATCTCTCCCAGCCTCTCCAGCTGGTGGTGCCTCATTCCACATGACAGACCTGGACCTCCATCCTTCAGGAGGCTTAGCCTCTATAAAAAAATACTTCAATCCAAAGGGGCTTTTGGCAAGGGTAACATGCATTTATATTACTAAGCAACAATGATTGAAACCTCTCTCAAGATTCCATAGTGGAGAGGTCATGTTGCTCTGGCTCCATCTGTTTGGTATGGAGAGGAGGTCATGTTGCTCTGGCTCCACCTGTTTGGTATGGAGAGGAGGTCATGTTGCTCTGGCTCCATCTGTTTGGTATGGAGAGGAGGTTGTGTTGCTCTGGCTCTACCTGTTTGGTATGGAGAGGAGGTCGTGTTGCTCTGGCTCCATCTGTTTGGTATGGAGAGGAGGTCATGTTGCTCTGGCTCCATCTGTTTGGTATGGAGAGGAGGTTGTGTTGCTCTGGCTCCATCTGTTTGGTATGGAGAGAAGGTCATGTTGCTCTGGCTCCATCTGTTTGGTATGGAGAGGAGGTTGTGTTGCTCTGGCTCTACCTGTTTGGTATGGAGAGGAGGTCATGTTGCTCTGGCTCCATCTGTTTGGTATGGAGAGGAGGTTGTGTTGCTCTGGCTCCATCTGTTTGGTATGGAGAGGAGGTTGTGTTGCTCTGGCTCCATCTGTTTGGTATGGAGAGGAGGTCATGTTGCTCTGGCTCCATCTGTTTGGTATGGAGAGGAGGTTGTGTTGCTCTGGCTCTACCTGTTTGGTATGGAGAGGAGGTTGTGTTGCTCTGGCTCCATCTGTTTGGTATGGAGAGGAGGTCATGTTGCTCTGGCTCCATCTGTTTGGTATGGAGAGGAGGTCATGTTGCTCTGGCTCCATCTGTTTGGTATGGAGAGGAGGTTGTGTTGCTCTGGTTCCATCTGTTTGGTATGGAGAGGAAGTTGTGTTGCTCTGGCTCCATCTGTTTGGTATGGAGAGGAGGTTGTGTTGCTCTGGCTCTATCTGTTTGGTATGGAGAGGAGGTTGTGTTGCTCTGGCTCTATCTGTTTGGTATGGAGAGGAGGTTGTGTTGCTCTGGCTCCATCTGTTTGGTATGGAGAGGAGATCATGTTGCTCTGGCTCCATCTGTTTGGTATGGAGAGGAGGTCGTGTTGCTCTGGGTCTATCTGTTCTTGGTATGGAGAGGAGGTCGTGTTGCTCTGGGTCTATCTGTTTTGGTATGGAGAGGAGGTTGTGTTGCTCTGGCTCTGTCTGTTCTTGGCATGGAGAGGAGGTTGTGTTGCTCTAGCTCTATCTGTTTGGTATGGAGAGGAGGTTGTGTTGCTCTGGCTCTATCTGTTCTTGGCGTGGAGAGGAGGTTGTGTTGCTCTGGCTCTATCTGTTTGGTATGGAGAGGAGGTTGTGTTGCTCTGGCTCTATCTGTTCTTGGCGTGGAGAGGAGGTTGTGTTGCTCTGGCTCTATCTGTTCTTGGTATGGAGAGGAGGTTGTGTTGCTCTGGCTCTATCTGTTTGGTATGGAGAGGAGGTTGTGTTGCTCTGGCTCTATCTGTTTGGTATGGAGAGGAGATTGTGTTGCTCTGGCTCTATCTGTTCTTGGCGTGGAGAAGAGGTTGTGTTGCTGGTTCTTTCTGTTTTGCGATGCTGGGAAGATGATTGACATTATTATGGATCCACATTCTCACACAATTGTGTTCACATTATATGTTTTCATTTTTGTCATATGGATTGTCTACGTTGTATTTTCATTATGTTGTTAATCTGTACATATGACATCTATTGTCTGTCCATCCTTGAAGGGGGATCCCTCCTCTGTTTCTTCCATTTTTTTTTTCTTTTTCCCTGTGAAAAGGTTTTTTTTTTTTTTTTTTGGTTGGGGGGGTTTCCTTATCTGATGAGAGGGTTGCACTGTAAAGGACAGAGAGTGTTGTATCTTGTACAGGTTGTAAATCCCCCTGAGGCAAAATTGTGATTTGTGATTTTTGGGCTATACAAATAAAACTGACTGAAACTGAAAAAAAAACCCAAACCCTTATTGGAATTTCATATTTTCTGTATCTCTTCCTCTCTCTCTCCCTGTTTTCTTCCTCCATTGGCTTTACCCAAATTTAGAAACCAGTGAGGGCTGACTGTCATGCATATGAATAGCTCAATGTCTCACAACCAGGCTACAAATCCTCATTGTGGCTCTGGAGATAGCTTAAGCTATACAAGTAACAAAGGCAAACTCCCCGTCAACACCATTACTGTCAGTTCTTTAGTAAACAAACTCAACCTCACGCTGTTGCCAACTCCAGGGAGGTAGTGTGAACTTGTGTGTATGGGTGTACATGTGTCTTTGAATGTATATGTGGGTACATGTAGGCATACTGTGTGTGTGTATGTGTTTGCAGGCAGTGCCACAGTTTGTATGAATCTTTAATGCGTGTCTTATGACAGCAGGGCGGCCTGCTTGCAGCTTAGGATCCGTAAATTCAATATTGCTATAATATCCTACCCCGTGGCTCAGACGAGGTCTCCACTCACTGCAAACAATCCTGCCACCCCAGACAAGCCTTACACCACCTGAGCGATCTACACATAGATACACAATGTGTATGTGAACAATGCCCCCTAATGCTTTCTCATCCAGCTTCACCATGGAAACCCATCTTTAGAAGGAGCATGGGGACACGGTGTGTTTTTGTGTGCATATAAGCATCCCTCTGGACCATACCAAACAGCCGACTGTCAGAGACGATACAAAGGTGGCACAGTATTTAGGAAAAGGCCAGAGTTGCAGAAATGCAGGAACATGTGCAGGGATGCACATGCTAAAACAAAAGGCAGGTAAACTATGAACTCTAAGTCAATATAAACAACAACATTAGAGTAACATGCCACCTTCGACCTAAAGTTGGAGCTCTGGCGGGAGGTGGAGAGCTCTGCGCCTGGCAGCAATGGCAACTCTTCCGGCCAGGAGCAGAACCAGAACCAGGACTTTGAGACCCTGCTGCAGCAAAATGATAAGCTTTCTAATGGTGCATCGCTTTTGTCCATAGGGGCCGCCAAAATCAACATAAAATTAAAGTTCCTCATGGTATATTTAACTAACTCTTCTCAGTTTCATGCTCCTTGTAATCAATGTAATGGAATTTTTAATAGTAAAAATCTGTTTAAGAATTAAAAATGTTCAAAAAGGTAATTGATCCCCTTAATTGTGCTTATTAATCTAATTAAGCAGGGTGAGAGCATAAAGGTCAGTGAGATGAAATTATACAGAAGCGGCAAACACTGAACAATAAATAAACCACTTTATATGAGGGTCATATGCTGATTGGCCAATATCCACTATAAATTAAAAAAGGCAGTATTGGCATGTCAGTCACATTGTCCCTTCTCCCTTCACCCCTCCATGATTAAGGTATGCAGCTCGCTGAGTGCTTTCGAGTTGATTATAAATCATATTACTATTTGGAATTTAGACATCAGATGCGCAGAGCTGCATGGATAATTAATTCCAATCAATTACCAAATGATGGGCTTTGCATAACAATAGCACAATTATGAATAATTGTTAATATATGGTTTACTTTCAGTGGTTTATGTTGACTTGCAGTAAAAACAGCTTTGGCACTGAAATAGATCAGTATTGTGTTAGGGTGGATGACTAATGAGAAATCTGTTGCATTTTCAAAGATGCCATATTGGACTTTATAATCTGTCTCAGATTACACAGCATTACAACTGCTTAAATCTTTCCAATCAGGCAGGTTTGCAGGATTTTAAGATGAGGGTCTCTGGTCCAAACAAGGATCAGCATCTCTCAGATCTCTCCCATCCTTCAGGCTATTTTCCTGTGAACAAGGCACGTCAGAGGCTCTTAGTGGTAGACTGAAGCTATACCAGCCAACTCTGATATAATAAAAGGTGAAGCAACACCTCGCTCACTGGACTTAAAGGTGCTCTATGTGATATCTAGAGCATTAATATAGCAGCAAAAAGCTATTTGCTGTGTAAAGATATCGAGGAGTAATGTCTACCTGAGCAGAGAATGGAGTCGCTCTCGCTCTGTGTGTGTTGGAATCGGAGCTTCTTTGTGCTTTGTTAGCCAGACATGCCTTTTAGCATGTTTATGAATGCAAGCGTGGCCCACTGGCTAGCTCATGGCTGCTGCTCTGCACAGCTCTCATACGACAGCTACAGTTGATAACGCCATCCCAACCGTCATCGCCATTGCAGAAACGTAGCATCCACCCGCTGGTCCACCCCCAAGTTAACACTGTTAGCTGTGCTGAGAGCCATGCAGAGACAATAGAAATGCTCCCGATCTTGCATTTTGCACCTTTAAGAGTCTACAGCCATGTTAGCAGCTCTGTTGGGCTGTATTTTATGCTAAAGGTTAGCGTCTGCATGCTAACATGCTCGCAGTGACAATGCTAACATGCTGATGTTTAGCAGATTGTTGTGTTGTTATGCTCACCATCTTAGTTTAGCTATTTAGCATGCTAACATTTGCTAATTAGTGCTAAAAACAAAGTATAACTGAGGCTGTTAGGAATGTTATGAGTTTTGCAGCTATATGATCATAAACCACAGTACTGGACCAATTTTTACCTGATGATGGTGCTAGACATAAAAGGGAAGGGATCACCAAATATATCACTGTTCCTCTTGAGGGCAACATGAATATCTGTACCAAAATTCATGGCTATCCATCTGCTAGAGGCGTCGAGACATTTCCTGAAAACCATGAATGTCACCCAACGGGTGGTGCAAGAGGAAGTGTCAGGGGATGACCATAAGGGGTCACCCTCTTGGCATCATTTATATCTATATACTGTATCTGTATATGTCCAAAGTGCTGAACTAATCAACCAACCGCCAGACCGTTACCATCCATAATAAAAAGCTGGCAGGCTCAGTAACACTGAGGGATAGATAGTGTAAAAACAATATTAGTACAACAAGAAGTAAAAAATAAGGGCAGAGGAAGGTCAGTCTTTGAAAAATGCGGTTGCACTCATTAGACTGCACGTGTATCTGTCAGTACATGAAAGCTGAAGCACGCTGGTTTGCTCTGTATCTGACAACAAGGCTGTCACTGTCACTACGATCACCCATCCAACTGTACGCGTCCGTGTCTGTCAGCCCATGTCCTTTCGTGTGCTGTTTTGCTGTCGAACATGTCCTTGATGTTTATGAGGTTGAGATGGTCTCCTGTATCGTGTCGAGTGTCTCATCGTGAATTCAGAAAGTCGTCTCAAAGAAGTTGCTAAATATGGAAACGACAGGAATGGATACTGATTTTGGAGCCGAGCTGCACGGCTGTTTGATGTAATTAGCTGCTCACAACAAACGGGTGCCGCTTTGATGTCGTCCTGCCAGCTACTTTCACGAGACCAAAATCCACAAAGTGCAGCATTCACGTCTGTAAAGTTGTCTGTCTTCTAAAGTGACTGAGCTTAAGCTGTGGGCTGAGTTCAGTCCTATAAGTCAGCGAAGGCTGAGACAGTTTCATAATGCAGCTGATCTGCTTTCAGTCCCACCCAGTAATTTCACTCTTCAAGAGACGCATATCTTAGCAGCGCATGAAAAATGCAAAATATGTTAGAGGACCCTAATAAGCAGAAAAAAATTGAATCATAATAATACACTTCATTACTCCATTCTCAGGACATAAAATATGCAGGGAGGCACTAATTTGTTATCAGGTTAATTATCTGTGTTTCAGAGTTGCTGAGGCGTTCACTTTCCCAGATTAATGAATTATGACTCTTATTTACTCTGGCTGGCTGATTTCTCCAGTGTCAGAGTGAAGCACAGAGCCGCCGGGGTCTGATGGAAGAGGAAAACCTAAACAGGAAATAGTTTAAAAGAGGATACGAGACAGCTCCGTGAACTCCAGCTTCTAAAGCATCCTCCAAAAAGAAAGAATTGTTATGTCAGCCACACAGCACACTGGTGAAAACCGACTCCATCCTTCTGTCATTTGTGAGACGCTATTGTCTGTATCTCAACTTCCCTTAAAGCCTCTCGCAGTTTAAGTTGCCAACATTTTGCTAATAGTCAGTGCAGACAGTGGATTGACATGTGAAGCCATTGTTGAAGACTTTGACCAACTTTGGATGTGAGTCATGTATTGGATGTTACCTTCATCCAGCCTTACGCTGGAGACACACCAAGCAGTGGCTCGCCGCAATAATTACATGTTTCAGCTGGGAAGAAATTTTTTGTAGTAAAGGTCAACATGTCACAGGAGCCAGAGGACTGGCTGCAGGTATTCTTGGCTACAAAAGATAAACTATTCTCAGCTTTTAGTTTGGGTCCACCTCGTCACAGAATAAGACGGCTCTGTTCGCCACAGGCTGAACTTCGCTACTGCTTGGTGTGTTTCCAGCATTACAGAAACTGCAATGAAACGATATATTTTTATGGATGCTTGAAACATTGTCTCATTTCATACCATGGAAGGTCACGATTTTGGGTCACGATTTTGTCAGCAACATGCTCACGATGAAATGTTGATGTTAAGCAGGTATATTGTTTGCTATGGTCACCATCCAATTAACATTTTCTTGTTGTTGGCATTAAACACAAAATACAGCTGAGGCTGATGGGAATATTATTAGTGTTGCAGGTATTTGGTCAATACCATTATTTCATGGTGATCTCTCCAGTAGTTTGGTCATTGTCATTTGGACATTTAATTTAAAGCCACACATTTGTGCCAGTCCAGGTGGGCGATATTTCACAGGATAAGTGAAAACTGACCTGTTGGTGGTGTTAGAGGAAAAGTCTGGGGTACACCAAAATCAGTTGGATTCCTGCCAGTGGGCAGCCTCTGGGTCTGAGAAGTGAAGCTAATGCTGAAGCGCCTTAAACCTGCATAATCTCTAATATCCAGCAAGGGGCGAGTCCTCTGGTTGCATAAAGAAGTCTGATTGTATAGAAGTCTATGAGAAAATGAGCCTACTTCTCACTTGATTATCACCTCATTAAACATCGTAAACATGAGTTTATGGTCTCAATCTCTAGTTTCAAGTCTTCTTCAATACAGCATGATGTTCATTTAGTAAATAATGGTCCCATTTAGAGTTAAATAGACCATAAAGGAGGGGATGCTTTAGAGTGTGGCTACCTTGTGATTGACAGGTCACTACCTCGGTGTTATCCACGTTTTTGTCTTACAACTTTAACCCTTTCACAGTGTGTTTTTAGTTCATGAACATTGATTGTAACATTTCGGTCACCTAAAAATGTCTTAGTCAGCATTCGGTTGTACGTAGCTCCACCCTCTTGTGTCACTTCTTGTTGCAACAAACCAAGATGGTGACAGACAAAATGTTGAACACAAGGCTTCCAAACGGCACAAACCAATGGCTGATGTCATGGTGACTTCACTGCTTATATACAGTCTATAATTCATTTTCTTTCAAAGTTAATGGTGATAATATCATTTCATAGAGCTTGACATTTGACATTGACAGCTTCTGCAGTCATCCAGTGTCTCTTTACTGTAAAAGTCCTGATGGATTGCACCACTTCCTGATAGACGGAGTAAGTATTATCATCAGAGTCGTACAGTAGTGTAATGTTATTCAAACATGTTTTGATTGTTTCCCGGTGGAAAATGCAGCTAATGCATAATTAATGCCACACAGGTCAAGGTGCATCATTACCTGCCCCAGGCTTTTTATTTTATACTGTGATATGAATTTGGCTTCTGCCAAATACTGTTTACTGTGAAGGGGAAAAAGACAATTTGGGAACCTTTTCAAGTTTTATTCACTGTAATTGTGTGAGCTTTGAGAGTCCCTGAAGAGGAACAACTCTGGAGAGTGTAAGAAGCCATAACCAAAGGTGAAGGCTCTCTTAATATTTAAGGGACTATTGTTTTATTTGTATTGTTTGTACATAACCGTTTCCTCTTATACTAATGTTTCTAGATTGTGGACGAGATATAATCCTAAAAACAGCATGTGTGGGTTTTAAAAATTTAGTGAGTTTTATTCCTTATGAGACATTTTGTCCCAAATATTTTCCCTGAGAAAAGTCTGTGTTGTTCTGTGACAGCGACTCATGCTGGCTTACCGTTCACATCGCCCAGGTGGAAGTATCCATCGACCAGTGAGGCTCCACTGTTGAAGTGCTGGGTCATGTGGTCCAGCCAGTTGGCCTCGACGCCTTTGACCCCCTCGTCACAGTTTTGAACGCGCAGTGGCACCTTGACAGTGTAGTACTTCACCTGGCCCTCTCGGACTGGTGGGTGGTTGTACAAAGCGAGAAGTTCCACCCCTGTTGAGACACGACAGAAAACGAAACCCCCGCCTTTGATTTAACTCAGTATGGGTTTGACAATACAGATGTAGCCTCTTTGGAAGAACTGCATGATTACTGAACTAGTGCTGTACATTGGCCACAATCCAAAGTGCAATTTGGCACTGTCTGTTGTACACTTTTCCTCCTCAGCTGCCAGAAGTTATAAGAAATGGCCCAGTAAATGGTTGGCTGGGAGTCAGCTTTGGTTTGAAATATATAACGTTTGTTGCAATGCAAACAGCTATCTGCAGCTCCAAATTGTGAATCACTTCTTAACACTATTTAAAGACTTCTTGATTTTGGAGAACTTACTTTCCTGTGACTTTACAATGCTCACCACACAACCACAGTGTTAGCAACATGGCGATAACCAATTGGAAGGACATTTATTCCCTATGAGATAAGCAAACAAGGAAACTCGGCCAATGTTAGGACAGTCAAAGAGCTTCTCGGCCAAGAAAAGTTGGCCACAGTGTTACTCGTCATCAACAGCAAAAATAACAATTTGTGAGCTTTCTTGATCTCAAACCAGTTTTCTTGTCCTGTTAAAAAATGTGTCACTGTAGGAGATAAAAAATAAATTCTCCAAAAAAAAGACTGCTCGGACTGGACAGTTTTGATGGGTCCTTGGAAACCGATATGAAAGCTGAGCTCAAGAAATTGGTCATAGAAGAAAAGGGCAACATTGACATGTAAATTATTTCACTAAAAGTGGACACACTTAAAGCTGCAGTGCATAGAATTGGACCATATATGATTTAAAAAGTTATCTTTATAAATCATTATGAATTAGAAATCAGTGGATCCTGACAGTAGTGCATAAGAGGTAATCTGAAAAAATCATGTGCCTGTGTCCTTCAGTGCTCCTAATGGCATCTGCAAGATTTCACAGACCAGAGGAAAACGTTCAAACAGTCAAACTAGGCAGCGCTGGTCAAATATGAATCAATATTATGTTATTGTAATGACTATTACTCAACTCGAATATTTTCATAAATATCTTGTAGTTACTGTTAAGCTATAAAATGAGAACATTTGTGACCCTGCAGCCATGTTGAGATCAGTTGAAGAAATACCAAGCACCGCCCACCAGCCGGAGCAAACGTTCTCATTTCTCAAACTCAGAGGCTTGTCACTTAAAGAAGAATAGCTGGTCCACCTTAACAGCCCACCTTAACAGAGTCTGAGCTGCTGTTGCAAGATACAGGAGGTTGGCTCCGGTTAGCTGAGGAGTTGGAGCATTTTTTAAGGGACAGTTAAGCTACACACACACTGCTAAAGCAACATTCACAGCTATAACACTACAAACAACCCCACAGTCACTGCCGCCACACACACACGGTCTATTGGACACTTGCTATAATTACTCCGAGCTGACAGACCGTATGTGTGTGACAACGGGAAGCATGAAGCCACCAGCAGCGCTACAGCTGTGAATGTAGCACAGACACAGTGTAGCCAGGCAGATGCACAGTTGACAACCTAACAGCTAAACTAAATAACGACAATCCACACAACGTCATGGCTGCTACAGTAACTCAGCTGCAGCTGGTGATCAATGATGGATTCAACCTGTTTGTGCATCGGTTTACTGTTGCAGCCGGGTGGCTTGTTAGGCGCAAAAAATTACACCGCCACATGAGAACCACTAATCTTTTCAGTTAATTAAAGGTTAAAAATGGTCGGCTATCGGTTAAACAAACAAAAAAAATTGCATCCATAACTGTCATGTATTCTATTCATTAGCTACCAACAGTATATCTCAGTATGTCAAGATCTTGGACAATTTTTTGATCTTGTCACTCTTGATTTTCTTGTATCTAATGATTATACAATACATATCTGATTATGTACTTATGTGAAACTTGTGTTCGTTAGTTATAAGACTTTTTGTATCATGTGAAGATGTATGTGCTGCATTCTGCAGATGTTTTACATTAATTTCTGGGGTCTCGTAAGCTCATGCGGATATGAGAAATGTATACTATAATCCAAACTTTGACATCATTATATATCATGAACAAAAATTCCACCTGGCAGGTGCAAAGTAATGTAATGTGTGTAAAGAAATGAAAAAGTAATACAAGATTAGATTAGCCCTGACTCATAAATATGCAGAAAATCGTTTCTAAGACTGCTGCCTCTCTTTTCACTTGGTTATTTTTCAACTACAAACATGAAGTGAATCAAAAGCAAATTGGTCATATTCATGCTACAAGTCACCCTCATTTTCCTTTTAATGTTTTCCAGAATTGATGTTATGCTGATGTTGAACTTAAAAGGGACCATTTCATTGTAACTGAGTTAATTCATCGTATAACCTTGAATAATGCATTAAAAGCTCTCCAGCTAGCTGTTGTTTACATCAAGCAAAAATATACATAATGCAGTGGGCCTCAGGAGGAGGAAAAACGCTTGGATATTTGCCCACAGTACGAATGTCATTGTACCTTGCTCATATCATACTAAATCAAAGCGGAAAGAGTTTTATTTGTTGTGATGAGAGTGAGTGAAATATTTGCTCTGCTTGGCTTTGAAAAAAACCTCAAAAACGCTGAGATGTGAGCGGGGTTCGGATCGGGCAGAAAGCAATTCAAATCGAGTCTGGTAACATTTTCCCCTTTCTTTGGAATGCAAATGTCGGACTGTCATTCCACAAGTGAACCAGATGGATGAGCAGAATGTGCGGCACTGACACCCACCCGTCCACCCACACACACACTTTGACGTGGGGGGGTGGTGATGCCGATGGCAGCGGGGGGAGTCATGGCTCAGTCGCTTTGGTTCCTCCGTCCATCCATCCGTCCGGCAGACACCCAGGAAGAATGAATCATTTATAACCATTTCTTGTCTGGCTCGTCTGACTGATGTGACAGCTGGCCACCAAATTCCCTAAATCTTGTCATTGCCACTCTCGAGAAAAGCAGAATATTCGCACACCCGCCCTTCGTTTCCCCCTATGTTACCCATGCTACAACGAGGACAATATGGCAAACAAATCTTGGATGACACACAACAGCCAAATGACTTCCCATTCAACATGCCTCCAACCTGCCAAAACAACACATTTCCTCACTGTGAATGATTCTGTAGTGATCTGTATCGTATAAACTTGTTTATGTGCACAAGCCTGAGATGACGCATCGCTACCGTTTGTCCCGTGAATCCTCTCTGTATGTCAGTGAGCTTCAGGCAGATCATGAAGAAGACTGCTTTTGAGAAAGTGTGTCATGTATACTAACGGATTTAAAGCTTTGGGTCACGGCTCTTATTTTCTGTAATTAGATGAGTAACAACAGTAAACCATATTGGACACAGAATGATTGCTACTGACGGGACTGTTATGGACAGAGGTCAGATTTGTTCCATTTATAACAGCTTGACAGAAAATAACAGCCACTAGCAACAAACATGCAGCTTGGCCTCTGTTCTTCTCACAATATTAGATGTTTTCTCTGGAACAGCTGAGAGTTTTTCATGCATTATATTTCATTACAGTCTAATTACGCTGTGATTATGGCACCAGGGCGACCGTAATTCAGACGGAGGGGTAGGCAGCTAATTTTCTAACCTTGATTTGCTCAGGAAAAACTTTCTGGGTCTGTAAACATCTTTTCAGCTGCGCTCTGTTCACAGGTGATATTGTATACTGCTTGCTGATATCCATCACTGTGGACTGCAGGATAATAGTAAGTCAAACCGGAGCCGTGCTTTCGCCTAACACTCTTGAGTATTCCAGAAATGATTTTGATAGAAATCTGTGGGGCTGCCCTCGAAACGTCCATGATTCAAATAATCAGTCAGCAAGTACCTGAGTGCGCTCGCATTTTGTCAGTCAAATCACTACCTGTTTTTCTTCTCTGGCTGCACGATTTTACACAAATCTTCATTCAGGTACTGTCTCTCTCTGTGCAGACTTTTCGCAGCTGAAAGGCACTGCAAGTCAGTACATTCAAATTACTGGAAATCACTTGCTTTTCAAAAACAACATCCTGTCCTGTCTGAAGGTGGGCTGTGAATGACTAGTTGCATCGCTGCTATGGGAAAAAAAAACAAACACAAAAACATTTTGTTTTCCAGCTGGAAGTTGCAGTGTTGAATGTCAAAGCGGCTGACATGATAACGGCTTAACATGAATTTGATTTAATGACAATACTTTCTTTAACGCATTTATGCAACTTGCGATTTTTAGGTTGTAGTGGGCTCAGTTTTAAAGCTGGAGTGAAGATACTGGCATCATATGAAACAAGAAAAGCCAAGGAATCCATTGGTAGCAACAATCTCACACTAGCTTGTTGAGACGGAGGCTAAATAATAAACTTGCACTAAATTTTTTTTCGAGGAAAAACTGCCATGGTTATTTTCAAAGGGGACCGTTGACCTCTGACCTCAAGATATGTGAATGTAAATGGGTTCTCTGGGTCCCAATGAATCTCCCCTTTACAGACATGCCCACTTTATGATAGTTCCAGTCAGTTTGGATCAAGTCATAGTCAAGTCAGCACTCTGACACACTGACAGCTGTTGTTGCCTGCTGGGCTGCAGTTTGACATGTTATCATTTGAGCATTTTTTTAATGCAGAACCTGGGAGGGTTTCTGGACAATATCTGTCATTGCTTTGTGATGTTAGTTTCCAATAATAAGTATATACATATTTTTTCATAAAGCAGTACATTTTCCACTCCCATGTTGATAAGTGTACTAAATACTTGACAAATTTCCCAAAAAATGTGTGACTAATTAGCAATTAATCATGATAAACTATGGACAATCATATGATTAACCGTGAGCAAATATTTTAATGGCTCAAAAGCCCTAATTTTTTTTTTTTAATTTCAAATGGGAGCCAATGGTTGCTGCCACTTTGATTTGCATTCTTCAGTGTGTTTCAGCCACAAACTATCTGATAATTGCTTTTGTAGCATTCATTTATACAACAAAACTGACCCCTTCCCTGAGTGCTGCCTCTCGAGCGCAGACTGGCCAATCATATGTTTAGCGCCGGCCAGCTTTGCCCGGGGTCTGACTGCTGAACGGCTGTCCTCCGTAGACTCTCGTGGAGCTGTTTCAGATTTTCTTCATTGGTTTTGTGGATTTCGAGCTAGTCATGGTTAAATATTGTGGCATAGTGAGATATACATTTTTAAAATCTTCCATATCAAAACCTGTGGTGCTAACATTAGCAGATTATGTTGGCACATTAGCATTAGCGCTGTGCTACACTAGCTACTGATGGTATACTGACTGTAAACACGTGCTGCTTTTGCTTTTTAATCATTGCAAGTTAACAGTGAATAAAGACCTACTTTGCTTTATAGGAACAGTGTTGTTTCTCAATTGCCAGGTGACGGTGGTTCACTTTTACACGGTGGTCTGTGGGCTTTAGCGTCTATCCTGAAAACCTGTTTTTGCTGCTGAATCCTGGATATGTCCTTCCAATGCATATCATAGATCTTTATGTCTGCTTCTGTCTGAAATTGCTTTTTTGTTTTTCCAAACATTAAATGATATTTATGCAGGGAGTGCAGTTAGTGACAGTATGGGCTTTATGGTTGCCCTGACAGCTTGATGAGTAGCAGCGGGGGATGAGGCTTAGCAAAGGGTCAATTGTGGCTCAGAATTCATAAAATGATATTAAAAATGACTGTAGTATGATTATATGATTACAGTAAGGGATGATAAACAGATTGCATACCTCATCCCTTCCCCCTGTGTAATTTTACCAGCCAGGACTGAAAACCAGTGCCCACCAGTTATATGTTCACTGTGACTATGACAAGCTTGAGACGCTACAGAAACATGTTGTGAACAAGGTTAAGGTTCTCTGATCTATAACAAACTCCATTAGCAACCAACATAAATCTCTGAACGAGACTGTTTCCAATCTCCCCGTCACCTTGTACTACAGTGGCCTGTAAGTGACAGCAGCAAACATTACTGTAAAATAGAAACAGAGCAGAGATCTGCTGGAGAGGAAACAGTGGTAATAATAGTACAGCGTCATTTGCTTTTTGGCTGTGTAACAAGAACAAGATTTGAAAGCCAGACGCTGTCCTAATCAATAACTTTACTAATGTTTCGGGCAATTATTGTGCTCATTTTTTATTATAGGGCAGTAAAATCTTACATAATGCCCCAATAATTTGATATTTATAGCAAAACCTGCAAATCACACACAGACAGACTCACCAAAGAGTGCGAATCAGAGAGACTTTTGATCATTGCACAAATGAATCACATCAACAGACAACTGCTAAACCTTTCACAATAAAGTCTGTGCAGCCAGCCTGGCTCTTGTTGTCCCCGGCAGTCCGACTAACAAGAAAATGAGCACAGGAGTGTTGTTAGGACGTTGAAAGCTTGTTGCTTCAAAGGCTTATCTGTTGGCAGCCCGGCTGTCCAAATGACAAGGTCGACGGCAGTAACCCTGCAAGTGATCTTAGCAGCGTGGCTTTCCGACCTAACATGTCATCATTTCAACGTCTGTTTCTTTCATTTGAGAAGCTGGACACTGATCCCATCAGAGCAGAGATAACACTGATCTCAAGGGGAAAACTGGGCAGCTGAAAACTCTCCCTCTGCACGTAGACTAAGATCATTTCAGACTGATGTTCCTCAGGATTACAGCTATGATAAAGCTTTTAATCTAAGCTCTTTACTTCATTTTATGCCGTTTGTTTAAAGCTCGTTTTATGCATTTGTAGCTTTGGTGAACTTCTACCGTGACAAGAAACTCAGACTAGCTTGTCACATAAGAGGATAAATAACCCTGCAAACTTACACTAAATTTTGGCAAGGAAAAACTGTCATGGCCATTTTCAAAGGGGTCCCTTGAACTGAAAATGGGTTCTCTGGGTCCCCACCAGTCTCCCCTTTACAGACATGCCCACTTTATGACAATCACAGTCAGTCTGGATCAAGTCATTGTCAAGTCAGCACTCTGACACACTGACAGCTGTTGTTGCCTGTTGAGCTGCAGTTTCCCATGTTATCATTTGAGCATATTTTTTAAGTTAATTGTAGTACCTGAGAGGTGTCTGGACAATATTTGTCATTATTTTTTGTTGATTTACATTAATAAATATACATATATACGCGCATAAAGCACGCATAAAGCATGCATAAAGCACGCATAAAGCAGCAAATTCGCCCACTCCCATGTTGATGAGAATATTAAATATGTGGCAAATCAATTTAAGGTAGATTTTGAACAGATAAAAAAATGTGTGATTAGCCAATTAATTTGCGATTAATCCCAATTAAATATTAGAATTGACTGACAGCCCTAATTTATATACTACTGATTTGCATATAGGTAATGTTTCTCAGATCCAGAAAAGGTGACTTTGTTGTAGTGCACCAAAGTTGTGGGGAAGAGCTGAGGTAGGGCTGAAAAAGTGATAAAATATGGTAAAATATAAATGTTTCGTCAGTATCTTCAGAAAAAAATATCCAGGTGGCATTTAATTCCCTACAAAACGTTTTTGCTCATGCAAATGAGTTGCATCTGACAGGAGACACAGGGCTGTCTTATCCAGACATAATTGTACAGCTGTCTCTACCATGTTGTATTTTATGTTCAGTCCTTACACCAGAATCCCTTTCCTTCAAACCATTCAAGCATTTGAGTCTCCAAACTTATGGGCTCAGTTTCTATGCAGAGCTCCAGTCTCAGGGATGGTGATCATCGTTAAGCCACAGCTCCACTGCCAACACTTGCACAGCGTTCACCTCGAGATCTGAGGATTAGCGAGGACAAGCCAGCAGTAGCCGAGACTCTTGGGCCTCCTCGGCAGACTGGGCATTAGTAGAGAGAAGGACATGGGAGCTTGGCATGCTCCCCGTGCCACCCCGGCTGGACGCTACACCAGCGCTGCTGGCGTTGTCGCAGGGATTCGGGGGGATGAAGGTGGGGGTAGAGAGAGAGCTGTGAAGCTGAGGGAGGTAGAGGACGAGGCAGTGGGGGATTATCTCACTGCAAAATGCACTGTAGGAAGGCCCAGATGGACCAGTAGGCTGTGGTCTGCTGTGATGCCAAGTGTGTGTTTCTGCACACATAAAGACACGCAAACAAAAGCACAAAGTACAGTATGTGCACACCAAAGAGTACATTCATTATGCAACACCCAGGATTAGGTGCTTTGAACCTAATCGCTTTGTACACTGTACATACAAACACTGCATACAGTATATACACAAACATACAGACGGCAACACTCCCACTGGGATGTGTGTCCAATGCACAGTTTGCACCGACACATATCACAAATAGGTTCTGTGAGAGATGGAGAGACTGTAGGAGGGGGTGATAGTGGTGGGAGTCTCCATCTGTCAGCCCTAAATGCTCAAATAAAGCCCAAAACTATAACTGTCTGTGCTAATTTCAACAGCACTCCCAGAAAAGGGGGCTACCATGAATAACTCAGAGAGGTGTACTGTAGCTACGTATGCCTCACTTTCTGCGAAGACAGAAAAGCGAGCCGTGAAACGTGCAGTTTCCGAAAAACCTGGCAAAACCGCAGTGGTGAATTTCAGATTTCGGCTAAGTGTGAGAGCGAATTTGTATGCGCCGCAGCTATAAGATGACTCCCTTTGTGTAGCGGATAGAGAGGATTATATCCCAAGGCAGCACATTGTTGTGTAACATTGAGGCAATACCAAGAAATGACACCTCCACAGTTGCCAAGTGTTTCAAGAGGGATCTGCGGCGTCACGCTGTTCTTTAGTTGAACAGCCAAAAGGTGCAGCTTCAAATGAAACCGCAACACAAATTTACACAGATATCCAGAGTGATATTGGCTCAAGATTAGAAGCTGCCAGTTTGAGTATCTGTGAATGTGAGACAAGAAGCCACCGTTAACAGTGGATGCCCCTCAGAGCAGGATTTAATCCCCGACTGCTTCAGCTGCTCTGAGGGAGCTCACAGGTGTGAATGTCTAGAAACATGCAGAATGAAAACCATCATTTTGGACTTGATTAATGCTAAAACAACATTCAGCTTATGTCCATGAATGATGCAAAAACCAGCTTCGTCAACACTGGGCCTTTCACAGTTTTGACCTTTAATTACCTTTCTTTAGTTATCATCCCTCATTAGCCCTCTCTGTGTAATTTGTCAGCATGGCTGTGTGGTGGGTCTCGTGTCATTTGGGCTTGTCAAGATTTAAAGATTTGGAAAGTTCCTAAATTTTGACATTTAATTACAGAGACCCTGTTGGGCCAATTAGTGTAATTTCCTTTAAAGGCTCTGTTCACGCAAATAACAAGATTTTTTTTTTCCCCCCCCCCCCCTGTTATTTTTCCCTACAAATATTTTTTATTTTTTTCCCCCCCCTTTTTGAATTTTCTCCCCCCCCCCAGTGCAATGGCGGCAAACAGAATTTTTTTTTTGGTGATCAGAAACCGTCATAGTATAAAGAACACACCAGAAATACACCGTTTTAGTATAGGTGAAACACATAATGCACAACATAGCACATTTTTACTAAATGCAAAAAATGGGATGTTTTTTGCCCCAAACTGCATGTGATTATCATAATACAACCCATAGAACCTATTTTCACTCACACATCTTGAGGTCAGAGGTCAAGGGACCCCTTTAAAATGGCCATGCTAGTTTTTCCTTGCCAAAATTTAGCGTATATTTGGAGCAATATTTAGCCTCCTTTGCAACAACATGGTTGGTACCAATGGATTCTGTAGGTTTTCTAGTTTCATATGATGCCAGTACCTTCAACTTTCAGAGGCTGAGCCCAACCTCTGAGAGACATGTAATAGTGGCTGCGTTGGATTTTTAAAGAGGTTAATAGAAAATCAGTACAGTATTTTAGAGCATTGGTACAGTATCACAAAACATAATGCACAGTTTTCATGTAAATCAATATTTTCTTACACTCCTGTTGATTCTAAACATGCACATACATTTATATACGTGTATGTGTCCGTACAGGTATAATCATATCTGTTTTATTTTTTATTCAATAGGTCTGACCCAAATACATCATGGCTTTAATCGTTGCCATGGCAATCGACCTCCAAATCAGTATTCAAATGCTTTGAATACCTTTGAATATTTCTCATCAAAGAACTATTTTGATAATTGATGAATCTAGGGATGCACCGATACCGGATCGGATATCAGGCAGATACTGACTCAGATATTTGGATCAGGTATTGTTGACAATAGGGCCGATCTATTTGATTCAGTTCTATGTTTATATACTATGTACTGTACATTTACATTGGAATTTTAATTCCATTGTTCTGACCCATTTGTTGCTGCATCAAAAGGGGTTTCCTTTTGAATTGTAAGTCCTGTTTATTTAGAAGATTTCTTTTTTACTCACTTGTTGGTGTATGATGTATTACTTTAATAATAAATAACAATATAGCAAATTTCTATCTGTGTGTTTATTTGTTGAAGTTCTGAAGCCCAAAGACATGATATTTGGGAGAGCCCTATTATTCAGTGTAACTGCAGCACATGGGATGTTTCCATTTCTGAACATGAGTCATCCAAAAAAAAAATTGTGTCAACACCAAATTCACTACGTTATTCATCTACTGTTGCAATTACTTTGTCTCCACTCTCTCCCCCCAGAGTCATTCATTTTTCACAGCATGTAAGAACTTTACAGCCCTAATTTGCATGTTTTTTTTGCGTATCACACCAATTTCCTTTGTCTGAGTTTATGATGGCAACCATAGAGACCACTCACCGTCGCCCCTCCGCAGGCGGTATCTAGGCCTCTCCTTTGCATCTCTGTCACTGCCTTTGTTGTTATTGTGACACGGCGACACCTCCTCCGTCAGCTCCTCTCCTCACTGTGCTCCAGATCTGCCTCCGGTATCGGAGACGCCACAGGTGAGACTGCGCCCTGGCTGCCCTCCACCCAGCTCCCTGAATGGTTCCCAGTGTTCTCACTTTGACTCTTCTCCCCGCCCGGCGCTCCTTCCCCGGCCTCCTCATTCCCCTCTTTGTCCGCTGCGTCAGCTTGAGCTCCGGGTGCTGCATGGTTTCTGGGGCTTGAGGGGTCCGACGGGCTACAGCTGCCCAGGGAACCGAGCACAGAACTGGGGCTGGAGTGTAGGGAAAGGGAGGGCGTGTCTGGTTGTCGGATCCTGGTGCATGGGGCTCCATAGGGTTCCTGGACAAATCCCACGAACATCACCCCCTGATCAGCAGCATCCTGGATCTGCTGTTGAGAGCATGAGCAACAGCAACAACAGAAAGTTAGAATGATGACAAGAAATGCTACAAAAAGTGATGATTTTGATTAGATGGGAGCCAGTTTGACAGTTTGATTTAAAGGAATACTTCACCCACAGAAGTGTCATTTGTATATCAGTTATTCTCCCTGTTACCTTGAAATTTTGACGAAATCTTTTTTTTTTGTCACATTTCTCTACAGTAAACAAACAATAAATGGAGAAAAGTGTTGATAAATTGAAATAACTGGCGGCTGCATCAACAGCAAAACTTTATCAAAACATCTTCTGACAAACAGCTCATGAAGTATAATCCAAGTCTCATTTATCTAGTCATATGCTCTCTGCTTCCAAACACATGTATCTTCACTCAAACCGTCCTATTTAAAACACTAAGCCATGGGCCAGTCCCAGGCACATGGCGGCTGCGTTACCTCACGGCTGGTGATTCACATGTCTGTTGTTCATACCAGCTGTGTGTTAGCTGCGTGTTAGCTGCGTGTTAGCTGCGTGTTAGCTGCGTGTTAGCTGCGTGTTAGCTGCTGCAGTTTGACTTTCATAATGGCCATTTCATATCATTATAAATGTATATGTGTCATGTATATTTATTTTAGACAGAAAGGTCAAGAAAGGTGTTCTCATTTGTAAATAATAGTAATAATCCACAATTAAAATCCTGTACTATGTTCATTCATGGAGCCCTGCAAATCACTGCATGTTCTACAACACTGTTCTGCACTTATTTCAAATTAAAAGCCTTTTGTTAACAAATGCAGGAGTTCTGACTATAGAAAAAAAAATCTTGAGGGGTTTTATTTTGAAATGAAAGCAGGAAGTGTTGATTTAAAAATAAATCTTGATATTTCCTACAGATATAGACAGTGAAAATGTAGTAATGTTGCTGATATGAAGTCAATATACAGTCAGAAGGTCACCTTCACTGTCTGTGCCATATTCTACAGATATAGACTTTGAATATGTAGTTTTTGCTGATATGATGTCAGTATACAGTCAACAGATCTCTTTCACTGTTGCGCAGACACGCGTCTCATGTGGACAGTGTGGCAGCTCTAACCCCATAACATGGACAACGAAATGAAAAACAGCAGGAAACGCAGCCGCTACGCGCTCGTCACGCAGCCGGTCTGGCTGTACCGTAACACATAAACAGTCTCATCGCACAGGCGCGCTACTTGTCTGTGTGAGTCTCAAGTGAGGACATGACTTTAAACACAATAAATTGCCTTTTTGTGTCACATATACGTTTGTTTATTTTCACTGAGTTAATAAAGTATTATGTTGAATATAAATCTAAGAGAACAATAATCAATAATGACATCAATCAGTAATTCATTTGCATGTTTGTTTTGATTTTGCTGTTAACAACGCATTTAAGTTAAATTTAAATATATTTCTATTTCTAACATTTGGTCCCTAAAAAGCTAGAACCGGCCCTGATGGCTGCTGGTACGTCCTAAAATTGGAGGAGCTGCTTTGGAGTTTTGACTTCTCATAGTTAATGTAACGTCTTCAGCTCACGCACTGTAAATGTAAATGTTGGCTGCTGACTGGTTGGTTACCTGTAACGTTACTGTCAACATCAAACAGTCAAAGTTAGAATTTAAGGTAACGCAAGGAGGGATTTATATACAAATGGTTATTTTGTAGATGAAGTAAACAAAAAGGCTGAACAATCTGCTTCCGGGATCTCAAATGTGATAATTTCCCAGTAAATTGATAGTAACTTTTTGTTGCATGGACAAAACAACCTAGCTGAAATTTACAGACTAAACGATTTATCAAATCAAGAAAGTGATTGGCAGACTAAACAATGGTAAAAGTAATCATTAGTTGCAGCCTTACACTTGATTGCATGTAGGCTACTGTTGGAGTTTTGGGATGTGAAGTAGCTCTTGCACTCATTAGTTTTCGGTCAGTAAATTCAGGATGTAAAATAAGACCAACCCATGAAGCAGAAAATGTACAACAAGTTACTCCCCAAGAGATCTCAACCTGCATTCAAACTTTAAGCATTAGTTTGAAATCAGTTATCTTGAAATGTAATTGTTCTTCCTATAATACTTTTCATGAGTCTGGGGATGTTAATAATTAACCATTTAACTGTTAAGCGACGTTAAGCATTTTACCGATTAACACAATCAGTTAAATAGTTAAAAGAAATGTTAATAATTCATTAAAAAGTTGAGGAGCGGCTTGTCACTTTAAGGAGGAAAGCTGGTCCACCTTAAGAAAGAGCCGGCTTAGATACAGGAAGTTGTAGCTTGTAGCCTCGTAGCATTTATTCACCGACAAACTGTACACACACTGTCTGCTACAGCTACGTTCACAGGTATAACACCACCAACAAACCCACACTCACCGCCACACACACACACACGGTCTGTCGGAAACCAAAGTTACGCTACAGCGGGCACAAAACCACCAGCAACGCTAGCAGCTAACAGCTGCTAACGTAGCACAAATACACACAGTGTTTGTCAGACAATCGCTATTGTTAATCTGGTGAACCTGCTAAACTGAACTAAATGTGCAGTGGAGACTTTTACAGGGAAAGTGGCTGCATGTCTGCAACACTACACACAACACTGTGACTGCTAACACTCCCAGACAATGAACTGGAGACGGTGAACGCAGCATTGTCGCTGCTGTAGTAAATTTCTGGACAATGAAGTGGAGACAGTGAACGCAGCATTGTGGCTACTGTTGTAAATTTCTGGACAGTGAACTGCAGACAGTGAATGCAGCATCGTGGCCGCTGTAGTAAATTTCTGGACAGTGAACTGGAGACAGTGAACGCAGCATTGTGACTGCTACAGTAGCTTTACTGATGGTGAACTGGAGACAGTGAACGCAGCATTGTGACTGCTACAGTAGCTTTACTGATGGTGAACTGGAGACAGTGAACGCAGCATCGTGGCTGCAACTGTAGCTTTACTGATGGTGAACTGGAGACAGTGAACGCATCACCATGGCTGCTACAGTAACTCTCCTGACGGTGAACTGTTGACTCAGTTGTCTGCTGATATGTAGCAGGTGGTGCACTGCTTTTTGAAACGCACTAATCTTGTCGGTTAACGATTAATAATCATTTAATGAGGGTTGGTTATCGGTTGAGAGGTTTTTTTTTTTTTCCAAAATTAGCATCCCTAATGGAGTCCTCTGCATCTGTTGGATCTTTGTTGTTTCTCCCTCCTCCGTTTCGTTTCGTCCCAGCAGCTTCTGCAATCACTCCGGCGTTGATTAGATTGGAGCGGCCACATCCCTAGTCAGGCACGGGCCGCATCGCAAATCCAGCTCGCCACTTTTTCTTTTTTCCTCTGTCTTATTGTCATCTGGCATTTTATGTCAATATTGGGATTCTGCCAAGGAGCGAGATTGAAACTTTAACTGTCAGAGAATGTTAATGATGCCATACTCCATTTGTGCCCCCCTCCACCAGCTACCCCCACCCCTCAAGCAAAGGCGGTGCCGGTCTCTATCTGGAGCCACAGTGAGCGAAGAGAATAGAAATCAAATCAAATAGCAGGTTATTCACTATGAAATTAAATTGGAAAACAGTCACATTGTTTCCAGCCATATTGTTTAATATCAGTGAACGCTCTCTGGGTGCTTCCACATCATATTCCCCATACCAATATGTTGAAATGGAATTGCTGAGATAAAAGGGAACTGTTGTATCTCATTTAATGGTAATGCAGTCAGAGAGAGAGAGAGAGAGAGAGATGAATGGCTTTGACTTCAATGTCTGTGCAGTTGATCTCAAAGTAGACTCGAATAGT
This sequence comes from Pterois miles, assembly GCA_947000775.1. Taxonomy (NCBI): domain Eukaryota; kingdom Metazoa; phylum Chordata; class Actinopteri; order Perciformes; family Scorpaenidae; genus Pterois; species Pterois miles. The sequence continues at coordinate 7,904,491 of CAMQGK010000568.1, read as the reverse complement.
GTGCTGTAATGATTGAATTTATTTTTAGTACCATTATCATTATAATTTTATAAAATCCTGTTTGACAAAGTGGAACCATTCAGATTAGATCACAGCACAGACTGCAGATCAACCACAAATATACTGTCATTGAACATAAGTGATAAATTAAATCACAAAATATGTGGAGTCAAATATAGCACTAATTTATCTTTCAAAAGAATCCGTTGTATATAAGTAAATAACTAGCTGGATGAATCCAATTGTCAGAATTAATTTATTGATCAGCTGACCAACAGAAAATGAATGGACAACTTCTCTGATCAATGATCCGATGTTTAAATAATTTATTTAGCAAGTGTTAAACATTTCCCTTAAATGCAAAGATTTGGAGATTTTTTTTCTGCATTTTTGTTTAATTGTAAAGTATAAATATGTCTATTTTATGACTGGGCAATATGACAACATATATTGTCAAAACAATATAAAAATGTCTATTGTGTATATTTTTCTATATCTTTTCTATAAAATATAAGCTAGGCTTATATTTTTTTCTCCATAATTTCACTTAAAACTGTTATGTTCATTTTGCACTCAAAGTTCTTCTAATGACAACTTATCATTTGTATACAAAAATACGCTTTGCCATGTGGTTATTTCATATAGACTATTTATTGAATAACCAAAAAACATGCTATATTGTGACATACCGTCGCAAGAAAAAGTATTTGAACGCTTTGGGATTACTTGGATTTCTGAATAATTTGTTCATAAAATGTCTTCTGTTCTTCATCAGTCTGCTTAAACTAATACCGCACAAAAAATGATATGTTTTTATTGAACACAACATGTAAACAAGACAGTGCAGGGTGGAAAATGTATGTGAACCTTTGGCTTTAATAACTGGTTGAGCCTCCTTTGGCAGCAGTAACCTCAACCAAACGTTTCCTGTAGTTGCAGATCAGACCTGCACAACGGTCAGGAGGAATTTTGGACCATTCCTCATTACAAAACTGTCTCAGTTCAGCAATATTCTTGGGATGTCTGGTGTGAATCGCTCTCTTGAGGTCTTCTTTACAGGACGACCACTCCTAGGGAGAGTAGCTACAGTGCTGAACTTTCTCCATCTGTAGACAGTCTGTCTGACCGTGGACACAAGAACATCAAGGCTTTTAGAGAGAGTTTTGTAACCCTTTACAGCTTCATATAAGTCAACAACTCTTGATTGTAGGTCTCCTGAGAGCTCTTTAGTGTGAGGCATGGTTCACATCAGGCAATGCCTCTTGAAAACAGCTAACTCCAAACTGGTGTGTGTTTTTTATAGGGCAGGGCAGCTTTAACCAACACCTCCAATCTCATCACATTGATTGGACATCAGGTTGGCTGACTCCTGGCTCCAATTAGCTCTCGGAGAAGTCATTAGCCTCGGGGTTCACATACTTTTTCCACCCTGCACTGTGAATGTTTACATGTTGTGTTCAATAAAAACATGAAAACATATTTTTTTGTACGGTATTCATTTAAGCACACTGTCTGTCTATTGTTGTGACTTAGCTGAAGATCAGAACACATTTTATGACCAATTTATGCAGAAATCCAAGTTATCCCAAAGGGTTCACAGACTTTTTCTTGCAACTGTATGTTATCGCGATATGAAATGATCTATATTGTGATTGAATATTTTGACCTTATACCCAGCCTTAGTCCATCTGATGTAATGATGCAGCCATAAAAACACATTTTATCTTGAGTTTGTGTATTTTCGTCAGGCAGCAACCTCTTAAGTCTGAAAATTAAAGCCAATGATGAAGTAAGTAAACTTGCATTTTTTCTAATAGCCAGCAGGGGGCGACTCCTCTGGTTGCATAAAGATGTCTGATTGTACAGAAGTCTATGCGAAAATGAGCCAACTTCTCACTTGATTTAGTACCCCAGTAAACATTATAAATATGAATTCATGGTCTCACTCTGTAGTTTGAAGTCTTTTTCAATACAGCATGATGTTTATTTAGTAAATTAAGGTCCCATTTAGAGACGGGGCGGCAGTAGCTCAGTCTGTAGGGAGTTGGCTTGGGAACCAGAGGGTCACCGGTTCAAGTCCCGCCATGACCAAGAACTGAGTGTGAACTGGTAGCTGGAGAGGTGCCAGTTTACCTCTTGGACACTGCCGAGGTGCCCCTGAGCAAGGCACCAAACCCCCAACTGCTCGGGGCGCTTGTCAGGAGCAGCCTCCTCACTCTGACATCTCTCCATTGATGCATGTGTGTGTGTCGGGTCTGCATGTACCGTGTATAAGTTAACAACAGAGTGAAAAAATTGAATTTCCCCTCGTGGGACTAATAAAGGACTATCTTCTTCTTCTTCTTCTTCTTCTTCTTCTTCTTCTTCTTCTTAAATAGACCATAAAGCAGGGGATGCTTTAGGACGTGGCTACCTTGTCATTGACAGGTTGCTACGATGGTGTTGTCTGGTCTGGGGGTTGTCCATGTTTTTGTTGTAGAACTTAAAATCTTTCACAGTGTTTTCTGTTCATGAAATTAATTGTGATATTCTGGTTGCCTATAAATATCTCAGTCAGCATTCGGTTGTACTTAGCTCCATCCTCTCGTGTCATTTTAGGTTATGAAAAAACAAGATAGCAACAGCCAAAATGCCGAACTTCAGGCTTCAAGACCGTGTTTTTTTCTGTATAAAAATAATAGCTCAATTAAATGATGATACAGGATGTATACTGTCTGACAGTGTGGAGGCAGACTTTTAATTTTATAACCTTAAAGCTGCTAGATAAATGGAGAAAACAAGAGAAAACTGGATGCTAAGTGGCTAGTTGAATATGAGCAGAATAGTTGCATCCAATAGTCCCATATACACTACTGGGATCTACTGTAATGCATTCATTAGCATTCTTCTAAACATCTAACTGAGCCGACGTTGCACTGGCTTAGATGGAACCATCTCAGGTCAAGGAAATGAGGTTTCGAGGTCAAAAAGCAAACTTTGCGCTGCTTCATTTCTCTTCATTAACCGAAATGATGCCGAGCACAAACTTGATGAAAAATATTCTGGAAGCAGCTTTCCTCATTCTGCCACCAGAATATCAACAGCCTGCAGTGAAAAACCCATTTCAATTTTGACTTGAGACCACATTTCCTATTTCCCCCGTAAGTTATTAAAGTGGCACCAGGAGGAGGTGTCTGAAGGTCAAGATGAAAACCCCGGAGAGAGAGATTGAGCAGGGCAGAGATGACGGAAAGAGAGGCCGAGGGATAACGACAGAGATTGAGATGGCGAGGAAGAGAAAGGGAAGAAAATGAGAGGAGAAAAAAGAAGATGAAGACAAAAGGAGAAGGAAACGGAGAGAGGCTGAAGGGAATGGACTTGTCCGCTCACTCCTCTACCACTCATCCATGTCCACTTCCCTTTTAATAGATTTCTAGCATGGTCTCCTCCTCCTCCCCCAGCAAGCCTGTAGCAGCTCAGTAGATTAAAATGATAACCAACAGTAATGAGGTCCTACAGGACTGCGGTTGCATGACTAATCGAAGGGCAAAATGTACAGAAAGGTTCAGGAGTGAGGCTTCAAAGGCCGACATAACGCTCAGTAATATACAGATTAGGCAGGGGGCGTCTGAATCATGATGACGCAGCATAACCAGCTCACAAGAGAGAAGAGTGTGTTCCTATATATCATCTGAAGTGCCATTTCAAACAGCCTTTCTACAGCAGTGCATTCATAACAGTGACATGCGCTACAGAGCCAATTCATTATCAGATCAGTGAATAATGTGATTCTTGCTCCTGTTCACTGCTTTCATCTCCTTTATGGAAAATACAGAAATGTTAAGCTATTTGGTTTGCAAATGAACATTAGCCTTGAACACAGCTTTTAGTATATTACATACCGTCTGAATTTGACAGGATAAACTGCAACACGGCAAAAACAGATGCCTGTGTTGACTATTGGTCCCTTTGGCCCAGACTTAAACTGCTTGGAAAATCTTAGATGCTGAGGTTAATAATCAACCCGATCTCATGCGAAGGTGTATAAATAGCACATTACTAGTACGTTCCACATGTCACGAATGCATTTTAGCCTTTTCTCATGTCATTTGTTTGCCTCGTTTTTATGCCACGCAACAAAACGGTCATGGCACAGTAACAGATGCGCTTAGCTTTAGGAAAAATATCCTAATTGGGCTTAAAAATAGCTATGTAAACTAAGTACAAAACATACAGAAACAAGTACGGAAAACACAACATAAATGTCACAAACGTAACTACAGTAACTTCAAATTAACTCAACATTTTGGGACACCGGTGTCCTGGATGATAGTCCTGTGTTTGTTGGGCCCATCCTCTATCAGCAGTCTTTCTCACATTTTATTCTACATCTCTAACTCTCCATCACATTGTGCCCATGACAACATGCTGCTTCTCTCCCATGACAGAAGCATCTAGTCCTGCAGCTGGTCCTCCTACATACCAGCTAGCAGGGCCGGTTCTAGCTTTTTTTTGGGGCCCAAATTCTACTTTTGACACATAGGATATATTTAAATGTAACTTAGCTGCATTGTTAACATCAAAATCAAAACAGACATGCAAATGAATTATTCATTGATATTATTATTCTTAGTTTTGTATTCAACATAATACCTTAAGTCAATGAAATAAACTGAAACAAATGTATAAATAATACAAAAATATTTAAATTTAACTCAGCAGCTTTGTTAATATCAAAATAAAATAACATATATATGTGTGTGTAAACAAATATTTTTTAATTAAAAAATAATAAAAAAAAAAATAAAATTTATTAACAAAATAAACAACTTTTGATTTATGTTAAAAGTCGCATGAAAAGGTAAAACTAATGATTAAAACAAATATTTTAAATTTGGGACAGTCCACAATCATTTTGGGACGGCTGAGGTTGAATTTCAGGACAGTTCCAGTAGGATGGTGTAAAAAGTGAGTTTAGATCCCTGCACATAACACGCCAACAGCAAGAACCACGTCATTCATACACCTTTTAGTGTAACATGGCTGTTTTAATCTACCACAAGCTCACTTCTAGTAGAGCAGTAGTAGAGGACTGTCGACATGGCTCATATTAGAGTTGCAACACAGTCAAAGTTATAAAGTGTCCACTAATTCATACCTGACAACTCTTGAAATATACACACATTACCACCACCCGTGTTTTCTTTGTTATCTTCTGAAGCAGCAATTACGTTTAAAAAAGGTTTTTATTGTCACTCCTCCAACGTTGTGTACTTCATTGGCAACTGCCTCCAAGCTTTCTGTGACAGGCTGCAGTTAAAAGCCCTCAGCCTGACAGCAGCGTGCTTGCCAGCAGTTTTAGCCATGTGGTTGATTCACTAAAATACAGCTGTAAACATATGGACATTGTGTTCTCTGAACCTGCAGACAGGGTGATATTCTGAACAAAGTAGACGTGCGCTTCGACTGTATGTCTGCTCAGCCCTGTTTCCTTAAAATTAGCTCCCCATGCAACTAAACTGCATGCTCAATTATGTTCGGAGGGAAACATATTTTGATGCGGATTATGCGTCTTTGATGTATCACAAATACGTTTGTAAGTCTGCGGATATCCGCAGCAATTAGTACGTTGTTGCTCTGAACACATGACATCTATTGCACATCTGTCCAGAGATTCCTCCTCCGTTGCTCTTCCTGAGGTTTCATCCATTTTTTTTCCCAGTTAAAAGGTTTTTTTCTGGGGGGTATTTTTCCTTATCCAATGAGAGGGTCATACTGTAAAACAGAGGGTGTCGTATCCTGTACAGATTGTAAAGACCCCTGAGGCAAATTTGTGATATTAGTCTACAACAAATACAATTGACTTGATTCAATCCTACTCGTGTTTTGGTCCACACCAGAGAAGTTTGTAATCAAACCAAAACGCAGGCTGCCTGTGTGGGTATTTGTTGACATGGACTCAGGTAAATGATAACACGAGCGGGAGAGGACTGACTGGACTGGACTGACTGGACTGGACTGAACATACAGAATATGCTGAGTAAAGTCCACAAAAATAGTGATGTTTATAAAGTCATTGGAGATAAACTGGAGAAGGGGTTTGTGTGCATAGTAGGGATGTGCATTCCAAGCAAAAATACTATTTGATAATAATTTGAAAATTGCTGCATTACATCAGTGTCACGTCAGTGTCAGTCAAGTTAAAAACTTTGACTGCAATATATCAAAGTCTGTGATTCCCTGCATAGAAAGAGACAAAAAAAATGAATTTGCTTCTTCGTACACACCCCTCACCAATTTTTTTTTTTTTAAAGCATTTGGTCTGCTTTAATTTACACACTGTGTAACCATCCAGACTAACTAGAAAACCAAACAAAAAGTATGCATTTCACTCTGGACTAGCCAAATGGACTAAAGTCGTTGTAGTGTTTTTGTTTTGTCATTTTATGCCAAACCATGATGCTTTTTTTTTTTTTTTTTTGTGCCTAAACCTATCTCAATAGTGGTGTTTCATTTTTCGTTTTTTATATATATATATAATAATATATGGTTGTATTAAGCGGTATATATGCCTGCTCCCATGTTGATAAGAGTATTAACTACTTGAGAAATCTCCCTTTAAGGTACAAAATATGTGCAGTTAATTTGCAAAAATCATGAGATTAATTGTAATTAAATATTTTAATCATCTGACAGCTCTAATGGGAATGTCATTTTGTGGGAAAATATACATCTAGCCATCTACTTGGAATAACAGCTGCTGCATTCATCCTGCTCCCATCCTTCCTGCATCCCTCCTTCCAGCTCGGCACAAAGTGACTTAACCCTTCAGCTTGGTATTTGTAAAGCAGCCCTACCTTCTTGACGTAGCCCTGGATGAGCTCTGGGGTGGGCACCTGCTCGGCTGACAGACACTCCTCCAGCTGTAGTTTGTATGGTGGGCAGACAGACTGGCTCCTTTCCACCCTGCAGGCACCACAGTGGGGGGGAGAGGACAATGAGTATCAGCCTTTCAGCCAGCCAGCCAGCCTGTTCGCGACACGAGGGTACCCATGCATTCACACACATGCAAACACGCATTCACAAACAACCCTAAATTAAAACAATTACAGCCATAAAACATCCACAAACAGGGTGCTATTCACAGGCCCAAATCTATAATACAAAAATAACCCCCATCAACGCATTACACTGCATCAAGACGCTTTGTTAATGTTACAGCCCTCCCTGCTGAGGCCGTATCTGTATTTGGAGCAAGCAGAATCTATTTATATGGTGTTGTATTTTCCTGTGCTGTCCTCTGGAGGAAATCCCTGAGCTAGCCCTGAGGAGACTAATGCCCCGGCTTCCACCTCCCTGCTTCTCATCCTGTTGACAAGAGGAAGAAGCCCCACACGCCCTTTTCCTCAGTGTGCTACAGAGGCTTTGTGCATATACAGTAGATGTGTGTGTTTGTGTGCTCTGCAGGGCTCTGGCTTTACACAGACACCTGATGTGTGGGAGGTTAAAAGATGCATGCGTGCAAGCTGGTGTGCATGTTAAAGGCTCCCAGTTCATGCAAAGACTCCCTCTGAGTGCACATGCATGCCACCGTATGCATGTCTGTGCCTGTGTGTTGCAGTGATTTTTCAGTCCTGCATTTCATTGGATGCAGATTGAGCTGTTTAATCAGTTATGACCATGTTGGAAATTAGTAGCATATCAGTATTTTTTTTCCTCCTGTGTCCTGCATCGCCGACTCAGACTCCTTTAAGGTGGACCAGCTTCTCTCCTGTGACAAGCCGCTCCTCTGAGTTTTGCTTAGTTTTTTAATGAATTATTAATATTTCTTTTAATTGTTTAACCAATAGTGTGAATTGGTTAAAATTCTTAATGCTGGTCTACGGTTAAACAGTCAATTATTCACATCCTAGAAAGCACTCTTGTATTTTTCCCACATGAATCAGAATCTTTTCTGATCTGTGTGAAAATGCATTATCACTTTAAACCCCGGCCTAAGTCTTTCTGTTAGACTTAACAGCACAACCAATGGCCTGCACTTTTATCATCCATCCAAAAAGACAAAATATAGTCTCCTCTCTTCTCCTGTACTGTCACTGACAGCCGTCGCTATGCGAACATCGCCGTCGCAGCACACAGCGGAGCAGAAACTGGGCCGACTGACTGTTAAGTACAATCTTCACACGCTCTGTGAAACTTTCATTACGATGAGCCGAGAGCTGCCGCTCGTTTTTTCGCAGTGTCATAACATTCAAAGGCACGATGGCAGAAGCCTGGTGGCACTGTCAAAAAAGGTGGATGTATCCCCTGTTGGTTGTGACATAGATCACAACCAACCAGCTTGATGCTCCAGGCACATCTTCAGGGAACAAAACAGAGATACAGACAGCCAGCGTTGTGTATGTAGTGTAGTTCAGAGGACACCATTTGCTGTCTTTCCTCTCTTACATTCTAAATGGTTGCACTTGTACTACAGACCTTACATAACATGTTTTCACAGTACTGTACTGAGAGGTCTGTATGTGCCCCCATGTGCTGCATGTTAAGAGGCAGCTTCAAAGGATGAAATAAAAAGCTTTTTTTCATAGTTGTATGAATTCATTTTGGAGAGGAATTAAAACTCCAGTTCATCATTGAAAATCAAACAATGAAATAAAAAATGATTCAGTCCTTCTGAAATGTGTTGCGCAGAGGTGTCGCTTCTTTTTAAACAGTGAATAACTCATCTTGTAATGTTCATTCAGTTTGAATGAAAGGAGACTTCAGCAGGCCAAGCGTCAGAGAGGGAGGGAGGTGTGTGTGAGAACAATTCAAACGGTGCACTCGGTCCTGGAGGGAGGTCTCCGGTTAAAAATAGAAGCTGCATCACATGCAGTCCATCTTCTCTGTGTGAAATGATGACTTTTCATGCAGCGTGCAGCACCAGCTGTCAACCTCTGAGGTCTCGTGTGGTTAGACGGGTGTCAAATGCCTGCCTGCCTGCTCGCCCACCTACCTGGAGCTCCCCCCTGGGTGGAAACACCTGCTAAACCCCCTCCTCCCTCTGCCTTGTCTGCCCCACAGATGGGTCACATGCTTTGTTTCGCCATAGAACATCTTGTGTTGGACTAATCACTCCCACTGGAGCTGAACGTTCACGTGGTAACTAATTGCGAATTACCTGTTAATGGCTTGCTTTGGGATTTGTTTTAGCAGTGCAGTGGCTACATCATTTGTAAATGTGCGGTTTCCAATTACGCGGCGTTCACTGGGGTATGAAAAGGGATTGTGTTGACATATTATTGTTTTTCAGTGGAAGTCAAACTGTAAAAAAAGGTTTACAGGCAGTTTAGTCAACCTTCTCAGAAGAAACCTGCACACCCAATTAGATTTCACCTTCTTTTTCAATTGTCGATTGGCACCATTTGCGGCAATAACAGCTAATTTCTTCAGTGTTTCTGTAAATGGAGTTTCACTCTTTTACTTGTCTGCTCAGCCCCAGTCAATATCACTGCTCATTACCAGGGAAGATACTGAGACTTGGACTTGAGTCAGACTTAAGCCACAGGAATAAGGACTTGATTTACTTGAGATTTGAAAGAAAAACATAATCAGATTTTAACCTCAAATGTTGACCTGTGAGAATCCCAGATTAATAAGCAGCGTGAATAAGCTCCCTGAGGCTGTGCTTAGCAGGGCTCCAGACTAACTTTTTACATTGGTTACACTGGTGCACCTAACTTTTTCATTTAAGAGCAGTTGGCGCCGCAGTAACGCATTTTAAGTATTTTGTTAGTTCCCTTATCTATTTGTGTGTTTCTAAATGTTGTGAAAACATTTCCTTCAAACTGGCTTTATTCAAGTTTCTCACCTAAAACTACATTTTACAAGATGACATTTGAACACGAATAAAAGAGCCATAACTTTAAATCAGTAGCACTTCCCATTAAGTTCTCGTCCTGCTGATTTCAACACTGATTTGTTGTTCACAATGTAGCATTAACAGGGAAAAATAGGATGGGTCACCTGGACGCGTCGATAGTGAGTTTAACAGTCTTCTTACAGTACCGTCAGGTATCCACATGTTTACATATCACGTTACTTACTTAGCTGATGGAAAAGCTACAATGTTAGCGTAGCCTGACACCATTTGAGCCGAACTCCTTTTAAAAAACAAGCATTTTAAAAGTTGTTTCCTTGTCGTCTTGCTGACAGGCCTGACTGAGGAGGAATTTGGCCTTTTTACAAGTCGTCATCATGATGATGTTATTTCGGCGTCACTTTGATGTGTTAATTGCAATTAAATCACAGCAAGATCTGTTTATTTTGGGTTTATACAGCAGTAGTGATGTGTGTCTTTCTAGATACAGTCAGTACAATGCCACTGTATGTGAATACAGCTCGCCGCCAGGTGATGTTATGAATCCAGACACAGCATTTGGTTTTCTGTTAATCTGACAAACCAATCTGACAGCATCCAATCAATTAGCAGAAGAAAACCATGAAGAACTCATGTTACCTTACTGAGCACCAGCTGGCTCCAGTTACTCTGTTGCTAAAATGGCATCACAGTTTTTGAGCTCAGGACTTGACTTAGGACTTGAGTGCAAAGACTTGAGACTTACTTTTGTCTTGCAAAACAGTGACTTGGTCCCACCTCTGGTAGCCTGTATCTGGTGTGAAACGTCAGGAAAATACAAAATAGATATCGCCCATGCCTAGTATTCCAACTTGAATGGGTAGATATACTTTATTTTGCTTTAAATTTTGCTCTGGTCTCTTCTCATAATATCATTATTTCAACAAAATGTACTGAAACAAATGTATATGTTACACAAAAAAGGCAATTTACTATTTTGACCAGTAAAAATATGCTCTGGCCTTTTCATATACCTGTCCTCTTAGCCGGTGAGTAAAAAAAATAAATTTTGGACACTGAACGGCTTCAATATCTGCAGTCCTCAGTCTTCTGGTTTTCCTTTTTGAGTGACAAATACAGACCACTGCCTTCTGCTGGTGTGTAGAGTTATTTCATCTCACACAAGCGCAGAACATCTGTACTAACTGTCGGTCAGCTGTCGTCTTTGCGGTGCGTTCGAGTGCAACTTGATGGCCAAAACAAAGGTGACGTGAGGCGATGCATCGGGCAGCCTTCATCGCGACTAGTTCTCAGATGTCGGATTGGTGTGTCTGGAGCTTAAACGCCTGCTGTTGACAACATGCCCTCCTATACTGCTGTACAGACCACTGTTCACTTGTTTGTTCAGTGTATTTATTTTGAATGTGTCGCATACCCAAATTGCAACTTCAGCACTGCATATGCATATCCTTGAGTCCCCAGCAATACACCCACCAAGTGTGAAGTAGTTTGAATGAATGTATCTTGAGATATGCAGAGGACACACATACATACGACAGAGACAGACAGAGATTCCTTGCTGTATTGTCAGATGTCACCTATTTCAGGATATAGCTTGGGAGATGAATGTTACCAACTGTATCCAGCAAAAGCTTTTCTCATGCTACAAAAAGAAAGTCAAGGCTGAATAAAATCATCATAGTCGGTGAACATGAGCGAAAATGTGAATCCACTCCTGTTCTTTCTGCATCAGGACCAGAGCTGTGCCAGACCTCTCACCCACTTCCATCATCCACCACCCATCTATTGCTATGACGACACAGTCAGGGAGCAGCTCAGCCCATGTTTAGCACTTTGTCGCTGTGGAGCTTTAATAATAGAGCATACCTCTCCTAATGTCACATTTTCACGCATTTGTGAATAATTTCACCGGAGCAAATCCCCTCTAATGGTTTTTAGTATGTGCCTCTTTATTTTTCCTCTTTCTCCATCTCCCTCTCCACCCTTCTCCTCCCTCTCAACCCATCTCTCTCTTTCAATCCCCCTCTATCTCTGGCTGAGCATGCCGGAGCTCCTTGCAATTACCCAATAATGATGAATATATCCCATCAGACATTGCCTGCTGAACTGTAACCCTATTCCATCGCAATCAAATTGAACACTGGGAAATTTGACAGTTGACATTTTAAATTTTCAAACGGTCCAATCCATTCTGTGTGCATTGCAGGTTTTCTTTTCTTCTTCTTTCACGCAGCAGGTTGTAACGGGGGGGTTGGCTGCTGCCGGTGACAAATTGCCGTCTAAGGTTTTTAAAGTTATAACCCACTTAACCAGACATGTCAGTCAGGTGACAGTGTCTTAGCATTTACAGATGACACAGCGCTGTATGTACACAACCTTTGTGTACTCCCTGACTGTGCACTGGATTCCTGCAGCGTCACCTCCTCCTTGTAAAGTGCCTTGTTGGCTGAGCCTTTCACACCGAGGCTAATACTGTAGAGACTGTGACTGTGTCCCCAGACATACTGTGCATGCTAAATAAAGACACCTATACAGCTACTGTACACCAGTCAGCTCCTCTACCTTGACTTTTGCTTTGTTTTTTGCAAAAAGCTGTTCGTTTTGGAGCGACGGATGAATGGCTGCTCGCTGTCATGCTTTCAATCCCATTCGCTGTATTCCCTCCTGAACCCCCTCCCTGTCTTCGTCTTCTTTTTCTTTTGATTTCTGGGTCTGACAATGAAAGGGAACTGGAGAGAAGCGATGCTCTGTTTTTTTGGGGGGGCTTCTCTTATTTCTCTTCCCTCATTTTCCCCCGGTGAAGATTTGGATTCCCCTGGGCTGGTGCTGATGTGAGCAGCTGTCTCCACGGTGACAGACGCTAGAGATAAAGCTTGGGCCTCGCTTTCGGCCGAGGCCATCAAAGGAAGGTAGACTCCTCTGCCCTTTTCACTCAATATCTCTCTCTCTCTCCCATCGTTTTTTATCCCATTCAGCCTCCTTCTGCCTTCCTCTCACTACCTCTTCACACTCCAGCTGTGAATTTCTTCTCTTCCTTTCCCTCCTCTCATGGTGTCTTTTTCTCCAGAGCAAGGCAAGCATGTCTTCTTTTTTTAAAAAAGATAGATGCAGTCCATTCAGCTATAGCCTTTTCATACAGAATCAATATTACTGTTGTCCAGCTTTGCAGCAGTGAAGAGCAGCTAGACTGAATGTCTGGGCATGCCGAAAGTGAACCTGAGGTCTTCTATACAACAGTATGGGAGGTGATTACTAATGGCCACAATCTGCAGGAAGGGAGGGCAGATAAGATGCCATGCATTTTAACCATATGACCTTCTAAAATGTGGCTGGTTGCCATATTTTCACCCTACAATAGGGGCCTTAAAGTTTCCTGTTTTTATGGGCCTTTGCAAAATAGGTGTACAGTAATGAGGGTTATTTCAGGCACCCATGGCTCCAGAAGTATAAATCATGTTAATTTTCTGCATAGAGAATTGTACTCTGTCAGTTCCAAGGTTTGGGTGGGCGTGAAGATGAGCAGCTGGGTTATAAAATATCTGGTTCTCTGATAAAAAGTCATAAAACATGAGAAGAGAAGCCAGCTATGACTCACCAATTAGTGAGCTTAAAAATCTGTCGTCGTTCTTTCACTTTCATATTCTGGGTCAGTTCGGGATTAATTCAGCAATTTTAACGCAGGTGTTTAACCTTGGATCTCATCTCCTTCCAACTATGTCATCTTTTAACCCTAAACCCAGTCATTTTATTTGCCTAAACTTAACCAGGCCTTAACCGTAGAAGTAACAGATCAGAAAACAGTGAAGCGTTTTTGTAGGGTGTACCCGACTAACAATTTACACAGTCAAACCTGATTGGTTGACTAGGCAATTGTCAACTGATTGTGATTTTTTGTTTGTTTTTCTGCTCATTGATCTTAACCTTTCTGTGCTCTACCAAGATGATACGATGGTCCCACAGATTTGGATAATGCAACTTCGTCTATATGGTGATTTATTTACAGGCACTAAGGAGATTCGTTTGACTTTCTTTATTAACTATTTTTATTAATAGGATATTTATACTCAAACAGGAAATACATCATGATTTTAGGGCTATGAGTCGATTCAGATATTTAATTATGATTAATTGTCTATAGTTAATCAATATTAATTGTCAAACTGCAGCCCAACAGGAAACAACAGCTGTCAGTGTGTCAGAGTGCTGACTTGACTATGACTTGATCCAGACTGACTGGGACTATCATAAAGTGGGCATGTCTGTAAAGGGGAGACTGGTGGGTCACCTCTGAAAATGGCCATGCCAGTTTTCCCTCACCAACATGTGCTTTAAGTTTATAGCGTTATTTCGCCTCTTCTGTGAGTATGACATTTTTGAGTTTCATATGATGCCAGTTTCTTCACTCTAGCTTTAAAACTGAGCCCACTACAACCTAAAAAAATCTGTTGCATTAACACATTATAGAAATTAGTGGCATTAAAATGAATTTGCTTTAACGCGTTATTATCACGTTAACTTTGACAGCCCAACGTGATTTACTGGACGAAACCAAGCAGTCTAAAATCTGACTTTCAGCAGCCCCACATCGCCCAAATGAAATGATCCTTTGTTTCAAGACCACAGTTTCGACCGTGTCATCGGCGTTCAAATCAGGCTCCTTAGGCTGAGTAGACTATTTAGGGTCCCTGCATCTGGCTATATACAGTAGGTTGTTTAGGGAGGAACTGAAAAGAAGCCTTTTCTGTCTTTAGGTATGAAGACTTGATATAGTGGGAACATGACTAGTTAGTGACACCCCTGTAACAATGACCTTTTTAATTAAAAAATAACATCTTGAAATAAATGCCGTCCTAGAGAACAAAGACGCCTCAGATAAGAAGACGTGGATGTGAGGAGACTGTACAGCAACAAGTTTTTAAAAGATGATCTTTTTCTGTTTCTTTAAGCGGCAGCCAGGTGATTGACGGTAAGCGAGGCATATCGTAACACCTTGCACCGCACCACTCTGGCAAAAGTACAGTAAATAATGATAAAACAGAAAGTTTGACAAACCCAAATTAAGTTGTCATGTTTGCTGTGATGAATTATCTCACGCCGCTGAGGTTGTTTTTCACACTGTACGACAGGAAAGAGCAGCGAACGGTTTCTTCTGAAGGGAGGAAAAACAAACAGCAGCAGGGACGAGGCAACGCAAAGAGCCACGATAGACTGTCGGCATTAACTTGAAAACAGTTTTTCATCAGAACACAATTTCTGGATGCTGTCATTGCACTTAAATTATCATCAGCATACATTTGCACAAACCAATTAATTGCTTCCGTTCTAATTTATAATTTTTGACTGTATTATTTTTATCTTTTATGTTTTTGTTTAGTGCTTACTTTGTATTCCAGTTTTTTCTTCTATGATGAATCCTTACATTCTCTGTTGCAACTTACCTCTCCCATGAGGATTAACAAAATTTCATCTTACTTTATCTTAAATTCATCTTTTCCCCAAATCCCCCCGGTCATCCTCCTCTCCCTTCTGAATCGCATCCATGATCCTCTGTTCATTAATTTTTCTGAAAACAACAACAACAAAAGCCTTGCACAGCAAGGCTCTCTTTGGTTTTTATTTCATGTCTTCTGTTTCGTTTTCCTGACGTGATCAGTCTGTGGTTGCAGCAGAGCTGTCGGTACACAGCAGCTCTGATTATTATGCTCCTTACTCTTGGTTGCTTGTAATATCGGGTATTGGTTTTTCGCAGTTATTGTGCTGTCGCTGTAGGAGAGAGCGTTAGCTAAATGACTCAAATGTCAATGTAGATTAGTAGCAGCGGTGTTGGGTTTATGCTCAGCAGTGAAGAAATTACAGGAATGGTTTGTCAGCACTCAGAAATGTGTTTTAAGATGTAAGGAATCGAGAGCAGCAGAGTGAGGCGATTTATCCTCCACAGTGGACCTTATGCAGCAATATTCTCTTAATTTTCTCTTATATTTTCTCTTAATTTTCTGTTTAGAGAAAAAATAAGAGAAGTCAACTCCAGATGCACCAAATGTTTTTAACCATCCAAATCTGGTCTGAAGCAGGTGTGCCGAATAATAAATCCCACTTGATCATAAATTGGAGGCATGTGGCTGATTGTTTATTATTAGCATAGGTAACACTCTGTACACATTATAAAAGGGCGGGAGTGCAAACGTAAAAATTCTAGGACAATAGTTGTGAAATTGACATACTGTTAAAGTTAAACAAAGCAAACATGATTTTCCGGAGCATTTGGTTATATTATATTCATGTTCCTCAAATATAAAACATTTCCTTGTGTTGGACAAACATTTCGTTAACTGTGAAAATGACCATTGTTTTTCTGATCTTGGTAAGAGTGCTCTCTGCCACTCATAAAATGAGTAAGGCCAAAAATACGAAAATATGGGTGAATTCCGGAAATCAGTGGCTACTAAGAAAATAAGTAGATACTAACAAAAATGAGAGGAAATTTGTGTGTATTTCACTTCCTGAATGAGGCCCAATATCACATATCAACATAAAGCTACACAGTATATGAGATGAGAGATGAATGTAATGCCATGAAACACTCCACATAAGGAAGTCTGGATCTCTGACCTCCTCAGGAAGATGCGAGACACACACACACACACACACACACACGTCCATGCCCTGCAGCCAGGAAACAGTGTTTTGGTAAACAGGCCTGGGTGTTTGCTGGACTTCAGAGCCAGACAGAGCAACCGCTGGGGCTTCAGCTGCCTGTCTGCATGTCACTGCTGCCAGCGAAAAAATACATAGCTTCAGTCTTTCTGTTTGTCATGTTTTTACTTGAACTGACTTTACAGTACATGGTCTTGAATAAGATGATCAGGTTTCATGACCCCTTGGGCTCTTTTTCCGCTAAAGTCCAGAGAAAGTGATTTTTTTTCCCAAGGATTCTGACCAGACTAAAAGCCCCCTCCACCCTCCACCCTCCACCGCCCATCAGTCCCCCTACATGCCCTTCCAACACCCTTGGAGCCTCTCCCTGGCGTCCTGCCCTGACTGAAATGTGCGCCCACCCCCATATTTCCCAGGACAGAGGGGCTCAGGCTCAGGGCTGGAGGGCAGATGTAGAGGGCGGTGGTGACTTTGGGCCATGCAAACGGTTTTGGCCGGAGCGTTGAAAGAGCTGGAGATGGAGGATTGAGATTATTGCTGACGCACGTCCAAATACAGCTGCCCACAGGACAGCTTGCTGAGCCACTAACAGATGTTGCGATGCTCTGATGGTGATGCTGAACCAACACTGAAAGGTTGTACGTCTGATAAGACATTTTTTTAGTTGGTAGCCATTATGAAAATCTCTCTGTTCACATGTACTGTATCCCACATTACTAACATTAAAAAAATATTTCCAGAACATAAAACAGTAGCTAAAAACATGTATAAACATTATATACTGTAAATCCTAATGTCACTTAGCAACTAGCCAGCACAGTATTTTTGTACCACTGAACACATGCATGAAGATGAAGTAAAATCGGATTTCCATCAAGTGTTTTTCTGCATAATGACACCAATTAAGGTGCATTAGCAATCTCAAGATATTTTTTAAGTGACTATAATAGCTGCATTATTTTTGCAATAACAGAGGTCTTATTCTCAGGGGTGTAGCTAAGAAGTCGGAGGCCCCTGAAAGATGATTTCCTCGGGGTCCGCCCCCTGCTTTTGTTTAGTAAAAAAACATTTCTTCTAAAGGTCAAATGTGTAGGATTTTAGGGGGATCTATTGGCAGGAAAGGAACATAGTATTCAGACTGATGTTTTCATTAGTGTATAATCAGCTGAAACTAAGAATCATTGTGTTACTGTTAGCTTAATGAGCCCTTCATATCGACATAAGGAGCAATGACTAATGACTGAATTGTCTGCAGAAACTGTAGGTGAATGGTTGAGTTTCCATTAGCTTAGGCTGGGTGGAAGCTAATGTTTTGACCCCTTTTCCCATGTCAGATAATTACACATTTATTGTTCAAAAATGACTCTCATGTGGCTCTTACCCGTCGTTGAGTCGGATCAGTATGGCCCGGTAGAGCTGGTGCTGTGGGCTGTTGGACTCTGGACCACAGGGGTGGATAAACGGGTGGACGGATGCCAGAACGAAGCCCTGCTGGTAGAGCTCCTGCAGCTGGCCGGGCAGCTCCCGGACTGACGAGAGCCGCAGCGTGGACGTCCCACCTGAGAGGAAAAAAATGTGCGAGCAAGATAATTTGTATGTGGAATTACACAAATTATATTTATGGTGGTTTATTTGGACTAGGGCTGTTAAAGTTAACATGATAATAATGTGTTAACGCAGTTTTTTTTTAGCGCCACTGATTTCTTTAACTCTTAACACAACTTGGGATGTTTAGGTTGAGCTCAGTTTTAAAGCTAGAGTGAAGATCCTGACATATGAATCCATCAGCACCAACCATGTCATACTAGCTTTTCAGGAAGGATGCTAAATAATGCTTGAAACCTATGCTAAATTTCGGCATGAAAAAACTGGTATGGCCATTTTCAAAGGGGTCTCTTGACCTCTGACCTCAAGATATGTGAATGTAAATGGGTTCCCTGGGTCCCCATCAGTCTCCCCTTTACAGACACTTTATGATAGTCACAGTCAGTCTGGATCAAGTCATAGTCAAGTCAGCACTCTGACACACTGTCAGCTGTTGTTGCCTGTTGAGCTGCAGTTTGCCATGTTATGATTTGAGCATAATTTTATGCTAAAGTCAGAACCTGTGACGGTTTCTGGACAATATTTGTCAGTGCTTTGTGTTGTTAATTGATTCCCAATAATAAATATATACACACATTTGCATAAAGCAGCATATTTGCCCACTGCAATGTTGATGAGAGTATTAGATACTTGACAGATCTCCGTTCCTTAAAGGTACATTTCCAACAGAAATATTTTAATGATTGACAGGCGGAAGTGGGACATACTAAATCTTTTTTTGGCACACTAAATAGTATGGTAGTATGGCACAGTGTGACTTTGGGTTTCTGTTTGTGATATTTGAGTTTTGTCTGTCCTGGTCTGTGAGCGTGTGTGATGGTCACAGTTATTCTGTTTATTACAACATATCGCTGCTGAGTCTCCACAGCAATCACTCTGTTACAACACAAGATTTTTCTCAGGAAAAAGGCATATTTGTATTTAGAAGCAGCACAAATCTCCTTCAACTGGCAATAACTAGTAGTTAAATGGACATTTAGTGTCATGACGCCCTGTCGCTTTTCTTCGCCTTTATCCTCACCACCTCCTTTTACCCTCGTTTTTGGCTGCACCGCAGAGGGCCAAACGAAAGTCTGTCACTTTATGACTGACTGAGTGATGAAGTTACAGGATTGGTCGGCTGAGTGTTGGAGTTTCCTCATTGGCCGCTGCTGTTTCAACATGAACAGGCAGAGAACAGTCCTTTTCTTTACGTTTTCAGGGGAGGCGTGTCAGTGGTTCAGTGTAACGTTACGTAGTGCTGTTATTGTGGAAACGCTGTTGTGTCTGAGTTCATAATATCACTGGGCGGCGAGCTGTAGTCACATACAGACTGTATCTAGCAAGGCACACATTGTTACAGCAGTATGAACCCAAATTAAACCGATTTTGCTG
The DNA here is from genome assembly GCA_947000775.1 of Pterois miles. NCBI lineage: Eukaryota > Metazoa > Chordata > Actinopteri > Perciformes > Scorpaenidae > Pterois > Pterois miles. The sequence goes on along the minus strand of CAMQGK010000568.1, from coordinate 7,885,020 downwards.
TGATTTAATTGCAATTAATGGATCAAAGTGATGCTGAAACAGCATCATGATTTGTAAAAAAAAAAAAAAAGAAATCATGCTTTGTCAGGTCCGTCCGCAAGACAACAAACAAACAACTTTTAAAATGCTTGTTTTCTGAATGGAGTTCGGATCGAACGGTGCCAGGCTATGCCAACATTTTAGCTGCTCCATCAGCGTTGTTGTTTCTCCCATAGACAGTCGTGGTTTAGACACATACATTTATGCACAGAGTTTGGTCCGATCTCTGTACAGATATAAAGTGCTGTCGTAGCTCTGAGTGACCACAGACCAGCTCCAATATGTTTTCCTCCATTTCTGATTGAACAACATCAGGACGTCATTGATGACAGCAGGTCATCTCTCTGATAGACTTTCACATTATGTATACAGTATATTGTTACACACCACTTGTCATGATAAACATGTTTTAATATAAATCTAAAATACTTTAAACTTTGCATGCTGTATGTCATGCTAATACCTTTTCACCTTGTATAAAATGTATAATATACTGACTTAATACTAAGTGTTACCATTTACTATTGCTGAATGTCATTTGCTTCATTATAAGTTGTATTTCAATCAAACATTAACAAATACATTAAGTGGAAAAAACTGTACTTGCAACTTCATTTACAACATTTCTTATATTGTATTTATTTTTTTATGTATCGCTTCCCAGTGTCATCACATGCTACTGCCAGAGGTGTAATGGAGGGTATATGCTGGTATGTGGAGTATACTCTTTCTCTGGTACTTTACAGTATACCCATTTGAAATATACAGTATAGGAGAGAATATCCACTTCCTCCTCTGTAACCTACCCCTCTCTACCTTGTAGTAGTACATTAACAAAGACTTATGGGATTTAACATTATAGACATGACCACTATTTGCGGTTTTGGCTACAAATTCACCGACCATACACGGTCCAACCATATACTTGATTTTGAGTCTTGTTTCTTCACCAGCCACTACTGAAAGCCCTTTAATTCAGTGTCTAAGTTTTCTTCCCTCTTGTACGTGACTGTGACATTTAAAAAAATGTTGGTGAGAACAATTTAGCACCAATTTAGTTGTCCTAGTCTTCATGCAGCTCAGCAAGAACTTTCCGCCGCATACGGTTTCAGGTGACTCTAAAGTAAACTGATCAAAGGAAAGCACTCAAGAAAGATGTTCCCCTGCAGTTCTTAGTATCTGGCTATTTCTGTCACACTATGCAAATTATGTAAATGGTGTTTTTCACAGCAGTTAGCCTCTTTTTGATTTCTTCCATTCAATTTAGGTCTTTATTACCGTATTGTGGAAGTGAAGTGCTATATGTGGCCAACAGCCCAACAGAAGTGAAGAGGAGAGGAGGAAAACACACACACACACACACACAAAAACATCACATGAAGATTTGCAATTCAGATACCAACACTGATTTTAAAGTCAATCTCAGTTTGTTTTGGCAATTAGTATCACGCTTTTTGCTCCATCCCCTCAATCTGGGAGTTAATAAGAGTGGCTCAAAATCCAATCAGAGCTGATTGCTGAGGCTCTGTATCGCAGCAGCTCTCCATAGTCTGACACTTACTTTGATTCACTCTCAGCTCAGCGTAACTGTCCAAGAACAGCGGACAGGGGTCTGACATTAATGAGGTGCAATCAGTGAGTGGCCAGCTGTTTGAAAAAAGAAAGTTAGGGACGGAGTTGCTGCGCAAAGCTCTGTCTCAGCATTATTTGCTCCTAGCCACCTCCCTGAGGGATGGAAAGCCTGCAGCAGACAGCCGCTGGTGACGGCCTGTTTCAGGGAGCTACCAGCTGTGTTTACAACAAGCCACACGCAGCTTCTGTCAGGCAGCATCAGCCAGTCAGGATGCATTGCATAGTAATGAGAGCGGGAAGGGAGAGCGGTTCAGGCTCAGGAACGGGAACAATTACATTAGAGAGCTTGATTGTGGGAAGAAGAGGAGGATGGATAGGAAAGATGGAGGAAGAAATGACAGAGAGGTGGAAACAGAGAGGGAAAGCTTGAGAGCCCATGATGGAGACGGCGCTTGGCCCCGGTTGCATGACGGCTGGGATCCCAGCAGTGCGCCGTACAAGGCGACATTTACTGCAGGCCAAACAGCTGGGGCGCGTGGGAGAGCGCCAACACAAAGAGCTGGATGCAAAACGAGAGACCAGGGAGAGGAGAGGAGGGAGGGATGGAGAGAGGGAGCGGAGGTCTGGCTGTCTGTACGAGCTGTCACAAGACGTGGGAAATGCCGCTATGGCTAATCAGAGTCAATGAGACTATACAGATGGAAACGTTCAGATCCATGGGAAAAGTGAAAGTACAGAAGTTCAATGGGAGGTCAGACAGTGACAGTGCGGGTTGAGGAGACTGGCGATGCGATGGCAGCCGGTTCTTTGTGCTTTTGGTCTCAGGTAGAGTCACCAACGCTAACAAGACTTTAAAGTAATAGCAGTATTATGCAAGACAAGGCTGGAAAAACTACTTTAAGTGTTTAATTGAATACTCCATCTATCCATCTTTCCCATTGGTGGTCACGGGGGGGGGGGGGTTGAAGGTGAAGGTGGGGTTCACCCTGGACAGGTCGCCAGTCCATCGCTGGGCACATAGAGACAGACAAACATTCATGCTCACATTCACACCTACAGGCAATTTAGAGTCATCAGTTAACCTGAACTGCAGTATAATGCACTGTTTGTGCTGTTTCTGATCGTTACTGGATGTTCCTCCAAAACATGCAAAGCCTGAATGTAATAGAGTGCTCCAGGGATGACATGTTTTTGTAGGCCAACCAGGAAGTTAGCATCACCCTGGGTTCCCTCAACAAAAAGCCAATAGGATCTTTCCACTGGGTTTCGGATTGTTGCGGAAAATAAGTTCTGTGGCAAACAAACGTTTATGATACTTACACATTTTCTGCAACAACACAAATGAATACCACTTTTATGATGTGATCCCCAGAGGTAAAAAGCTAGCGTTAGGCTATAAACCAACTGCACCACAGTCGCATGAGTATACACAAGGCTGTAAAGGCGGACAAGTCAGTGTGATGATGTTTAGTAGTGTCATTTAGCCACTTGTTAGCAACCACCTTTTTCAAGACATATTAAGGCTCAAAATACATGAGTGGGGGTATTAATTGATGTACTTTTATGCCATAGAACAAAACATTAAAATTGGAAATGTATCAGTCTCCCATCTAAATAAACATCAATGTAATTTTGAGCTGTGTAAAATGGTATTAAGGCCATACACACAGTTATTTTTCCCACGATGCAAACACAAGTGGATCAGGAGCCAAACTGAGGTCAGTCAGTCATGCCACATTTAAACTCCAGACAGCACGCTCTCACACATGCTGAGGGTTGTTGCTTGTTTGATGTTAATGTCTTGTAAGCAAAGCAGCTCTGCATAACATCTGCGCCATTTATTACATTTGGCCTGTGCAGCCAAAGCTGACAAACGCCTGCGTTACTGTGATAGTAACGAGTGGATCTGCTCTTCTTTATCTGTTAGTGAGTGATTTATTGAACTCCACATAAAGTGCTGCTAATGTATGATTTACATGCTTTTCTACAGTCTAGTGTTGATTGTTCTGCATGACGTTACAGACACAGTGGCATTTCATACATTATTTATTGAGGAAGCCATCAAAGCGTTTTATTGCACATGTACTTCATATAATTGTGAATGTGCAATCTGAAATTGCTGTCTTGGAAACATAATTACAAGCACATCACTTACAGGCTCAAGACTACTGGATGGCAGCATTAGACAGAAAATGTTGTATTCTCATTGACTCCGGTGGAGTCCAGTGTATTAAAATACATGTTTTGGCAAATAAATACACAGCTTTGAATATTTCACATCAAAACTATTCATACTGGCAGCAATGCAAATTTGTGACAGATGCAGCACTTTTTCAATTAAAGGTTTGAATAGACTGATGCAGGCGGAGGACCAGCTACCAGGATCCTGTTGACCCAGAGCAGCTTCTGGCAATCTGTCTGCGCTAAATTACCGTATAGCTACTGTGAGCTATTATTTCGTTTTAGCAATATGCCTCTGGTAAACGGCAGCTGCAGAACCTGTTGTTTTTTGGTATCTATGTTAAGCCCACGCCAGCAGGGTGTCAGCTGCGTCTCCTCCAGGGATTCAAGGTCACCTCTATTTTTAAGAAATCGATAATGAAAATGATCTTTAGACAAATTATATACATCATATCAGCAACATTACTACAGTTTCAATGTCTGTGTCTGTAGAATATGTCACAGACATGAAAAAGGTAGAGATTTATTATTAAATCAACACTTCCAGCTTTCATTTCAAAATAAAAGCCCCCAAGCATTTTTCTTAACACAAGGCTTTATTCTGAAATATTAACAGGACATTGACTTGCACGGCTCTTTGCATGGCTCCATAAATGAATAAATTACAGGGTTTTAATTGTGGATATACACTCACCGGCCACATAATTAGGTACACCTTGCTAGTAAAAGACTCCCGTTTGCCTTCAGAACTGCCTTAATTTTTTGTGTCATACTTTCAACAAGGTGTTGGAAACGTTCCTCAGAGATTTTGGTCCATATTGACATGATAGCATGATAGCAGTTGCTGCAGATTTGTCAGCTGCACATCTATGATGTGAATCTCCCATTCCACCACATCCCAAAGGTGGTACTAAGGGGCCAAAATGTGCCAAGAAATTATCCCCCACATCATTACACCACCAACACCACCCTGAACCGTTGATACAAGGCAGGATTAATCCATGCTTTCATGTTGTTTACGCCAAACTCTGACCTGCCATCTGAATGTCGCAGCTGAAATCAAGACTCGTCAGACCAGGCAACGTATTTCCAATCTTCTACCTGTGTGAATTGTAGTCTCAGTTTCCTGTTGTTAGCTGACAGGAGTGTCACCTGGTGAGGTCTTCTGCTGCTGAAGTCCATCTTCTTCAAGGTTCAACATGCTGTGTGTTCAGAGATGGTGTTCTGCATTCCTTGGTTGTTGAGTTCCTGTTGTCTTTCTATCATCTCCAACCTCCTGCCCATTCTCCTCTGACCTCTTACATCAACAAGGCATTTTTGTCCACACAACAGCCGCTCACTGGATATTTCCTCTTTTTCAAACCATTCTCTGTAAACCCTAGAGATGATTGTGTGTGAAAATCCCAGCAGATCAGCAGTTTCTCAACTACTCAGACCAGCCTGTCTGACACCAACAACCATGCCACGTTCAAAGTCACTTAAATCCCCTTTCCTCCCCATTCTGATGCTCAGTTTGAACTTCAGCAAGTTGTCTTGACCACGTCTACATGCCTAAATGCATTGAGTTGTGGCCATGTGATTGGCTGATTAGCTATTTGTGTTAACAAGCAATTGAAGAGGTGTACCTAATAAAGTAGATTATTTCTCTGTTGTTACAGTGCTACTTGTCATTGTCTATCTACTTTCACAATGATGTCCGACTTGTAAAGATCATGCATTTGTAAAATGAGCAGCACAGCTGATTATGTGGGAAGCGCCCAAGTGAAATTTGCCAAAATTTTCTGCCGATGCTAAACGGTGTATTCTGTGTGTTGGTATTAACTCTTGATGCCAATCAGGTGCCTGGTTGGTAGCAAATCATCTGATGTCAAAATCACGTCAGAGAAGAGAAGAGTTTTGTTTTGAAACGAAATTTTGAACTGAGCCATGTTGGTTTTGAAAAAACTGACTCTTCAGAATGAAATGGATCATCTGGTATGTGCTTTTTCAAGGTTTAAAGGAGTAATAAAGTTTGCCACCAGCGAACCACAGAGCCTACATGTTTTTGTACAATATAGTGTATGTAATATTGAATATGTCCATTCTGCACATTGTGACTGAGCGATGCCTTTATTCGCAGTGTGAAAGCCTAGAAAAATTGACCTTGTTCCACAAAACGCTGAATAATATTCACATTCTTTGCCAAATACTTGTGACAACAACAACAATTCAAAGAAAATATGTTGACGTGCCAGTTAAAGCTGCAGTGGGTAGAAATGGATCAAATATGATTAGAAATAGTTGTTTTTATAAAACAGTCACTATATCCTGACAGGTGTGCATGAGACAGGTAATCTGCAGGATTTCACAGACCGGAGGAAAACAACCAATCGGAGCTGATCTGGAGTCTGCCGTCCAGCTCGTTCAAATATGAATCAACATTCTGTTACTCTAATGACTATTTATTAAATGTTTTCAGAAACATCTTGTAGTTACTGTTTAGCTGTAAAATGAGAAAGTTGTGAGAATACCAAGAGGCCACTGCATACAGCCAATAGGAACGCTCTCTTGTGATTGGTCAAAGTCTTCCATCACAGGCTAGACTGAAAGATTTAAAACAGCCACGAGGAGGCGCAGAAGTCTAGTTTTCTCTCAGAACATCTGAATTTCAATATGCTGAAAGGTTATTATGGATTTTTGTCCAACGATGCCGAATAATTGTTGCGTACTGAAGGTTTCAGACGAAAGAAAACGCCCCCAGTGTGTAAAGGCCTCAATCTGAAGACTCATTTGGCTCATTAAGTGTCTTTAGGGCTGCTGTTCGCCAACGTTAGCCTGATACAATCTTTCTCCATAGCTAGCTAACTTTAGCCTGATAGCGATTGAAATCACAATTCAGCCCAATCACCAGAATAAAAGGTTGGCATGCTTTTTGAACAGGTTAGGTAAATAAGGCAATAATGTCATTATTAGACCGGTAACCTTTACCTTGTGTGCAATATCTTGGAGGGGGACTTGCCTTGCCTTAACTAAGGACTCGACTCAACTTGATATAACCTGTGACTTGACTTGTATTGCTGTGTATTGCTAGATATCTACAGCCAATGTCTGTACAGTTGGCCAATGTGTGTGGTGAATAAACAGACAAATTTGCTTGAATAAAGAGAGATGAATTATCGTCAGGTTCAATCTAAAAGCACCACAACAACTTAATTATACTAAGTTGATGATGTTGCTTTGTATTTTCAGGACTTCTCCTTCAAAAGTCTTTGAGCTGTCTTAAAGAGGAAACATCAGGCTGTCTCTCTAATCTGATGTCTGTCTTTTGAATATCTGTAATTGATTACAGCTGTGATTCCTTCAGAATGAGATTATTATAATCCCTTTGCATTGATTCTGTCACTCCCCAGCCCTCATACCTCGACAAACCACACTTCCCCTATCAGACGAACTGAAGCTCATGTGCTGAATGTGTGACATTGTTCAACCATTTCGTGCAGGCCGTGTACCATAACGATGTGGCGTGCTTTCAGCGTGCTATACTACATCGTCAGGACTGTAATAGAGGGGAAATAAAAGATTTCTGGAACAAGCCTGCTAGCGCCAGTCAGGAGGCAGATTCTCCTGTGATGCAGCTAGAGAGCTGATTCAGTTCGGATCCCAACTCTTCCTCCCCGGGCACAAATCCAGAGGTTCATTGTGAAACCACGAAAGAAGCAGGAGAGGAAGAAGGGGAGGAAAAAATCATATGCTGTCCCCTCCGGGAAACTGAGTGCTTTGGCTAAAAATACTCCTCCAAATTTCTCAATCACACTCTGTCCTACTGCGCCACAATGCAAAAGCTTTAGAAGTTAAAAGGCGTGGAGGAATTAACACAAAGAAATAGGCCGCCATCGCAAACGGGTGAAATGTATTCGTCTTCCTCCCCCCTCTGCTCCTCCTCCCTCCCTTCCTCCACCGCTGGCTGCCTTTAGAAATGGAATTAATCCTTCTGTGATTTTGTTTTTCACTCCTTCCCCCTTCATTTTGGTGCAACATGAACACCCTGTCCTTTCCCCCAGAGGGGTGCTATTGCGTGTGCGCATGGTTCACGAGGCGGTGGATATTAGGGGGAAATGAAACCGTCTTTGCTTGCTCTCTGATCCCCTTAGTCGAGATGAGTAAATAAGGAATGGTTTCAATTAGGCAGTGGGAACACAGCCGCTGGCGACTTCTTAAGTTGGCTTTAATCGCTGTGTGAGCCGCTAATAATCTCATCCAGAGGCCTTTAAATACACAGGCTCTACATTTATTTATCAGACCAAATTTTATTCATCATGCTGTCCCCAGAGCAAAGTGTTGCCCAGTGCTAAGTTTCTCTGAATCTCATGCTGTTGTAAGGATGTTTGCTGTGCCCTGAAATCGTGTTATCCAAGGAGAATCTCTTTGTTTGCACGGATGAGAGCAAATGAGCTGCCGTATATCTGCCGTGTGCAAAGTGTCAGCGTTGATGTTTTATGCTGCGAATATTTAGGCCTTTGAAGGAGTCTGTGGTCGATCACACAGGCAATCTGGTAAACCTTACATGGCAAACTGGCAGCCAATTACTTCACTCAGTCTTTTTGTTTACCCTGGAACAAAATTCTCTCTCATATCAACACAGAAGAGCCCTAAACTCACAGAAACAAATCGCTTCGTGACAAATAATGAGAAAAAAGGGGCTTCTGGCTGACAACCAACAAATTGGTTTTCTGGAAAATTGTGTTAGCGCAGAGCCGTCAAACAGACACTGCCATTAAACACAGAGGAGGAAACAAATGTGTGTGTATGTATGGATGCATGAACAGGGAGGGATAGCTCTGTCTTTTTATCGGCTAATGGAAAGATCAGTTGCTCAGTGTTCATGCTGGATGACGGGTCAGGGGTCACAATAACTTTTATGCTGTTTGAGCACAAAGGTTTGTTTAAATCAAAGCCCTGCAGTTTTACAGTTACACTGGAAACCTCTCAAAGTGATCACATCAGTCCGGGTCCAACTGATCACGACAAGCGGATGATTATTATAACCAAGTTTTTGCAGATTGCCATCTAACTGACAATTGTACATATTGAATGGAGCTGTTCTATTGGTACCATCCCCAACTTTTGCTAAAGGAAACATGAAAATAACTGTTATGTTAGCGTTAGCGAGTTACTAGATGGAGCTCGTGGTAAGGTTGTTTTCTTAACAACAAACCGAGGTTGAAACATTTGATTATCCAAGTGCAAAAATGTGAAAATGTAGATTGTGACTTAGAGAAGCTCAAATATAAAAAGAGAGAAAAGAAAAGGATGACAAAGAAGAATAAGGTCATCTGCTTGAAAAATTACAACACAATTAAGGGAGGGAGGGGAATTAAAAAAGGCTTGAAATGCTGTTACGAAGGAGTCTAGAAGTGGCAGGTTGTGTGTGTGTTCAAACAGAGAGAGATGGATGGAGGGAGTGTGTGGGAACAAGCCTCGCTCGGCTCTGCATTCAGTTCAGAGAGAAGATGTAAACATGCTGTTTGAATATGCATATGTGAGATAGTTCAGCTAAGGAGCTGAATAAATAATAAACACTCCTCCGGTTTGTTTCTGTGGTGCTGACCTTCCACACATGGACACACATATTTAACCGACTCATCGCTGGCAATTAGCAGCGGCCCCAAATTCACGTGTCTTATACTATAATCCAAATATGATTTAATACACATAGAGAGCAGGAGATGAAGAGGAGATAAAGTAAAGGAGGAAATACTTTATAGTCCTCTTTTATAAATGGTAAATTGAGTATGTATTTGTTAATGATTAAGATATTATTATAAACTTAAAAGAAATTAATTGTAAAACATATTTAACATCCATATAAACCATCTATAAACAGTGCTATTATAAAGTTGCTGCTGATTCGAATCCTGTGTTAATAAAAACCTTGTAAAGCATCTGTAAATAATAATTACATAATTAATACTTTGTCAGTAGTGAATTAAATATTTCTGGCCCTTCTAGCTATGTAATGTTTATAGATGTTTAAGTTGTGAAAGGTTTAACAATCTTTTAGTAATCACTAAAAAAAAAAATACTTAATATAGCATAGAAAATGTTATAATGTGTGCAACAATAAACTGTTATAAAATACTTTATTAATGTAATGAGATTGTAATTGTTATCGTCTCTTATCAGCTATGATACAGTTTTTAGAAACTATTTATTTCATATTTCACAAATTACTGATAAAATAAATAATAAATTGCAGCGTTACTAATAATTAGTACACTATTTTTAATTGTCATTTCATTGTTTGTTAACTGTAAAATGTTACCAAAGTGTTACCAAAACATAAAAAATGTTGAAGGTACTTAACATTTCTGGACTCAGGATAAAGACCAGTGTTCTCAGCAAGCCCCAAAACCCCCTAGTAGAACTGAGTCCTGACCCACTACCACCCTAACCCACACGCCAAAATCTAAAGCTAAAAACCAGCCCTAAATCTTAATCTAAATCCAAAAATTGACCCTAAATCTAAATCCAAAACTTAAATGGATCCACATTTTCACCTGTAACACCTGAACCAAAGGTCGGAGCGACTTGAAAACAGCGTCCGTCTCCTGGTTTGGGGGGATGCTGAACATGCCAGTCTGGGTCACGAGTCTCAAGGACCTTCCGTTCTCGAGATACACAATTCATTCGGGTGTAAAAAGTGTCATATCTCAAGAACAAGGGGTCCTAGAGGTCCTGAGATAAAGACTGGCGTCCTCAGCAACCCCAAAAGATCCCTAGTAGAACCCCATTAAGCTCAGAATTCAAAACGTGTAATCCTCAAATGTGTAATCGTGGTTATCATCCCGATTCCTTCTGTTCCCGAGATACATAATTGTGAGGTAAAAACCACCATATCTCAAGAACGGAAGGTTCTAGACACTCAGGGTATAGACTGGCGTCCTCAGCGACCAGCAAAAACCTTTTAGTAGCACTTGGTCCCAACGAATTCAGTAGGGGTACTGAATTAAGTTTTTATCCCCCTTATCCCAATCCTAACCCTAACCCTAATCCTAACCCTAACCCTAATCCTAACCCTAACCCTAATCCTAATCCTAATCCTAACCCTAACCCTAACCCCCCTAACCTAAACAACTAACCAGCAACTGGCACAGATGCATGGATGACTTGCATGAATGGGTTACGAGTGGACCCTGGAAGTACCTTTCGTCTACAGCCGATGAAGGCTACATTCACACCAGATCCGGTGGTGCGGCGCAAACACAAGTCCTGCCATTCATTTTGAAAAGTGCGTTTGGGGCGCCTAAAAATAACAACTCAGAAATGCAGCCCAAAGTCACACTGCTGTGGCCAGTAACGTAATTGTCCATCCAGAGCTGTACAAGCCAGCCCGGAGGGAGCAAAAGACGTTAATTGTCGCGCATACTGGTCCATGAAAGTGACTCTTCCACAACGGCGCCCAACCGTGCGACGATTCGCCGCTACGCCTGATCTGCCGTGAGTCTTACTGACCTGCATTTAAATGTTTTCAACATCTGATTGGTGTTCTGCTTAAAACACCACTTCAACCTATGAAACACTTCTTCCTAAGGTCTGAGCAGTTCGAGAGCGATGAACCTCCAATACTTCTTAGATGTATTAAGCGGATGTTCAGGACGAAAACAGAAAGAAACCAGCGTTGGTTGCTTCAGCTATCAGTGAGACGAGAAAATACAATGTGAGAAGTGCAGTTAGGAACAGATAGTTAGTTACTTTACATAGTTTTATCAGGTCAGAGAAGGTGTCCATCTTTAGTTCATCTATTTTCAGCTGTGAATATGATTTTTTTTTAAGGTTTCAAATGATAGTTGTATATCCTCTACTTCGCAGTGTGTGGAATTTGCTGTAGGGTCCTTTATTTCATAAATTATATTTTCTGTTGCTTTTTTCATTTATAAGTGAATAATTCAGCCAATTTTCCTCCTGCTCCATAAAGTCTTTGTTTTAGAAAAATCAGCTTTTTTAATATAATTTGAGAAGATTCATTTACTTCATTGTTTTTCCTATCTCTTTCCATTTTTACTCTTTGATTCAGTGTCTTTTTATGTAGGTTCTCTAACTCTTTTAATTGTCTTCGTAACCGATCCAATTTTGTTTTTCTTTGCTTTTTCAATTTAGAGCAATAGCCTATAATTTCCCCCCTAAGAATGACCTTGCAAGCTTTCCAAAGAATCGGTGGGGAAACTTCCCTGTTGTCATTTTCGTCCAGATTAATATCACTCCTTATTTGCTGCCTCGTTTTATTTAGATTCCCGGTGTTTAACCTCCAGGTAGTGCTCCTCTTTTCAGAGCCTAATATTAAATCCATAGATATTGGGGTGCGGTCCATGGTCCCAATATTGCAGTTTATCACCTAAATAAATGTCTTTGAAATGTAAAGAAAATAGTCAAGCCAAGAAAAGACAGAATACAGATGAGAAAAGAGGCATAGTCCCTCTTTGTCAGATTCAGATCCCTCCATATGTCTGAGTCTTAGCTCCCCCATCATTCATTTTATATTTTTTGTAGTTTTCTTTACAGTTTTGAAGTATCCAGGGTCATGTGAAGTCTAACATTAAAGTCCCTCCCACAAATATAAGCCTCAGAGCTTATTTATTTGAAGATTTGTTTATTGAATTTCCATTCAGATCCTGGGGGAACATAGACACCCTGCAGATCCACCCAGACCAGTACAAATCTCCCATCTATGTCTTTCTTTTCAAATGTGCATTCAAAGTTTAATTTGCTAGAAATGAAAATCACTATCCCTCTTTTTCAACCCTTTTTATGGGTGGATGAGTGCTGATTAAACCTCCATCTCTTAAGTTTTCCATGTTCCAGTCCTGTAAGATGGGTCTCATGACGGAGAGCTACTTCCTTCCCTCCCTCATCAGCTTTGCTCGAGTCTGAAGGCTTATCAGTCATCAAACACTGCACAGCATTTGGCATCTCTGGAAAGATATCACGGCATTGTTGACCATTAGTTTTGTGGCGACAGTTGTGGGGTAAATGGTAGCGAAACATCACATTACCTACTAATCTACCACGAATGAGCCCTGGCAGGTATTTGAAAGGTTAAACTTTTTTGGCAGGGCCCTTTGCATTGATACCCACACTGTGTTGACGGACTTGCCTCGTTCTCTTTTTATGCCCCTGTGCCAGCGCCAGTCGTGGACGGAGGCATTATGTTTTTGGGTGAACCGTGCGTCCCGACCATTATTATGAACGTGATATTTCAGGAACGCCTGAAAGGAATTTCGTCAAATTTGGCACAAAGGTTCACCAAGTTACAACGATGAACAAAGGTCAAGTTTACTTTGACCTCACGTCTGTCCTGTTCTCATGAAAACTGTATTCCATCTGACAAAAACATCCACTTGGACTCAAGGTCAACTGATTAGGATTTGGCGGTCAAAGGACACTGTGACCTTACCAGAAAGGTTTGTCCATAGTTCAAGATTTCAAGCTAATTGGGACAATTTAATAGAAATGTCTAAGAGTATAAAATGATGAAGTGATGATATTTTGGACAAACATGGATGACAAACTGCAACTTGACTGCTTAGTGGAGGTATACAACCATGAGGCGGTACTTCCAGTTTTACTATCAGACAGCTATTTAATCTGCCCAGACACAGGAAGTGGCAAGTTATACTTCATACACCACTTCCACGCACCAGTGAGTGGTACGCCGCTAAGATCCATAAAGTAAATACAGGCACATTAAAGGCTTTGACTCTGTAAAGCTGCCAGTTTGAATCCTTCAAAAGGTTTGGAGGACATACATTGGACACATTTTCCAGTGTCTCAGAAAATGTTGTCAGTGTGTCTTTGAGCAGGAAATGTGAGTAACATACTGATCGAGTGAACGTTTGTATTTAATAAGGAGCCCTGTAAGATGCCATGTATGCTCAGTCAACTTTCCACTGATAATTCTCATTTTTCGTGAATAATAAAAGAAAAAAGGTCCTTCAACTTTGAATTGAAACCTTGCCTCTGACACTGGCTCACTTCCCCTTTTAAACCATCTGCCATGTAAGCACCTCAGAGCTGCAGTCTGCCGCATTTCCATCACTCAACACATTTAAAAATAAATGAGTAAATATGAAATTAATAAGCTGAAAGATTGGAGCGCCAAGGCTCTGCACACACACGCGCCATGCGCCGCCTCTGGGAGAAATGGTTCGACCACATTTGCATCGGGGAGAAAATAGCCCGGCATATATTATCCACCCGCTGCAACTGATTTCTGATCCTGCTGCTCCTATCCACCACATATCTCATTCGGTGATGTTGCCTCGCCTTATCATGATTAGAGAAGTGTTTGTTTCTGCTAATAGTAATAGCTCAATTAGCAGCTGACGTGTTCATTCTGGTGCACAGCATCTTAGAGTGTTTTTGTTTTCTTTCAGATAAAAAGAAGTTGAGGAAAATGCTGCTGTGCTACTGGAGACGAGGAATTTATTTCTGGTACGACACAACATGACTATCAGTCCACACAAACACATGAATGAACAAGCAGATATAGCCAAGACTTGTACTTAAATACAATTTTGAGATACATCAAGATTTTGCTTTACTTTCATACTCAATATTTCTATAAGGGCTGTCAGTTGCTAAAAAAAATTATTTGGATTAATCGCAAATTAAGAATTTACGCAGCCAAACCTGATTGGTTGATTTGGTTGAAGTCTTGACTATTGTAGACTGATCCTGATTTGTTTTTGTGTTTCTGCTCATTGATCACTCTCTTTATAGGCTTTGTTCATCTCAGAAAAAAAGGAGACACTAGCCGCAGACAGCTATGGTTTGATTTTGAAACAGTGGCCTTATGTTGTTGTAATTTAACCTTTCTGAGGCTCAAATTTGGATAATGCAACTTCGTCTACATGGTGATTTTTTCATACACACTAAAGAGATTGAAACATATGACTTTTTATTAACTATTTTTATTAATAAGCTACAAACAGGCAATATATCATGATTTTAGGGCTTCATCGTCATGATTATCCAGAGTTAATCAAGATTAATCCCACTTTTTTTATCTGTTCAAAATGTACCTTAAAGGGAGATTTGTCAAGTACTTAATACTCTTATCAACATGGGAGTGGGTAAATATGCTGCTTTATGCAAATATATGTGTATACATATTATTGAAAATCAATTAACAACACAAAACAATAACAAATATTGTCCAGAAACTCTCACAGGTTCTGCATTTAGCATAAAAAACAAACTGCAGCCCAACAGGCAACAACAGCTGTCAGTGTGTCAGAGTGCTGACTTGACTATGACTTGATCCAGACTGACTGGGACTATCATAAAGTGGGCATGTCTGTAAAGGGGAGACTGGTGGGGACCCAGAGAACCCATTTACATTCACATATCTGGAGGTCAGAGGTTTTAGCACAAGTTTGGAGCAGTGTTTAGGCTCCATTACAACAAGCTGGTATGACATGGTTGGTGTTGATGGATTCTTTAGGTTTTCTAGTTTCAAGTGATGCCACTGTCTTCACTATTTCTTTAAAACTGAGCCCACAACGAGGCAAAAATCACAAGTTGTGTTAATGCAGTAAAGAAATTAGAGGCATTAAGACAAATTTGCTTTAGCGTGTTAGCTTTAACAGCCCTAATTCCTAAATTAACAACATGGATACTTGTACAGTATGTGAAAGAGGTTGATCATAGTGATCAATGAGCCCACAGAGAATAATCCTCCGACGCTGCAGCTCTTTGCTTTTTGTTCCACAACGTTAATGTGGTTCACACTCTCTGCTCTCATGAAGTCATTTTAGGCCAAAGCAGGCTAATCTTTTCACCGAAAAGCTCTCATATATCCACTGTCCACTACCTGCTCAGCACCAAATGGCAGATAGACACAGTTAGCGACAAGCTGGTGAACATAGTGGAGCTTTTAGCAGCCAAAGAGACAGATATTATTCTCAAGAGTTGGTGGAGACCAAAACAGAGCAAAAAGAAAGTGAATATGGGACTCAAAATGAATGCTAACGCTGCTCCAAACTGTTGGCCCTGTTTACATGGAGCAACAGTAGAATATACTGTATTTGGAGCATTACTGTTTCTGGCCACACAATGAATGTAAGTCTAATATTTACTCTTCTTTTAGCTCTGTTTTTTACCAGCTCCTGAGGGAAGTACCCGGCTCTTTTGCTGTTTACCAGCTGCTAACTGTGTCTGTCAGCCGGTAGCATCCCGTGTTTATCACAGCTTCTTGACTGAAAGCATTGTTGATGAGAGTGGTGGACCAACACGTGGTGCGTAAAGTTGGGGCCATTAAACCAAAATAATGAGCTGAAATACACTGAGAGCTGAGGGAAACTACAGAGTCAGGTGGTAAATCCCTGTCACTGTTTGTCACATTATACATTTTATTTGATTTGTGTGTCTTTAATACTTCTGTTCACTACAAAAAACGTATTTTTATTTGACCTGTATGAACCATACAATTGCAGTATTCCCTCTGCTGTTAGCAGCAATATGTACTTTGTCACCCACATGTACATGTAACTAATGCTCATGCTAGTGGGGCGTGAGGGATAGCACAAGAAAACATCAGACCAAAGGCCCGCTAGTCGTCAAAAAACACCACTTGATGGTGATTTAAAATCTTGATCTCTGTCTAATTGTTTTCCCTCCCAAAATAAATCACTCTGCAATGCCACAACGTCCTGTACATGTACTGTATATCTTTTGTATAGAATCATGAAACCCATCAAGTATAAACTGGCACCTTCGTAGTCTTAATAAAAGCAGCACAACATGAATATACTGTAATTGGCCTTTTGGAACAGAAAGCGCCACCCCACTATCCTCTTTGTGAAGTAGTCATATCGTTATTCAGTGTCCAATTAAAATGGCCTTAGTCTCCTCAGGAGCTCTCCACTCCTGTGAGGACCACCTACAGAACCCTCGGCTCGGTCTCAGCAGCCCGCCTCTAGTCATTAGCCTTCATACAGGCTGAAAATGGAAATGCCAGTAACTCCCCCTCTGTCCTCCCTGCCGCCACCTCCTTTATTTTTTCTCCTCTCCCTCAGCTCCGATTTCTTCTCACCCCTTTTGCCACAGGAGGGGGAAGTTTCTCTGCTTGGCTCCTCTGCACATTTAGCCTATTTTTCTGCCTCCGCTCTCTGCAGGGAACGTTCCCCCCTCTCTTCAACTCTCTTTCTGTCTCGCTTTTACCATTACTACTTTCTGCTACCCCCACCCCAATCCCAAACCCCCTCCCCCCATTTATTCTCTCCACAGTGAAGAAAAGAGCAAAATCTTTGAAGGGTCTCTTGTGCTCTTAACCCCTTTCTCGGCCTCTACATGTGCATGTCTATTTTTTGTATTTCTCTGTCATCTCTTCTCTTCAGTGTTAAGACAGTGGAACAAGCCAGGGCGAGGTATCGGTGGTGTGATGGTGAAATGAAAAAAGAAAAATGAGTGAGTCAAAAATCCTCAGCTGCTGAAATACTGGCTTGTATATTTTCAAAAATGTGTGGTTATTCAGTCGTACTTTTCATTAAAGAATAGTAGTGTCTCTTTTGCCACCAAGTAATTACACATTTCTCCTGCAAAATACATCCCAAGCCGTATAGCAGAACAAGTCTAGAGCCATACGAGCAGCTCTGTGAGGCTGTACTTATGCATGATGACACCTGCCGCTTTAGCAGGCAGGGAAGATGCTAGTAGAGGGGTTAGAGAACTGTAGTTGTTCGCTTCCTATTACTGATGCTTACCGACAGTTATGCATGCACAGTGACGCATACGTACGCTGTATCATTCGGTTTGTTTTGGACCGGAGCCACAGTGGAGAAGTGCTCTAAAGCACGGCGCTACTAAACCTGATGGTTCGCACACTGTTTTTTCCTGATAATGCGACGCTGTGAAGAACAAATCTGCGTTGAAATCAACAGGAGAGTTTGTAACGTTACCTGTTAGCAGCAGGTGGGCAGCTCAGTCTGAGCCACTAACATGATTGAGTTACTATTAAGAGAGATTTCATGGTCTGCTCAGCAAACTGACGGTATACGACTGGTGAAGGTAAATTACAACGTTAACGTAACGTAACTTCAAAACGTAATCTTGTAAATTTTGGCGAGAAACTTGAATAAATCCAGATGTTTGAAACAGAAGTTTTCACATCAGTATAAAATAAATATTAGAGAGGGAATTATGAGCTGTGTAATTTCCCAACACTAGCTCAGTGTTCCGACTGGGTATTGTGAATCGTTGAATTTCATTGATATTGATATTGACTACTACATTTCTGGTAACGTGACATCCTCAGCAGCAAGTACTGTAGCACTTCTCAGAGGACCTACAACGTACACACCACTTTGGGGTAAATTACACATCATAAAGATTTATGTTACATTTCATTGTTTAGGTCACAAAGATGAGTGAATTCTACATTATTCTGCAGATAAAAACAGAGTTTAGGCGGGTTTACAGTCCATTACTTCCCAGCAGGCTGTGAACAGTATCGACCCCTCTGTCTTTTCACGTCTCGGTGTGAGGAGCAGTCGGGGCACCTACTGTGTGGACTAATCGTCTCTCTGCCTATATCTTTGTTTCTATGCCTCCGTCTGTCTCTCTGAGGTCCAGGACGGCGTCATTAGCAGTCGGGGCTCAGAGTGCAGCTCGGTGGAGCCCTGGGGCCCAAGCTTTGTGCCTTAATTACCAACCTAATGAGTCACTGGGAAAGTCAAAAGTCACTGCTGGTGCCTCCCTCCCTCCCTCCCTCCCTCGCTTTCCTTTTCTTTCACACACACACACACACACACACACACACACACACACACACACACACACACACACACACACACACACACACACACACACACACTTACTGTACTCACTTCATTCCCTTTGACTTATATGCTAATTACGCTTTCACTCATTGACACATACTGTACATTCACACACTTGTCCACCTAATGACTGCAGTAGTACTCAGTCACTCACTTGTTTACTTGCTTCCTCCCTTCCTCTCCCTGATACACACACACACACACACACACACATGCATGCATATTTGTTTGTCAGTTGCTGTTTGGTGTCCCACACTAAGCCGGTGTAATCTGATAAAGCTGTATGCATGCTGTATGAAGATCTCCATCTACACTGAAACCGTTACTAAAAGCAAAACTTGCTGAAGTTTTTCTTCTTCCTCCTCTTTCATTTGGCAAACACCACAAATGTGCATCACAGATATGATAAGGAGCTGGACGGACAGTCTCAGCTGGATAAACCTGTGTTCGCTCTCCCCTCCTGTTCCCTCTGTGATCACCTGCTGTGTTTTAAAATGTCCAATTTTCAGTACAACTATTCTCATGTGCATATTTTATGTTTATGTTGTCAAGAAGCATCAAGTAGCAAATTGACTGCAGCTCACAGATGCTACCTGTTAACCATGCCAACAGTTTAATTTCACACCTGTATCAAGGGCTGGACGATGCTGATGTTTATCCTAAAATATGCTCTGCAATGCATATAATGTGAGTGAAACAGGAGTCTTTAAGCAGCGTCTGTAGACAGCTGGATTGATTAAAATAGAATCTGTTCTGCCCTGACGCACTTCAGACAGAAGACTGGCTGCGTAGACAAGCCGTTAGAGCAGACACGGTCACACTCTCACACTTGTAAAGTCCTTTCTATCAATATTAGAAACCACAGTGAAGCGCTGTGTGAATGTATTTCTGAAAAAAAGGCCATCCTCAGGTTAGGGGGTTAGGAGGATTACAGATCAAGTGTAAACCTTTTTAATGCAGCAACAAGTTGGTCAAAACTTCCATGTATCGTATATACATGGGGAATTGAACTGATAGATTGACCCCATTTTGAATGATACCCGATCCAGCTATTTAAGTCAGTATTGGCCTGTTCTGCATTTCTGCAACAGCGCCATTGGTCACGACAGTGTTATCAGCTGTAACGGCATTAGAGAGTACAGATTACAACTTCGTTCTCCGCTCAGTTAGACATTACTCCTCTATATCTTTACATAGCAAATCATTTTTGCTGCTACAAAACACACTTTGAAAGCTCTAAGATGAAAACACAGGTAACTCCCAGACTGGACAACACATCTCCTGCTTTGTGGTCTATTGACTCGAAATGGGACCATAAATAAATGAACATCATGCTGTATTGAAGAAGACTTGAAACTAGTGATTGAGACCATAAAGTCATGGTTACAATGTTTACTGAGGTAATAAATCAAGGGAGAAGTAGGCTCATTTTCTCATAGACTTCTATACAATCAGACTTCTTTATGCAACCAGAGGAGTCGCCCCCTGCTGGATATTAGAAAGAATGAAAGGTTAAGGCTCTTCAGCATTGGCTTCCCTTCTCAGACCCGCATTTTGCCGCCTGGTATTCACTCAGTTTCTTTTGTCTTCATTGTATTCGACTATATATGTTGCTTAATTGCTGAATCAGTCACACTCTTGCTTCAGCTCACATGTAGAGAAGCAATCAGAGGCACCATATCCACAAACATATACTGTACATTTGAGTCCAGTCATTCAAATGAAAACCTATATTATTATAGAGCATTTCTTACACACACACACAGTCTGGAGACACACACACTGTCTGTGTTCACACCTCCTGCACTCTCCCACCTCGAATTCACACAGTAACACTCAGACGGATGAGATCACACCTGCATGTAGAGCAGAACAGTCTGCTCCTGTTCACTTCCCAGACGCTGTGAGCGGACATGATGACACTCGCTGCGCTAATAATGTAGGACTGAACTGCTGCCAGGGGTCGTATCCCACGGCCATGAAGGGCTTTTATTAAACAGGTTCAACCTTGGATGTTACACTGAAAAACAACGTATTGATTTTCATATCCATAAATGGACACCTGATTTCCCAATTATCATTCTCATTGCCAGAATGACAAGATTAGTGTCTTTTTTTATGACTTTTGCTTTTAATGAACTGGTTCTATCAGAACTGGATATATGTGTTTTTTTAGGCCTAGTCCACACGTACACAAGTATTTTTGTAAACAGCTGTATCTATACATTTTGGCCTTTCTCCCACACCCAAACCCAGCCTTTTAGGTCGCTGAAAGTGAAGCTTTTGTAAAACTCCAGCCAAGGTGAAGATTTTCAAGAACTCTGTTTTCAGTGTTGATGTGCAGACAGTGAAAACTGAGTTTTTTGACCTGTAACGTCAGAGTTGCTGTGCGCCGTTATCTCCTTTGTTTGGTATCCCTAATGAGGCGACATGTTGTGCAACAAAGGTATTGATAAGATAAGATATTCCTTTATTAGTCCCAGTGGGGAAATTTACTGTGAAGATACTGGCATCATATGAGATTAAAAAAAACTAAGGAATCCATTGGTGCCAACCAACTAGCTAGTTGACAAGAAGGCTGAATAACGCTCCTAACTTGCGCTAAACTTTGCCGGGTTTGCCATGATATGATTTGAGCGTATTTTTTATGCTAAATGCAGTACCTGTGAGGGTTCCTGTACAATATATTTGACATTGTTTTGTGTGGTTAATTGGTTTCCAAATGTAAATATACATTTGCATATTTGCCCACTCCCATGCTGATAAGAGTATTAAACACTTGACAGATCTCCCTTTAAGTTACATGTGTGATTCATTTAAGTTAATTGCAATAAACTATGGACAATCAGTTGACAGCTCTAGTTTACACATACATGTAAATGTGCAGTTACTCTTCCACTATATGGAGGATCAGAGGTGTCAGAATGGGCTACAGAGGTCATCGGTGCGTCCCAACTGGCCCGCTGGCTTTTACACTTCTTCAGTTGTGTTTTTCTGTTTTCATCTGGACGGAAAGTTTTTTTTTTTTTTTTTTTTCCGGAGTTGTTTTTTTTTTTTTTGAGAATGAAGGAGGAAAAATGCTGTTAACAAAAATACCTGTGTACCTGTAGACTAGGCCTTAGTGTCAAGGTCACTAATTTCTACCATGAATGTATGAGATTTAAAACTGTATGTCACAGACTCTATTTCACAAATGTGTCAAGACTGCAACAAAGTTTGTTTTCCTCCTCCCAATCCCCACTTCTGCAGTTTGTGATGTTGACAACTCACACATTCACATTGCCAGCTTACTATTAGGGTGATGGGCACCAGAGGATGAGTTCAGAGTGGAAAAAACAGCAGGAAAATGGGAACTGGAAAATTGGTGGAGCATCTGGCCCTGAGGCAAAAAATTCAAAAAGCAAACTCGTGACCGGAGGAGCGAGGAAAATCTGGACGCGAGAAGCGAATGAGACACGCTTCTTTGCTCCTTCAACAACTCCTGTTAAGATGCCCTTGAGCAAGGTGCTTAACGGCCGACTGCTCCGATGGAGCTGCTGACTGGCACCAGACTGTGGATGTACTGGGCATCTCCCAGGTCTTAATGTCCGTAACTGAGCGAGTGTGAAGGGCAATTCTGAATAAGAGCACACAGCAGAGCTTTTCTGGGTAAATAAAGATAAAAACAAATAGACTGGATGGCCGGCTAAATGCTAATGCAATTCTCTTTGTCTAGACAGAGCGTTTAAGGCTGCCTGGGCAAATTTCTAAATACATATGCATCTCCCAATCTGTGTCCAGAGCTCCGGTGGAAGCTTTTACTGGTGATGAGGAGAAAAGCAAGCCAAATCCATCTACCATTTTCCTCGCTAAATGACTGGAACACTGTATTTTGAAGGCGCACAGCTAAAAGAAAAGGCGCCGGATGTCTTGATAGGGGAAAACTACCTGTAATTTGTTCAGCCAGTAAAAAGGTTTATATATAGAAAGAAAAAATGTCCGTATCTTTTCCCTCTGTTTCATTCTCTCTCAGGAATTAAAGTGTGCCTCCATCACCAGTCTTCTGGCTGACAGGAGGCCTCCAGAGTGCGTTTTGTCCGCTCGACGCCACCTCCTGCGCTGACAGCCCTCAGTTGCCTGGAGACGCCGCTTGAGAGACAAGCTGTGGTAAATGAGCAGGTTGTTGATCAAAGTCCAGGACGGCTCCACTGCTGCATTTTCAACAGCGCACCACTCAGACACTGCACGCCACTTTGACTTCCTGTTCTCTTCTAACTACAAGTTAGGTTTTTTTTTTTTTTTTTTTTTTCCATACAGTACACCCTGACATTAGCCTCCTGTCGAAAATCACATTTGAAGCGTTTTCTGCCACTATGTGCCGGCCTGATTGGGGGGTTTTCTTCCATTAGCATTGCAAAAGAGTGCAAATTAGAATTTTAAAACACGAGGTTGTGCAATGATTAAGTTCTCTGACAGGCTTTGGATGTTTTGGCGGCACCGTGGGTCTGCCATTAGATGCTTTCTGCTGTTGATTGTGGTGCATAATTTGCTCTATATTCTGAAGACTGCAACCAGAGCAAACAACCGGTGTTATTATTGTTCTCACCTTTCAGGCAAGAGAAATGCGTTCAGTGTCAAAGAGGGGAAAAAAAAATCATTCATGAGTTCATGAGTGTTTTATAAATTCAGAAACGTTTTGAGGAATGCTACAGATGATTATTTAAAGTGGTGGCTGTTTATAGAAGATGTGTTTTTCCTTTACTAAAGTGACAAACCACACTGTAAAACGCTTCCATTACAACCGAAGATAAAGGTGCTTTTAGGTATTCGGCACTTGACGCTGCATCTGCCGCACAGCAGTGTCTGTATTTTAAATGGCATCAGCTACCGGCTACATCTAGTCCTGCCAACGACCTGCGCTTTACACCACAGGCTACTGCTATCCTACTCTGTTCTCATCACATAGCCAAATATAGCAGGTTGTAGAGAAACTAGTTAGCAATATGATAATGATGATCATAAATGAAATACTCCCTTGTGCTTCTGCTGCTTCTTTAACGCCACCGCGCCAACGCTGAAGTGTCTTAAACCTGCATTCTTTCTAATATCCAGCAGGGGGCGACTCCTCTGGTTGCAAAAAGAAGTCTGATTGTACAGAAGTCTGTGAGAAAATGAGTCTACTTCTCACTTGATTCATTACCTCAGTAAAGTTTAAGTTTATGGTCTCAATCGCTAGTTTCAAGTGTTCTTCAATACAGCATGATGTTCATTTAGTAAATTATGGTCCCATTTAGAGTCAAATAGACCATAAAGCAGGAGATGCCTCAGGACATGTCTACATTGTGATGGACGGGTTGCTACCACGGAGTGTTTTGGTTGCCCAAAAATGTGTTATTCAGCTTTCGGTTGCACTTGGCTCCACCTTCTCGTCACTTCTGGTTGCAAAATCCAAGATGGCGCAAAATGCTGAACTCAAAGCTTCAAGATAGCAGTCCACAAACCAACGGGTGATGCACAGTGACAGCGTCCACTTCTTATATACAGTCTAAGATCTCAGCAGGTAGAGTGTAAGTAGTAACTACAGGAGACGTACACAGCATAAAAGTTGAGTACAAGTACCTCAGATCTGTATTTAAGTACAATATTTGGGTAATAGTACTTAGTTAGCGTCATCGTCTCTGTGTGTGGGTGTGTAGATGTAATAGTGTGCATGTCAAGGTTTGCTTGTTTGGTTTAAGTCAACAAAAAAATGAATCAATGCAGACGTGAACATACACACTGGCCGTCAGCCCCAAGCTCTTGACATTCCTCCAGCTCACCCGTTGAAACGTCTGCAGTGAGAGCTGTACTTGCCTCCTCGATTACTACAGGAGCCCTGACGGGAGACGAACCCGGCATGTCACTTCTGATACTCTGCTAGCAGCAGGCTTGTCTAAACTACCTGGCTGGAAGAAGTTCAGTGTCGGTGTCGAGTGAAGGCGAGCGTGGGTGTGACTGGGAGTGTCAAATCCAGCTTTGGGACTTCAAGATTTACTGCTGGATGTGTTGTGAGCTAGATTCGAGGAAACATCTGGGAACTTGATTCACGTAGGAGCTCACTTGTCACATTCCCCCCTTTCCTTTGACATCTCAGCGAGACTTTTACAAAATGGGATAGTAGTTATACCTCAGATCCTTTCTACTGGTGATGCTTTACTGCTGTGCATGTGGACAATGAAAAAACGACTTTTAGATGACTGAAAAAGATGATTCAAAATTAGAAAGGAGCTTGTATAACTTGTCCATTTTATTTTCATCAGATTGTCAACTTTTCTGTCCTGAAGTGTTCGTTGATGAGAAGACACCTGAGTTGTCCAAAATCTTGATATGCGAGCAGCATCAGAGGAAATTTACCTTGTACGGCAGCTGGATTCTCACAGTGTCACAAGATCACTTGAGAACTGGGGGATCACATATCGCATGAGAATCCATCTTGTCAGGCTTCGTGTAATCCGTTGGTCACAGACTGTATATAAAGATGGACGATGCAGATCCAGAGTCAATCATGACATCTCACCCCCTTTTTATAGCATCAAATATCTAATTAAAAACTAGGGCTGTCGATCAATTAAAATATTTAATCAGAATTAATGGCATGATTGTCCATAGTTAATCACGATTAATCACACATTTTTTTTATCTGTTCAAAATGTACCGTAAAGAGAGATTTGTCATATATTTAATACTCTTATCAACATGGGAGTGGGCAAATATGCTGCTTTATATAAATATATGTATATATTTATTATTGGAGCTCATTTAACAACACAAAACAATGACAAATATTATCCAGAAACCCTCACAGGTACTGCATTTAGCATAAAAAAACAAACTGCAGCTCAACAGGCAACAACAGCTGTCAGTGTGTCAGAGTGCTGACTTGACTATGACTTGATCCAGACTGACTGTGGGGAGACTGGTGGGTACCCAGAGAACCCATTTACATTCACATATCCAGATATGGTCCGAGGCCAAGGGATCCCTTTGAAAATGGCCATGCCATTTTTTTTTCTCGCCAACATTTAGCGTAAGCTTGGAGCGATATTTAACCTCCTTCCCAACAAGCTAGTGACATGGCTGGTACCAGTTTTTTTAGTGTTATATGTTGCCAGAATCTTCATTCTAGCTTATAAAATTGAGCCTTCTACAACCTAAAAATTACAAGTTGCACTAATGCGTTAAAGAAATTAGTAGCGTTAAAACAAATTTTACAGCCCTAATTAACATTTTAACCTAAGCAAACTACTCAGAAACATGAACACTTACATACATCAGAGCGATAAGAACTACCTAAAATGACAGAAAGCATCTTTTTATTTGACGTGTTTTTAGTTTGTCCGATCCGCTAACAGGGAGAGGGCGGCATTTTAGACCTATACTGCAGCCAGCCACCAGGGGGTGATCCAGATGTTTTGGTTTCACTTTTGGGGAGCTGTCATGTCGTCCATCTTTTCATGTGGTCTATGGTTTGTGTACGACAAGCCAGATCCTGGCGGCTTTGTGTTGAAGAGGTTACTGTAGATGTTGCAGTAGCATCACTTATATCAGAACTGAGTGTATTCAATCAGTCTTGAAAGAAGAGTAATGTCCAGCACTGAAGGCGTTGTTTTCGCTCTTTTCCCGGCTAGCTTTGGCAAAAGCTTGATTGACAGATTGTTCATCCAATCACCTGCCAAGTATTTTTTTTTTGAAAGTCCTGTCTCTAAACAGTTTCCAGTGGCAGCTTCTCAGGTGGTTCTGTGTAACAAATGTCAGGTTAGAAGACAATGCCGACCCTGCACAAACAATTGCATCAGCAAAAGTAAAACAACCAATACTGGACTGCTTGAGAACAGACAGCAGATTGTTTATTAGTTAGTGTGCACAGATCAACATGCACCTGAAAGGTGCACTAAAAAGTGCACTGAAAATCAGATGAGAGGCACTTGTAGCCCTCAGTGTAACACTAAATATGTTTCTCCTTGAAAGACTCCACCAACCAACCGTTAGCCAGCCTGTCCCACACTTACAAGATGAGGCATCCCTAAAAATAACAACAAAGTGCGAAACGGTTTCAGGCTTGCAAATTGCTCTTGACTGTGAAACTGTACAAGGGCTCTGGTGACCTGTTTGTTGGAGAGCAGAGCAGTTTTAAGTCAGTATCTGGGCCTGTTGTGCCTGGAGTCTCTAGACACCAGGCAAGACTAAGCACAGGATTATCTTCTTCTTTTATTCCACATCGTCAAGCTTTCAGGATAGGGCTCGAACGTGAGATATTGAGAGTTTCCCTGTTATTCAGACTACCCCTAATCCTTCATTGTATTTACTTTGTGAACACTCAAGCCAAATGCTGCTGTTTTGTGCAGCAGTGGAGACGAGTGTGTGGTAGAGATCAGTTGGATGGTCTCAGCAGATGGTCTGTTGATTTGCCAACAAAATAAGATAACTGTTGCTCATTACTACAAAGTATTTACTGTTAAAGCATGTTGTCCTAAATTGATTTTTTTGTTTATAATGAACTGTAGCAATTAGCACGTCTAGTTTTGTAAAATGGCATATTATCTTTCCAGACGTTTATTGCAAAAACATAAAGAATATAACATCCGCCATATGGGTAACTGCAACCAAGAACTTTACATTGCATTTATTTGGATCAGGTTTTAACAGCCTTAGAATAAATAAAGTACTTTTAAAGTCAGCACCATAAGCTCCTGGACCAAGCACAACGTCTCTATTGGATTGAACAATGCTGGGTTTCATTGCTAATGAATTCAACTTTCATTTGAAAGAGAAAGACTGTGTTATTTCTAGTTTCTTCTAGTGTCAGGTGATCTCACTTTAACCTTCAAACAAAACAAACAAATAAAATAATAAATTCTTTCATAGTTAGTATCTCTTTAAAGGCCAGGAGACCTTTTTAATGGCAACCTTGATTTAGACTAAAGATTTTAAATATATTTTAGAGAAATTCAATAGATTTAATGACAGTGTGACTTTCTGGCAAGCATAGACTGTAAGTGTGAAGCAAACGTTGGCACAATTACATATAAAGTCATTGTAAAGAGACAAATTTGAACCGAGAGACACGAATGGCGCAAATGACACAACGAAAACACAAAATTCTTGCCATTCGCCTGTTCGCTTAGGTCGAAATTTTTCTGGTGCGTGATGATGTGTTACGAAAGCGTATAACTGTTGAGATTCTCCTGCTGTTGGCACTGACGTCAACATTGTTTAATCGGAGATGGAGGAGAAACGTATTGTAGCCGTCTGTTGGCACCCAGAGCTACTTCATATCTCTACACAGACCGGACGAAACTCTGTGTGTAAATGTGTGTGTATAAACCACAGACTGTCTACGCTATAAACAACAAGGTTGCTGCAGTATTTATGTCTAGATGACATTATGTTGGGTGTTGATGGAGCAGCTACTATGTTAGCATAGCCTAGCACTGTTTGATCTGAACTCGATTCTGAAAACAAGCATTTTAAAAGTTGTTTGCGTGTCGTCTTGTGGACAGACCCAACAAAATCAGACTTTTTACAAATCAACATCATTACGTAGTTATTTCAGCATAATTTTGATCCGTTTACAACAACACTGTCACTGTATTTCTGCCTAGATGATGAGATGTTGCGTGTGAAAATCATTCATTTATTCATAAACCAAAGTACTGGACAATTTAAAAATCTGACCTGATGGTGGCACTAGATGAAAAGTTAAGGGCTCACCAAAGTTATTACAATTCATCCGTTAGGAACCATGAATGTCTGTACAAAATTTCTGACATCCCATCCACTATACTTGTTGAGGTACTTCTGCTAGAAAGAAAATTAATTTCAGCCTTACACACGAGCAAAACAATATATCATCTAATCCTGATTCAGACTTGGAGGTGGAGGAATATGGATGGATGCTTTTAGACAATTGAGAGTTTCATTGGGCTGCACTGGAGGGCCATGGGGAACCAGAGACCGAGCGTATGCTAATAGAAACACAGTGCTAATCCATCACCCAGTCTCTGCAGAAATAATTAAGTCAAATTATAGACGGCCCCCGCACCTTAATCTCCCACCAGATGGAGACTTGCTGAGCAACAGGTGGCCTCGCTTCATACAAACCTGCATCCCACCACTGTCATTTGACTCCTTGAAAACAATGGTGGACCCGAAGAGAGCCAGACAACCGAGTGATGACAGAGTGCACGTGTGCGGTATCTATTTCATAATTAGCTACCTACTGTGCCACCTGTCTCTGTCTTTTGTCTCTGATTATCAGAATAGACTGAAAAAGAGATGCCGTTATTGCACACTAATGGCTGTCTCCCATTTTTCATGGTTCACAAAGTCATCATGTACTGTTTTCAGGACGAAGCAGAGCAAAAACTGCACCTCCAAATGAGCGCTGGTTTATAAAGCACACTAAAAAAAAATCATTGTTTTTCATTATTTAAAATTTTGGGAATTTAAAGGAGGCATATTTAGATGCTCATTTGTATTTCCACAGAGAAGATTTGATCCGTTGTGCTCATTGCAAATTGCTGTAAACGTGTAAATATACTGCTGGTACAACAAGTTGCAAGGTCGGCCGAACGTATCTTTGTTTTATTAATGTACACATTTGAATTGCATATAGACATACTGTTTTAGCTGTTGCTGTGTAGAGCTGCTGCACCTCCTGCAGCAGCGGCCGCTCTGATCTGAACTCATCAGCCGCTCCTGACTCACTTCTATTGCGTCATGTTTGTCTGGGCCACCACCTGCCACCACCTCCTCGTGCTGAGATAGCAGCTGGGTCCAGCAGTGGGCAGCTTCCAGTTCTGAAAAGTGAGGCCAATGCTGAAGTGCCTTAAACCTGCATTATTTCTAACAGCCAGCAGGGGGCGACTCCTCTAGTTGCTAAAGGAAGTCTGATTGTATAGAAGTCTATGAGAAAATGAGTCGACTTCTCTCTTGATTTATTACCTCCGTAAACATTGTAAACATGAGTATATTGTCTCAATCACTGGTTTCAAGTCTTCTTCAATAGAGCATGATGTTCATTTAGTAAATTATGGTCCCATTTAGAGTCAAATAGACCACAAAGCAGGGGATGCTTTAGGGCGGGGCTACTTGTGATTGACAGGTCGCTACCACGGCATGTTTTTGTCTTAGACCTTTAACCCTTTCACTGTGTGTTTTCAGTTCATCATAGTTAAGACTGAACAAGTCTTATGCAGCATTTGGTTGTAGCTCCACCCTCTCATGTCATTTCTCTTTGCAAAAACGGCCAGAAACCAAGATGGCAACAGCCAAAATGCCAAAATTTAGGCTTCACAATGGCAGACCACAAACCAATGCAACATCACGGTGACTACGTCCACCTCCTATACACAGTCAGAACTCAGTCTGGTTCTCTCCTGATTGACTGGATTGGCCAGCAGCTCACTGAAAGTACCTTAGTCTGTAGCATACCTGCTAGCTGGCTAGCTAGACCTAGTGTGGTATGAATCAACAAAGTGGGCTAACGTTAACTAGTGCAGTGAATCAAACTTACTTCTATTAATGGTATCAATGATGCCAAATCATAACTCTTCTTAGATCACAGCACGCTTCCATGTTGCATCAAATATTACACCACACCGGATTTGTGAGGCTTATTTCCAAACCAGCAACTGGAGAAGACATTTGGTACATACTGATTTCAGCAGCATTTAAAATTTAGTGCAGTGATTGAAAAATGTAATTAATAATAATTTGAAATGGCTCTTAAATGCAATTGTTTTCAGACAACATTTAACCTTAATTTTGACTGTTTTCTTACTTTTAGACTAGTCGATTAATCTAAGTTTAAACTTCTGTTGAAACGGCAGGGAATTATTCGTTAGGGACATCCCTAGTGACGAGTGTACTATAATTCCACAGCAGGCGATAGCGTCTGCACAGTGTGTTTACACATATCATCACGCAGTATAAACGCTACCAATCAGGGTCCTATCTCAAGTCATCACAGAAGAATAGAGAATTATGCATCCACGTTGCAGCCGGGGACGGTGAACTCTGATTACTTTTCCCTCATCTCTCTCTTCCATGACTGCAAATTCATCACACCAACAAGCCGCTTTCTGCGTACCACGTGGGTTTAAGTGCAATCAAACTGTAATGTGCACACAAATTGTCCCCAATCAGCTTGCTATTTTTGAATGCCACCCCTTGATGTGATGGGCTGAAAACACAAGCAGGTTCGAAGTGTCTCCATTCCTGTTTGACATTGGCTTCAGGCAAATTGTCAGTCAATGCTTGGAAGAATGAAATCACATTACAGGTCTACTAGGCCACAGTGTATGCCGCCAGTTGAAGCATGATTCACAGTACTGGCTGAAGATGTTGCTCAATTCAGCTGTACTCAACAAATAAAAAATAAATAAATAAATAAATAAAACAGCTTTTTTTTCATTTATTGATGCCGTGAGTTTGGTAGGTCACACTGGAACGATGCTTTCTGAGTAAGGAGAGTCTAATGGGGGGAGTGGTACAGCAGGAAGAGACACACTGCTTCTGCCATTTCATGCTAACGAGAGGAAACTTCAAATGTGCTTTTGAAAAATGCCTGGTTTCCAACTCTTAACTCGTCCAGAGTGGTGGGAGTGGTTCACATAACTTCAGAAGCTCTGTAAGTCTCAGCTGGAGATGATAAATGGGAGTGGGAATAGATTTGGCACAAAGAGAAAGACGACCACAACTGTCTGCAAGAAGACTGTTTGGGTATCTTTCTCTAAATCGCTGTTTCATGGTCCCTCATTATGCAAGAGATCCAACGCTCATAGAAACTGACTAAGCCAAATTTTTAAAGGAAACAGGATCATTTAATGAAAGATGATGAGAATTCTGCCTTTGATCTCGGATCAATGCAACAATCCTTTATTAGTTGTAATGATCATTTAGTGCCAATTTTTAGAGATGCAGAGGCTAAACACAATGTCTCTTAATTATCACACTTGTCTATTAAATATGTTGTTGTCAAGGCGACATGATGATATACAGTGGATCGTCAAACGATATAAAAATCATTTTTTCCATATTGTCTCTTTTGTAATGTCAAAAAAAAACAGCGGTCGAACTGTGTTATGACAATATTAATGTCATTCAGATGACTTTATGTTCCTTGCGTAGTGGAGCGATCAGCTGTTTTGCTTCGAGAGGGCACAACATGCAGAAACTGTTTCAGACTCATCCCAACCAAAACAACCAGAGATCCTAAGAAAGTTAGACACAAACCAGAAAACCATCTGCTGCAAATTCTGTCACATCCCAGCGCAGCCCAACCTAACCGTCATTAACCGGCACAATGTGCCTTTTTTGGCTGGACCGCAGAGAGCCAGCCCTGCAAACACAAAAGTCTGTCATTGACTGAGTGTTCTTCTTCCCCTTATACGGACTACAGACTCAGAAACGCATTAACACAATGTTTGGTTTGTGGCCACTTATGTAGGAACTCATGATGATCTATGGAGATGCCGTGTTCACCCCCAGATAACACAGATAGTATTAAATGTAAATCGGCACATCTTTGATTGGTATGAACTGTACATGTCCATTACTTGTACATTGCAATGACACCGAATGTAAACAAAGCAGGTCTAAAACTGGTTCAAAAAACTAGCCTCTACAGCTAACCTCTGTTATCATAACCAATGATGTAATATTCAGTGTAGTTATGTAGGCTGTATACACCTTACATGCAGCCGATTCAGATCATGATGTGTATGTATAAATTATTATAGGCCCTAATGTCTGCCACCTGTCCTGTAAAAGGCATTTATCAGCCGTTTTTGATTTAAACAAGACAGACATGTTTGGATAAGAAATAGGCTATGCCAATGTATACCTTAGGGCTGTCAGTCACACATTTTTATCTTTTCAAAATGTACCTTAAAGGGAGATTTGTATTTAC
Source organism: Pterois miles (assembly GCA_947000775.1). Taxonomy (NCBI): domain Eukaryota; kingdom Metazoa; phylum Chordata; class Actinopteri; order Perciformes; family Scorpaenidae; genus Pterois; species Pterois miles. The sequence goes on along the minus strand of CAMQGK010000568.1, from coordinate 7,852,485 downwards.
TGCTCCTCTCAAGATGGGAGTATATGTATATATTTATTATTGGAAATTGATTAACAACACAAAACAATGGCAGATATTGTTCCAGAAACCCTCACATTTACTGCATTTAGCATAAAATATGTTCAAATCATAACATGGCAAACTGCAGCCCAACAGGCAACAACAGCTGTCAGTGTGTCAGAGTGCTGACTTGACTATGACTTGATCCAGACTGACTGGGATTATCATGAACTGCCAGTAAAGGGGAGACTGGTGGAGACCCAGAGAACCCATTTACATTCACATATCTGGAGGTCAAGGGACCCCTTTGAAAATGGACATGCTCGTTTTTCCTCGCCAAAGGCTTGGAGTGATATTCAACCTCCTTCCCGAGAAGCTGGCACGGCATCGCTGACACCAGCGAAGTTTTCTAATTCCACTCCAACCTAAAAACCACAAGTTGCGTTAACGTGTTAAAGAAATTTGTGGCGTTAAAAAGTATTTGCGTTGATTTGAAACAGATTATTTTGCACTAAAGTTCTCCATAAAATGAGAAAAATACTTAAAAATACAAAAATAGACTTTACCATGTGGTTATTCCACATTGGCTACCTATTTATTGAATTACCAACAAACATACTATATCATGATATACATATTGTTATTGAGGTAATAGAAGATTTAAGCCACATCACTCCTACCGTTGTCTCTAGTGAGGGCGCAGCCTGCAAAGGCAGCACCAGCACACATAAGCAGTGTTGTGTTATCTCCAGTCCTAATGGAAAAGCTCCTGTGCATGCATTAAACCTCATCAAGACAAACCTTTGTTATGTTGTCAGAGTTTATTATTTTGGAAAACTGAAGACTTTCATTTCACATTCAGATAACTGCTTCTGAAAAATGACACCTATTGTAATAAAATGATTGATGGCAGCTATTAAAAAAGTGAAAAGCAAACTGGTTAATATTAATGTTACGAGTCTTCGTTGCTCACAACATTGTTGTGTTTTTGAGAACAGGAAAATTGCTGAATTCATGCAGGGACATGTTTCAGAAAATTAATTCATAGTGTTTTAAATCAAACATCTAACCCTTTATTACAAATTGTAGGCTCTCCTACCTGTGTGTAAATTGATTTGAAAAGGACACAGAGTTTTACCGGAGGTGCAATTTATAACTTTGAGCGGCGAGGCGGTGGCTCAGAATGTCATTATCAAGCTGACAAATCATAGTTATTCACAGCATTCACAGCGTTTTCTTCTTCTCAAGAAAAAGTATGGAAATGTTGAGAGTGCGCCTCGTAATGTCATTGTCACTGTTGGGAGGAAACTCATAACTCAGATTTCTGATGATTGTTTGTTTTCACAACAGCTGGGAGATCACATTGTTCCTCTATGAGCTGAGAAAATTGCTTGACCTCTTGAGCTGTGAAAAAAAAAATAATAATTTCACATCCCCTGAAGGAATGCCAAGTATGCATTTTCCTAAAGCTCAAATCAAGCCTCTTTTAAACTTCAGGTCACCGACAGAAGCAATATCTGAGTTTGCACACAGGAGTGTTTGCCTCGTTGTCTTTTGTGACAGTTTGTCCGCCAACTGACGTCTGAGAATCCAAAAACATCTTCTGTAAAACGCCCTCTTGGCAGGAAGTGAGGTCAAGGCTGAGGTCACTTCCTGCACATTCTGCTTGTGCGGCCTCCCAGGCGTCTTAAGAGAGCATCTAACAATAGCTGTGACCGCGTGAAAGAACCTCTATTTCTCTCCACACACATAAATACATTTGTTCCTCTTTGGGAGGTGCTATCAGCGCTGGGCTGAAGGCCGGCGGAGGTGTTTTGTTAAATTTAGATTGTTTGCTCCTCGGCTGTGGGGACTCTGATTGCATTTCAACACAATCAATACTGGCATATTGGATCTGAACGAGATGGCAATAAGAGCCAATAAAGCTATGAGGGGGCGCTCGGGCGTATTGTCTGTCAGGCGGGCAGGAAAACAGCAGAGGCCACGTTAGAAGCGGCAATAAGCAGGCAGACTGGATAAAACACAGCAGTGTGCAAACACACCTAAACACAAGACAAACCAACACAGAGCCAGACACTAGTTCTGAGACTAAGAAGACATTTCACCCAGCTACATGTGTACATACAAGCCATATACTGTACACACCACACTCTGTCTCTATGTTGGTTTCTGTCGTTCTCCCCTCATTTCCTCTCTCTTCAAGACACTCACTTACTCATCTAATGATGCATGCAGGTTCCCCACCCACATGTAGAGTTTGTATCTCAAAAACAAACCCAGAGAGCCTCAGGATGTGTGATTTTGCTGAAGCACTGGGACAGTTGTTTACAAGGTTGTTTAGAAAGTGCAGCCATGACTGGAATCTGAGAAATCAACCGGGGTTCTACATTAAACACCTTGATTTAGCAAACTTTAAAATCAAACTTGGTGCTGCATGTCTGCTTTGTTTGTCTCTTATTCCCTGACCTTCTGACCCTCTGTTTTATGATCCTTACATCCACTGTAGCACGCTCATCGTACAGGCCTGAACAACCTGAATCAAATCATGACGAGAATATTTCTCTGAGCGAGGGAAATTGAATTTGCTGCAACAACAGCATACGCACACATACCGCGCACTGGAACAGTTAACTGCAATACCGAAGCCTTCAGACACAGGAAATAGTCTGCACAGAATGCGGAGCATTACAAGGAAAGCTAATCTCAAACACACTGCTGAGCGAGAGACAGAGAGGCAGGGAGAAAGAGGAAGGAACCGAGCAGAAATCTGCGTTTCCTGTTGCTGAAAACTTTGTCAGCAGTTGCGGCCGTTTGAAGCTTAACGAATGGAACCTGCTGAGCTCTGGCTCCTTCACATGCCTAAAACGCTGCTCTGACATCTTTGTCTCAGCAAACGATGGCTTGGCATTTTGCTGCCTGACTAGCTCAAAACAATGCAAGTAACATCCACTTACTGTAGCATGCCACTAACAATGGATAGAGGCACAAACAAGAAGTGGCAACGCAAGTCTGAATATGTCGGCTTGGACGGCAGCTGATGCATATTTCAGGCACATTTCTAAAAGATCCCACAATTTACCAGTAATCACATTGAATGCATTCATCAGGAGCGCTCAGTGCGCAAAGACGGCCGCTTCCAAAGGAGGTCCAGATTATTAATTCAGTATTCTCCAATACGTAATCACTGCTTGCCTGTTTTGATTCCTCACACCAGAACATCAGAAACACATTCAGCTCACTTCTACCTGCATCTAATTTACAGCCGTGTTGTGATTTCAGCCACGCAGCCGCACCCTGGACAGCGAGAATATAATGGAAATGTAATGTAAAAACCAGATGACCGTGAATTCAGTCTTCAATGTCATTCTCCCCTTCAATAACTGCGATTCAATTCCACCTCTCAAGCTGAGGAGCCAGGGGATAAATCCCGCCACCCCCCCCCATCTGAGGACTAATCTCCCCTCGGAAAGCCACTCCGGCGTGCGGCGTTCCTGCTGACCTCTCCTGCAGCTCAGTGTTGTATCTGAGTGGAGTGGCGGCGGGGGGAGGCTGCTCCTGCGTGTCACTCACCTGCTGCCACCGCTACAGCTCATATTAACAAGGGGACTCGGGGCTCTGGGGTTTTTGCATATAAATGATGTGTCTAGCTCCTGAGATGATATCAAACGGTGTGTCTGGGCCCGTGTGTGTGCGTGCGTGCGTGCGCACGGGCCTCACAAGTCTGCTCACCGGCTTTGATGTCAAGGGCGACATCTTTATATTTCCAGTATTCCCAAACCTACCCGCCGAGAAGACGCAACGCAGTCCCGATTTCAATTTTTCATTTCTCCTGACATTTTTAACATCTCAAAAACACATTTTGGGAAATAAGAGTCGTGCCACACATGCCCGAGTCTGCTGTGCTTGTGTTTACGATGAAATGGCTTCTTTCCACACCATCTAACACAGCACCAGCAAGGCGCTTTCTCAGCTCCCTGCAGGGTCATGATCTCAATATCAAACAGACTCTCCGTTTTGTTTTTCTGCAGCTCTTTCAGAGGCGAATGAATGGTAGCAGAGTGACCATGAAGCTGAATGCGTGCTCCAAAATGATACAGCAACATGAGGCAACAGCTCATTGGTGGGCTGACGCTGATATTCGGTACAGAGGAGGTTTATTACCTACAGCTTTCCACCGCTTTATTCTTCCTTTCATCACTGTTTCTGCAGTAAAAGCTGTTATTTTTGTGCATTTGGTGGCTGGTTAGTAGCCTGCAGGGCCATTGTGGTGGCAGTTGCAGGAGGCTATGATCTAACACTGTGGCAAGAAATTATTACAAACATTATTCACAGCGCAGTAGTCACAGTGAAGTGAACTCAACATCATGAGGGCATATTTCGCAGGAAGAGCGAGGTGAAGGGGAAGCAAGAAGTCGGCCTTAATTTGTCCCCGCTTAAAAATGCTGATGCAGAACATTTTTCTGCAGCTTCTGGTACATTAAGTTAAGAGTTTCTATTATAATGCTAAATTGGACAGTGACAGTGATAATGGTTCCTGAATTAGAAATTAACAAGAAAAACAATTTCCTTTCACAGTTGCCCATGTGACAGTGTAATTGTTTTTGATGCTGCCTACTGGTTTACAGAATCAAACAAACATTGATCTTTTTGTTTTTTGGAGTCACAACACATTACAAAGTAATGAATTCATGTAATCATTTTACTTGTTCCTGTAACATAATGCAATATGACATTACTGTTTTAGTTGTACAACACAAGTTATGATGTGAATCATCTGATCCTCAAGACATGACAACAACATCCAGGCCAACGAGGACTGAAATTACATCTGAAAATGTGCTTTAAAGTTCTTCTATAATCAAAATGCTTGAAGAATACGAGCCGCATGATCACCTTAGTGCAGACCTGGGCATTATCTGGCCCACGGCCTGGGAGGTCTCAGACAAATTTCACAATTTTACCTACGAAGTTAAAATAGAAAAAAAAAAAAACACTAAAAAAAAAGGCTTTTGTTTTGAAAATCTTGTTTATTGTTAGTGTGCTTCTTCCTGTCACATTTGACATTGATGTAAATTGATGTGATTAAAGTAGCGTCTCTTGCTGAGGTGGCAACTTAGCAACTTTGTCACTATATCTAGTGAGTTTTCAGACCCCTCTAATGACTCTTTGTCAAAAAAAAAGCAATTAGTGACAAATCCAGCAACTTTTTCTGGTGTTACTGGAGACTTTCGGAGACTGTGACGTGAAAGCATGTATCGTCCTTACTCTTCCCAGCAAGCAGTGGGTGCTGCTGTGGGCCCGTCCACCATCCCAAAGTACTCACGGGTGGCCCAGTCCGAGTCCACAGGCGCAGCAGACCCTCCAGCGGCACTTCTATAATAAGTCATGGACTGCAAAGTAGTTTTTTTGCGGAGGTTGGCAGTAAAGCTGTGTGCTTAACATGGATCGTCCTCTCGTCATCCCTCTGTGTCTGTGACTGTATACGTTGGCTACTTCGGTAAGCAATACAGTTTTCATTATTTATCAATACATGTTCATCATCACCCCCCTGCTGCCTGCCCCGGCAAACGGCTCACTCCTCCACTCTCCACTGAATCCGCCCTTTAAATAGTGCACCAATGTGCAGGCGCCCCTGGCTTTTAAAGGGAATGGGAGATGATTGGTTTAATTCCTGTTATGCCCAAAACACACCTATGATTAAGAGACTAAATACAACCCCTTAGCGCCTCACTTTGTGCCCAGATTATACGCCACATATCTAGCAAAAGTGGATATGGATATGTATATTGTGCACGTGCATGAGAACACAAATGACACGATACACATTGCTGACATTGGTGTCGTAATATTCCACTGATTGACAGGTGGAGGTATCCCGCCAAGAAAATGTGCTGGCAAAAGGCGGGAAAGAAGAAGACAACTAGTAAACATAGATGTAAACAGGACAGGACTCTCTGTCTGACCTTGATGCCCTGTCTGCAGTGCTGCAGGTGATTTTGCTGTTTTCCCCTCTGTCAGTATGTTTTTTAGACAGCAGTGTTGAGATTCTGATTTGTTATTGGGTAACATCAAGTGAAACGCTGCACACATAACCATTGGTGGGTTCGATGCAGAGCCTGGTGTGACCTGCTGAAAACCTGACCTGCTATTTACTATGATATTTTGACACCGTGCACAGTTGGAGCTGATCACGGCTGCTCTAGAAAATGTTTGCGATTCCACCAGACGCGTCACAGCGTGTCCCAGAAGCGTCTCTCTGCTCCGCTAAAAATATATGCCCAGTCTATTTTTGATGGAGAGCCTCCGTCGCTAGTTGAGGGGATGCACCCAAACCCGGCTCATTCTCCTCCTACCACCAACCTCCTCAATAGTGTTTCAAGTAGAAGAAGAAATCTGAGCATTCTCCTGCTACAGGCACTGTATGTGAAGTATATATCATTATGAGGATTAAGGCTTTTTTATTAACTAAAATAGACACAAATCTTTGATCCATGTCATAACTGGACTTTTAATGGCATTAACTTTGTTTGTAGGCTACAGCACAACAAAGTAGGAAATAAGAATAAGCAACTTACAAATATTGGTAATTTTTAAATAATAAATATATGAATAAATAAATGGTTATCTTATGTATTAAAAATAAAATCATCCTTAACCCTTAAGTTCATTATTTTTGTGGACTTAATGTAAAATCATTATTTTATTTGATGGTCTTGCTCTTCTGGCATTTGGCCTTTGAGACCTCAAAAAACTGACAACGCCAAAGGCCAAGTGACCTTTCCTCTAATCTGATGAAAGTGCAGGCCTGGATTTAACCAGTGCAGGTTTCCATTATTTTTGTTTTTAAATTTGCTTTGCAAGGGTTTAATGAAGGAGGAAATACACACAGTTACATAAATACTATATTAATGCTTTTTGGTGAGGAGCAGTTAATGTGAACGGGACTTTTCTGTTTGTAAGAAAAGTCCACAGGATACCTGAAAGGAACGAGTAGAGGAACTAGTTCATTTTCAGCACGATCCACTCTCTTTAGGATGCCATATTCACCTGTGAGCCAAATGTCAAATAAAAAATGATCCCTGATTTTCGTAGCAGCAAACACTCTAAGTACCTGAATTTATGTGCTGGCCCTACAGCTCTACCAGAGACTCTTTTCATATTCATAATCTGTGACTGTGTGTTAAATATTTTACAGGTTTCCTGTAGAAAAAGGCCAGACACATGAATCATTACCTACACTTACATACCTGAAACAAGGTAATTACAGCCGTGACTAACACGCTAACCCCTCAGCCCAAAAACCTGCTGATGCCGTAAAATGATTCAGCCACTGGGGCTCCACTGACACAATCTGATTTCTCAAACTTAATACGCTCCTATGGGACACCGGCAGACACACACACTTTTCAAGAGATGAACGACAGAGAAACATAGACAGAGGCGTACTGACAGTGACAGAGAGATGGACTAAGAGGAAACTGATTACAGTAAGTACCAACCCCCACCATTACAGGGAATATGTTGAAGATAACAATGTGGCTATGAGCCAAAGACAAACACAGTTCAGCAGAAGGGAGGCACCCGTCCACCTACAGCCTCCACATCCAGCCCCGCCCTTGTGTCAGATCCAGTAAAGCCCGCCTGGCCACAAGACGCCCACGTCCCCCAGCGCCTCCATCCATCCAGTCTAGTCAGCCTGACAAACTAATGGAGACTAATCAACTGTCAGGGCGAACACGCTGCGCACTACATCTCCCGGCTTCCCGTACCATCCCCCCTCCTCTACCCCAGCTCTCTCTCACCGCCGCCACCAAACTCCCCTCCCATCATTTCAGCTACAACTGTCATGAGCAGAAATAACAGAGTGATGGCTATATATAGGACCCTGACTCCTCCCTGGCCTAGAGCACACACAAACACACAGAATCACCCCTGAGCACATTAATTTCCCATTCGCTCACTTTAATGACCTCCATTAAATATTCGACCTTAATGAAATCCTAATTCTACACCTAATCTTACCGTGACCTCAACCCCAGTGCTGATGTCTGTCATTTAAGCAGCTATTGGCTGCTCAGAAAGTCTGTATTTTGCAGATGACATTACACTCTACTTTGTTAATCAATATATTTGACAGCTTCCTGCGCCTAGTAGAAAGGCTGGACTCTAATCTTATCCAGTTATTTCAGTGTAAGCACAATACTTTTGATTACTGCAGCCATCATTTAAACACCAGGTTATCTTACTAATAGTCAAATAAAGGCGTTGGATTACTCTTTAAAATGACTCCGGGTCAAAGATATTGATATGCTTTAGCCTGGTCTCTTCCTGTCTGCTTGCAAGCTGCAGAGTGTCACAAGAGTAAACTGGAAGCACAGCAGTGGAGGATGGAGAAGATACTTTATGGCTCGCAGAATGGCTTTCCTGTTAAGACTATCATCAGTAATAGTGGATGTGTTACAGTGCTTTGTCAGTTTATTAGTACTGTATTACAAACTTAATCTGGAGTCTATTCAAGTCAACGTATTTGTATGCATTTAAACATACTGACTAGTAGAACATACAGTAATCTCATTTCTTAAAGCTACAATGACGGCTAACAATGAGCTGAAACTCACTATAAAGCTTTGTAAAACTGAGCGGAGCTGCCAATTCAGATGATGATTTGCTGCTATGAATGACCAACCTGGTCTCACTCCCAACTCATCAAATAACACTGAACCTCTGTGTTGGATACATCGCACCAAGGAACCCTTTAACGTCTGTATGGGATGCACCGCCCTTTCAACTGACTCTAAAGTAAACCCATACACGTCATTATTAGACGGTCAGAGCAACCAAGTCACGTAGGACGGGTGGGAGGTTGGACGGTCAAGCAAACACAGGACACCTGTTGTCCCATGTGAAGTCAACGCTGACTTATTTTGCCATAGTTTTGTTATGTTACTTCCATACTTTAACGAAGGCAGTTATTTTACGTGTATAAAATACTTTAATTTTAAACCCAACCACCACGCGTCAGTGTATCCAAATAGTTTTGCTGCAAAAGTAAACCAGAAATAAACCTGCGTTGGGATTTTATTTTGAAAAGAGACTGTATGCATGTAACAAGTGGAAGCCATATGTTCTCCTGCGAACACTGAAGTTTATTTTGAAAAGACACTATTCCTGCAATGAGCGAAAACTGACACGCCGTCCCTGACACGTCCAAAACTGTTATAGGGGTACATAGAGCGTCATAATTTGAAATTTAGGGGCACTGAACAAGCAGCCATTTTTAACAAGTTGGGAGTGAGAACACACTGGAACAGTCCCATTCACATTATCACATTGTTTTCATGAAACTCAAATTCTGTTTCCTGCATTCTGCTGTCTTTAAAAGGGTGAAAATAAGAAAATAATAAGTACACCACATTTGCATTTTTATGTTAAACTTCTGACTTTACCTTTAACTCCCAGGAAAGAAAACTAAATGTCTGAATTTTCCTCTGGTGTGGACTAATATCCATCAGGTTTTGTTTATTTTTTGCCCCTGCTTGAGTATTTCTTTCCCTTAGTACTCTTCATTTCTCTCTCCTTCTCTCACTCACTGAAGGTCATATCACAACACAACAACGCCGCCACTGCTATGCTTCCACTCTGTACTGCTTCCTGTCATTTCTAGTGGCTTGCGCCGCGCCACGACGGCTTTTTGCGTCATCGAGCAAGCCTTTGGGAGCTGCACGGTGTGTCGCTGTGTCGTGACCATAGACTGCCCTCTTCCGCCGGGAAACGACAGTTGGTGTAACTCTATTGTCGTCCGGTTGTAAACAGTAAGGACTGTACAAACTGTTCAGTTCCAGAAAGAGGCTACGCTAACGAAAAGGAAAAAAGTGTGAAAATGTGTGATATATCGGAAGAAATACAGGAGACATGTGACCCTGGGAGGAAACTAGGAGCTTGCCATGAGTCTCCCGGGAAAATCGGGAGAGTTGGCAAGCATGAATAAAGTCTCTAGAATTACATCTATCCTAATTTAACCCAACCATATTTAGAACATAACAACACAAACACACAGGAATACTCTTCAATACACCACAAATACCCTGATCTATTACTTTGGGTCTCGGCATCTCAGGAAGCAACACCCACCTCCCGTCTCATAAACACCTCAGACTGAGGAAAAGACTCGACCGACCTTCAGTGTGTGTGCTGCATCAGTGGAGGGATGCTATCTTTGAAGAGGGACCTGATTCATTTCCATATTTTCATGCACAGCACGGGGAGCCTCAGATTCTGTTTGATTGTCAGCAACATCTTCATAGTTAACTTGTTTACATGAGTGCAGAGTCTGCCAGTCAGTCTGAAACTTGCTGAAACATAGTTTTGTGAGCATCAGACCTGTGACCTTGAACAAAACAGTCTCTTTGCCCAGCAGGCCACCCTTTACTTTGTTTGCATCTCCTGCTAGCCGGTTGGATTTGGTGCCATACATAATTGATGGCCGCCAGCAGGATGTTTGGCATGGATTGGGCTGGAAAATTCTATATCATTAGCACAACGTGAAAGCATGACTGACTAATTGTGAGAAAATAAATTACAACACTAGCTGCTATACAGGGAGCAGGCACTAATTAACACTCCATCATTACAAGAAAATCCTGATGAAAATTACAGCCAGTGTGCTGTTATTCCATGAGTGATAGATTTCCTCTGCATCTGAATCCTTAATGCTTTTATACTGGGGACATGCAGGTATAATGGCATTTTCAGAGGGGGAGTAGACCGATTAATCTCACTGGAGGTAGCGTTATTCAGTAAAATACTACACACAGCACATAGAGCTGTAGATTGCACTGCAGATCCTTGCAGAACTCGTGAGGCATATTGCCGTCTTATCATGCTGAGGTATGACGCTGCAAACTGCCAAAGGCCTTGAGCTATTCCTATCGTTTCAACTGTGCATGTGGAAGAGGGAATAATTTAGATTTTTACGACCCCGCAGCACAAAATGACCATAACATATCTGCAGAAAGGGCGCTGTGGGGATAACAGATCAATAGCAACTATTGCTATACTGAGACTTCAGGCTTTTAGTGCTCAACCTGGTGGGTTATTCTCTATCTGGAATTACTGCTACTAGAATTAAAAGGACTGTGGATAGTGACAAAAACATAGATGAACTGCAGTCAAAAACAGTAAAGGTCACAGATTATTTAATGCTGCATTTAGGCAGATTGATAGAAATCCATGTCTTACCATCCTTGCCGATGAGGAAGTCCAGGTAGCGGTAGGTGTAGGCCACGCCCACCTTAGTCTCCACCTGTGGTCTCTTCAGGGTGGAGTAAATCTTTCCCGGACTGTTCTCCTCCGACGTCGGCTTCATTTTACGCAGCCCGCAGCCCATGGCTCCACAGTGTGTCGGCCTCTCTCAGTGCACGGACCCTGTCGACCACACCAAACAGACCGAGACAGTGTGATGTTAAAGACTGGCGGTAATCTGCTGCAAGAAATATTTATACAGGCAAATATCACAAATCACACATTTGCCTCAGGGGGCTTTACAGTCTGTCCTGGATACAACATCGTTTGTCGTTTTCATCCATAGACTGTTAGTGGTATTAGAAAATATCAAAAATATTGAATATCACAATATTTTGAATTGTGATACTGTGTTGTTTCTCAGAAACAGTATTGAATTTTAATTAAGAGTTTATATGCAAAGATGAACTATTTTACTATTCAGTATTTTATTTGCAAAGAGATGCGTCCTCTCTTTGTATGTGCCCTCTCAGAGTAGTGCTGGATGTCAGACTGTGATAAATGCAGTGCAGATCCCACAAGTAAACATTTTCACTCAGATTTAATGCATATATTGCTGTGTTCTTTGTACTATGACTGGTTTCCCAAAATTAAAAAAAAAAAAATATAATTTATTGCCTTTTTTGCAGTATCGCAATGTATCACGCTGTACAGAAGTGTAACCCCTGTATATGTATGACATCGCCAGATTCTTGCCCGTACACAGCCCCATAGACTGTATATAAAGATGGACGACGTGACAGCTCCCCAAAAGTTAAGCTAAAGCATCTTGGTTGCCCCCTGGTGGCTGGCTGCAGTATAGGTCATAAACCCTGCCTCCTCCTGTTAGCGGATGGGACAGGGACCAAACTAAAAAAAATACACTGTAGAAGTTTTTTGGTTTCTGTCTTTGTACATAGTTGTTATCATGCTGATGTAGGTTTTTGTTTTTCTGATAAGTTTGGTTTTAATTAGTTATTTGATGCCATAAGTGGGGTGAAACATCATGGTTGGCAGCTGTGTTTTGCTGATAAGCTGCAGTCATGCTCAGCTCCACCTCCTGATCACTACTGCGCTGACTCTGGCTCCATATGACGTCAAAATCTCAAGATGGCAGCTCACGTATGCGCTAATATTTTGGCTTCACTTCTGAATAGAGGGAGGAAGTAGAGACATGTCATATATCTATATATACTGTCTGTTTTCAAACCTCACTCCGGATAAGGAAAATTTTACGTGGAAAAAATAGAAACAACCTCAGGAAGAGCAACTGAGGAGGGATCCTCTCCTGAGATGGACAGATGAGCAATAGATGTCGCGTATACTCATTCCTTCAAAATCATATCTATTGTCAATATAAAAATAACTACATAATCCAATGTATCCTCATACAACGTATGATATCTCATATGATATCTCACGAAAAATTATTTTATTTTTTTGTGCATTTTCCCCACAAATGTCCAGCAATGCGATTGGTCAGTGCACCTGCGTAGGCCCCTGCGCTGTTTAGGCAAAAAACTACTTGGTTAAGTTTAGGAAAAGATTATGGTAAAATAACTATGACAGTGGTGTTATGTAGTGTAAGTACAGAATAAAGTAATGATGACTTCTGGATTCACACGGGACATGACCACCGGTCTCCTAGATGAAAGTCTGGGGTTTTTAGACTCACCCATCCACCCCAACCTCCTGCCTACGTGGAGTTTGTCACTCTGTACATTGCGTCACCTGTCCTGGCTACGTGGATTACATATGAATTGATTACCTGGGTAATATACAAATTATAGTTATTGCAGCGTTAAGTCATCAATTAATCTGTTGTACTATATAGAATAATACGAAATGGAAAACAAAAACTATATTTAAGTACAGTATTTGAGTAAACCTTTGTAAATTCGTCCCCCACTGGGTATGACTGATTGAGGGCCAGATTCACGCTCTTATATGAAAGCAAACATTCATGCACTGTGATATCTGTGATTGCTCAGGGATTTCAGAAGGAAAACCAATAAAGAAGAACATGCCGGATGAGCGTCTTTAAATAAATAAATAAACACGACTAAATGAGCTTGATTTTTCACGGGTTCCCTCTCCCTCGTTCCCAGGGAGAGCAAATTAGCAGAGACAACCGTGGAAGAAGAGGAGGCCTTAAAGAGCCGGCGCCACGGACGCCGCCTCACCCCAAATGGTTTGTGACAGCGTCACTGCCTCTCTATGGTGGCTGCATCTGGGAGCAGGTGACATCCTATTGTGTGCCGCTGATTAAACTCAAGGATGGATGGATGGATGGATAGATGTTGGAGGTGCCCTCCCCTCCCCTCCCCTTCCACCTCGGCTGATGAGGAACCCTCTCTATTATGCTCCTAACTAATTACACAACGTCGCGGGGCCTTGGCTGGAAACTACGAATCTGAGCCGGCCATTGCTTCAGAGACAGGACAGGAAGTGAGGAGGGGCGGGGGGGTTGGGATGTAGGAAGGAGTGGGAGACGAAATAGGAAACGAGCAGACGAGGGCTTCGTTAATGAGGTGAACGGCAAGAATGGAAAAGGTGAGAATCAATCAAGGGAGAGAGGGGAAATGGGGGCGGCCGGGTTGGAGATTGTTAGTTGGAAAAAGGGGGTGGGGGGGGGCAGCGGGTAATGCATGGCAAGTAGAGTCTGGAGAGAAAAAAAAAGAGAGTGTGCAATTAGAGTCAGTTGAATAGAAAAGGGGTGATCATCAACACACGGCGAGTGAAAGATGAGGCAGGAGATTCATTACTGTTGCCATGAAAGCCAGTGTTTCCAGTGGCACTTACATGAATGTCTTTGTTGGGCTTTATGAATCTCAACGTGCATCACAATCATATCGCTACAAGCCTCAGAACAGCTCCCTGAAATGGACCGCGGGCTGATGGACTTGTGATTAATACTAGAACACACTGAGTCCTACGTGCTGCAAGCCTTGTGAGACCTCAGATGCCTCCTAAATGGTTTTGTATACGTCTGGAGGTGTTTCTTCGCCTCCCTGCATGTGCCAGGCAGGACGGACGTCTTGCTTCCATTTTCAAGAACAAAAAAATAAGCCAAACACAATCTGCAGAAGCTGGCGTAGTCGGAGTCCCTAAAAGTGCTTCAGTCCCCCTTAAATTGTCGCTCAGGACTGCGCTGCAGTTCACCATGCAGCTTCACAAATGACTCTGCCATCAAAGAAAACAGGGTAAAAAAAAAAAAAAAAAAAAGCCTGAATTTTTCCACATCTTGGATTTCCACTGTTGCCTACAGTTACTTGTAAATAGCTTTTATCATTTCTCCCCCTACCCTGGAGAGAATAGGAACAACAAGAGGGAAGATGAGGCTCCGTCATGTAGTCTACAAGAGCTGCAGAAGAGGTGCTCAGAACAATCGGATGGGGGGCTTTGAGGGAGGAAAGGAAAACAAAGTGGATGAGGAAAAAAAAAGAGTGGAGGTGCTTGTATTTGCATAGCTCCTTGAGACCGGGGAGGAGGAGATGTGAGGCGGAGGTGAACAGGAGTATTTTTAGAGCTTAACTGACAGAGGAAATGTGAGATGTTTATTATGATTTTTTGAGTCACTGTTTCTTGCCTCCCCTCTCCCGCTCTGGGCAGGTTGAGCCCTCATATAGCCCTGCCTCCGCTCTGCTACACCCTGGCTTTTTTTTTTTTTTTTTTTTTTTAGAGATTGACAGGCAGGGAGTCTGGATGTTTGACAGGGCAGACAGACTCTGGATAGCTGCAGAAAAAAACAAGAGGAGAGACATTGATTTCCCTTTTGCTGAATTAGCAACGATCTTCTTGCCATTTTGTTCTATCTTTTGTCTCTTGCTAATGGCATTTTGAGGTTTTATTTGATAAGAGGTTTTGCTCAATAGGATTCTCTCCTCGTGAGCCCAGATTGATGTTCAGATGCTTTGTTGTAGCTGGGATCCACTTAACTTTGGCCCTTGTGACCAAAACATCCCACAGCACTTGGTACTGTGCAGAATGTGAAAGGTAATGTCAGGTAGATGCTTGTCTTTCCCCGCCATGTTTTTTATCTGTTGGCCAACAGCAGTGTGTCAGTCCAAGGTTTGCTTTGTCTTCTGCGCTCACAGTGATCACAGGGGTCACTGCCTGTTGTTTCTCTGGGGATTTAGCACATTAGTAAAGCTGATTTTTGACATATTATCACCTTTTAAAGTTGTTACTGCTAACAGATGTTTTTTAATACATGCAGACGACATGGCGCGATACTAGCAACCATTTAAAGCTGTTTTTCTGGCCACCAAATGAATTCACTCAGCTTTTAGCTCTGTTTTGGTCTTGGTCAAATCCTGAGGGAAATATCAGACTCTTTAGATGCTAAATGCTCCACTATGTTCACTAGATAGCTGCTAATTGTGTTTGTTTTGTGCTAGGCAAGTAGCATACAGTTGGTTTATCAGAGCTTTTTCACTGACAGCAGGTCCCTGTTGCTGCCAGAAACCACATATAAAAATATCTAATTGCAGTTAATTTGCCTGATGTTGCTCTTGTGACGTGATTTGCAATACTAGAGGGTATGATCATTTTTAAATCATTACTCTCATTTTCTTTGAAAAACCTTACAGTGATTTGGTTTGATTTTTGCAGGGCTTTGTGCCAAACAAAGATGTTTTATTATGTCTGTAGAATATGAGGTGTCGGACAAAAATGTCTCTGCAGCACAACCGTTTCATTTAAAATGGTGTGTGTGTGTGTGTGTGTGTGTGTGTGTGTGTGTGTGTGTGTGTGTGTGTGTGTGTGTGTGTGTACAACACATTTCACTTTTAACAAATATTGTGATTTTCTCCTGATCCCGCGATTTCAAAATTGCAGTAGGCCTTATTGTGATTTTGATAAAATTTTGATATTTAGATGAATTGTGTAGCTTCAGACTGTTTTGACTAATTGTTAAACCTAAAAGCTAAATTTGTCTTGTCTCTCATTTGGTGCTCAGTCGGTGGCGTACAGCTTTTTGGGGTGAGAGCAGAATTTCAGCTCCTTGAGGGCCGTCCACATGTAGAACGATAGTTATAATGATAACTATAAATGTGTCATTTTAAAAATCGTTCTTACTCAAGTGAATGCCACCAAGGCCCCAGGAAGAACGCCGGTCGTTGATCCATATTTTCATAGCAGCCCAACTGTGATACTACAACTTCTGTGTCCATCACGTGATGCTGTTGGTCCAAAAAGACTTTTTCCCATAGACTTACATTGAGAAAGGGATGTCTGCAACTCAGTGGATATGTAGATATTTTTTTTCTGAGTTAAATCAACTACCTGGTACAAACACTTGAATAGCCATTATTTAAATCATTATTTCCTAAAAGCTGAATCCAGAGCTTTTTCCCTTTCTCTGTTCACGTGAATGAGACGGAGGCTGCAGCGATGGCTGGGAGGCGGAGTTAGCAGGCTGTGATGACAACATGACATTCGGACCTGGTGACCGAGCCATGTGACAGAGTGACGCTACTGCACCTGCTCCATGGGCCCAATGGATGCGGACGATCACTGGAAGCCATTTTGGCTTCATGCACTACTGAGCAACTTCAAAATCCATCCGAATTTACAGGGCGTCTCTTCAATTTGTCACGTTCAACATGGCCGATGACACTCTGGAGAGACTCGTCATTGAGGTTGAAAAATCCCACCCCTTTATGGTAAAACAGTGTTAATAAACGTGGTATCAAGAGGGACATCCGAGATGCAGTCAGGTTTATGAATAGCTACCTCTATTACCACAGCTCGCCCAACTTTGTCACCTCCTTATGATCAATAATCAGTGAATAGTCTGGGCCAGATTATCCATGTAGTACACTGGGTGAGTTCCTGGGTGATACAGGTGGAGGGTGCAGCACATGCTTGGCGCTGCTGTTGACAGAATGTTAGCGTTCATCATTGTGGATGCTCACATCGTTATCCTTCTTGGTGTGGACGGCCCTTTATAACCAAAATTATGATCTTATAAACTTTCTTTTTCTGAGGACCCACTTGTCAAAGAGATATACATCCATCTGCACCCGCTTATCCTGTTAGGGGTCGCAGGAGTCTGGAGCCGATCCCAGCTAGCATTGGGCGAAAGCGGGGTTCACCCTGGACAGGTCGCCGGTCCATCACAGGGCACATAGAGAGAGACAACCATTCACACTCACACCTACAGGCAATTTAGACTCATCAATTTAACCTAACCTTAACCTGCATGTCTTTGGACTCTGCTACCCGGAACCTGGAGAAAATCCACACTAACATGGGGAGAACATGCAGACTCCACACAGAAGAGCCCCAAGTCAGATTCAAACCTGCACTACCACCACTTTGTAAATGAGACCAAATAAATGCATTTAGGAGGAGTTAACAGGCTCTCCTCATCAGTAAAACACCAGCCTTTCATACTAGATCCAGTGCTATCAGTAGGCTGTAATTATCAGAACAATGCAAACATTCAGGCTCCCTTATGTGGCTCAGAGGTGAACTACAGATAGAAATCTTAAATGAAAGACAATGAAATAAATTTTGCAAATTTATTTGGCGACCCTAATAAAATTTCCTGAGACCCACCTGAGGGTCCCAACCCAGCCTTTAGGAGTGACTGTGCTAAAAGATACGTAAAAGCCTTGGATGATAATTCTTTGTCATTACGAACACTGTCCGTCACATGTAGTCACTTGAACCACTGTTACATAAAATACTGAGTAATGGAGCTTTAAACTATTCTAATGAGCGACTAGAACTTTATAGTTATGCCTTTTACTTTAATGTAGAAGACGATGGTGCAAAACCCCACCTGATATCTGCACTTAAACAGCATCAGCACCAAGAAGCAACTGCTCTGAATGATTTTAATGTGGTCTGACTGAGATCTCCCCCATATTTCAAGACCACGTTACAAGGCTTTGATAGCAACATTGCTGAGATCAAACCCAGCAGCACCGGAAGCTTCAGACTGGATTATGGAGGAGGACATTAATTAGGACACTGTGTTCTTGTGTTCTTTTCCATGTAGTCTGCCTTTTAAGCTCGCTCTATTCCTCTCTCACACTTTATCTCCCTCGCCCTCTTTGCCTTTTTCTGACTTTTGATCTTTTTAGCGAGGCTGCGACTGGTGGTGGATACTGCTGGTTGGGTTTCATCCGTAGTTTATTGTGAGGAGTAGAGTCACGGGCTCTCGAAGGTGGAGTGGTTAGAGAGACCATCACGTAAATGAGAGGCCAAGACTGACTTCACAGGGAAAACAGCAGCAGTGCTTGTTGGTAGAAATGCTTCAAATTAGAGTATGTTTTCCTGACAAGCAACCTCCTGAGAGAAATGACAGTATCAGGGTTTTTCCTGCATAGAGAATTACAAGGCGGCCACCTCCGTCAAATTTCGCACCGCCTCCAGCTCTTGGGTGTCTTCATGGAAAACACTACTTTCTATCAAGTGCTGCACTTGGTGGATTTCTATCATTTCTAACTGTAATTATGGCATTACGCAAAAGTTTGTGATCTGGCCGCCATGTTGAGATCAGCTGAGAACACTTTATCATTTTACAGCTAAACAGTAACTACAAGATGTTTCTGAAAACATCTGACGAGAGCAATAAACATTATAGTAAGAGATGATCAGCGCTGCCTAGTTCGACCATTTGATCAGAGCTCGCGAGTGATTGATTGATATAGTACAGTACATAATTCAATTATGAGTATTAATACTTATATATTATTAATAATGTGGTGCAGCTGGTAAAGGCAGAGCTACTTGTATCTTCTTTATATAGGCTGCTTCATGATGCTCCATAGTTTATTGGTTGTTTTATATTTAGTATTAAGAATCTGAATCTGCATATACTGTAGCTACTAACCAATATTGTCAAATAAGTGTATTAAAGTTAAAGGAACAACATTTCCCTCTGAGATGTAATAGAGTAGAAGGGGGCTTTAAAGTAACATGTACAAGTACCTTAAAATTGTACTGAAGTACTGTACTGGCCTGAATGTATTTAGTTACTTTCCACCACTGCTTGAGCACAAAATGATTGAGAAGAGCACAAGTTCATTTATTAGATCTAGCCTCCAACACTCTCAAAGTGCCTCCAGCTCGATGCATTTAACTTTAAATGTCAGCGTTTTTCGTCCGGGGTAGCGAGCCCCCGGATCCCCTAAAGGGTCCGAGGTCCTCCCAAGACAGTGTCAGAAAATCCTGGATGGTACCGCCTCTCTTTTTGTTCCAGGAAAAACTCTGTATATTGATCATTTTTTTAAATGGCGCACACAGTAACACAACATCCTGCAGTAAAAAAGGGTTCATGGATCTTTTTACCTAATGCGTTTCAGCAACAGGGAAGTGCTCTGACTCTGTTATTTTGTCTTTAACTTCCTGTCTACTGAAAGTGGGGATGTCTTGCGTTGTGGCGTTTGACATCTGCTGCTTGTGATCAGCCCACATTTTAGGAAACATCCGACCAGTTTTATAATATAACATACAGTGTGGAGAAAATGAAAGACTTTGTTCTGCAGCAGTCTGACCAACATGGACCGCTAACTGGATCATTTCTCCTGTACTTTTATTTTCATGTACTAATAGTCATGGTGACTGCTCAGAGTGTATTGGTATTTGTATTTTATTCATGTGTTCGTAACAGTATGATATCACAACAGTTGACTAGTGGCTACAGGTGTAAAAATGTCTGCTAATATAATATTTCGTCATCCAAAAGACATTTACACTGTTACACAAGCTACTTATTCAAAATTATGCTATCAATAAAATATATATTATATTACAGAGTAGGGGGGAAAGGTGTTTTAATTCATGAAAAATAAATCAATCAGATACCAGACCAACAAAGAAAAAAACATTTGGTTTAGTGATCCTTTGAAGAATGTAAATAATATTAATAACTTAATGGTACCGTCATACTAAAAGTGTTCACCATAAAACAAATAAACACTCAGCATAACTTTGTGCCAAAGATCAAATATATAATCTGATACCTGAGGTGGATGTGGTGTCATTGGTTGATATGTCCTCAAAAATTTGGATGCTTGTTCCCAACTTGTACCTGCGGTACTGTAGTAAACAAGTGGCGTCACATTTCCAGAAATTTGCCATCGATTTGGTACCACAGTATCAACTCTTGTAGCATCCCTACTTCAGTTCCCATCAGCTCTCTGAAGACGCCAATAATTTTATTATAACTGCATGTGGCTATTAGTGTTGATATTCGTGAATATTGTAGTTTTTGCAACAAGGCTTGTTTGCATAGAAAGGAGTCAATTTTGGGGCAAATGTATGCATATTAGAGCTGTCAAACGATTAAAGCATTTAATTGAAATTAATCGAATGATTGTCCACAGTTTATCGTGATTATAATCGCAAATTAATCACACATTTTTTATCTGTTCAAAATGTATTTTAAAGCGAGATCGGTCAAATATTTAATACTCTTATCAACATGGGAGTGGGCAAATATGCTGCTTCATGCAAATGTGTGTATATATTTATTACTGAAAATCAATTAACAACACAAAAGACTGACAAATATTGTCCAGAAACCCTCACAGGTTCTGCATTTAGCATGAAAATATGTTCACATCATAACATGACAAACTGCAGCTCAACAGGCAACAACAGCTGTCAGTGTGTCAGAGTGCTGACTTGACTATGACTTGATCCAGACTGACTGGGACTATCATAAAGTGGGCATGTCTGTAAAGGGGAGACTGGTGGGGACCCATTGAGCCCAGTTTGAAGCCTTGTTTTCCCTCCTTCCTGACCAGCTAGTTTGATGTGGTTGGTACCAATGGATTACTTAGATTTTCTTGTTTCATATGATACCAGTATCTTCACTTTAAAACTGTGCAAATTTCATTAACACGTTAAAGAAAATAGTAGCGTTAAAGCAAATTTTAACACATTATTGCATTAACTTTGACAGGCCTAATGTATAATATTATTACCTGATTTAAATACATGCAAATAACACAGGAGCACCAGGATGCCGTTTGCTGGATAAGGCAGTTAAAGGTGCATTTCACCCTTTGCAGGTGCTTTGAGAATAACACGGTTTCTTTCTGTCTTGTTTGTGCAGGTTTAGTGGCCACAAAAGCTGCACAGTCCTTCTGTGATTGTCCTCAGTGACAGCGTTTCACACTCTGTCTCCTACCAACAGTCAATGTTGGTGTCTCATATTCATGATGGTGATCTTTCCCCAACCTTAACCATGATGCTTTCAGCTGCTTTCACATCTGTAGTGCAGTTTCCTTTAAACTCTGGTCCATTTCGTGTTCACAATGGCTTTTTATAAGCAAACTAAGAACTGTAAGCTTTCAGTCATATGGACTGACAGGACAATTTTGGTGACTACTATCCTGCTTCATATGGACCCAAGTGGGGAAATCAAGTTCTGATGCCGACAGCAAGTCATGCTGCACTTTACTGAACCTTGTCCTTTCTGGTAAGCTCACACAGAAATAATTGATCATGAGCATTATTAATGAAGACTGTAACTGGACCTCATACAGTGCATCATATTGTGTATTAATAGTGATGAAGGGATGTTTGGTCGCTACGTTTCACTCACTGTTTATTGGTGAGCTGCTGATCAGAGTAGGACACACGCATAACACTCTTCTAGCTTCAAGTATTTCTACTTTTTTTTTTTCCGTCGGGGAAAACCCCTGCACTGACATGCTGATGTGCGTAGGCGTTACCATGGTTACCAAATTACCTTGTATAAATACAGAGCTCAGAGGATCGCTGTCGTAACAGTTCATCATCTGCAGATGGATTTAACAGAAGTTTAGTGCTTGAATTCATGCAAAAATCACATTACTGTCATAACATCCTGTTTGGTTTGCTTTGTTTTCACACCACAAACAAGCCGCACCAGATTTTGATTGACAGCTTTTATATCAGCATAAACCAACCAAACTAAACTAGAGGTGTGTATAAATATAAATGCTGCTTGTTTCTGCAGTGGCCTGGCGGGTGGTGGAGGGGAGTCCTTTTCCAGCCCTTTTCCACCCTTATCCTTCACTAACCCTCTGAGCTTCAGCCTCACTCTGCTCTTTTGGGTAACAGCTTCAGCTGGAAATGTTAACACACTCTGGAAATCCCCCACGCTTCGCTTTCTTCCTTCCTTCCTTCCTTCTGTCCTTAAGACCTTGATTCCTCACCTAACTGGGACAGAGCGGTTGGCTAAAATAGGGAGCAGAGAGAGAGAGAAACAATGAGGCAGGATGTTAATGCTGTAACCTTTAGTGATTACGCAGTCCTTTTAAGAGAGAAACCCACAGTGTGTAGCTAAATAAACTGTTCACGCCATATACAGGAATGTTATATATAAGCCACCAAAAACCTGTGCTTTGATAACAGTACGTGAGGCAGAAAAATCCAACCTAGCTAGCTAGCAGCGAACATTAACTATGTGTTTTTGGCACGTTTTCGTAAAAAATGTGACTTTTCGGACCATCTCAAGCAGACAAATTTGGATTACGCTGCATGAGTGAAGAGCTTCTATAGGCGCTTTTCCACTTATTTTCACCATGAAACTGGGTCGCTGTTGGAGTCCATCAACTTGTGAATCTGTTATGACTACGGACTTGCGGGAACCGCCGTTTAACATGCAAAGGGCTAAAATTTGATGTAAAACATGGGATTTCATTGGAGCATTCCTTTAAGCCGCTATGCGATAACAATAGAGACACACTGAGCAGAAAGTCAGAATTCACATTTGAGTTCACATCAGAACAAATAATTTATGTTATTTATAAAAAGTAAAATTCATCACTATAATTTCCTGTCTCCTAAAAATGATGTTTCCATACAACAGAACTGAATTATGAATTCAAGGGAAACGTATTTTGTTGCGGATTAAATTTGTTTTTCACGTACTGTATCATGAATACGTTTGTAATGATCGTTTGCTGAAGTTCATGTTCCAACTAAAATCGATATTCACATATTTTAATCTTGTTTTTACTAAATCTAACCAAGTACTTTTGTCCCACTAGCGCCTACGTTGGTATTTTGCTTATTATGATGCCATTTCTTGGCGTATCTTAAATTTTTTCATATATCTAAAATATGTTCAACCTAGCTAAAAGTTATATAAGTCAATAAAACATAATAATTGACAACGGTATTGAAATTGTCATAAATTAAACTTTTTTTTCATGAAAAGCTTCTAAATAAACAGAGAAAACATACTGGTCCAAAGGATTTCTAAATGCAGAAATCTGAACAAAATATTTCCTCTCACTCCATAAGCTATTTGAACTATGCACATTTTTTTAGTTTTTAAAATATGCTCATTTAAATGAGCAGAAAAGGTGCAACGGGGTGTTGATGGTTTTGTTGTGCTCCTCACGTGTTAACGTCGTGCTGTTATCATGAGCGTACAGCATCGTAACGTGAAACACAGAAGGCTTTGCTTTCAGCTGCAGAAGGAATGAATGCTCTAGCTGTTATGGTTTTAATTTAGATTGAGGATCATGCAAACAGTGATTTTTCATGGCCGCCCGCAGCAGGCCTGTATTTATTAACCACATGTTTAAAACTGTTAAAAAGTGCGACCGTAATCCTGGAGAAAATAACTTCCCTCAAAACATAATTGAGAATGTAGTTTTTGTAGGAGACCAGGTTGATAATTTAATGCTAGTGCCATATTCAGTGAGAGATAAGAGGCAGTTGTTTTTAGGGTGTGAAGTTGGGAGGAAAGGTGTGTTATATCCTCTGGCAACTGCACACTGGTCAAAAATTTAAATTAATAATTTACTTTAGAATGTCATCACAGAAAGCTTTGGTATTCTGAGTGAATGCATTATAATGTGAGACATTTCTTCAGTGAAGATGCCACAGAGAAGCTTAAAATCTGTTTTTAGGAGACATCTCTACATCTAAACCATTATGCTCTCCCAACAAGGAGGCTGCGGGTGCCAAAGGTGGAATTGCTTTTTTCAACTCACTGAATTTGTGATATTTGCTTTGAATGGCCAAGGACGATACATAACGGCAAAGCATGCGGGATGAAATTTTAAAAAAAATAAATAAAAAAAGCAAGATGAGTTTGTGATGAGTGAGGCGGAGGGAAGAGGCCAGTAAACAGTAGTGTCTGTCTGAGATTCTCCGCCGTTTCAAGGCTCCCGGTGGCTCCGCGGCTGCTATGGCCTCGGCCAACCTTGTCTCCATACAGTCTCAAGGCCCGGCTGCAGCCCGTCCACACACACACACACACACACACACACACACACACACACACACACACACGCATCGAGAGAGCTATTGCCATGGGAACCATCCCTTCTATGACTATTCCCTTCTCGGGAGAATAATAGGCACCAATCTCTCTCAACGTCTCTCTCTTTCATTGTCAGTTTCTCCTTTTTTTTTAATCCTTTTCTGGTCACTATAAGCTCACACCTCTCCTCATCACCAAGACCGGCTCCCTCTTCCTCCTCCTCCTCCTCCTCCTCCTCCTCCCTTTTCCCGCTCCGCCATGTGCAGGAGCAAACACTGGCGTCCTCCTGTTCCCCTCCTCTCCTCTCTGTGAGTCTTTGACAGTCATGACTTTGATTTGCTATGCATAATAATCTATCCACGCTGGGATTTGTACAGTTCTCACAAGTGAGAAACAAAACATTATCTCAGCCCAACCTGCTCAAACACCGTGTTGGATGCTTTGCATCCAAAGAAACAAGGTGAAAGACGGATTGTTTGTCATTTCAGGAAAGCAAGAGAGAGAAATACTTGGTTTAAAAATAGAAAATTAGAGCGGTTTGAAGACATTCTTCATGAGTGACTCATTGCTTTGTGTGAACTTGCTCCAGGCAGGTCGTTTTTTATTAAAGCCAGCCGAAGCAAGTTCTTAGGTTTTCAGACACCCTATTGACATGTCCATGTTGAACATTACCCAGTCAATACTGCTGCAATTTTCTTGACCACCCATTACTGCAGGAGTCAATTTGCCTCATAGAAATATCAAGAGGGATGTTTTCTTTTTCTCTGGCTTTGCTTCGAGGCTAAGCTATTACACAACCGGCTGAATATTGGCTCTTTTGTTTTCCGTCTTGCCTGGAGGTTTCATGCTGTCTCAGGTCTGGGGCAATGCCAGGGGCTTGAATAAATCAGTATCTTCAAACGCACGATCACTGTCACCTAGCAGGGGAGTGAGGGAAAATAATCTTTGCCCGAGATCTTGTAACGGAGCATTTCAGAGGGAAAGGATGCGAGACCTGCAGCGGAGGCTGCAATCAAGATGACACCCTGTCATGAGAACTGCAAAACTCACACCTTATCTGGCAGCATTTCATTCAGCCATGTTTACTGCCCAAAGTTTATAATAATAATACTGCCAAGAAGGATGCCAAACTGGAACAAATCGCACCAGAGTTTCTATCCAAAATGCACCAAACCATAAAAAATACCCGTAATTAATCACTGATTTGTTCAAAAATACAGAAATTTCTGCCAACCAAAGATAATATTGTCATTATCCAATATTTGTTCTCACTTTGAGTTTTTTTAAGAGTAAAAGTCACCTTCCAGCAACTTATTTTGAAATTAAATCACATGTTTATACGGTATTTCATCATGTCCTAAATGTGAAGCTTGTTTGAGTTTTTCTCTGGCGGCAAACAGGCGCAGCATGAAAGGAGCGTAGAATGAAATTAAGATGGTTTAAAAATAACCTTTCAATTAGATATACCCTAAATTTTTCAGCGTATAAAATGTTCTCGTATTTTGTTGTGTCTGTCTGCGGGTGTTTATCTATACACGCTGAGTGGAGAGGAGTACACATTATGGTTTACACCAGCCAACGCTTGCCAATTACCTTAATCAAATTTCACACCACACAGGGGGATTCACTGTGCCCGGATCAGATAGCAAACATAAGTTGATTAAAATACATGTTTGCTAAAAGACTAAAAGGAGAGAAAGAAAATCAACACAGGCACAGAAAATACATGACGTGATGGCTGAGAGAAAGGATTCAGAGAGTAAATGAGTTAAACTGAATCACAGTGACTCTAACGGACATGTTTCATATGTGTCAGTGTTCAAGAAAATAATCTGGACTGATTTTAAAGGATCAGTCCATCCAGATTACAACAAGAATGTTTTCTCATTTACTTTGGTTGCTTTTAGCCGTACTCTTTGACTTCATGGGCCCACGTTTGAGGAGTCTTAAACAAATGAAGTTCAATTTAATCATCACAATGAGTACTATACTACTCAGCCTGTAAAAACAATTGTGCACAAACTGGTGGTGTATGGCTCCAAAGACGTGAGTATTTCATTGTCAGAAAAGACCATAGTCTGTTTATACAGGAAGGAGTGGACGCAGTCACCCACTGGTTTGTGGACGGAGTCACATCCTGGGAAATGTCCACTGATTTTGGAGCTTAAACCTTACTAGAGACTAATAGTCAACATATTTTGATATATATTGGCTGCCTCAGGCCCGTCCCTTCAGGTCCCCACCTTAATAGAAGCACAGTATTAAATCACTAGAGTATCCCTGTAAAGGCTAGCACATCATTAATAAAGAGACGTGAGTTCCTCACTTTCCAATAAGCCATTACCAAACATTAGTAAGTCATTTGCAGTTCTTAATGTTCATAAATTATAAGTAAAAAAGGCTTTTACTGTAATACATTTAGTCTACAGTTGTAAAGGTTAAAATCTTGTTAATAAATGGATTTTGGCCCTGACGCCCTGCAGCCCTTTTCAGAAGGCGAGTGGTTGAATGATCCATTAAGCCCCTTTCCCACCGGACAAAAAACCCCACTAACACTCACTAAACACCTTCTTCAGAGGGAAAGGTTACAATCGGCATTCATTCCCAGGACCAATGACTCAGCATGGTTATGGAGACATGACACCCGGGTGGATGCGTTAATTTTACAGCGAGATACTATGTGACGCATGTTGAAGTGCATATATATTAAATAAAATAAACAGGGATTTAAACAATTACTACAATTGATTAATGTACAAACAACAATAATTAATATGCTCTTGTCAAAGCCACCAGACTCCAGTCAGACAGCAGTGATTTTACATCCAAACACACTTCACTCAAACTCGCCAGAAACATGATAAAAATCATCAAAACCATCTTTGTTAGTCTTTGCACTGTTCCAACAGTTTGGTTCAAAGTAAACCTTTAATTCACAGAGTCAGATGTGACAAGAAACAGCTGTTATACTGTATTTGTTGCTCAAAGCTACCAGACTCTTTAACCTCACTGATTTACCGTCTTCTTTAGTCTTTCCAGTGTTTCAACAATAACCAACTCTGAAAAACAGAGACTGAAAAGGTAACACATAAAAAAAAAAAAGTAACCGCCATAACGTTCATTACTTTTTACTTTCCCTGTTTTCTGGCGTGTTCGTGGTGTATGGTGCCTTCAAATGGGGTCATGTTTATGAGCTGGTCCATATGAACGCCCTCCTTATGTCGTATCCACAACCTCATAAGTGGAAAGTTTCTGAAAGCTCCGAGTTCACGACTTGTTCGTTGGTGTGGTGAGAAATGGATAATCATTTATCGGTGCATAGTAAGTTACTGTTGTACAGTATATTGTAATTTTAGTCAAATATTATTTTTCTTGGTAATTTTATAATATATCTGAGGAAAATGTTGATATTCCCACTGACCTCATCTTTCCCCTCTGTCATCATGCCTTTGCATTTCCTCCATTATGTTACCCACTTGCTAGCTTGCTGACTCGTTAGCCTCTGTGGCCTCTCGACTCGGACAGTAACGTTAATATTGCTGTTGCTTAGCGGCGGTGTGTTTTTCACGACTTCACCACTTCAACGCAACATATGTCGTGTTCACGACTTCCCATGTCATGAACACTATGTCACGAATGCCATTTGAAGGCACCAGCAGAAGGTGACACACCAGAAGACAAAAAACGGAAAGGCTGCTTGTCTGCAGGCAATGGGAAAGACGTCTATCGCCTATTTCAGCAGGTTTTCCCCTGTTTGAAAAACTTGCATATACGTGCTAATTTTTGTGGAAAAAGGCTATTAGAGGGGTCTTGCTGGTGAACAGAGCAGCTAGTTAAAATGTTCTAATTAATGACCTTTAACTGATCTAGAGAGCACTAATAAATGATTGATTAAACTTGTTATAAAGGGAGTCTTATTAGAAAGTGTTGCCTGATTTTTCAGTGCCGCGAGTACAAGTGAAATTACAATCTCCCCCCTTGTATTGAGCAGGCAGCCCATATCTCAGACACAGTTATCTCAGACCTGAGCAAATACAACACAAATGGTCCTGATGGCAGCATAAACTAGAGGCAAGTGAGAAAATGTGTGGTTTTTTTGGTGAGGTAATGTTCTCTTCACCTTTTGCCCTGCGTAATGATTCCCTTTTTGACGTGACGTTGTAGCGCAGCGCAGCTCAAACCACAATCACTTCCACATTTCCAACAGCCGAGCTGCAGAGCGAACATATGGGCTTTCCATAAAGCACTGTCCTCTGTGTGTGTGTGCATGTGTGTGTGTATGTGCAGCATGTATGCATGCACACGTATGATACTGCATGTGTTCGTCGAATGTTCCAGCACTTACCCTTTGATATACACACTTGACATACAGCACAAGGCTGTTTTTTTCCCCCTGTGCACACGTGTGTTTGTGTATAGTGTGTGCATTTACAGCTTTGATGGTAATTGTGTTTGTGTTTTTATTTGTATGAATTTTGTGCGTGTTTAACATCTGTTGGTGCCTTTTTGTTTTATATGTCAGTGAAGCTACATATGCACATTAATGTTTGTTATGTTAGAATTTGTGTTTATCATGTTTAAGTGTTAGGGCTGCACGGTGGTGTAGTGGTTAGCGCTGTCGCCTCACAGTAAGCGGTTGACGATGGATGTTTAAGTGTTAGCATTTGCGGCGCTGCCCACATGCTGTGTGTATTGTAGGTGATTTTTGGTAATGTTTCTGGATGTGTGTATGTTTTCCAAGCATGTGTGTGTGTGTACTTGTACATCAGGACTTTTTTTGGAAAGTAAGGACATTTTTGGCCACTGCAGTTTACCATGTTATGATTAGAGCATATTTTTTATGCTAAGTGCAGAACCTGTGAGGGTTTCTGTACAATATCTGTCATAGTTTTGTGTTGTTAATTGATTTCCAATAATAAATATATGGGCTGCACGGTGGTGCAGTGGGTTGCGGGTTCGAATCTGGCTTGGGACTCTTCTGTGTGGAGTTTGTATGTTCTTCCCGTGTAATCGTGTATCGTCGTGTAATCGTAATCGTGGGTTTTCTCCGGGTTCTCCGGCTTCCTCCCACAGTCCAAAGACATGCAGTTTAGGTTAATTGATGTCTCTAAATTGCCCGTAAGTGTGGATGTGAGCGTGAATGGTGTCTGTCTCTATGTGCCCTGCGATGGACTGGCGACCTGTCCAGGGTGAACCTCGCCTTCACCCAATGCCAGCTGGGATCGGCTCCAGCCCCCCCGCGACCCCTAACGGGATAGGTGGTTGATGGTGGATAATAAATATATACATACATTTACATAAAGCAGCATATTTTCCCAATCCCATGTTGATAAGAGGATTAAATACTTGACAAATCTCCCTTTAAGTATTCCTTTAAACATTCAATATTTTTGTGATTAATCTGAATTGACTATGGACAATCATGCAGTTCATCGCAACTAATTATTTGAATGGACTGACAGGACTACTGAAAAGGCAAGAATCCCGAAATCTTGATTCATAGTTGATCAGCACTGCCTAGTTTGACTGATCGGAGTTTCACGAGCCTGCTGCCTTGTGGTGGACTGACCTCATTTGCATAAAGCTGAGGTTGAGTAATGATTATGCAAATTCAGACACTGGTCGGTGAACTTGTCGTGTCTGGTCCAGCGTGTTGCTGGATCTCCTGGTCTGCATAGGGAAGGAATAGGATCCATCAACTTCACACACATCAACAGATTTGTTGTACCTCCACCATCCACCATAAGGGGCTAGGGAATGCATTATGTCAGCCAGTGTCCTCACAAAGATAGAAGTACAGGGATGTGTGTGTGAGACAGACTGAGACAGAGGAAACTCCTGACCCACCAATACTGTGAGTTAACGCAGCCCGACGCTCCACAGCCCACCAGCTGGAACTAATTAACAGCAGTTCAGTCAGACGGAGCTCTCTCACTCACTTTCTCTCTACACACACACACACACACACACACACACACACACTTTTCCTCCGGCTTTTCCTCTCTCTCATGCCCTCGTCTTCCTCCTCCCTGACATCCCCCCGCCCTTCCTTCACCTCCTGCCATCGCTCAACTTGTTTTTCCCTTTAAACCTCCTCCTCTTGAAACGCACGCACGCTCCGATGAACTCGTGTACCGGAGCACATAGTCGAAGCATGTAAACATCCACTTGTACAATCAGACACAGATATGTAAGCACGCTGCACACAACACACACAGGGTAACCCATACTTTTACCCTTCATCCAGTACAGTAGCTCACAAATCACACACTCCCCTGTCTCTCCCCTCACAGTGGGAGCGGCGATTCTGTAAGCCGGACACATCTTGAAACACTGTCAGGGTCTCTGATTGGATCCAGGTAGACATTTTTGGCATTCTCAGCCCCACTCTGTACCATCCATCACGCATGTGACTTCAAAACAACCAGACCTATTGATGTGCATGATGAATGGCCAGAGTGTGCGTGCTTGCGTGCATGTGAATGTGCGAATGTTAGTGTGTGTGTGCGTGTGGTAGCAGTGGATTTAGAGCTTGTTGTTGAACACGCTGCTCAGAAGCCAAACTTGTGGCTTGCGGCGTCGTCTCTAATGAATCAACTCTCTGCGGTAAACAGTTGCCACCGTGCCGTCCGAGTTCACAGTGGCTGCTGTCCGGGGAATCAGGCGGCGCGAGCAGCATGGTCACACATCTGTTCGGAAGTTCAAATTCATACTCACGTCTTACGCAAGCAGGAAGCAAAACGTACCTGTTAAACGAATCTCGTTGAAAAGTTCACTGCTGGGACGCGAAGGCGGCAACTGGACCAGAGCTTCCAGCAGAGAAACGCATTCTACTTGGAAGGAGGATGGAGGGTTGCTGATAGAGGGTCCTGTCTGACGAGCTGAC
Source organism: Pterois miles (assembly GCA_947000775.1). Taxonomy (NCBI): domain Eukaryota; kingdom Metazoa; phylum Chordata; class Actinopteri; order Perciformes; family Scorpaenidae; genus Pterois; species Pterois miles. The sequence goes on along the minus strand of CAMQGK010000568.1, from coordinate 7,821,094 downwards.
GGAGGTTGCCGTGGAGCCGGCTGGCTAAGAGGAAACACAATCCTCCGGCAGGCAGCAGAGAAAGCAGAGCGTCTACGGGCTCAGCAGCAGCAGCAGCAGCTCCAGCGGTTTGCTTCGTCTTCCCCCTCACCACCTAACAGAGCTCAAACACACTTGTGAGCTCGGTGTGTTTAGGTCATGCTCAAAGTATGCCTGTGTACCGATGTTCTGCAAGCTCAGGGAAACCACATCCTGTCACATATTTACCTCCCTCCCCTATCTACCCTCCCTTTCTCTCTTTTCTGTCTTTCTATGTGGTCTCTCTCTCTCACTCTCTGTCTCTTTTCCTGTGTCTTTCTCTCGCTCCCCTGTGATTGTCTGAAGCAACTGAGCGCTCTGACCCAGCGTCTGTTCAGCTCAGCCTCCCTGCCTCTCTGCCTCTCTCTCCAGCAGCCGCACCAGTTCCACTCGGCTGACTGAAGAATCCATCTGAGGAGGGCAGGAGGGGGGAGGAAGGAGCACAGAGGGGAGGTGAGGAGGGGGCTTCGCTGGGAAATACCAGAGTTAGAGAGGGGGGGGGGAGGAAGGGTGGTGGGTGTTGTTTAGAGAGTGGGGGACTAAAGAAAGATGGGTGGACAGAAATATAAATCAATAGTTTGTTTGAGAGTGAGATGAGAGAAGTAGAAAGAAAGAAAAAGAATAGTGTGCCACATAGTCAATACACATAAAGTCACATGTGCCCGCTGTGGGAATGACTGTTTTTTGGGAGCTTGTGTTGGGTTTGACCACAGCAGGGTAAGTTGTACATGTACAACGCTTGTTTTGTTGAATACAGATGTGTGTGTGTCCTCTGTAGTGGTGATGCATATTTAATACATCCGGGTCAGGACCCTGTATAGCTCTGTATTTATTATTTAAGCCAGTTTGTTTGAGGGACCACTTCTCTGGTGAAACACCAGACTTTTGTTACATAAACTGGGATTTCCACTAGAACTACTACTACTACAACTACTACTAGAGCAGAGATCCATGTTGGTACAGAGTATCCTTGCTTCAGGCAAAAACACATCAGTGCTGACATCAGGGAAGAAGTTTCCGTCACTGTCTGTCTGTACATCAAATCTCTGCAACGCTTCAAATCTATTGATGGGTGCAGTAAATGGCTGTAGGTTTGACCCTGGGTGGATGTTTTGTGCCTGTCGGTGCCTTCAAATAGGTTCCTGTTCACAGCGTTAACGAGAAGAGTCCATATGAACGCCTCCTTCTTGTGGTATTTACGACCTTGTAAGTGGAAAGTTTCTGAAAGCTCTGCGTTCTCGATTTGTTTGTTGACATCAGTCATGGCACTTACTTAACTTAACTTAACTTAAAACCACTAAAATTAATTTATCAATATTAGCAGTGGATCACATGACAACATGTATGTGAAAGGGGTCGCTCGTAATGAGAAGTGTGCAGTCCCCCTCAGCTCGACAGAGGTTTCTTCAGGTTTTACTGTTGCAAGGGGGAATTCATATGGTCGTACACGTCTCATAAAAATACATGTAAAACCTCACACACTCCCTTTTCTCACACACACACACACACACACACACACACACACTAGCAGAGAAACACCGCTCAGACACAGTCAAACTGTATGAAAATACACAGTTCAAACGCCTATATCCAGAATACGTAGGATGGGCTACAGCCCATGTACCTGTCGTTTAGAAGTCTAGTTACCATCAGCACAAAGATTTGCGATACTGTACCTCGTTGCTGCAGGAATCTGCCATTTAATCTGCGTCTCTTTTTGAATTTCTGATGGATAGGATGAGTAGGATCACTGAGGATCTGATCTGCTTCATACGGCCTCATGCAATAGTTCGCAGGATATCTTTTGGAAATTGTTATTTTTCGTGTGTTTTCCCACCAATGTAAAGCAACACAAACAATCGGTGCATCTGTGCAATCCCCAGTGGGGTTTAGGCAAAAAAATCTACTTGGTTAGGTTGAGACTTTTTGCTTGTTTGTTTGTCTTACAGTATTTAACTGAGTGAAGTTAGCGTAACTTGAATACTGAGTGCAACGCGTCCAGTTTGAATCTAATCTTGCTGTGGTGTCTTTACTGCCATAATTATTGACAAGGAGTTTGGTTCCATTGCAGCACGAGGTGCCCAGATCACTGATTCAGCACAGGTGCTAAATGGGCATCTTTTACAGTGGGGTCTATGGTAGCAGGCCTTGGTGGCTATGGAGAAGAGGTCTGCTTACACAGCAGTGCACAGCTGTTATACAGAAAAGATGTTTTTAAGCCATGAAATCAGCATCTGTCTGTCAGTCCACAACTTTGGTCCAGTCTAAAATATCTCGGCAGCTGCTGTATGTGTTGCAATAAAATTTTGTACAGCTGTTTGTGATCCCCAGCAAATCAATCCTAATAATTTTGGTGATCCCCAGAATCTTCATTTTTGTAGCATATTAGGGGCTATCTGTTCAAAATTCAATATTTTAAATGGAGCCGAGCGACCATATTAGCTTTAAGCTCGCAGCACTGCTATGCATGCTGCTAGCATGACACTTTTACCCATTTTCTGTTATTTCTAATTCTGATTAAATAAAATTATATCACAATGTTAAGAAATCCTTTAAAGAAGTGTCTTTTAGATAACCTGCGATCTATCAAACAAACAAACAAGCAACAAAATGTGAGTGAAAGCATGTCCTCCTTGAATTTGGTAAATATCTGCAAAGTGTGAACTTGAACAATGATGCTTGTCAGCGCTGATAATAGAGCACAGCTGAATAACGAGAGAGACAAAGGCTGACTTGCTTTTTGATGAGTTGCCATAATTACTGGTGAAGAGCTCCACGTACTGTGATTAGACTCACTGGTCTTAAACAATGTGTTCATGACATTGGGGCTCTTCTCAAAGTCATTTCTAGCCTAATGGGGGATTCACTCACTCATTTTCCAGGGCTGCCTGTTCAATGGGAGCCCTCAATGTGTCGCTCAGATGTTGCTACGAGAATCTCCAGGCCGCAAATTAATGATACGTCTCTTTTAAGCGATTTCCTTCCTCTGTTTGCTGTCACATCAGGAGCCCCATTAGACTTTAATCAGCCTTCCTGAGCGGAAACAGCCAAGACGTATCTAGATCTGGGCAACATGCGTCCGATTTTGGAAGGGCATATTTCAGCGCTGGACCGCCTTCACATGAAAACGGTTGAGTGCTGGAAGGGAGAAGGGTCGTGCTGGCAAATCGTATCTGTGAAACACCTGTGGAGAGACCTGAGGTCCGAATTATAGAACAGAAGATAGTGAAACTGTTAACGTTAGAGGGATGCTGGACTGCTTTTCCAGCCTTTTAGATAGAGAGAAATTAAACAGATGCCAAAATGCCGAAGCCGTCCTGGAGGCTTGAATGACACTAATGATCACCCACAGTGTAAGTGCCAACATGCTGTAATTTAGCTTAAAAAACATGCCAAAAAATGAAAAACATACATTTTTTTACATGCAGTAAGATGACATTTACATGACATCATTGTCAAATCTTGCACTTCACTGGACTCATTGTTAAGGTCCAAATTAGGTGTGTTTAATGATCTGTAACTTGGTTTAAACTTGACCCTCCTGCTAAAATGGACACAAAGCACACAATGCTGAGTGTCCCACTGTGGAACAACTGAAACAGGACAAATAACGTGAGCTGAGTTGTAAAGACGGGCAGCCAAGCATAGTGTTTGTACAAGCTGGTGTTGGTGGAACCATCGGTCTTACATGAGTGGCCTCAGACAGACAGCTGATTGGATGGGAGGATGAGCGAAACAAAATGCATCCGTAGATTAAGCTCTTCGCCCTGCTGTAAAGTAATAACACGGTTCAATCACAGCGTCTACTGTATTATCATACAAAGAGCACAGTTGTGTCCTTGGACCTCAGCTGCTCCCACAGCTCCTCCGTGACCAGAGATGTGACAGTGCCCCCCAGTGGTTGAGGTGGATATTAAATGGTCTGAATGGTGCGAACATGTCTTTCATTGTGGCCTTACTGTTATTGTGCCAGAGTGATTGTGTCTGATTAGCTTCTGTTACATGTTTCAATTAGTACCTGATAATAAATAAGCTGATGTCCAAAATGACAGTGTATCCCAATCGTTTCCTTTTTAAAAATGACAAACTATTGTGACCTATCTATCACGACAAGAGTGTATATGTGCGTAAATGAACTTTACTCACCATTTTTATCACCATTTCTTTATCACCTTACACTACCTTGAACAGCTAAACCAGCCATTATAAATTTAATAAATCACAACTTTGTTTTATGCACGTTATTGAAAACATGTCCACATGTTAAATGCTTCAGAAATGACACCAAATAAAAGCAGAATTATCTCACTCTTTTCATCTCCTGCCTACAGCTGCAATGATTAATTCAATAGTTGTCAACTATTAAAGTAGTTGCTAACTTCTTTGATAATCAGTTAATCCGTTTGAGCCAATTTTAAGAAACAAAACAAGTAAAAATTGTCTGATTCCAGCTTCTTAAATGTGAACATTTTCTGGTTTCTTTCCTCCTCTATGACAGTAAAAAATGTTCACAATTTTCTGATATTTCATAAATAATTGAAAGATTAATCAACAATAAAAGTCCTGTTTGCAGCCCTACTCTCATCAGTTAAACAGTATACATTTAGGCGCCGTTAACAGGCCCTCATGTTAGCAGTAAAACAACCAGAATGTAGGCTCGCCTTTCGTCTTAGATTCAGTGTTATTATCAGGCTACAATTATCAGAGCATTCAGGCTCCTTCGTGTGGCTTAAAGGTGTATTGCAGATATAAATATTAGGTAAAATACATTGGAAGAAATGATGTAAATTTATTTGGCGATCCTAATAAAATCTCCTGTGACCCACCTGTCGGTCCCAACCCAGTCTTTGGGTGCGACTGCTGTATGGTACATTATCTTCATATCCCCATTTTATAATTGCTTTACTCTGTTGCAATCACTGTTTTTGATTTTTATGTTATTTTTTTAGGGTGACTAATATGTAACCTCTCTCCAGGGACTATAGATAAAAGATATTGTTTTGGTTAACTCTGGTGCAATGAAAAAATAATTTAAAAAAAAGAAATGCAATGAAATATTGATCATACATTCTGTATTTTGTTTGACTGCACAAATTTCAGTGCAGATGTGTGCATGTATGTGTGTATATATATCTGTTGCTGCTGATGTAAACATAGTTATGTGACACTGATGGCAAATGACAGTTGATATATATAGCTGATACCCGAATTTCCCTCCGGGGATTAATAAAGGTTCATCTTATCTTATCTTACATGCCTGAAATGTCAGAACAAATGAGAAGGTAGTTTTGAACAAAGCTCAAGTAGTTCACATCCTGTGCTAAAGTCTCAAAGTTTGTTTGTTATACATAGTATAAGTATAAAGCTATAAAGGCGACTTTATAATTTTAGTGCTCGAAATGTGTCAGTGCATTTCTTGTAGTATACATATCCTCTTTAATTGGCTGTATGGACTCTTGGGCAGCGTGCACGCATTCAGCAGCAGTTTTATTTTTTTCCCACTGATTAGATACCGGAGTTAAGCCGCAGAGGTGACCAAGAACAGATTTCCAACAAAAGACTTCAACCTTTCTCACATAATTTCCACAGAGCCTCGCTGCATTAGGCTGTCAGTGCTCTGCTCAGGGAGTCCGCCTGTAGCTGCACTCAGAGCTGTCTAACACCCTGGTCTGTAATGGCTACTATTACTTTAAATTGTGGGCCTTCATTCTTACCTCGTGGGAGTTTCCAAGAAAACCATATCCGAATGTATTTAATGCCATTGGTACATAAAGCACTACACCCATGAGCTCCATCGTCGCAGACATTTAACACTGTTGATAGCGGAGAGCAAACAGACTGTGGTTTACATTTTGTATTGTACTGCTACTAGTTTACAGTTTGTATGGAGCTGGGTTCACACACATTGAAGCTTTATCTGATATCTTAATTTTTAGCCAAGTTAGCCATGTGCCACGATAATGTCCATCTGTTGGTCGAACAGTTTGGCCCGGACTGAAATAGTTCTCGGGCTGTCAAAGTTAATGCAGTAATAACTCACTGCCGAAGCTCGTCTCATTTTACAACGAGATTGCCAAGTTTGACAGCTCGATCCAAGTTAAATGAGCTGGACCCATCAAGCTGGACGGGCTCATTGGCATAAAGGACTGTTTCCCGCTTTTTCATTTTGAAAGAGCAACAGCCAACGAGGAAACGGTCAACCGAATACCTTCATCACTCAGTCAGTGACAGACTTATGCATTTGTAGGCTTGGACCTCTACAGTCCAGCCAATAATAGCCCGTAAACATGGTAAACTAAGATACTAAACATGTAATCTACGACCTGTCCAGGGTGAGCCTCGCCTTCGCCCAACGCCAGCTGGGATCAGCTCCAGCCCCCCCGTGACCTCTAACGGGATATGCAGTTATGGTTGGATGGATTTAAACAAGTAAATAAACTTTGAGTCACGCCAAAAATTTTACAGATGGGAAATTCAGCAATGAATTTGTTTTCTGATGTAGCAGTAATGAGACAACGTCACCATAAGGAGCAGTAAACCAGGTGTAATGAGTCTTTTTACACAATGATGAAAATTAGGTATCAAAAATGTTTTTCACAGAAATCTCTACTTAAAAATACAACACAGACACACAACTCCAAGAGTAAGACACAAAGCAGTCTCAAGCAGAACCACTGAGACTGTGTGGCGCCAGCTGCCTATTGTCCTGTGTAACACACAACATAATAATGCACTATGCAAAGAGGCGATAGCAGCATAAAGCTTATTGTGCATTAAGACATAATCAAGAGTCAACAGAGAGGAATGTGAACACGCAAGGTCGCTCCAAAGATAAAACTCTGCCGTTCACACAGTTTCTTACCGAGTCAGCAGTCCAAGTCCCAAGTTTTTTTTATTAATTTCACACAGTTACTCTAAAGACAAACTACATAATAATACCTTATGCTTTCTGGAAATGTAAAAATACATTTAATAAATACTACTAATACTACTGCATGTACTATATTTAGAATTTCCAAATAAAACAACTGAAACATTAAATGTAGGCTAATGATCGAAATGGGTGTAATATACTCACATGGCAGTAATTTAACACACAATCTCACTGTACTGTAGTTGATCATGGTCTTCTTATTAATATACTTCATCTTCAGCGTTCTTTGCTCTCCCTGTGTGGTGAGGTCTTATTCCTTATGATGAGATTTGTGTTTTTTTATCAGCCATAGTGGCTGTGATGAAAACGAACTAGTTTTTTTTGTCTTTTGTTTCCAAAGAAGCCTTTTAAATCTGCTCCTAGAGTAGTTAAAGCAGCAGTAACTGATCTGGAACAAGGTGTAAACACAATATTGACATATTATCATCTTATAATTTTGTTGTGGCTAAGCAAATATTTAAACATCCAGAGGAACACGAGTATTTTGAAGTTTAGATTTCTGGCCTCCTGAAGCACATAAACCTAACATTCATTCTCCTTTTGCCTGTTTTGGTCTCCACCAACTCACGAGCGAAAGATCTGGCCACGTTGCAGATAAATGTTCCACTATGTTCACCAGCAAGTCACCAACTTTATGTTATCTGAAGTATAGTGTGCTGCGGGTTTATTAAAGCAGGCTGCTACAGCTGGAAACGAGGTTGATGAGAGCAAGAGTGAACCAAAATAGTAGAGTTGGAGGTTGAAAACCTAAAACAATGAGCTGAAAGACATTAAATTGTTGTTTATTGTAGTTCTGTTTAATATTTCCCATTAAATTGTTGATTTTTATGCCTTCACACTGCTGACAGTTGGGGTTGTCCATCCATCCCCTGCATTATCGTGAACGCAATATCTCAGGAACGCCTGGAGGATATTTCTTCAAATTTGTCACAAACGTCCACTTAGACTCAAGGATGACCTGCTTCGATTTTGGTGGTCAAAGGTCGAGGTCATTGTGACCTCATGAAACATTTTTGGCAATAACTCAAAAATTCATATGCTTATAATGACAGTTTCACACAAATGTATATATAACAGGATATAATAAAGAAATGATGACATGTTGGACAGACAGGGATGTAAACTGCAACTTCACTAGTTGGCTGGGGCACACTACATACATCATATATCTAAAATGACCTTTACAGATTTAGCAATTTTTTTGATTATATAACATTTAAGATATGTTATCTCGTATTTCACCTCTGAGCCCCTTATGCTGCTTTCCAAATCTTTCTGTATAAGCAAACACGCAAAAACCACACACAGACCTCTGAAAGAAAAAAACGAAAAAAATTGAAAACAGTGAACTACTGATAAAGCGCGTTGTCGTCTTTTCGTTGTGTTGATCAGAATCACCCTCCAGATACGCTGTGTTTTATGCTAAAGCAAACAAAGGGCGCGTCTTCCTTTTACATACAGGACCACGCAGATCTATCTTGTAATCTACTAAAGTTCCTTTTCTTTTCTTTACCTCAGATGCCTTTCCAGTCTACCCTACTGTGTGCTGTGTCAACCTGAGCCAGAGCATCAGAAAGTCACTACACCCTTGGGCTTAACAATTCCCTGTTTACTTTCTGTCAGTTGCACTCCTTTAAAGAAAATGCTGTGCTGCGTGATAGACCTGTTTTCGTCCAGTATCTATTGTGTCAAGCCCTGGATACCGCTGCATCATTAGCAGCTGAAGAGGAATGTGCTATATATATATATCTTAGAGTTGGGTCTATAAAAGGAGGGAGAGGAAAGCGCTAACTCACCTCCACCTCCTGAAAACCCAGGAGCAGGTATGCCTTTCACTTCAGAGGTTTTCCTATGTAGAATAAGATGATTTCAGCATTTTTAAAAATATCTTTTGATGACACTAATAGGTTAATTTAAGGAAAATATCCAGCATTTAAGAGGGGGAACCTGATAATATAACTGGAATGATATACCAGAATATTTTATAAAAATATCTTAATAAATATTTTTCTCAGTAATCTTAGCTAGTTTTTAATCTTTACTGTACATCCGCGTCTTCCTTTTTGTCCAGGAAAATGTTTGCATTTCTGATTTGCATCTTGACGCTGCAGCAAGTGCACTCTGCCTGCGTTGTGGTGAGTTTAAGAGTTAAGACGGTTTTGAATATTACAGGAAGAATACTAGAGGCTAGAAAGTATGTTTACTCAAGTACAGTACTTGAGCAGAATATTGCAGTATTAATACTGCACTGGGGTATAATTTTGTGAGTACATTTTAGACAGAAGTATTGTATATTTTACTGTTGCTTAATTGAGTACTTTGCAGAATAAGTTCTTGCATGCAAACTAAAGGGTGAGCCAATAAAACTCCCATTTCTAGTGTCTAATCTCGGTCTGGACAATATGAACTTCTACTAATATTGTGTTTGTTATGTTATGGAAAATTACCTTTCAAATTTTTATTATTGATTTCATAACTTTTGGAGAGCAAATGAACTCACTAATGGTTCTGTGGTGTTAATTTAGACAACACCAGAATTATGTATTCACATTTTAAAAAGGAAATCCCACTTTTCCAAAGAAACCTATCTAACAGCCAACAGCAGGAACAACTTATGTATCTGCTTTTTTTTATTAACGCTTTAAGCTTTAAGGATGTAAAATTTAACTTAAGTAAAAAAGCATTTCCAGTGCCTGATTTTGCTCTTAATGGAGTGTATTTACATTGTGGTACAAATATATCTAAAAATAAATGAATAAAATAAAGGATGAGCTGATGAGCTGATAAGAACTGATCTTACGTTTCTTCTTCTTTTCAAATGTACGTTTCTACGTTCCACGGTGTGTCCACAGCAAGGTAAGCACAATGTTAACTGCATCAGGCACGTTTAACTTTACAGAAGTACTTTTATTTTCCAGCAACAATCCTCTCAGTGAGTTCTTTTGTTATGTCAAGCCATTTCAGAGTAATTAAACCAGGATATGTTTGTGAGTCATAGCGTAGATATTAAGACACCAGAGTAAATATCAGGCTGTATTTAATCTTTAATCTGTTGTTTACCCATCGATGTTAAGTGTGTGTGTGTGTGTGTGTGTGTGTGTGTGTGTGTGTGTGTGTGTGTAGACATTTGCACAGAAAACAAAACGGTGCAGGCTGAGATCATTGACCGTCACAATGCCTTCAGGAGAGCGGTTCAGCCTACAGCTTCCAACATGCTGATAATGGTCAGTCCGGCTTTCTACTCACACAATGAACGCGACTCAGATAATATTTGCTAAGAATTGTTAGGATTTGTTTTCGCATGCTTGTGGAGAAGGAAAAAAAAAGGTGAGGTCTTCTGAACGACGCTTAAAAAATCATAAAAGTCTTAAACGGCTTTTCAAAATCAGGGTTGTATAGTTAGTGATAAATTAATAATAAAGGGCTGACTCAACCTCGTAAGTGTTCTGGTGAAGCGAACTTCCTGATAGTTAAAGGTGCAGTGAGTGGGGTTTGGTGCCATCAAGTGGTGAGTTTGCAGATTGCAACCAGATGAATCTTCTCCCATGTGCCGAGTGTGCAAAAAGTTTATTTATATTGAACATGTCAGCAATAAGGTCAAATTGCTTTACATAAAACATCAAAAGTATGGAGACAAAGTGCTAAAGAAACAAATTATTAAAAAAAAAACATTTAAATACCAAATTTGATAAATTAAAAACAGTCATTAAAAAACCAAGAGAATAAAAAATAAAAGCAAGCTAAAATAAAATAAAGACAGGAATAAAAGGAATAAAATACAAAATACTGTTGCAGCTGACCTGCAGTTTTGTAGGAGTTTGTTCCAGATATGTGAAGCGTACAAACTGAACGCTGCTTCTCCATGTATGGTTAGGAAGTTTGCTCCGGCTGGTGGGCGGTGCTCGGTATTTCCTCAGCTGACCTTAACGTGGCAGCCTGGTCACAAATTTTCTCATTTTACAGCTAAACAGTAACTACAAAATGTTTATGAAAACGTGAGCAGAGAAATAGGCAATACAGCGACAGAATATTGATTCATATTTGATCAGCGCTGCCTAGTTTGACCGTTTGATTGACAGCTGCTCAGAGATGTCAAGGCTCCAGCTCAGCTCTGATTGGTTGTTTTTCTCTGGTCTGTGAAATCTTGCAGATACCGTTGGGAGCACCGAACACAGAGGAACATGATATTTTATAAAAATAACTTTTTAAAATCATATTTGCATTTCAACCCACTGCTGCTTTAATCGGTTTGAGCAGCTGTTGAGAAAAAAAAAATGTCTGATTCCAGCTTTTTAAATGTGAATTTTTTCTGGTTTCTTTACTCATTTGTGACAATAACCTGAACATCTTTGAGTTGTGGACAAAATGAGACATATCAGGACATCATCTTGAGATTTAGATAACAGTGATTGACATTTATCGACTAAACAACTTATCGATTAACTGAGAAAATAATCAACAGATTAATCAACAATGAAAATAATCATTGGTGGCAGCCCTATAGATAAATATGCTCACTTACAGTTACAGGAGAATAAAAAATGTTTTATTTCCTTTCCAAAAGTGTTGGATGTCTGGAGGTGTAAGGTTTCTACACTAGAATAAAGGGGAAACTCCTGTTTATATTGGTACTGAGGTTTGGCTTTGGCACACCAGCTGGTCTCAAAGGGGTCGCCTGCTTCAGTCCAACCTTTTTCATATTGTAAAGGTTACTTTCAGTGGAACATATTTTGAAATTTCATCACTCTTTCAAATCACAAATGATCCAGTTTCAAAGCCAATATCTTGTGAGACATTGTATTTTTTCTGCTTTGTGGTTTTGGGTGTTTTAAAATGAAACTCGTGATTTGTGTTGTTCTTTTAAACAGAGCTATAGTGAGGAGGTAGCAGCCAGCGCTCAGGCCTGGGTTGACAAATGTATTCTGTCTCATGGATCACCCAGCACCCGCATGCTCAATGGTATATTTTTCTTCCTTTATTCTTCCTTTCTCCTTTTAACCTTACCCCACATATGCCAATATCTGAGACAGCACATCAGCGGTGCATTCACTGTAAAGGTTCCCTGTGAACTGACAGACCTTGTGATTGATTACCAGAGTCACAGCGAACATTATCTTATCTCCAGTCTTAATGCCTTCTTTTAATAACAAATTACAACATGCTAGGATATGTTATCGTAAAGGAGATTATCATCAATAGGCCTTTTAATGAGCCCTGTTTTATCTAAATAACTTAATCTACTGGGACATGGAAATAAAACTGTGTGCTTGCAGATGCCCATTAGTCAACGCTGCCATGTGTTTCTCACCAACGAGCAGGATATCAGCTAGGTGAGAATCTGTTCTATTCGTCCTCACCTTCCTTGTGGACGGACGTCATCAGCGCCTGGCACAGCGAGGTGTCACACTACCTGTATCCCAAAGGCTCCAGCAACGGCCAAGCTGTTGGTCATTACACACAGGTAACACTTAGCTGTTGCCAGGGTAACAGTAATGTGTTGACAAAGGTAACTGTGGAAAACAAAATATGTTGCAACACTAATGCAATAACGGCAAGCATATTACAATATTGGTCTTGCGTTCCATCAGATGACAAGCAACCATAGACTGTATATATAGATGGATGACATGTTTCCACTTCCTCCTGCTGTACAGAAGTGAAGCCAAAATATCCCAGATATGAGAGCTGCCATCTTGAGATTTTGGCATCATTTGGAGCCAGAGTCTGCCACGGATGTATAAAGAGGTCTGGATACAGCATCATGCAGCGTTTATGTCTAACGTCTATGAATGTTACTCTTGCTTGAAGCAAAATAAGCTTGACTTCTGATAGGGGTGGGCAATGACCTAAAATGTGAATCGTGGTATTTCTTTTGGTCTGTCAGGTGACAGTATATCATGGTATTACTAAATTAAAAGGGATACTTCATGATTCTACCTCTTCTCTTTCTACTGGAAATGTGAGAGGACATAGCTTAAGAAAGAAAAAAAATATTTTAAAATATGTGTTTATTGGCTCCAAATAAGATTGAAAATAAGGTATAGGCATACACATGTTTGGGAGGAGTAGTGTGCCTGATAATGTAAATGCAGTGATTCATTGAGAATGAACAGTAACGGCCATGCTGTTGTTTGAGTGAACTGTAGCCGAAGACACATGGACCGTGAGCAGCACGGCTCGGCTGTGGGCGGCTCATCTAGAGATTTTCATTGTGTTGCCTGTTTGATCCGAGTAATGCACGTGGTTCTCAGCAGAAACAGACAATGGAAATGATCTGTTAAGGGCTTGCAGTAGCAGCTCCGCAGCAGCAATGCTGTGTGTTTGGTTACCACATACGTACGAGCTGCAGCAGTTCAGCGTCTGCAGCCGGGCTACTAACTGGGCTGTGTGGCTTGTACATAAGCCTGTAAAATTTATAAAGCTGTACCTCCTTAGTGTGTGTGTGCTAAAACCAAAGCAAGTGTATGTTCATCACGGGAATGTCAGTATTGCTAAATCCATGCCGTGGCCAAATGTGGCACCGGTGACGATGATTAAACCGGTACACTGCTCACCCCTAACTTCCGAATCAGTTAACTTCCAGTTATCTGCCCCATCCATTAGGCACATAGACACCAGCCTCAGTCTGGGGCTCATTCACATGAACACAGGAAGAAAATAACTCTGGAATGGGCCATTTGTGTATTTTACAACTTTTATGACCAAATGATTCATATTAGGGCTATTAGAGTGTTCTTGATGTGAAGTTGATTTCTGGATGTCTCTTTCCCGATATAAGTCTATGGGAAAAAAAAGTGTTTTTGGGCCCAGTGGCATCATGTGACAGACACAGCATTTGTATTTCTATTGTTTGGCCACTGTGAAAACTTGCTTCAAAGCCTGGTGCTCTGTCTGGGGGCTTGGGAGTCTGCAGTAGTGATCGTGGGGCTGGAGCCACGATATCGAGGCCCTATCCACGCACCCACCCGAGCCAATCACGAGCCAAGCGTGGCCGTGGCTTGTTAGCATGAGCCCCCTTTTTTTATAGAATCACATAACTAATTAAAACCAAACTTACCAGAAAAGTTAGTACTTGAATATACATCAACGTGATAAGAACTACCTAAAATGAGCTATACTGCAGCCAGCCACCAGGGGGCGATCAAGATGATTTGGCTTCACTTTTGGGGAGCTGTCATGTCATCCATCTTTATGTCTATGCCAGAAACACGACTCTGAATGAATGCTAACGCTGCTCAGTCTTTGCTGGATGTGCAAATAAGAAACTGTTTGCTAACAAGTAGTTTTACCAATAAATTAATATTAATGACAGCTGAGACTATTTCTGTGGATTCTAGATTTCCATATGTTCCTATTTTATTATATTTAATAAATTTTTTTGTACCATTAGAAACATTACTCTTAAAGATGCGACAGTTATGTCTTTCAAAAACTGACAAGAATGGTAAGGTATTTTTATTTTTGCCAGGTGGTCTGGAACAGCTCCTACAAAGTTGGCTGTGGAGCAACGTTGTGCCCTAACAACATCTATTTCTATGGCTGCCATTATTATCGAGCGTATGTGACCCTCCACACCCATAAAACACATTTCTGGGAGAGCGTGACGGTGGTGGGAAAAAACATTAAATATGGAGCTGTCTATATATTTGATTAATTAACTTATTCGTTTATTCAATAGGGGAAACTTCAGGGGATGGCCACCTTATAAGCATGGACCCCCATGTGCTTCCTGTCCCAATCACTGTGAAGACAAACTCTGCAGTAAGTCAGAGATATTATGACAAATACACACTGTAGGTTCTTTGTATGGCAAATACAGATTGCAAGGAATATTATCTACTGAGGTAGAAAAAAAGACAAGGTGCTTACCTCTTCATTGTTTTATTTCAGCCAACCCCTGTCCTTACGTAAACAAATTCATCAACTGTCCAACACTGAAAGACACGACTGGATGCGACAATAAGCTGGTGTATGCCTGGTGTCCTGCTTCATGCAAATGCACCGATGAAATCATTCCAATATAGATAGATAGATAGAATCTAAAGATGGGTCTGCAAATTGTGCTTAAACTGCTCAGACTATTTCCAACTTTTTTTGGTTCTCTGTCTATGAAGCAAACTATTGTACTGTAATCAGTTTCCTCTAAGCTTATAATGATATACCCATGACACCAGCAAAGAACATGTATCTGGGAAAATATGGTTTAGTGCCTCAGGTTTAAGGGATGTTTTGGGCAATAATGTCTAATCAAAACCTGCATCTGCATTTTGTGAAATAGTGCTGCATGCACATCATGTTGGATTTCACTTAACCTGGAGGAGCATGCGGGCTGTCATATACTGTACTTATTATCTCGCTCAGTGTTATGAATTACAGAAATGTGTCAACACAAGCAGGAAATACAGTTTTATTGTTAATCCACCCAAGCCGTAGATCATATAAATCAAGAATATTAATTCTACATATAATCATACAATAAAGACTATAACATGAATGTCAAGTCAATTTATTTATATTGCCTAATATCACAAATTTGCCTCATGGGGCTTTACAATCTGTATAGGATACGACATCCTCCATCTTTTATGGCCTGTACATCGGATAAAGAAAACACCCCAAAAAAACTCTCTACAGGGATAATAGGAAGAAACCTCCGGAAGAGCTACAGAGGAGGGATCCCTCTCCCAGGACAGACAACATAGATGCTTCACATGACAACATAGATACTGTATAATGTGAATACCGTATACTGTATATGAGCCGTATATATGAAAAGATGGATCCAGGATGATATCGAGCAGCTTCCAGGTGTCGCCAAACAGATGGAGCCCGAGTGACACTGCAGAAAGGGTAATCATTTACTTTTCCTATAATTCCATCCATAAGTAACACAGTGACAGAATGTATGATTATTTTGGTCATGGTTTCATGCGTCTTCCGTAATAAAACATCTAACAGCAAAAATCCTATCAGATGGGGGACGCCGGGACAAAATCTCCTGAGTTGTTCGTGGTCTATATATCAGTTTGCATTGACATAGAAAGCGGACATGCTACACCAACACACGAAGCAATCTCAAGCACATCGTCCATACAGATAGGAGACAAACAATCATACAAAGAGAGAGACAATATTAGCCTTGTTATTGTTTATTTGTGCCAGTACAGCATATTGACTTGTAATTGAGGAGAGGCTGAATCTCCTGGAGGCCAGAGCTTTGGAACGAGGCACCGGCAGTCAGCAGAGACAGAGAGAGGTCCTGAGACGCCCGATGGTCCAGCACAGACAAGCCTGACTTAAAAGAGAGTAAAAGAAAGGAGAGATGGGGAGAGGGATAGAGAGAGACAGCGACTCCCACAGCAGTACTTGTGGGACACAAACAATATTATAATAACAATATTATTCTTGTTGGCGGCACTACTGGGCATAAATTACACAATGAGACTGAGACCTGCCAGCCGGATAATAAAGGAATAAGTAACTAATTGAAAGTTAAGGCAAAAAGATGAGTTTTGAGCTTAAAAAGGCCTCAACAGAAACAGACTGTCTGATGTCCATAGGGGGTTTATTCCAGAGGAAGGGGGCTCCTTTTTCTTCTTTTGTACTCTGGGGCAGACAGTAGTCCTGATAGGTCAGTAGTCCTGGCAGAGTATCCGGATTAAGGGGATCAGACGGGTAGGAAGGGGCGAGCCCATCAGAAGCATCTTAAAGTCTCAACTGATCCCAGAAGCTCATACATACTGATGAAATAAACATTAATGGAAGAATGCAAGTAAAGTAAATATCATCACAGCACTGCGACGTTCACAGCAAATGTTTTCCTCTCAAGACTGCTTTTCTCCCACAATCAACTGTCCATGAATAAACCGCCATGTCATGCCATTGTGTCAGAATATCTAGGATGTTGCATGATTTAATCTCTCCATGCCTCTGTATTTAAATACATTTAAAAATCACTCTTTGGTTGACATTTTCACAAGCAGGAGACATATGCAACAAGCAACGAGGGGTCACAATTAGACATTTGCTTGTTTTATGGGTTCACAAGCCAACAAGGCTGGAGGCCAGTGGTTTAGATTATAAAATTTGTCGAAAATAAAACTTTCACTAGCATTGTGTTGTCGGGAGAGGACAGGATAACAAGAAAATCTAAATCAGTAACCCTTGTTCACCAGCAGATGGCTCTGTTGTTCAACTCATACCTCTTGCTTTGTATGCCACAGTTTATCTGCCTTCATCTGAACCAGTGGCCTATGAATAAAATGCATTAAATCATGCAGAACAATGTTATGCCTCATCACTCACTCTCTGTGTCTCTTATACAAGAGGCTAAAGTACTAACTAATATGACTTCCATGTACGGCATGTGCTCTAGTATGGCTAATATTTCTGTTCGGTCACACACTGTGGATTGATGTGCAGGTTTCACAACATGAGCACATGAGGCTGTTATTCAGTAGCGGCGACGATAGTTCATCATCTGCATGCCCTGTCCACATAAAGAGGAAGACCTGACGCAGTGTGACTCAAAAACAGAAAAAAAACAGTCATGTGAGCCTTTCTGGAGACGTCACATCTTCTGAACAAAGCTGACATCAACAGCAACAATATTAAAAATACAGAGAGGATGTTTTAAAGGCACACGTCTGTTGGTGTAAAACTACTATTACCACCCTGAGAGGTTGATATTTGAACCCAGTAATGGCCTTCAGTGTCATTTATCTCTTTGCTCGGTGTAAGAGCTCTTGAAGAAGACCTTTTCTGTGATCGGCTTTTTTTTTTTGTGTGTTTATGTTTAAGAGCACTTTAAGTTTCCTGGAATTACTACATGTGAAGGTGACTCAGCCGTTGGTCCCTTTTAATATGCCTGCTCTCATCTGACTGCTGTTTGCTGTGTATAGTCATGATGGTTGTTTTTGTGTTTTCTTGTTGCTCGTGTGTTTCATGTATTTTCTTGTTGACTTGTGTGTTTCATGTATTTTCTTGTTGACTTGTGTGTTTTATGTATTTTCTTGTTGACTTGTGTGTTTCATGTATTTTCTTGTTGACTTGTGTGTTTCATGTATTTTCTTGTTGACTTGTGTGTTTCATGTATTTTCTTGTTGACTTCTGTGTTTCATGTATTTTCTTGCTGACTTGTGTTTTATATATATTTTCTTGTTGATTTTTGTGTTTTATGTATTTTCTTGTTGATTTTTGTGTTTTATGTATTTTCTTGCTGACTTTTGTTGTTTTCTATGTATTTTCTTGACCTGTGTGTTTTATATGTGTTTTCTTTTTTTTTTTTTTTTTTTTTTTTTTTTTTTTTTTTTTTTTTTTTTTTTTTTTTTTTTTTTTTTTTTTTTTTTTTTTTTTTTTTTTTTTTTTTTTTTTTTTTTTTTTTTTTTCTTTTTTCTTTTTTTTTTTATGTGTTTTCTTGCTGACTTGTTTTTTTTTTTTTTTTTTTTTTTTTTTTTTTTTTTTTTTTTTTTTTTTTTTTTTTTTTTTTTTTTTTTTTTTTTTTTTTTTTTTTTTTTTTTTTTTTTTTTTTTTTTTTTTTTTTTTTTTTTTTTTTTTTTTTTTTTGTTTTTTTTTTTTTTTTTTTTTTATTTTTTTTTTTTTTTTTTTTTTTTTTTATTTTTTTTTTATATATATATTTTCTTTTTATTTTTGTTGTTTTCTATGTATTTTCTTGACCCGTGTGTTGTGTTTTATGTATTTTCTTGCTGACTTTTGTTGTTTTCTATGTATTTTCTTGCTGACTTGTGTTTTATATATATTTTCTTATTGATTTTTGTGTTTTATGTATTTTCTTGTTGATTTTGTGTTGTTTTGTATTCACAGTATTTTCTGGTTTACTCGTGTGTTTTATGTATTTTCTTGCTGACGTGTGTTGTTTTGTATTCACAGTATTTTCTATTTTACTCGTGTGTTTTTTTTTTTTTTTTTTTTTTCATGTATTTTCTTGCTGACTTGTGTTTTATATATTTTCTTCTCTTTTGTTGTTTTTATGTATTTTCTTCTCTTGTGTTTTATTTATATTTTCTTGTTGATTTTTGTGTTTTATGTATTTTCTTGTTGTTTTTGTGTTGTTTTTTATTCTCATTTTTTTCTTGTTTTTTTTTTTTTTTTATTTATTTTCTTCTGACGTGTGTTGTTTTGTATTCACAGTATTTTCTATTTTACTCGTGTGTTTTATGTATTGTCTTGTTGACGTGCTGTTGTGTGTATGGCCTATTTCCTTGTTGACTTTTGGTTTCCGTCCTGTATGTTTTTTTCTTACAACTTTTGTGTATTTTAAAGTCCCACTCAAGGACTTAAACCATAAATGGAGAGGTACTGGTCCATATGCTGTAACATATCCTACTTGTCCCTTTACAGACAGACCACATGCTGCTAAAAACCTGTCGGCGTGCAGCAGACGTGCGTGGAGTGACTGATGTGACTGAGTTTGAGCTGTGCTAAAGGTCCGTTATGGGCATTAAGACGGAGCAGCAGTGGGGATACAGGTCCGTCTGCTCCGCTGGGAGGTCTGAGGGGGCGTTCACTTGTCTGAGAAAAAAAAATAATAATTAGCGTTGATTGACAACACGGGCTGTTTGGCCAGTTTGTCCTCGGTAGCGACTCCGAGCGACGGTCTGGAAAGATGAGCTCCTGCGCTCAACACTTAACGACAAGTGTTTCCAGGTTTCACCGGACCGACTAACCGTTACCGTGTTACCGTTAGCCGGCT
The DNA here is from genome assembly GCA_947000775.1 of Pterois miles. Lineage (NCBI taxonomy): Eukaryota > Metazoa > Chordata > Actinopteri > Perciformes > Scorpaenidae > Pterois > Pterois miles. The sequence continues at coordinate 7,801,391 of CAMQGK010000568.1, read as the reverse complement.
GACTTCTGACAGAAACGTCCCCCGTTGTTTGCTCAGCGGGCCGACAACACAACTGGACTTTGAGTCGGAGACTAACTTCCGAGCTAGCGAGCGAGGTAAGCTAGCTGGTTAGCTAACTAGCCCGACACAACACGAGCACCCGGTAGTCGGTCGGCTCGGTGGCGGCAGCGACTTAAAGGGAGGACAGTCCTTCACATGGACGGACCCGGTGGCTCCAGAGGCGAGTAACGTTATGTAAAGCTAAGTTACACCAAGCTAATCACCAGTTTAGCGGGAGAGCTGCTATCGTTAACGTGTCGTTACCGACTGTTAAACCACAGACGGTGGCTGAATATCAACACTACGGTGGAAATGGGTTAAAACCGGTCAACTTATTGAGAAACGCCTTCAAACGGTGAAGCACGTCGGTTGTTTGCATTGTCTCGTGCTGCGTTTACGGTGACAGCGTTATGTGGATGTAAGTTAACATCCGCTTTCAGTGAACGCGTTATTCCTGTGGCTTTACGGCGCCTAATAACTGCTATTGTTAAAGTAACTGCTGTTGGTGAAGTCAGATCGCCTACTTAACGCTAATCGCTGTGGTGTTTTGTCTCCACAGAGCTCAGCGCACCGAGCAAGCCCCAGTCCGCAGGAACCTGACCGATATGTGCACCGACAGATGATGATATGGCAGAATTGCGTGCAAATGTTACGAGGCAATAGGCCAGGAAGGAAATAGGAGTAAAGCTGAAACGTAAGGCTTTGCTACCCAGCAGCTTGCGGGTGTGTGCTCGAAGTGCCTATGGCGGAGTTCGGGGAGGACGGCAGCCTGCCTCCATTGAATCTTGGGGGTACGGCCGTGCCCAGCGACGAGGCGGCTGGCAAGACGCATTGCGAAGTGTCGGTGCTGAATGGAGACTGTGGGATATCGGAAAACATGGTCGGTTCGGGATCCCTCGTCGCACCTGGCAGCCAAGCCGGGGTGGACACAGCCAACACCTCCGTCGGGTTTGATGCCAAATCTGAAATACCACGAAGGAGCAGCATTATCAAGGTAAACACTGAAGTTGAAGTCTCCTTGTTGTGCCATTCATTCTAGCCAGCCTGCACAGCTACCCTGAACACAGGATGTTGGGAGTTACAATGCATAACCCCTGCTCTAGTCTCTTTAACATGCATCTTTTACGTCCTTTTCACTAACCTTGCCTATTACACGCTTACATGTAACATATCAGAGAAATAGGTGTTTTCACAATACAGGCCGGTAATGGGATCACCACAAGCACACCCTGTACTTTGTCTGCATATTTTTTACGTTGGCTGTGTACAGTGTACAGCAGAGCTTCTGCTTATTTGATCTTGGATGTCAGTAATCTAGCTAAATGTGCATGCCTGTAGAGACAGGAAGAGATAGGATGATCTTTGTTGTTCCCAGAAGAGGGAAATACAGTAGCAGCAGAGAAGTACAGGAACAAAGCAGTGAAGTATGTGTCAGAAAAAGAGTACATGCACAACTGCAATTACATGCATTGAAACGAGTGGTGGTAGGTACTGTGTTCATCATACAGGGAATGTAGAAGCTAAAACAGATATGTTAAATAGATATTTGATTGCACGTGGATAAAAGTGGACTGAGGTTGATGGGATAATGTTTTTCTAGAGAGCAGCAAATAACGTGCCATAAAATATTGGACTTGAGAGGGAGTGTCCATAAATTGAATAGCAGTACATACAGCTGAGACTGTTCAGCACAGCAGCAGATAATGCAGAATAAGAATAATGGGGATTACTGGTAATATAATAACAAGCAGGGGTCCTGAATGTGTTGTATGTTGACTTCACATGAAAGGTGTAACGATCCATCCATCTGGATCAATATATCTATTCAATGATCAACGATCCAGAGTGAAGACATCAATACATATGATCGTCTTTACAATACGCCTTTATGTTGAAATTCACACAGTTTAACCATATTTTTCAAGTGCAGCTTATTTTAACATCCAAGCAGCGTAGCTTCGCTTATGCTTTCTGCAAGGATGGCTGCACGGACGTGAGCCGATGTGGAATCGTGATGATAAAACGAGCGGCATTAGCGAGCGATGCATGGTGAATAAATGCTACAGCTCCTCAAGACCCAAGTGAAGTTCCTGTGCTTTGCTACAGGTTAGCCTCGAAGTTAGTAGCAACTTCAGCTCAGGCTCTCTGAAGGTGGACCAGCTGTTCTCAGTCTATTGACAAGCTGTTCACCAGCATAGAGCAGCAAGCAGACCTCCAACAAAGAGGTCTGTTTTTATTAAAAATAATAAATGTTTTTTCATGAAAACATCTGGAAGAGCCCAGTAATAAAATCATACTTCAGTTGCTATTTGTGGGCATATGATATCTCATCAATTGCAGACCCTGAATTGAATCAAATCAAAATCTAATCATGGCAGACTGTGTGATATCAGCGAATAATGTATCATTGTCCAGAGAATCAATATATATTGTCATGATGAAAGTGGTGATTTACACCTCTACCTCACATATGCACAGATTAATAATAGGATCTGCCTTAACATTGTTAAAGCATTATACTGTAAAGAAAATCCCAGAGGAGGACGCTCAAGTCTTAACCTGTTCCAGTTGCTGATTCTGGGTGCTCGTATGACTGCTGAAAAACATACACATACAGGGATATCAAATAATCTACCTTTATCAGATTCATATTTTCTTTAAAAATTATGATTCTGCACTTAAGTGTTCTCATTTTATGGGTTTGGACGTTGGGAATATTGCTTAAGGCGAAACAAATATGATGACATTTCCTCACATTGCATCAATCTACTGTATGTTGAAAGCTAAAGTCAGCACCTCTAGTGAGTCTGGTCTAGTCTGGGCTGCTGGAGCTGTCATAATGACAGCCATAAAACTGTAATGGAACAAGTTTTAAACGGGTGAAGGGGAGTTACCTGGCTCTACTGAACAAAGGGCTCATTATTTTTTATATTATTCTTTTATTCTGTACATTAACTGCACTCTAGTACCCCCACAGATTACCGTAGCATAGAAATCCTGAAAGAGATGTCAGAAATGTGTGCCTTATATTGATGTTGTTTACTTTTGGCTTTTAGTCAGTCTCAAGATTTTGTTCCCTCGAGGGCCAGGTAGATTTAAAATGCATTAGCTGTGTAAGGAATTTGCTGAGAAATATCTGTTTGGAATTTGGTTTAATCTTTATTGCCATGTGCACAATCAATACGATTATTAGGTCTGTGATTTGAGGCTTCTGTGACATTTCTCCACTATGGGTGCGTTCTCTGGCAGCGGACGGGGGTTCAGCTGCACCTTTTCGCCGGCAGGTTTTACAGGCAACACATTCTTGGCACATTGTGGGTGTTGAACTCTGACGTGCCCTCTGCCTGGAGATTGATGGGGGTAGTATTGACATTTCTGCCTTGTAAAGTTCCAAGTAATCTCTCACTACACAAGGACCGGCCTCTGTTTGAGCGTGATTTGTTTCAGTGATGTGTCCACTCCTGTGAGCTATAGGCTCGGTTGAACCACATGGAAGCTTATTTGAAGTCAGCTGATTTTTTACTTCTTTTTACGGCATTTTGAATTGAAGTCTAAAACCTATTTTTAAAGAAGAGACTGAGAAAGGCTTCTGTATATAACATGTTACTTTGAAAACCTGTTATTGCTGTTCCTGATAAATGCCCCTGTCTAATAAGGGCTTCTTAATTATGGCAAAAATACTAATCATGATTTTGATCAATATTGAGTATTTAACATTATTAAAGCCTTTAGACACTGGGGATGTGTTGGAAATGAACCACTCCATAGATTACCATTGTGTTTTTGGCTGGTGAGTGAAGCAAATCTAGCAGCGTTTGGCTGGTGGCTGATGCTAATTTCCAATCCAACGTCACGTGATGAATAAACAATACGAAAATGCGATATACTAGCCTGTGAATATTAAATGTCTAGGACATCTTTTATTATGAACGGTAAGAAAGAAAGGAGTGGATCTGGTCTGTGCTGCTTTTGTAGTTGAAAGGATTAATAGTTTGTCGTTGTTGTTTGGACCACGATTGCCTTAGTGTCGTTGTTACATAAAAATAGCCATACCCATCCTGCAAAACATGATTGTTGATGCCTTTTATTTGTGGTGCGAATGCACAGAAAATCAACCTTGGTCCAAAAAAAGATATTGTTTTTTGTAATATTCACGTTCTGTGTGAAAATACTGTTTGAGTTTGAAAAAAAATAGATCTGTGTGTGAATTAATCACGTGAAAATAAACCCTGCTAGTATGTAAAGGCCTTTACATTTTAGAATAAAGAACAATATTTTTACATTTTAAATTTAATTGCATCAATCTGATGCACTTTGAGGGCAAAATTAAGAAGAAGAAGAAGAAGAAGAAGATAGTCCTTTATTAGTCCCACGAGGGAAATTCAATTTTCACTCTGTTAACTAACACGGACATGCAGACCCGAACACAAACATGCACAAACATGCAACAATGGAGAGATGTCAGAGTGAGGGGACAAGCGCCCCTGACAAGCGCCCCGAGCAGTTGGGGGTTTGGTGCCTTGCTCAGGGGCACCTCGGCAGTGCCCAAGAGGTAAACTGGCACCTCCCAGCACCAGTTCACACTCAGTCTTGGTCCATGGCGGGACTTAACCGTGACCCTCCGGTTCCCAAGCCAACTCCCTACAGACTGAGCTACTGCCGCCCCAGAGGAGGCGAGCTCTATAAAGAACTTTGTGCCATTACAATTTTGTGCACTAGCAAACAATTTAGTCATAATCACATTGGTTGTGTAGATATAAATGGTGATGACACAGTAAAGCATTGCAAACAATACAGGGTCTGCGTTTAAAGATGGGTCGGATGGGTTGCCGACATCACCGCAAACCACACGCTGGTCAGTCCACCCCGGTTGGCAGTCGGGAGGGAGGGCACAACGAGTCCACGGACCCGGCGTCACGGCTAGCGAAAGTGCACTGCTGCAAAGGAAAGGAGTGCGCTGAATTTATAACACGAGACAAAACAAGAGCATTGTTGCAAAACAGAATGCGTCACAATAATTGTTGGTAGCTAAAATCATAATTGAAAATAAAACTTGATTAATCCGTGCAGACAAGAAATCATTCTGAAATGCTCAGTGACCTCAATTCAATAAGTGCCATATGAGACTACACAATGAAAGCCTTTATGACAAGGCACAAGAAATAAGTGAAACGCACAACGGTTTGAAACGATTTTGTCGCATTTACTTAGCAACACAGACCAACATCCAGTGAGTCACAGCAGAGATGATGATTTCTGATTGGTTGAAGCCAAAATGAAGGTCATGGTAAGTTAGCAAGAGAACATGGACTGTTACTCAGGTTTGGGTTGATGCAGGAAGTGCAGTTCTTAATCATGACCGAATATCATCCATAATAAAGTAATGTAATGCTACTCATACACCGACAAACCAAAGGTTCGTACTCTGAATTGACTGGCTTGGCAGTGAGTTGGACTTCACTGATGTAACACTGCCATGTTACATAAACACGTGGAGACAGTGAGCAGTCATGTAAAAAATGTAAGAAACATGAGAAGTTAATGTGGCTTTGGATAGAGAAAATAATAATATGATGTCATTCCAAGGCCTGTCACAGTAATTACTAGACTGTATACTTACCATACGATATATATGGACATGACCTAAGAATGTCAACAGCATTTTAGCCAACATGGTCCTTTAATAAACAGCAGTGTTTTCCCTACATTATAAGACTTGATGCCTGAGTGCATTTTATTTATTGTTTTGTGTGGTTTTATTTTAAGTTTTATTTATTTAGGATATTTTAATGTTTTTAAATCCAATATCTGAGTATCTGTAAGAATTGAAAGTTCATTGCACTTTGAAAAGGTGTACTTGCATAACTATGTTATTATTTTGTAATTCTAGCTGTAAAATGGTCTTAAAATGATGCATTTATATCAATTATTTCTGCGACAATATATCGTCCACACAAAATTGGCCTAGTCATAATCCCTCATTTTGTAATTATGTGAAGGCTAATAATGAAATCAAGTATCCTGCAAGCTGCACCCTTGTCTGCGTGCCAATATTTTCTTGAAGGCAGTTTTTGTTTTTGACAGCTGTGACTGATGAAATATTGCGCTGAGACGGTGGTTGTGAAGGGGTGGACCAGTGTTGACGAGGCAGCCTGTTTCACACTGTCAGTTAGACCTCCCAGTTCTTGTTAAACTGCTTCTCTGAAGAGATGAGAGGATGTGGTCGGCACACAACCAGCCATATTCTCATAGTAACAGCTGTAATGCTTAAACATGAACCTGGCTTCTGTGAAGGTTTCTGTTGAACAAATTTAGTGGAGGGTGTGTCGGCATTTGTGTGTGGTGAGGGCGTTCGATCTAGTGGGACATCTAAACTGGCATGTTGAGACCCTTCTTCCAAAATTGTATGTGCAGTGTCTGAAAACAAAGTTAAGCTTGCAGTCCTTGGTTGACAAAATACCACCTTTGCAGATCTTTTAATCTGATGGTTGCTGAACACTGAACTTCAAGTGTTACTCCACCCAAAATGTACACTCATCCTCCCACTCATCCTTCCATTAAGTACCAGTACATCACGTCTGTCACCCCCAATGAAACACAGCGACTCTTTTTCTTTGGTAAAGTCACCTAATGACTTTTTGGGATGTGCTGAGCATATAGATTACAATTGGGGAAAAAAGGTGTTCTGTTGCAGGAGTAGTAAGATAATTATTTATGGATATGTCGTATCTAAAACTTGTAGGAGAGTGTCAACCTTCTGTTGACACATGGTTCTGGTCCATCATCATTGCTGGTAGGTGAAAGCAAAAAGCGATTTTATTGATTGACCTTCCCTCCTTTAAGACAAAAAGATTACTGTCCAAAAATGCCGCCGTTTATTTACATTGCGACTATGCGATACTAAGGCACTTATACAATACAGTCTCCTCCAAAACTATTGAACAGTTCACCCTGGACCGGTTGCCAGTTCATCACAGGACACATAGAGACAGACAACCATTCACGCTCACATTCACACCTACGGGCAATTTAGAGTCGTCAATTAACCTAATCTGCATGTCTTTATACTATGGGAGGAAGCTGGAGCACCTGGAGAAAACCTACGCAAACACGGGGTGATCATGCAAACTCCACACAGAAGAGCCCCAAGCACTAACCACTGCACCACCGTGCAGCTCTTTGATGCTGTTATTACAACTAAATATTAAGTATTATACACTTTAATTTATTTAAAGTCTATCTGTTCATTTACTTTTGCTCACCTAAAAATTTGGTCTTTAAGTTGTGTAACTGATCTAGATGTAAATACCTGGAAATAGAAACTGAAACACTGATCTCTTGTCTCATCTTTTGATGTCAAACCCAAATGTTTTCAGTGTACAGCAGAAATAAAGGAACTGGACTCGCTGTTCAGTAGTTTTGGAGGAGACTGTAGCTGGACTCATGGCCTAGGTGGTAACTAGTTATTTTAAACTCCTTCAGTAGATTGTAACAGTGGTGTAGAAGGGTGGCAGGAGAAATAATGAGCCTGTGGTTACACTTGTCTTTTCTTCACACCTCACATCTCACCTCAGATTGTTTCGAACAAAGAGGATCTTTCCATTGCTCGGTAAATAACACTTACTTCACAGCTCCGGTAGGAGAGGAAAACAAGCTCAGTTTGTAATATCACCCTGTTAAAAGGGAAAACAATATGGTATTAATTATGGGGGACCAGCAGTGTTGCGAGGCTAAGACAGGTTTCTCCATGGGAATCAGCATATTGTATCATATCGTTCAGTCAGGCTTCGGTTGGCCTGCTTTACTCAGACCAGTGCATCACAGCCAAGGTGTGATCTTTGTTTTTTAATCATTGCTGAATTATATTGATGAGCTTGATTTTTTTTTAAATCATATGTTAATGGATAACAGTACATTTGCTCATTTAAAGGCGACAGTGAAGAAAAGCAATAAGACTGTTGGGAGAGTTGTAAACATGTTGTAGAGGTGAACTCTTGTACTAGTGATGAGGAGCAAAGACATGTTAAAACTCAATACGGTGGGTATTTGTATTTAATATGTAATATAGTTGGTTATGTCGGTTAAATTTGCCACAAAGTTTTAGAAATATTGACTCCCCTTGTAGCACTTTCCCCCCAAAACCATCTGTAATTTATATGTCAGATTTCAAGTCTCTACAGTACATCTTTGCATTACACATTTGCATTTGACGGTAATGATTTTCGATCTTTTTAGATTACCGTAGATTTAAGACATGGCACATTTGAACGTCAGCGTTAGGTGGTAGTTTTACTTTGAATACTTATGAATACATGTTGATGATCAGGTGTTTTGTGAGCACCTTTTCTTGAAGTCTTGAAGTGATAAAATGTTGAATCCTAGTAACAGGATTCTTTCAATATGTCTACAGTATATCAAGTACTTTGTGCTGCACTGCACACAGTCGATACTAATTTAATCAGTGTTCAGTATGTGTTTAAAAACAAGTTTCCATTCTGCAGTCTGATTTAATTGTGGTAAATAATTACTGGTGTGAATGCTACAATACATTTATCCACGTAAGCACATTTACTGAAATGTGTAATTTTCTTTTTAGTCATATAGATAAATGAAGCAAGGACATTTATTGGAGTAATGTAGTGTGAAAACCTCTCAATATTGTTGAAGTGGCCTTGAAGTAGACCTTGATAGTACTCGCACTGAGCGTTCACGTACAGCAAAAAGAGTACTGCACATTGTCTTTCATTGAAAACAGTGGCATTAAGTTCCTGTTAAGACTGTGGTGGTGTAAATGTTGATATTGCCTAACATTGTCAAATTAATTATTCATAATGTCACTCTAGAAACTGCCACTTGAAGCTAAGGTAGGCAATTTATCTTTTGAAGCATTTTTTTTTAGTTGAAATTGTGTTTACATCCTGACAGAAATCAATAAATCAAATGCTCTAACAAAAAAAAAAAAAAGAAAATCTGGTACCTGTGGTCGTCACAGGGCTGTAATACTGTCCAGTCATTTCATTCAGCCCACCTGCCTGTCAACCGACTGACAATCTGGTAGCCTGACAGCTGTGAGTACTAACGCTTGCCATGTTCATTGTTTACGTTCATTATGGACATAATGGTCACCCGGACATAAGGATAAACTGATTAGATTTTGTTGGTCAAAGGTCAAGGTCGCTGTGACTTCAGAGGACATGCTTTTGGCCATAACTCAAGAATTCAAATGCTAATTCTGCCAATTTTACACAAATGTCTAACAGGATGACGTGAAGACATTTTCGACAGACATGCATGTAAACTACAATGTGACTGGTTGGCAGAGGCATAAATCCTTTAACTGTAGTCTTACTGTGTGAATGAGACATGAGGTAGCTGGATACGGTTATTGATGACGATGCAACGACGTACTCTTGCTGGTTTCTCCAAAGTTGCCTACCCTAGTTTTAAGTGTTATTACTTCCCTGCTATCATTTAGCCTACATCTTCCAACCAAAGATTGTTGTTTAACCCAACCTGTCTTTGAGCAATATAGCTTGCACGCTTGCTTGTAATCCACTTGGCTAACTTAATGCCACTGGCAGTTGATGGTGTAATGTAAGATCTTTGGACAGCCGTGCTTGTTGCAGGTAGAGTCCTGCTGCTGGCTCACATTCACTCATTGTGGCTTCACGTGCTCGAGGCGACTCGCAGCAGCAAACATCAGTCGCTAAACTGAATCATTGCTTATTCATTTGTCAGCTCAGGTGTCCTTGTTTTACACAAGTGCTGCTTGCGTCACACAGGTGTTTCAGCGGTAGCTCAAATGACTTGGCAGTAATTACAATTCTGACGCATTAATGGGAAAGGTAGTTCTATGCCTTCATGATGAGTTTCATTAGCATTTTACTGTAATAAGCAATGAAGCACAGAAAAGACGATACAATAACTATTAACGTAGTGTTTTATTGTTAACTGCCTTTCTACACCGCTATGATAGTATATTAGCATCCACAGACTCAAAGCTGTGACTGTGATTGCGATATTTAATCAGCTGGGTGAAACAACATTATAGGAGTCTGTCACTCCTATAATGATGTTTATTGAAAATACTACTCGCACAGTATCATGGAAACCCAGTATTTGCTTGTGAAGCTCAGTGTCAGTTGAAGTTTTATAATTGAACTGTTGTTGATATGGTCTACTTTGATATAATTGCTGTAGACTGGAGCGGAAATGATTAGATGTTTAGTCAATTGACAGAAAATTAATTGTTTTTTAATAGTAATTTTGAGTACTTTTCCGAGCAAAAATGGCAAACATTTGATTTGCTTCTTAAATGTGGTGCATTGAGTGATGCCTTTAGCTTGGCCTCATTCTAGGAAACTGTAATGGGCATTTCCACAAGGGTTTCTTAGCTGCAGGCCCACTGAATACTAGATCGTGTCTCTTAGAAGGGCTTAGTTTTTAATATTTTCTTTGGGTGACAGTTGTCATTTCCTGCACACACTAAATATTTTAACATTTAACAAGGCTGCCCATGTGACGGTCGACCATGAGAAAACTTGAGTGTTTATATTATCCCTAACACTGTTTACTTGACAGGAAGTGTCCTGTTTTGACGGTATTAGAATGAGATTGAACAATCAGTTGTTATTCCCAGTGACTCAGCGTTGTCATGCATTGCTGTCCAACTTTAAGAGGCTCCTAAGATGAATCAGCGAAGCTGTTTTGTAACCGTAACAATGTTGGCTGTGAAATATCTTATGAAAGTGGCAGCTAATACGTTAGCTTTACTCAGAGTGCAGGCAGAGCGTTTGGAGCCTGCCGGCGTTGTCAAACCGTCTCGTCATGGAAGCCTTATCAGATGCTGAGCTGTGCTGCTGCAGTTCACTCTCTACTCCCTGAGTGTGAACTGTGACACGACAATTTTGCTTGATCATGGTGTGGTCTGATGGGAATGTGAATAAGATCATTGTCAGCTTTGCAGTGTTGACCTGATATGATAATATAATAATGTGAAACTGCTTTGAGGTCTGACCTGTTTGAACAGTGGTGAACACTGACTATGGGTCACCACTGTTACGTTAGCACAACTCCACAGTACCATTTATTGTAAAATGTTCCTAGTTATGTTTTGTCAAAGCTCAGTTTGATCGATTATTTTAATGTGCTCACACTGTAACAGTCTAAAAGTGCTTTGCAGGCTGGCCTAATGTTTAAAATATAGTTAGTAGTATGGTTCCTTAGTGTGTACTGCAGCAGTTTATAAATGACACCACAATATTTGGTTTGAATTGCAATAACATGCTTGCTAACACCGGCATGTGGCATCAATGCCTCTCTGTTAATTTATCTCGAGGAGGAGACTGTGAAGAGACAACTGAATAAGACACAGTGTGTTGTGCTAATTCTGCTGCTGAGATTTCATGTAAACTGCTGCACTGATTGCACACAGACATACCATGGTGAAAATAAACGACATGCTGAACTAATGTGGAGGAAATAAAAAGCCTAATTTAGCTAGCTAATGCAATAAGTTAGGCTAGTAGTATGTTGCATTTTGTCCTATCTATACAGTTTTTAAAAGAAACCTTTTGTGAAAACATGTAAAAATTGAGTAGAGGCGACCCTGTGTGTGTGTGTGTGTGTGTGTGTGTGTGTGTGTGTGTGTGTGTGTGTGTGTGTGTGTGTGTGTGTGTGTGTGTGTGTGTGTGTGTGTGTGTGTGTGTGTGTGTGTGTGTGTGTGTGATTCGACGGATTGACCAGCCTGTCCTCATAATAACATGAGCTTGATGCTCCCTTAGGCATAGGGCACAGTCTGCAAGTTAGTAGAGCATCAACACTGTTGAAAGGTATTTCTTAATAATACTGAATTAACAAATTAATTTATTGTAACAGTGGTTAATGGCTTAATTAATATTTGAGAACCTGAGTCTCTCTCCCCATGCCTAGAGCCACAGTACAAAGAGCTGATGATGTAAATCCTGAAACAGTTAGGAGGAAAGTGAAGGTGAACAATGAGCTCATAACACCTTAGGCGGTTTTTCTCTGGTTAATGGTGTATTTTCCTTCTTCAGAGCTGAAATACTGCCACAGAAGAGCTGGTTTGAGTTTAGATTCTGTATTTTCTGGTGTCGCCGCTCTCAGGGAAGTCTTTTGTTTCACACTGAGAAATGGGACATTTCTGGACCATATGGACAACACCTTTTTAAAAATGTAGTTGTCTTTTTTGACCGCTTATGTAATTTTGTTACATGATCTTGTCACTTGTGCATATCTACCCACCAGTGTTAAGCAATAGAGGTCAGACAATCCAGTGACTGAGGGCAGCTATTACTTGATGTAGCTGTACAGCCAAGACCTAACGAGTGATTTGTCAATTTGTCCATTACATCAACTAAAACCCATAAAATTAATATAGAATTAAAGACTGGAAAACCAAAATCATATAAAGTGAAACTGAGGCAAGTGGATCCTAATTAAGGGCCCTTTTTTGTTGTAAGCTTACGCTGAACTCTAGTGACTGATGACTTCTTGTCACAACCACAGTGCTCCAAAGAGAGACGTGTTACTTTGATTTATGTTTGTTCAGGAAATGGTAGAGCGTTAAAAGTTAAGTCCCAGAGCAGTCCTCTTTCTTCACACTCGATTTTACCAACAGCTAACATCATGTGGTACAGGGCAGAGGCAGCTGGGCCTGAACCAGGTTTAAACTCCTGTGGGATTTGACTGCAGTGCAGTCAGAGAACAAAAAGTCTCTTTAGTGGACTATTGGTTAAGCTTTTAATGAATGTTGAATGGATTTTGCTGTATTATTTTTCATATAGTTCGTCAATCTTTATTTTCACATATACAAAATCAGCTAGAGAAGACTCACAGTATTTGCCAAAAATATAATCCATCCAACACACGGGGGTGTAAAGGTACTTTACTGTACTTTTCAAAAAAGTGTTTTGCAATATATATATATATATTTTGGTTGTGGTGTCACCATGGTTGGGCTGTGTGCAAAGTGACTGCCATCATCATTTTTTAAAGGTTTACACAACAGACTATGACTCTTGTTTGGCATCAGCACAACATTTTCATCAGAGCCGGCTCACGTCAAGCATTTTATTTGTTAAACCAAGTAAAAGGAAATGTATTGAAATTATTTTATCATACTATTAAACTTACTTAAGTATGATCCCAAACCTGTGTTGTGTATTTTTAAGAATTTAAAATTAGTGTTACACATTGTAGTTTATAACATTATTTTGATGTATTTGTGAACTATGCTATACTGTATCAGTATGAAAACCTTTTATTATAACTGAATAGAGACAATATTTAATAAAGTTGAATTGTCATCCAGTCATAGAAAGGAGTGAAGGGAAATTATGCAGCAAGTCCAAGACTCATGAAGTTAAGTGTCAGTACCTGCATCTAGTGGTACATGTCCATGTACTGGGTATACTGCAAACACCCTTTATATTCATAATTGGCCATAATATGTAGGCATCTTAATAGCTTGTCTCGTTGTTAAATTAAAGCCACAGATTTACCCAACCATCATAGAAAGAAGATGAAAAATAAGAAACTTGGATGCGGCTATTGTGAGCTCATGATATAATACTCTAACTGTCAATCAAATATGCTGCTGTTTCTTTCACTCTAAACTAAGTTTTAGGGCACTTTCACAAGCCATAGTCAGTTTGGCTAGTTTGAATCACAGTGAAATTGATACTTTTGGTTAGTTTTGTATTTAGTCTGGTTTGGTTTCATAGTGCACACATTAAAACAGACCAAATAAATGAAATAATTTGTTGAGGGGTGTGTCCGAAGGCGCAAATTTATCTTTTCTGTCTCTAGAGTTGCCACTTCTGTGCAGGGAATTGCCAACTTTGATATATTGCTATCATAGTTTCTCCATTTTGACTCGGCACTGATCTATTGTACACATGAATCCCCTCTGCAGTTTATCTCGAGTGACTTTATAAAAGTCATTATTTTTGTGGACTAGCATATTCTGTGTTCTCCTCTCTTTCCCAGATCCAGACTGTTTCCAAGGGTTATTTTTTTAGTTGTTTTTGTCTGCACCAGAGTATGATTACTGCCTTCACAACTGCCCATACGAACAGCACTAGAGTCACTTAAAACCGACTGAATGTTGGCTTGTGAAAGCGCCCTCAAAGGGTTGTTGCATAAGAACGTCTTCAGGCTAACTGACTTCTTGTGGTGACCAACATTTTAAGTCCTGTTGTTATTTACTGTTAGGATGGACTGTTTATTATTATTGTTATTAGTCCTAAAAAGGTTCATATTCCACTGTTGGAGCTGAGAGATATTTATGAGCTTGTTAGGTAACCATGCTGTTGCCTCAGCTTGCTTGGTAGATAGTGGAGGAGACTTTAATGCAGTCTTGGGTCGAATCCAGAGTTAGAAAATGATTCAGCATCTGACTCTTGGTATCAGCACTGAGCGTTTTATTTTGTGCCACAGGACATGATAAATCTGACTGTTTCCTGTTGCAAAGAAAATATGTGCACTGTTCAGGAGGTGTTTATAACATACGTTTTGCATGTAATCACAAATCTGCCTAAATAATTGATAATTGAATAGGAGTATTCATAAACATCATGACTGCCTGGGCGTTTTAGGCTAGACAATAGGGCCACATTAGCACCAGTCTGGTTGGCATTAAGATTGCGTTGTGGTGAAAGTCTTCTCATTGAATAGATTTAGGTTATTGTGAATTGAAGCCGTTGCTCGTCTGGAAGTTAATTTATGCTGGCTGCTTGTTGTTGGGGCTGTAGGTAGAGCAGTGGAGCAGTGGTCCCGGTCACGCTCTCAGTTGTACAGACAGTTCATAGCTGCTCACTGAGCCAGACAGAATGCAGGATTCAGTCCATGAGGGGATTCTCAGTCCTATGGGATCAGTGAGCAGTTGGATGTACTCTGTCTTGCTTTTTCACTTGCTGTTTCATTGTTTCTCCCACTGTTTACCTCTCTCTGACTAGCCCTGTCTCCTTCACTCACCCAAACAGTATGTAAAAATCAAAAGAATAATATCCCCCATCAGCGTAAGCCTGATGGGATTTGCCTAGTTTGTATCTCTTTATTACGAAACACCTTGAAAATTTCCTTTTTTTTATGTTTCACTGACTTGCTTTGAAAATGTACCAAAGTGTAACTAAAAAAGAAAAACGAGCACTGTTGAGCCACCCTTATGCAACAGTTTCTCTCAACACTGAAAGAAGGACTTTAACCTTGATTCCCCTGGCTTTATATAAAAAAAGTACAGTTTCACAGGCTTCAAAGAAGTGATGAGTAACCACGTCGTACAGCAATGTGCTTTTGGATGTCTACCACTGAAGTGTCTCTTCAGTGACAGCACTTATTAACACAAAATGATGGTTATGCATCAGGTGGGGCGTGGATAAGATCGTTGATCAGTACTGGTGACTTGTATTGTAATTTCTGGCTTATGAAAGACTTTTTAGATCACACTTTCTGAAAAATATAAAAAACGTTCCACAAGCAGACATAATCTATAAATTTGCCAAATCCATCCATCTATCCATCTGCAACCGCTTATCCCGTTATGGGTTGGGGGGGTGCTGGAGCCGATCCCAGCAGGCATTGGGCAAATGCAGGGTTCACCCTGGACAGGTCGCCAGGCTGTCGCAGGGCTCATAGAGACAGACAATCATTCATACCTATGAGCAGTGTAGAGTCATCAGTTAAGCCAAGCTGCATGTCTTTGGACTGTGGCAGGAAGCTGGAGAACCCGGAGAAAACCCACGCTAAGAAAGAAAGAAAAGAAAGAAAGATATTCCTTTATTAGTCCCACAGTGGGGAAATTCAGTTTTACACTCTGTTGTTCACACAGTACATATACATGTCAATGGAGAGTGTCAGAGTGATGGGGCTGCTCCTGACAAGCGCCCAGAGCAGTTGGGGGTTTGGTGCCTTGCTCAGGGGCACCTCGGCAGTGCCCAAAGGTAAACTGGCACCTCTCCAGCAACCAGTTGGTCTTGGTCCATGGGGATTGAACCCGGTCCTCCACATCCTAACCCAAGTCCTACGGACTAGCTACTCCGCCCCAACATGGGAAGAACATGTAAACTTGAATATGTAAAAGGTACTTGTATGAAAGTAAGACATTGTGAGCTGTGTGCAAACTTAGGGTTTAAAATTTTTTAAATTTACATTACAAAAATGAATGGGAATAGATTAATTGAAAATCCGGTAGCATGCTCAATCAAGCTACATCCCGCATTTTATCAGCTAGGATAACGAAAACTAGCAGAAGGTTTTTAACAAGTTATAAACTGTGTACTTCAAAACATACCCTGAGAGCTTGTAGTCCTTTGGCTCAGATAGTGCAGTTGGCATTAGTGAGAGCTACACATGTGAGTAGATAATGCACTGTGCATGCAGAGGGTTGCGGTTTTGCTGAATTCCTATTTACAGGGATGCTGACAGATCTTCTGTATATGTGGTGGAAGAGTGCGCAGCTGAATGCAGTGCATAGTCGGGGTGTCACAATCCGGCAAATCCACGATTGGATTTGACTTTGGATGTAAACATGCCATTGCTGGACTGTGGAGTCTTGATTTGTAAAGATCAACATATTGTTTTTATGCCCTGACAACTCATTTACACTTCAAATTCCTCTTTAAAACAAGAGCAGTATTCTCGCTGCCAATGTCGGCAGCTCTAATTCAACAATTTTGAGCTGAAAAAATGTGCATATATGCTGAATTCAACCGTGGTGTTGTTCTGTCAGGCATGGAAATGACTTCATGTTAAACCAAGTAAGAGCAGAAGAGCTAAAACTAGCTAGGCGGTAGGCTGATTCATGCAGGAAGTGCCCTGAGTATTGCCTGCGTAGTCTCGAGCTCTGGACTGAGTAGTTTAAGTTTGCTGTTTTATGTTCCAAACTGCAAATGTTATTTGTTAGTGGTTGCAATGTGTCTGTTCAGAACGTGGTGACGTATGATGGTAATTGTGAGTGAGCTGATGTTTCTTGAGTACAGCTGTACGCACACATGTAGGCGGAGGCCGGAGAAAAAAAACCTGTTGATAGTGTTATTGATTTTTGATAGTCGAAATGAGAAGCTGATTTCAATCAGTTTTTGATTTAGAACCAAGATCGTTACACCCCTAGTGCGTAGTTAGAGACAACATGCCATAAGACCTAGTTTTGCTTAGTTTCTCTTGGAAAATCTGCAGAAATTTACTGACCCATTCCAGTTATTTTTGCTAAAAGACTTGATAGAGGCTGTGCTGCTGACATTACTTGGTCTCTTCAGGTACTCCAATTTAATAGCTTGTTTTGGTGCTGTGCTCTGGCCTGGCTGATAAAAAACATCTTGACCATAGGTTACTTTGAAGATCATATTGTTGGACTTCAAGAAACAGAGATTAACATAGAGGATAAGTGATATTTATGTTTCAAAGAATATGTACACTATAAAGCACATATCTGATTGCACTATAAATAGACAATCTGGTGATGGCAATCTCAATTTTTAAAGCACCATTTAAGGACTAATAAAACTGACTTCCACCAGAGACAGAAGAGGGACAGTTGCATAAGAAACAAGTGCACTCAGGAAATAATAAGAAATGCTAAAACAGAGATGGGTGTGGGCAGTATTGTTTTCTAGTGCTGCTAAAGGAAGCAGAGGGAAATGCTGAGGGGGGTTCCTAGCATGGCGGCTCTGGTATTAAATACAGCAGGAAGCAGACGCATACTATCAGTGAGCTGTGACCGTAAGTTCAAATTCTTGTCCAGATCATAAGGATTATCTGCAGTCATGCATTTAGGTTTTAAGCTCTCCTTTTTATGTAATGAACTCTTCTTAAGCAGCAGACTGTGTAAAGTAATGGGATTATAATGTTTACATTTTCCTAGACAGGTGTAGGATTCTACCAATCAGAGTAAATGTGCCAGCCTGTGTGTTTTGCAATACTCCAACACACAGATGGGATTTGTGATGATTAATTAATTTTGAAAATCTATTGCATAATATTATTTGGCCTTATGTAATTTCAGAATTGCCCGCTGACAGGCTTCCCTTGATTGCCTAAAACTGTATGTGACTATCATAAAGTGGACATGTCTGTAAAGGGGAGACTCCTGGTCACCTATAAAACCCATTTACATTCACATATCGTTAGGTCAGAGGTCAAGGGACTACTTTGAAAATCGGCATGCCTGGTTTTCTCGCCAAAATTTAGCATAACTTCATAGCGTCATTTAGTATTCATTCTGACATGCTAGGATGACATGGTTGGTATCATGGATTCCTTCGGTTTTTCTAGTTTCATATGATGCTGGTACTTTCACTCTAGCTCTAAAACTCAGCCTGCTTTAGCCTCTTACTAAAAAAGATAAGATAAGATATTCCTTTATTAGTCCCACAGTGGAGAAATTCACGAAAAGGAAAGGAAAGTCGCCTGAGGGCACAGGTGCATTAAGTTAAGCCCCCTTGGCTTCCATCCTCCTCTGTTCATCATCCTTTTAGTTTCATGTTAGTTTCTGTGTAATATACTATGATGTCTTAATTGTGCAAACATATAAACAGTCTGACCAAAACTGTGCTGTCAGCATCAGGCTGCATTGTGGATCTTGTCCTATTGCAAACAAGTCGGACTAGTGGGGACTAGTCAAACTGTAGCGTTCGAACTGATGAAGCCACTTGGATAAGGGGTGAAATGTCTTCAGAGACGAATCTAAGTCCAGTTGCTTTCGATTCAACTGTTGTCAGAATGAATATGACCTGTGTGTGTGTGTGTGTGTGTGTGTGTGTGTGTGTGTGTGTGTGTGTGTGTGTGTGTGTGTGTGTGTGTGTGTGTGTGTGTGTGTGTGTGTGTGTGTGGATTAATGACGATGACCAGCCTGTCCTCAGAATAACATGAGCTTGACTCCCTTAGGCATAGGACACAGTCTGCAAGTTAGGAGAGCAGCAACACTGTGAAGGTATTTCTTAATAATACTGAACAAGTCAAACAGCAGGTAGTAGGTTGAGACAACAGAGGAAACAGCAAGCTGTCATCTATCTTGGTTGGAGTTAACACATTTCTTATTATTAGTATCGTCAGCTGAATGGGTGAAGTAAACGGAGGAAGATGTAGATGTCAGACGGATCGGAGGATGTGTGAATGCTCCTATATGCATTTATAGACATGTAGATATAGAGACATCAATCATACACGTAACCCGTCATTCACATTGTTAAATCACATTTTGTGACTTTGCCCATCTTTTCTTAAAGGAGAAGTCTGTAATATTTAGGGACATCTATTGGCAAAAATGGAATAAACTATTAACAATTATGTTTTCTTTAGTGTATAATCACCTGAAAATAAGAGTTGTGTTTAGCCGTTTATATCTACATACAGAGCTGGTCTGCTTCACGGAGTCGGCCGCCATGTTTCTACAGTAGCCCAGAAGCGACAAACCACTGAGTTAACTTTTCCTGCTTAGGCCAGAGTCGATAAAGTGACTCGCTCCGGAGTTAACCCCCATCACTACACTCAGCTGCTGGGAAACAAGACACAGAAAACCTCTGCTGGTCTTGAGGAGCTGCAGCATTTACTTCTACACAAACTGCAACTTCCACTGTAAATTCACTTGATATTCTCAAAGCCAAACTAAGTGTCTGCTGATCCACTGGCTCACTCGTTCGCTCAAACCATCACACATTTTCTGGCGCTCTCTTTCTCTTGCTTCAACACTCACTTCCCACCACACACACCATATGCGATGGCTCCGCTCCTCTCCAAATGACCCATGCTTCTCTTACAACAGCTCAGTATGCGAGGTGTCATGCACATCTCAGTTTGATTACATAAGAGGCTGTGAATGTTCTCTGCATTTCATTAAACCCCAAAGGAAAATTAAGATCAAGGATTTCTACTAGAGTGCAGCATAAGGAATTATTTACTTGGCAACATCATATAAAGTTGTAAGAAAAAGTCTGTGAAATGTTTGGGATTGCTTGAATTGCTGTATGTATTGGTCACAAAATGTGTTCTGATCGTTATCGAAGTCACAACAATAGACAAACACACTAGAGGTCGACCGATATGGGTTTTTTTTTATGCACGATGCCGATTTATTGGAGAATCAGGATAGCCAATGGCCGATTTATGATCCATATTTTTTGGAGGCCAA
Organism: Pterois miles; assembly: GCA_947000775.1. NCBI lineage: Eukaryota > Metazoa > Chordata > Actinopteri > Perciformes > Scorpaenidae > Pterois > Pterois miles. The sequence continues at coordinate 7,781,206 of CAMQGK010000568.1, read as the reverse complement.
TATGTTTGGGTGATTACAGGTCTGATCTGCAACTACAGGAAATGTTTGGTTGAGGTTACTGCTGCCAAAGGAGGGTCAACCAGTTATTAAATCCAAAGCTTCACATACATTTTCCACCCTGCACTGTGAATGTTTGTGTTTGAACATGTTTGAACATGTTCTGTTCAATAAAAACACGAAAACATAATTTTTTGTGCGTTATTAGTTTAAGGAGACTGTGTTTGTCTGTTACTGAAGGTAATCTTGACTAGGATTTTATTCCATTTGTGCACAAATTGGGTTAAAAAGGTAACTGGTGTGGTGACCAGGCGAGACGTTAGCTGAAGGAAAAATGGCCCCTATATCTAAAATAAGGAGGAGTAAAAAAACCTGCAGTGAACCACATTCTATTGTTATTGGTTAAAATGAATAAGTATCCTTGTTCGCTCTATTCGCAACACATAGTCTGTGAATGTGAAATAGTAACAGAGTTATGCTTTTCCTTAGCCAAAGTGTTAGCATTGGTGGAATAAGCATTGAGATTAGAGTTGGGTTGATTTCCAGTTTGGCCAGTCTTTTCCGGGGTTTGAGAGTGTGAGTGAGTGAGGCAACGTCATTACCATGTTTTTGCACTCGGCGGCTCACGTTATCGCAGCCAGGATAAAGTATCAAAAGTGAAAGTACTAAATAGGCAAAATATCCCCCATACAGTTCTATTTATCAGATGTTAATGGAATATTATTACTGGTTTATCAACATGTCGGCAGCATTCAGATGTTGTCAAGGTAGACCTAATTTGAACAGCTTTATGCTGTATATTGTCAGGTAGTTGAATCTAAACAATGCATATTTCTTAAACTAAACATGTCTTGTATATAAAATGTTGATCTGAAAAGTAACTACAGCTGTGAAATAAATGTAGTAGAGTCCAAAGTACAAGTATGAAATGTCATAGCTTGTAAATAAACGTACCATAAATTTAAGTACATGAGTAATTGTACATTCCATGTATTATGTGCTATCCAACACTGGTGTTATGTGTGTGAACTTATTAAAAAAAATGTTTAAACATGAACTTTTTTAAAAAACTGCCTTCTTTTTGAGCCATGCTGGTCTTATGTTTCTTTCTCTTCAGCTGTGAAACATAGCAAGCAACTGTAAATGTGCATCGACATTTACTCTTTGGTTAGCTAATGAGAACTGCTGTTTCCACTGATTGGAAATACTCTTCTATCTTCTAGCTGTTTTCTTTTGAGGAAGCAAGAACACCAAGCCCCTATACAGCTGAACAGATATGCATTATATTCCTTTAAGTTGAAACATAAAACGAGGTTTCATGGTTTTCACTTAATGTTTTTTTTAACTTTATCATTCAGTATTAACAGAATGGTTTTTATTCATGCACTATGTTCTGTTTCTCTGCAGGATGGCTCAAGACAGCGTAAAGAAAGAAAGAAGACTGTGTCATTTAGCAGCATGCCCACAGAGAAGAAAATTAGCAGTGCTAGTGACTGCATCAGTGCAATGGTGGATGGCTCTGAGCTGAAGAAAGTGCGGTCCAATTCCCGCATCTACCACCGCTATTTTCTCCTTGATGCAGACATGCAGTCTTTGAGATGGGAGCCCTCCAAGAAGGAATCGGAAAAGGCCAAAATTGATGTAAAATCCATCAAGGAGGTGCGCACAGGGAAAAATACAGACACTTTTAGAACTAATGGAACCTATGATCAGATATCAGAGGACTGTGCCTTCTCAATCATCTTTGGGGAGAACTATGAGTCCCTGGACTTGGTGGCAAACACTGCAGATGTAGCCAACATTTGGGTAACAGGGCTGAGGTACCTGATCTCCTATGGGAAACATACCTTGAATATGATAGAAAGCAGCCAGAACAACATGCGCTCATCTTGGCTGGGTGAACTTTTTGATGAGGCAGACGGTAACAACAGCAAACAAATAACGATATGTGCTGCTGTGCAGCTAGTCAAAAAGTTGAACCCGGGACTTAAAAATGTGAAAATAGAACTGAAGTTCAAGGAACTTCACAAAGCGAAGGACAAAGCTGGTTCTGATATGACAAAAGATGAGTTCATTGAGGTCTTTCATGATCTTTGCACAAGACCAGAAATTTATTTTCTCTTTGTTCAGTTCTCCAGTAACAAAGAGTTTCTGGATACCAAGGACTTAATGATATTTCTGGAGGCAGAGCAGGGTATGGCACAAGTCAGTGAAGACACCAGCTTAGAGGTCATTCAGAAATATGAACCATCTAAAGAGGGCCAGCTCAAGGGTTGGCTTTCTCTTGATGGGTTCACCAACTATCTTATGTCCCCAGAGTGCCATATATTTGACCCTGAACAAAAAACGGTGTGCCAAGACATGAACCAGCCCTTGTCGCACTATTACATCAATGCATCCCACAACACATATCTGATTGAAGATCAGTTCAGAGGTCCCTCTGATGTGACGGGGTACATCCGTGCCCTCAAGATGGGCTGCCGCAGTGTAGAGCTGGATGTTTGGGATGGACCTGATAACGAACCTGTTATTTACACTGGGCACACAATGACATCACAGATAGTTTTTCGCAGCGTCATTGACGTTGTCAACAAGTATGCCTTCGTGGCATCTGAGTTTCCACTGCTACTGTGTTTAGAAAACCATTGCTCCCTAAAACAGCAGCGAGTCATGTTTCAGCACCTAAAGAAGATCCTTGGAGACAAGATACATATGGATCCTCCAAAGCCTGAGGACTGCTACCTCCCCTCTCCCTTAGAACTGAAGGGAAAGATCCTACTAAAGGGTAAGAAACTGAGCACAAACTGCACTGCTTCAGAAGGTGAGGTGACAGACGAGGATGAGGGGGCAGAAATGTCTCAACGGATGAGCATCGAGTCAGCGGAACAACAGACCATCGCACCCAAAAAATTCCAGCTGTCAAAGGACCTCTCTGATCTGGTGACCTTGTGTAAGTCTGTGGAGTTCAAGGACTTCCCAACATCCTTCCAGAGCCAGAAGCAATGGGAACTTTGCTCTTTCAATGAGGTCTTTGCCGGTCGCTGTGCTAGTGACTTCCCAGGTGACTTTGTTAACTACAACAAGAAGTACCTTGCGCGAGTCTACCCTAGCCCCATGCGGATTGACTCCAGCAACATGAATCCACAAGATTTCTGGAAGTGTGGTTGCCAGATTGTGGCAATGAACTACCAGACTCCTGGCCTGATGATGGATTTAAACATCGGCTGGTTCCGTCAGAATGGGAACTGCGGCTATGTGCTGCGTCCAGCGATCATGAGAGAGCATGTTTCGTATTTTAGTGCCAACACTAAAGATTCAGTGCCTGGTGTTTCTCCACAGCTCTTACACATCAAGATAATCAGTGGACAAAACTTCCCCAAACCCAAAGGCTCAGGTGCCAAAGGAGACGTAGTGGACCCCTATGTGTACGTGGAAATACACGGCATTCCTGCTGACTGCGCTGAACAAAGGACTAAAACGGTCAACCAGAATGGGGACAACCCTCTGTTTGATGAGAGCTTTGAGTTTCAGATAAATCTCCCTGAGCTTGCAATGGTGCGCTTTGTGGTGCTAGACGACGACTATATTGGCGATGAATTTATCGGCCAATATACCATCCCCTTTGAGTGTCTCCAGCCAGGTTTTCGCCATGTACCGCTACAGTCGCTGACAGGGGAGGTTCTGCCACATACCTTGTTGTTTGTTCATGTGGCCATAACAAATCGAAGAGGAGGCGGCAAACCACACAAAAGGGGACTGTCTGTACGAAAGGGCAAGAAGAGCAGAGAGTACGCCAGCATGAGAGTGCTATTGATCAAGGCTGTGGATGATGTCTTCAAAACAGCCATGCTGCCACTGAGGGAGGCAACAGATCTCAGAGAAAACATGCAGGTAAGACATTTAAAAAAAACTCATTAAAGGTTTATTCTGTTCACTAGTATCCTCTGATGTGTGCACTGTTGAGCCAACAAGAGCTAGACTTTCATCCCTTTTCTAGCATGGCAATGTTTTTCTGTGAAAGGGTAAACTGAAGAAAATGTAACCCCAAGTCAAGTATAGATTATAACCAGATTTACGACAAAGAATCTTGAGCATAAAAAAGGCCCCCATTCCGGAAAGGGAAACACAAAACCACCAGGCTTGACTGAACCAGATTTTGATCTAATCCTTATGTCTTGTGCAATAGTCAAAGCAAATGTAGTGAGAAAGTTAAGAAACACTGTGATGGGATTTCTGGTTGAATGGTTATTTTATGGTGTTAAAATCACTGCAGCTACAGCCGATGATGATCGTGGCCTTTTGCAGGCTGTTAACGTGTTTTAACCAAAGCACTTGCTCATTTTAATGGCTCCCAATCTTGACAAATGCACTGTCATCACAAAGCTTTTTTTCTTGTTTGATATTGAGCAAGCTTTCCTTGTTCACCCACAGGGATCATAAAAACGGGATGGTTTTCTCTTCTTTTCATGATCACATTGATGTCATATTTGTGGTCCCCAATCCTCATTTGAAGTCTCAGTGAAGGGTGTACTGGAGTGTCACAACACTCTGTGGTTGGTCCCTTGTGTTTTTCAGGCATTGTATTGGGATTTATTTTGGTAGCCCTGTTTATATCGCAGTCATTGTGTGATAACAAGCCACTGGCCTTGAGACTATAACACATCTTGGCCGCCCTGTCACAGTTTGGCCCTCCGGTTGTTTATGTAGGGTTTAAATTTGGGCTCTTACAGGAAGGAATTGAGTGTTTGCTCCACTTCCGTGTGATACTGGTGTCAATCCAAAAAGTATTGAATGTTTATGGGGAGCTATCAAGTGCCAAAATAAAAGTTCTCACAGGTAATGAGTGAGCCACTTCCTGTGACTGCTCTGTGGGTTTGTGGTTATGTATTTGTTGCAGATCAATGCCAGATTTTCTTCTAAGTCTTTTATTAGTGGTGATGTCGTTAGACTTGTATTTTGCTTGACATGCCAGTATGTGTAACTGCATGTAAGACCAGCTGTAATCTCTTTCTTCCCTCTGCAGAATGCCATTGTGTCCTTTAAAGAGCTGTGTGGCCTCTCAGCAGTGGCTAACCTGAAGCAGTGCATCTTGGCCCTTTCCCCTCGACTGACTGGACCCGACAACAGCCCCCTTCTGGTGTTCAACCTCGCTGACCAGTACCCTAACTTGGAGACCCAAAGCCTGCTACCGGAGGTCCTCAAGAAAGTCGTCACCACCTACGACATGGTGAGTAGTGGTCTGAAAGAGTTCTTCAATTAATTTGCACAATAGTAACACCTGGAGGTACATGTGATACAAGCAGATGGATCAAATAAATTGGCATCATTAAAAAGACACAATTTAATGGTCTGTGGATAAAATATAAAAAGGGGTTTTACACTCTGATACAAACCTCAAAGAAAAACAAATCAGCAGACATGACAATGTGCTTTTTTTTCCTTGCCCATCATCGTGGTTCTCATGCAGGCAGCAGTGCACAGAGAAAATGTTATTTCTCAATATATTAACTGTAGTTTAAGGGGGATTTGGCAGTGGTGCTATCTTTGTATCTGTCTATCTATATATTTGTTATGACCTTACTAAGCAAACAAGCTTCAACTCCAATCAAATCAATACATTGGCTTTACTGGACTTAATGGGGGCATACAGATATGGTTAGGTAACGTGGATGGAGCTCTGTTAAGTAATAAAATCAATGTTCAGTTATGCAACATGCCATTGAGGCAACACATCTTGTGCTCTTAAATTGATTCTCAACACATTTTTATTTCAGGCATAAGGCAGAAATCCCCTGAAAAAATCCACTGGCAGAGTAGAGCAACAAGTGAACTAGTTAAGATAATTTTGCATCCAGTAATTACAGTATTTTTTTTAATTAGATTTATCTCCAGCCTTCGGCTGTAGCATTATGCCCCCAGAATATTTATTAAACTCTGCAAGATGGGATTTAGTGTTAGCATCGGTGTCTGAGCGGAGCTGTTTTTGGTGTCACATATTTACAGTGTGCATAGAGTGGGAGCACGCACATATTGGAGAAGGCACACATGGTGTTGGTAGCATCATATTAAATATTTTGTTTAATACATTTGTAATATGCTTTCTGACAGTGCTTCACACAAAGATGAGATGTGCACACCTGTGTGAAACGTGCAGAGAGCAGATAGAAATTTCACATGTAATTTAACTTGTTATGGAAACAATGCGTGCACACAGAATTAAGTGTTATCTGCATCCAACTGTGTTTTTATTTTTTATGGTGCACTTCTTCCCTTGCTTGGGACACAGATGAACATCTGAAAAGGGGATGATGCTGAAAAGACTGAGGCGGATTAAGCTGACCCCTCTGCAGCATTCAGACTCGGGAGTAAAGGGCTAGTTAATTGGGCCTGATGGACAGAGCGCCAGGAAAACTGAGTTGGTGTTGAAGAAAGGAGAAAATGATGAAGGTGTTTGGGGACCAAAATCGAATGAATTAAGAGCAAGGGTTTAAGTGGTATGAAGCTGCAGGCCTTGATCAGAGGAGACGGAGAGCAGGAAGGTGACAGCTGAAGAGGAGCTGACAAATACAGAGGCAGCATTGAAAGGAGGAGAGCCAAACTTAAAGAGCAGTAAATAATAAGGAAGGAATGGTACAATTAGAAATTCAGGCACTGTGTCAAAATCCACCACTGGGAGTAACCAGGCTTTCGCTTCCTAATTGGCAAAAATAGAATCTGGGTCTCAATCTCTGCCCATTTATGCACTGAGAAAAAAGTGGAGAGACTGAACTTGATGCCAGCGTGTGGTCTTAGCTAATGCTCTGATTTCAGCTTTTTCTTCACAACGGATGAACCGAGGGCATCGCCTGTAAATAGAGATGAGTTTAAAATGCACAGTCTCCAACCAAGAGGAATACAAAGCCCATATGTTGTTCATTGTTTTGTCCAATAGTAAGACCATATAATTTTTCTCTGTGGAACTTGAATATATTAGAATTATACATAAATATTAGTTATATCCATCTGCATATCTCCCATAGCATTTCATTCCTAATCACAGTCTGTTTTGTATAAAATGTATTCCTCTTTAGTTTTTACTAGCTGCATGCATAATTGCATTGCTAAGCTTACATCACCTTAAAAATAAATGAGCATTTGTGTCTATGGATAATAATAGTAATAGAACTAAACATACCACTTACAAGAGGTGGTCTTTAGTGTGCAAATGGGGCACAGTCCACCCACTTACCTTAAAATGTGCCTTTAAATACATTCGAGATGCCGTCTCTGCCTCCAAGATGGTAATTTCTTCTCCCATCAGGGAAGTAATCACAGTGTGTGTGACAGCTCTAAGTGCCACAACTGCAGCTGCAGAGTGACACAAAACAGCCACAATCACTTAGTCATGACTGCCTTCAGCGTAACGTGGTGATTCACTACATGACTTTTTGAAACTGTTATCTGTCCCCAGTTCTGTACAGTACGTAATATCAGGGGTGGACTCTATGTAATCATGCCTCAAAAAAAGGCTGCATGTTCATATTTGTCTTTAGAAACTCACTCTGTCATGCCCTCACTGATTTTCTCAAAAAATAGTTATAGATCACAATTGTGATGATGCAGTGGAAGAGGAAATCATATGAACTAACTAGAAAAAAAGTTGTATCAGATGACATAACTATCCAGTGGGGCTCAAGTATTTAAGGACCAGTGTGTAACAATTACAGGGATGTACTGGCAGAAATGTAATATAATAGAAATAAGTATGTTTTCTTTAGTGTATAATCACTTGAAAACAAGGATCATTGTGTTTTGTTGCTTTAGAATAAGCCAGAGATGTTCAAATACCATTTTTATCTTCTCATACCGATACCCAAACTTGCAGTATCGGCTGATGCCAAGTACCGATCCGATACTGTGATAGATACAATATCTTTGTCACTTTTGGGCTATCTTTTTTCGAATTTATCTCGTTGTTGGAATGCAGTTTCCAACATTTACTGCTGTAGTTCGTCCTCTGTTTCTCCCTTTGCCTTCGTGAAATCATTGTGCTCTTTTGCGTGATGCTTCTCAAATGCTCGCAAAGGATTGCTGGTGTTGAAATTGACAACACTAGTTCCAGTGTGTGTGTGTGTGTGTGTCTGTGTGTGTATATACACACACAACACACACATATATGTATACGTATATATATAAACACAAAAAGAACAAATAAAAATATGTATATGCGTGTGTATATGTATATACGTATATACATATATATACACGCATTTTTTTATATATATATATTTATATATTTTGTTATATTTTATTTTATATATATATATATATATGTATATATGTATATATGTATATATGTATATATATATATATATATATATATGTGTGTATATATATATATATATGTGTGTGTGTATATATATATATGTGTGTGTATATATATATATGTGTGTGTGTGTATATATATATATATATATATATATATATATATATATATATATATATTTTTATATATATATATTGTGTGTGTGTATATATGTGTGTGTATATATATATATGTGTGTGTGTGTGTGTGTGTGTGTGTGTGTGTGTGTGTGTGTGTGTATATATATATACACACACACATACACACTTGTTGGATTTTCCACTGTGAAATATTGCCAAATGGTGGATTTTCATTGCGCCTACTACACTCTCCACAAGTACCGCACTGTTGTTGTTTGCTATGCTATCATCACGTCAAACTACCTGCAATCAGTTCTCCACTGCACCACAACAGTAGTTGCCAGTACATAATACATCCAAGGCGACAGCACAGTGAAGGCTACTGGTTTTGAGTGATGAAGAACTGATTTCTGGTTAAACAAGTTGATTTTTTTTTAAACTAAATTAATAAATTCTGGTTTTGGATTGGTGAATAGACTGGCGTATTCGCCGATATCTAATTTTGGGCGCATCGGAGTTGATAAAGTGACTCGCTCCGGAGTTAACCCCCGTCACTTCACTCAGCTGCCGGAAAACAAGACACAGGAAACCTCTGCTGGTCTTGAGGAGTCACTGCATTTATTTCTGCACAAACTGCAACTTCCACTGTAAATTCACTTGATATTCTCAAAGCTAAGCTAACTCTGTCTTCTGCTCCACTAGCTCACTTGTTCACACACACTCTCTCTCTTGCTTCACCACTCACTTTGCATGTGCACACACACTCGCTCTGCTCCAAATGACTTTTTTGCATTTTCACGTCAGCCACCATAGTTTACCGACACGCTTAGGAACACAGGAGATGCTTCAGTCGTCTGCAGTCTGTAACCTCATCTCTAGATGCCGCCAGATCCTGTCCACTTCACCTTTAAAGCCTCAGTTACGATAAACTCTTTTCTTACCACAGTACTCTGGATGAGTGTGGTGTTATTCTACACGTTTTACTGTCAGCAAATGTAATGAAAAGATCAAAACCAAGTAATGTGTTAGCCTGACTCAGTACTTTCTGACTTCTTGACCCAGTCTGTGGCACTCAGGCCTATTAGTTCCCACTAATGACATGAATCTTAAAAAAAAAAATGGGTCACATATATTATTCCATTTTTCAAAAAGCCTCAGTAATCCCTTATAACAGCTGTTCACTGTGTTTTCAAACAGGAATAAGTGGTGCATGTGTTTTATAGTCTTACGAGTATTTCCAGCAGCAGGATAGTGTGTGTGGGATTGACTTAAAATAAACCACACAGCTCATGTTCATAGTAGTGAAGGAACATGTCACCCAGTGCACCATTGTGGCTCATTTATGAGTTTTTAATAGTTTTTGGGGAACAATGGCACTCTGTGGCGATGAGGAATAAGCTGTATCAGAGTTTGGATGTACAGGCAAAGCTCAATTCATTGTTGGTTTTGGTCTTTTCATGAGATTTGACAATAATAAAACTGTGTTTGGGAGTGATATGAGTTTACTTGTATTTCTAAAATACGTTTCCATCTTGCCCATGTTCCCTCCGTTCTCTTCCTCTCTGGCATGCTCCAAAGATCGATCTCAGGGGTGTGATGTTGGTCGCTGCTCTTTATTTTTCATGGGCTTTGTTTGTTAGCTTGTATAAAATGGTGTTTTTCTTTCCTCCCTTTCCGTCTTGGCTGCAGAGCAGGGCAGCCTGGCTTTGTGACACGACCTTGCTGTGCACTTAAAAGGACTGCACAAGTAAATGTACTAGTCAATTACAGCAATCCAGCATACACAAAAGGCCCAATGCCTAATGGAGACATATTAAAATCAAAAGAAGAGCAACATTTGGGAACATATACTGTATCATCTCTGTCAGATGAAACAATCAGGCTATAACTAAGCTAATCAAAGAGAAAGATCCAGATGGTCTGTCAGGCACCCTATTCACTCACTGCTTATTTACCTCTATCTGTGACAGGATACATACAGTATGCGTCATTAGCCTTGGGAAACACCAGTGTGCTGTTGTACTTGGGTAAGGAAGCCAAAGGGTTTTTTTTGGGTGGTTTGGTGTGGCTGTGTTCTTGGTAATTAATATTTAAATAGATTCCCAAAGTCTTTGAGTCTGGCATAACGACCACGATGAGACTTAACAGTCTGCAGGTCAGCAGATTTTGTGCACTCAATTAGGGCTGAGCATAACACCACAGGAGCTAAACGGTCATCTTTCACAGCTGCAATTTCACAGATAACATGGCAGTGGTCTGCTTCAAAATGACTCGCATGTTTATGGTATATCATAATCATATGACCTTGATTATCTGCCTTTCCTTTTAAAGAGATGCTTTTAAAACCGAGTAGCAGGATTGACATTTATATCTTCGGAAGACAAGACAGTAGTCCTGTTGGTGAGGAAAAAAAACATGCAACTTTTAATTAACCCTAATTGCTTGTGTCTCCTTCCCTCTAATTTTGGCTTTCAAAAATGCAATCCAGCGACCACGCCCACCGACGTGGCTGTAATAACAGCCTGTTTTTTCTGAGCCCTCCCTGGATAGAAACACCCGGCCACCAGAGACTGCTCCTCGCTTTATTGTCCGTCGCCAGTTTCTGTCTGATGTGCAAAATACGTGCAAATATAAACAATATATTTTGTCTCCTTTCAGGTGATTCAGACCAGCAAGACTCTGCTGGAGAACTCTGAGGGGCTGTATGAGCGAATTTTACACACCCAAAAAGCAGGTAAGAGATGGTCAGATGGCAAAGGAGAACAACTATAAAAAGCATTTTCCTGACACCACAGACAGCTCGGCCAACCATCTCTCTGAAGCCACACAACGCAGATCACTCAATAGGAAATTTGATTGAACTGATTATACTTTGCTAATTTGCATAAGTGGAATTACCATTTGAATCATGTTCAAATATGTGATCCAGTCGCTGCTTCCCTTTGAAAAGCTGTGGTTCAGACAGAGGTGTTTAATTCACTCCAGTACCACTGTCTGTGCAGTATTTTAATTACAAGGTGTAAGGTTCAGAGAGATGAGTGAACTGGACAACATCAAAGCTAACAGATGGCAGAACATCTATAGTTCTCCACCACACGCTCATATGTGTATTTAATGTTTATGCAGTTCTGGCTTTCCACCCTGTTACAGCAATGATGCTGGCCAAACACTAAAAAAGAGTGAACTCTAACACCCTCTCACATCTAAAGACAACGTGTCTTAAGTCACAGAGTTTTCAGTCACAGACTATAATATTTTGTAGACTGGGAATCTTGCAGGGTCACTACAGCGAGAGTCCTTGTGAGATGATGTCACATCCTGCTCCTGGTGGAAAAGTACAAGAAAAACTGTTGGGAATGCTATAGCTAGCTAGCTAGTTAACCGCTGCTTTGGTATTGCTTCTTGACAGCTAACATTAGCTACTAGAATAGGCGCTGAAGATTGCTAGCTTCAGTCATATAAATCAACACATATGGCGAGCGAGTACTGAAGCCAGATTTATTTGCTTGAAACCAGCTGAAACATATGGTTAGCTGCTAGGCTAATAGCCATCATTCCAGTAGCAAATGTTAGCTTGCAAGTAAAGAAAAGAAAAAAAAAAGAAAGATATTCCTTTATTAGTCCCACAGTGGGGAAATTCAGTTTTACACCTGTTTTTCACACACAGTACATAACATGCGCAAGAGAATGTCAGAGTGAGGGGGCTGCTCCTGACAAGCGCCCAGAGCAGTTGGGGGTTTGGTGCCTTGCTCAGGGGCACCTCGGCAGTGCCCAAGAGGTAAACTGGCACCTCTCCAGCAACCAGTTGGCTTGTCCATGGGGTCTTGAACCTGTGACGTCCGCGTCCTAACCCAAGTCCTTACAGACTAGCTACTGCCCCCCCAAACCACCGACGGCCCTGTTTGGGTCAGTGGTTCGTTAGCTAACTATAGCATATTCACCAGGGATTTTGAGAGCTGCTGCAATGTCTGTCCACCTTTTTTCCTTCTCCTCTTTATCATGGCACAAATGGAGGACACATCGAAAACACTCTTATCATTCCACAGCTCCACTAGTTTCTCCATATTTACTTTATACCCCATTTCTCCTTCCTTTTGTGCTGACACACCTATTGTTGTTACAATGTTCGCATTACTGAACTTCTATAATATCAAACTTGGTGGATTTTATCAGAATGTCAAACAAGCAGCTGTCAGCTGTTTTGGGAAGCAAAATTGGATTGGAAGCTCACCAGCGAAGGCCTCTGAAAAATCCCCGACGGCTCAGTAGGGATGGACATCCCTCTTTCATGGAGGTCAGTCTTTCAGTCTATGACAGTTAGTATTTAATGGAAGTGTTGCAGTCTATGCTGCTATATGGGTAAAACCTGTTAATGAGAAGAAACTCAATTTTGACATTAAATGCGCAATATGCAGAATGAGAATTTTTGGCATCACTGGACAAAAAAAATAATCCAAAATAATCTTTTAGCATATTGTAATTCAAGTGTTCTGAGAGATAGCTGGACGCTCCTCCTCATGGTTCTGTTTTCAGGCTTTAAAAAAATCTAGCCTGTCATGGGAGACTTTGGCCAATCACAGGTTATTTCAGAGAGATAGAGCGCTCCTATTGGCTATGCTCTGCCTGGTGGGTGGTGCTTGGTATTTCCACAGCTTGATCTCAACATGGCTGCCGGGTCACAAACTTTCTCATTTTACAGCTAAACAGGAACTACAAGATGTTTCTAAACACGTTTGAGGCAAGAAATCAACGTTACAGTAACAGATATAATAACATATTGATTCATATTTATATATGATGATATCATATTTATTAATTTAGAAGAAGAAGAAGATCAACCTTTAATAGTCCCACTAGGGGAAATTCAATTTTTACACTCGGTTGTAACATATATACAGTACATGCAGACCCGAAACGGTAGACGGTAGACTCCAGATCAGCTGTGATTGGTTGTTTTCCTCCAGTCTGTGAAATCTTGCAGATGCCGTTAAGGAGCACTAGAGGTCACAGAGGAACTGTTTTGTTTTCAGATTAACTGTCTCATGCACTACTGTCAGGATAAAGTGAGTGCTTTATAAAAATAACTTTTTATTCATATTGGCTCCGTTTTTGTCCACTGCAGATTTAATGTCCTTTATATAAATGCAGTACTGTCTGGCCATGAATGCCATCGAAGTAGCATGGAAGGCTAATTTATCACCGAGTAAGCTGGAAGAGCCCAGTGAGAGAGGAAGGGGGGAGACGGACCATCAGTACCACGGCTCAGCTTTATTGGTTTCCAGATGGAAGGACTTATAAAATATTCAATTTCTATTGTCTTGGCACATCAGAGAGGAGGATGACTGTGTCTTTAAACCAATGCAATGATCAAAGGCCTCATGCTGTTTTTTTTTTTCTTTGGTGGTTTCAGTTCGACCACCTTCTAGCCCTTATCAATTACCAACCAGTTGCTACAGGGAAAAGGATGCTGTGATGTTGACCCCACTAGCATCTGATAGATCCCCCGAAGCCTCTGCTGACATCTGTGCAGCTGGGACTTTTATTTTGACCGTTTTCTCTTGGGTTAAGAGTCAGCTGGAGCATGTGCATTTTAAAACGGCTAATGTATGAAATGAGTGAGTTGTATCTGCGTTCTTTAGTCATACATTAATGACCCTGCTCATATGGGCAGCCTGTGCCAGCATCTTCCTTATTCAGTTTTAAGGACCAGATGTTTGCCTGCAGTTTACACATCTGCAATATGAAATTATTTACAATATGTACTGTGTGCAAATATGTTGGCTTAACACATTAATATGTTTGATTCATGGAATCTGTTGTGCTGCCCGAGTCTCCCACATACAAGTCATTCTTTTAAAATAAATCAAAGTATTTAAAGGTATGATGTACAAGAATTAACTAAAAAACAATGTATTGACTGACACAAAATAATCCCTCAATCATCACTTATGTCCCACTAGAAGTGTGTGGCAGCGTCTGTTTCTCAGCTAGTAACAGCGAGCTGCGCGTTCAGGTGGTCAAATGCCGCCGCTTTGCCACGCCCCTCGGCCTCTGACAGCGACTCACATGTACGATGTGGCCGGTTATGTTGTTGTTATGTGTTCCAGTGATCCTCCTGCTCCTCGTTGTGCTGTGAGCAGCTATGACCAGTGTTTGTCTGTAGTTTAACGAAATCAGCGCTGAGCTGCAGACAGGAAACCTGCTTTCATTCAAAATATGGCAACTTGGCACCTTCCCGCAGGAACATGTGGAGTTTTGCGGAGATAGTTGTGTGTTTCAGGACGTAACCCTCGGGATACACTCAGAAAATAACGTTTTATTTCTCTGATTTGCTGCTTTGTTCTCAATAACGTCTCTCTCTCTCTGCTCATTCACTTCATAACTCTCTCCCTCTCAGCTCGTTGAGCAGAGGCCAACTTTGAATGCTTTGTGTTTACAAACCGCAAACGACAACTGTTTCGTATTGTACCTTTAAGCCTGAAGGAGAGGTTTGCCAGACATTATTAGATTTCTGAGTTTTACTTACTCATCTTAAAAGGATAGTGTGGTAGGATTTGGTGACATCTTGTGGTGTGGTAGCAAATTGCAACCATCTAAATACTCCTCCGCTCACTCCTCCCTTTCCAAGACTGTGGTAACGTGAGCTGCCGAGCGCAAAACCACGGTAACGGCGTTCGCCATCCCGACCATTATAACACTTCTTTAAGATCAATGGAAGTCTGACGGCGGCTGGTGGTACCACAGTTTTGCACTCTGTGGCTCATGTTACAGCAGTTTCACAAATGTGTCGGAGAACTACGGTGGCCTTCACATAACATAATGCAAAAGTCTCACTCTGGAGCCAGTGTTTGGTTTGTCCGTTCTGGGCTACTGTAGAAACATGGCAGAGCAACATGAAGAGGAGCCGCTCCCTATGTAGATATGAAGGGCTCATTCTGAGCTAACGAAAACACAATGACTCTTCAGTTTCAGGTGATTAAACACTAATGAAAACATAGTAATAAATATTGTATTCCATTACTGCTATTAGATGTGAAGTGTTGCACACTGTTCCTTTAACAAATTGGAATTAAATTTTCAGTAAAGTCCTGTTTGAGGATGGATGAGCATTTGGAAACACAACCGGCTCTGATATAACTGTCCTTTGTCCTGCAGTGAGTCCTAGCTCTGATTGATAAATGCCTTGTCACACTGAATCATTCTTTTCTATTAAACAATAGTCAAATGAGTGAAATGGTAAAGCAGACCAGACCTTTTCTTAATTTTCAAAAGCATCCACAGAAGCTTTGTGGGGCCTTTGGTCTCAAAGCACCATTATTGCAATTGCTAAGTAGGACACAACAGATGGCAAACTGATGAACTTGAACATTGATTTATTTTCTGTCCTAAACTGACAATTGGCAATTTTATCCCATGTGTGTGTGTGTGTGTGTGTGTGTGTGTGTGTGTGTGTGTGTGTGTGTGTGTGTGTGTGTGTGTGTGTGTGTGTGTGTGTGTGTGCTCATGTACATGTTTGTAATTCAGTGTGTGCATGTGGTACGGTTTTGTGTGCATCTGTTGTGTAAAAACTGGGTCAGTGCAAACCCAATTCCCCCTTTACAGCAAGCGGAACGTTCCAGCAGCAACAGCTATTAAAGTTGTGAATAATCCATCACATTAGCTCAGACAGGGTCCACTTCCCCCTCAGAAAGAACGACCCACACAAAGGCAGAGCCAGAGAACACAGTCAGGTGATTGCAGCTCAAACATGGATGTCACTTCCCTCGTCCGACACTCACTCTGGTACCAGTTAGCAATCGGGGCAGATGGATCGCTAAACAAGATCAGTACAGAAGATGTTCTTTTAAATGCAAAGATCACCATAATGGTGTGGTGCTGCAGTGACATTTGGCAGAACACAAAGAAAAGGGCCAATGTTTGTGTTAGATATGTTAAAATACCCTTTAATGTGAATCTAACATCCTGTTTTCCGCTACAACTTCACCTGCTACGCATTATAGTTAACATTAGAGCTGAGACCATTTTCGCTGTGATGCTTTTCTGTGCCATTTATGGTAGTAAATTAAGATAAGGGAGATATGAGAGGTTAGAACTTTATTTATCTTGAGGGAAATTGTTGTCAAGCAGTTGCAGTACAAAGTAGGGAAGAGTGAAAACAAAATATAAGCAATAAAAGACTATCAATAAAGAGCACAAATTAAATGTACACAATGCCAGAAATGTAAACACGTAATATTTAGTGTCATAAAAGCATACAGGTTAATGCTCAGGTGCAAATTCAAAGTATACACACTAGGAATGAGTCATGATTTTAGATTATTAGAATAGTCATTAAGTTATAGAAAAAGAAAATCGAATAGTTTAGGCGACTATTTGCCCGGTCTACAAACATAAACTGTGTATTTCCTTTGTATTAACTGGGTGTGGGTCATGCAGCAATTATTGAATAAAAATTGAATAATTCTAACACTAATTGATTAGTATTTTTGCTTGGAATGCACATCAATCAATAAGTCATCAGTCAACAGTCATCAATAAGGCTCATAAAGATAAACAGGTTAAAGGTAAGTCCAAAATATATACAATGCAGAGCTGCAAAGATGAATTGATTTGTTGTCAACTATTAAATTTATCAGCAACTATTTTATCAGTTAATCAGTTTAATTTCTGATTCCAGCTTTTAAACGTGAATACCTGTATTCTCTGCTTTCTTTACTCATCTGACAGTAAACCAAATATCTTTGACCACCATTTTTGACATTTATAGATCAAAACAATCAAGACAATTATCGACAGATAAATTGACAATGAAAATAACCGTTCTTTGCAGCCCTAATACAATGCCAAACATGTCAACAGGTTAACAGTAAGAATCATAAAAACTGTGATCCGGTAAATGGTAAGATGCAAATACAAATACACAGTATGTCTAAAATATAACAGGTTAAAGTTAAGAGTTTTCCTGATACCAGTATTGAGAGTGTGTCCGATACTGACAAAAGTTCGCCATCGTGTATCGGTGCAGCCAGTCTATGAACGGATCCAATACCATAATTTATTAACCCAGAAAAAAATCAACTTGTTCAACCAGAAATCAATTCTTCACTGCTCCAAAACAGTAGCCTTCACTGCACTGTCCTGGATGTATCATGACTGCCACTGGCAACTAACGTTTTATAGCAGCGAAGAAGAACTGACTGCAGGTAGTTTGTCACACGACGATAGCAAACAACAAAAGTGGAACTAGTGGTATCAGAACCTCTCTAGTTAAAGCTAAGGACCACAGATATGTGTGACAAGTGGCATATAGCTACAGTATGTACGTACAATATTCAGTCTTTGTACTCACAAGTGTATGTGGTTGATTCAAAATGTTCAGTGATTATGTCCCATTACTCCCACTGAAGGCCCACTGAAGGAGGCTTCATCAACGTGTCACATCTTTTACAACACGGGGTCTGCACTCCCCAAAGTTGAGCCAATCGCAACGTACGATCCCCACAGCTCCAGTTACACTGCATGCGTTAAAGCCCTTACCACAAGACCCGTGTCCACCCGTCTCCCAGCCTCCTTCAGTGGGCCTTGATTATTCCCTGAGTTGTAATGACTGTCATCCAAATTGAATATCTTCGCGGTTTGGAGTATTGGTCAGACAAAACAAGTGATCTGATGACAGAGGCAGATTAATTGGTCATGAAAATAATTAAGATGCATTTGTCATTTTTATGAATCAATCATGGTTTATAGCTTTTCCCCAGTATTCTAAATAAAGTGGCATTTTATAGTATTATGTGATTAGACACAAGCATCTCTTATTGAAAGAATTATTAATTAGCAGTCAAATTAATAATTCAGGTCATCCTCTGAGGTGCCACTCCATACTGTAGTTTCCTGCTGAGACGTGTGGGCATCAGCCTGTTTTGTACAGTTGTCGTCTCGCAGCATTACCTCTCAGAGATCTGAGGCTGCTGCGAATGAGCTTCCCCCTTTCTTGCCTGCTGCCAGACTCTGAAAAATGTTGCTAGGCAACCTCCAGTGTGAGTTTACCGTGCGCGTGCGTGCATCACAGGAAGCTGTGCACCTTCTTCAGCACAGGCAGGGTTCACGTGCGCCGCAGCAGCTCACTAGTTACCGAATGGCGACCTGAAATCGAAGAGAGAAATGATTGTGCTATGTTGGTTAGAACACAGGAAATGGGAGAGAAGGTGCAGGTGTGATTTCCGAGTAGTGGTGAGATGTCAGCTTCAAAGATGAGAAGTAATTTCTGTCAGTTGTTGGAGGTGATATTCACGCCTGAGCTCCGGTGACAGACTTGTATCCCGGCTGATAGACTCTACAGCAGCCCAACCCCACACTTAATATGGCCATTTCACGCAAAGGGGGGTCTCTCTCTCGTGTGCACGCCATGTCTCCATGGCAACAGCACCAACAGGGGCAAGGGCCGCCTTTAGCTGATATCAGCATTTCAAGCAGAAATGTGTGCTTTCTTGCTGGGAATTTCCAGTGCAGAAGTGTGTTACGCAGTTAATGGGCTTTTTTTTGTGCGTAGAAGGAACTCTGCTCCGCCTCCCTTTGGTTTATTTACCTCAGGCGGTGGTTGCCTGTTGCTGCGGTGTCAGTGCTGCACTGTAAAGCCAACTCAACATTAAACATGTCCTTACTCAGACTCAGTCATGCAAAGGGAGAGGAAGAGAGGAGGTGGGAAGCTCCTCAGGAGACAAATCCGTCCTCTGTTCGCTGCCTTGATGCTAATCCACAGTGAAAGAACGTCATGTCTGTCTGCCTACGCTGCATCTCTCCTCTGGCTCTCTCTCTGTTTCCGGGGCTCTTTATTTTCCCTCTCATCCTGCCTCACTGCTTCCTTCAGCTCCACTTTTTGTTTTCTTCACCGCCTTTGAGTTATATTGCCTTTTTGCTTTCTCTGTTTTTGCCTCCGCCGGTCCCTGAACATCCCATCAACACCTCGCTGGGATGTGCTTCTGTGCTTTACTCCACTAATATTTCACTCTAGGTTATAGACTTCACATGGTGGAGCAAGGTGTTGCTCAGCAAACTGTTCCCGGCTGACAGAAACAAGACCGTGAAAATAAATGCAGCACTGTGTGGATTGTTGAAACAAATCAGAGACCCAAGAGAAACAGAATGAATGAATGCAATTGAAATCAGTGTGGTGACACTTGCTCCACCTTTTTTTCCAAATCACTCTGCTTTCCACAAAATGGTGAGATATTAACTAGGCGTGTCAATCAATTGAAATATTTAATCACAAATTAATCACACATTTTATCTGTTCAAAGTATGCCTTAAAGGAAGGAAGATTAAAGGAAGATTTGTCTCATTAGTGTGTGTATATAGTGTATTTATAGTATGTGTATATGTATACAAGTATACAGTATCAGTCAAAATCCATTTATATTTATTTTCATTATTTTCTACATTGTATATTAATGCTGAAGACATCAAAACTATGAAAGAACACATATAGAATTATGTAGTAAACACAAAAGTGTTAGACAAACCAGAATGTTTTATATTTTAGATTCCTTAAAGTACCCCTCTTTTTCTCTGATGAATGGTTTTCCAACAGTCTTGAAGGACTGATGAACATTGTATAATTTGTTGAGAACAAAATGACGGTCAGTGGAAACCAAAATCAACAACCCAATGAGGGCTGAATTCACTGAACATCAAAGTAAAACATTTAAATCACTGGCTGATGCATGATTTCATCACGCCAACTCATAATGTGACTCAGTAGTGTGTTCGGCCCCCGCATGCCTCTATGCTCTCCCCACAGCGGATGGCGGATGGCGGATGGTGTCCTGGGGCATCTCCTCCCAGACCTGAATCAGGGCATCAGTGAGCTCCTTGACAGTCTGTGGCGGTACATGGTAGCGTCTGATTTAGGTCAGAGGAGCGTGAAGGCCAGTCAATGGCATCAATGCCTTTGTCATCCAGGAACTGCCTGCACACTCTGGCCACATGAGGCCGGGTGTTGTCCTGCACCAGGAGGAACCCAGGACCCACTGCACCAGTTCTGACAGTTGCTCTGAGGATTTCACCCCGATACCTAACAGCAGTCAGGGTGCCGTTGGCTGTAACATGGAGGTCTGTGTGACCTCCAAGGATATTCCTACCCAGACCATCACTGACCCACCACCATACTGGTCATGCTGGATGGTCTTACAGGCAACACTACATTCACCACGGCATCTCAAGACTCTTTCATCCCTGTCACGTGTGCTCAGTGTGAACCTGCTCTCATCTGTGAGGAGAACAGGGGACCAATTCTGATGTTCTCTGGCGAGTGCCAGTCGAGCTGCATGGTGCTGGGCTGTGAGCACTGGTCCCACTAGAGGATGTGGAGCCTTCATGCCGCCCTCATGGAGTCTGATTCTGACAGTTAGGTCAGAAACATGCACACCAGTAGCCTGCCGGAGGTCATGTTGTAGGGCTCTGACAGTGCTCCTCCTGTTCCTCCTTGCACAAAGGAGCAGATACTGGTCCTGCTGCTGGGTTGATGCCCCTCTACGGCCCTGTTCAGTCCTCCTTGTGTAACAGCCGGTCTCTTGGTATCTCCTCCATGCTGTTGAGACTGTGCTGGGAGACACAGCAAACCTTGCAACCACACATATGGATGTGCCATCCTGGAGGAGCTGGACTACCTGTGCAACCTGACTGGGCTGCAGGTACCGCCTCATGCTGCAAGCAGTGACCAGGACACTAGCAGAACACAAAACTAGAGAAGAATCAGTCAGGGAGGATCAGCAGAGAGCAACTGTCTGTGGCCACCACATGTACCATGTACGAGTTAAACAGAGTGTAAATTGCATTTCCCCATTGTGGGACTAATAAAGGTAGATCTTCTTCTTCTTCTTCTTCTAAAACCATTCCCTGTGGGGGTTGTCTTACTGTTGCCTCTCCAGTACACCTGTCGTCACTTCCATTTGCACCAAAGCAGCTGAAAGTGATTCACAATCATTTGTGCTTCCTAAATAGACAGATTGACATCCCTGAAGTTTAACTGACTTGGTGTTAAACTGTGACGATCAAGTGTTCCCTTCATTTTTTTGAGCATCCATTAGTACATTGTTGGTACCAGTGGATTCCTTGGGTGTTCTAGTGACACCAGTACCTTCACTCAAGCTTTAACACTGAACACGCTACAACCTCCAAAAGGTGGATTGCATTAATGCCTTAAGAAATTAGTGTGAATACATTGTCACGATACTTTGATAGCCCTAATATTAACATTTTTGTTTGTAGTTTCACTCCTCATCTTGCATCCAGTCCTCAGGTTGTCTCTTTAATTTGTTCAGAAATTTGCACCCACTTTTTTTCCAGACCTGACATGCAGTACAACTGCAACAGCAGCTACTGCGAATCATTATCACACTGCAGACGTACAGTAATGAGAGAGGAATCCTCCTCCACAGCCAGAGAGTCTCTGTACTTCCACATACTCAACCCTGCTGCTTGCAGGAGGAGACTGTGAAATGCTGACAGTACATGCCAGTGTCTTTTGCTCTAATGTGTTTCCTCGCTGTGACAACAGGCCTAGCACCCAGTCATATCTCCCAGACTTCAGTCACCTCACAGCTGCTCTTCTGTTTCCATGAATTTCAACCATAAAGACTGACTCGACACTCGTTCTCATCTGCCTTCTTCTTGCAGCGATGGAATTTCACGAGAACCTCCATGACTTGGCGGTGAAGGAGGGGTTGAAGGGCAGGAAGCTGCACAAGGCCGTGGAGAGCTTTACGTGGAACATCACCATACTGAAGGTGAGATTTTCATTCACCGCAGGCAGTACGTTAGTGTACCAGAGGTGGAATGTACTCAAATACTGTAGTATTTAAGCACAAGTTTCAGGTACTTATCTTCTTTCGTCTTTTCAAGTCACTTTCTACTTCTAGCCCAGTACGTTTCGGAGAGATAAATTTTACTTTACGCTTCATTACAATTATTTAGCAGCTTTAGTGAATTTTCCAAATAAAGTTGTTTTGTTATAAATTACTAACTACAGGCTGAAATAATTAATTTATTAAAAAATTAGTTGATTGACAATTGGCAAATATTTATATAATAATAATTTTTCATCCAAAAACATTTCATGATTCCAGCTTCACAAATGTGAGAATTTGATGTTTTTCCTTTTAAGTAGTTTAATAACTTTATTGCTTTTTTTATGATTTTGAGGTTTGTGCTGTTGGTTTGACAAAATAATCATTGTGAGAATGTCACTTTGGGTAACTGTGACGGCATTTCTTGCCAATTTCAGAATATTACAAACCAATTAATCAACAAAACAATCAATCAGCGGAGAAAGTAATAAGAAGATGAAGCTAAATAATCATTAGTTGCAGTCCAATACAGAATAGTTCAAAATGAGCTGCTCCTCAACCAGCTGTAATGGTAAAATCCTGCTTTTACATGATGCACGAGTAATAATACTATGATGTATTAGCTTTATTTGTATAGCATATTTCATACAAATGACAAAATAAGATCAAATTAAATTAACAAGCAACAGCAACTGTGAGAGGAAAAACAGAACAAACAAACAAAAAATAAGTTTGATCGCAATACAACAAAAACATTAACAATGAGACCAGTAAAATTAATCAAATTAAAAGCTAAATTAAAGAGCTGTGTCTTTCATTTATCATTAAAAAATTCCAACAGTTTGCTGTTCTAATGGTATGTAGTAGTAGTAACGGTCACAAGGGCCATTTTTCTGGATTGAGTACCTTTTTACATGCAGTACTCTGAGATTTTCCCGATTATACTAAATACTGTTACTTCAGTAACATTATTATTATAACAGATTATTTCTGTACTCGTACTGAGTGAAGGATTTTAATACTTCCTCCACCATCGGTAACTATTGTGCTACTCCAACATGTAATAAACTGATTTCTGTTTGAGAAGCATGCAGTAGCCACATTGCACACTGTGATTTGAAATGTGTTAGAGGTCAGGGT
Organism: Pterois miles; assembly: GCA_947000775.1. Lineage (NCBI taxonomy): Eukaryota > Metazoa > Chordata > Actinopteri > Perciformes > Scorpaenidae > Pterois > Pterois miles. The sequence continues at coordinate 7,757,801 of CAMQGK010000568.1, read as the reverse complement.
CAGTGGCCTTGGGCAGTATTTCTCATGGACATTTCCAGTAGCTGCTGTAGGGCTGTATAAATAGTTTGATTTCGCTTCATTCATTCAGCCTGACGTCGTATACATGTTGGACGATTCCTCGTTGAGCGGAGAAGGTTTTGCTTTAGCCAGTAAACAGTGAGTGACATAGGTCCTGCCGACATTTTCAGTAAACATGGAAGTGACAGTGTTGTTTGCTAGTAGTTAAAAATGTTTACATTGATTTAAAGAAATGTCAATTTCAGTTATTTCCTTCAGTTGTCTTACAACACCTTGTGCAGTTGTGTCAATCTCATCCGTGCTTGTTGCTTGTTCATAAATGCAGCTAGGTAGCTAGCAAGTTGAGCAGGAAGATGATGCTGACATTTTTTATCCTTCTCGCATTGGTCAACTGCTTTCTCTAGTTGGCGGGAAGAGCCATCAGCAAGCATAGTAGTAGACCTATTTGAATCGCTGAAGACATCTGAGATGTGACTCTAGTTAACCTAGTCTAAGCACCACCACACCTTTTATTACAAACTTCACTGCCAGCACTAGGGATAATTATTGATCAACCTGGTGATGTACTGCATATTTATATATGGTATTTGCAACATGTTAACAACAGGACATGAGTTGCTTAATTTATACTTTGTCTCCAGGCAGTTGAGTTGAGTCAGGCAAGTGTGTGTAATTCATTGTGTGTGCTGTGTTTTCTGTCCATGTTTAATCTGGGGCTTTGATTATATTGATCTTATTGTTGGCAGGTGTGCTACTTAAACAGACTTGAGATTTTTGATAATCATTCAAGTGCATCATTTATTGACTGAAGGTCTTAAAGCTTAAAAAATGGCTACTGTCCAACAAAGCTTTCCAAACCCCTTTCATACATGCAGTACACAACACTGTTGGCTTCCTCTAGCTATCAAAATGATGGCTTCTTGTCATTGTGTAAATGTTCCTTACGACTTTATGCAGGTGTGATACTCAGACATGACATACTACAACTTTTTTTTTGTCGTATCGTATAATACCATGACTTTTTTATGGCAGTTTTATGGCATACTGTACTATGACTTTTCTTTTGACTTTTTCATGACATACCAGGGTTGTACAGTGGGATATGTCACATGCTATGAAAACTTCATTCTCTGCGATGAATGAAATTACTGCAGTAGCACCCGTGTGATGTGTGTGTGAGGCAGAAGCACAGTTCGGTGTGTGTGTGTGCGATATCGCAACAATAAACCATACCAGTAATTCAAAATGAAGAAAACTACAGATTGTTAATTCATCAACAAAAATGCTGCAGTGCCCATTACACCTGTCTCTGGGACTGAGCGGCCCAGCCCAGATCCAACATCACTAGTGCATAAGTGTACTTGGTACCAGAACACCCTAGGCCAAGGATAGACGATCAATTTTGTGGTGGTATCATCAGATCTGCTGCCGTATGTCTTGGACAGTTGGGTGAAGAAAGGGTGATCACCACCTGGTGGTGAGTTGGATCAGATGGCAAGTGAGGCTGTCGGACAGAACTGGAAAACCCAAAGGTGTAGTGAGGGTAACCTGTGAACGTCTAACTGAGGCCCTTGTCCGCAAGGTCTTCAACTCCCACCTGTGGAGGAATTTTTCGTGCATCCCGTGGGGGCTTGGGATATGGAATCCTAGTGGGCCATGTTCAAAGCTTCCATTGTGGAAGCGGCTGCTAGCAGTTGTGGTCGGATGGTTGCCGTGCCTGTCGTAGCGGCAACCTAAGAACCAGCTGGTGGACACCAGTGGTGAAGGAGGCCTTTTGGGTTTGGTTGGCCTTGGGGTCTCCGGAAACAGCAGACACGTATTGGTTGGACAGAAGGGCTGTAGCTGCAGAAGGAGTTTGAGTAGATATGGAGAAGGACTTTCATTCGGTCTCAAGGAAGTTTTGGAAAACTGAAGATGACTCAGAAAGGGAAAGCAGGGCTTGGCTCAGACTGTTTTCAGGGGAGGAGAACTGCCGACCCAGACTGGAGATATTGTCAAGCGGTGGAAAGAACACTCTTAGGAACTCCTGAACCAGACCAACACATCCTCCGTGGAGGAGGCAGAGTTTGAAGACGGGGGAAGGTTTGTCCATATACTTGGCAGAGGTTGGTGATGTAGTCAAAAAGCTCCTTGACTGTAAGGCCAGTGGTGGCTGAGATTCACCCTGAGATGCTGGAGGCTCCAGACATTGTTGAGCTGTCTTGGCTGATGCCTCTTCGGTGTCGCATGCAGGTCAGGGACAGTGCCTGTGGAATGGCAGACCAAGGTCGTGGTTCCCATTTTTAAAAATAGGGACTTGAGGGTGTATCAGTCTCCCTGGGCAAGTTCTTTCTAGGGTGCTGGAAAACAGGCTCCGACTGATTTGTTGAACCTCAGATCCAGGAGGAAGAATGTGGATTCTGTCCTGGCTGTGGAACAGTGGACCAGCTCTTAACCCTCACAGCGCTGTTTGTCAATTCAGTTTACTGGATGGTTTTTATGTTTTGTGGACTTGTTAAACCAAAAGGTCAAACATGTTCCTGTTGAGTCGTTTTCATAGAATTCAATGTTCAATGTTTACTCTCTGTTGTTAACGTATACACAGTATATGCAGACCCGAAACACACACATGCACAAACAGGACCCATATACATGCATCAATGGAGAGATGTCAGAGTGAGGAGGCTGCTCCTGACAAGCTACGTAGCGGGTTTAGTGCCTTGCTCAGGGGTACCTCGGTACCCAAGAGGTAAACTGGCACCTCTCCAGCTACCAGTTCACACTCAGTTCTTGGTCCATGTCGGGACTTGAACCGAGCTACTGCCGCTCCCTATGCTATGACTTTTTTCAACATACTATACTATGACTTTTTTCAACCTGCTATGACTTTTTTCATAACTTTTTTTTTGACATACTATGCTGACTTTTTTCATGACTATTTTTGACATGCTATACTATGACTTTTTTTCGACATGCTATACTATGACTTTTTCGACATACTATTCTAATTTTATGCATGACTTATTTCGACTTACTATACTATGACTTTTTTCATGACTTTTTTCGACATACTATACTAACTTTTTTCGACATACTATGCTATGACTTTTTCATGACTTTTCTACATACTATATTATGACTTTTTTGACATGCAATACTGTGACTTTTTCCATGACTTTTAAACATATTATACTATGACTTCTTTCGACATACTATTCTAATTTTTTTCATGACTTATTTCAACATACTATACTGACTTTTTTCGACATGCTATGCTATGACTTTTTCATGAGTTTTCGACAGACTATACTATGACTTCTTTCGACATACTATGCAAATTTTTTTCATGACTTATTTCAACATACTATACTATGACTTTTTTCGACATACTATACTGACTTTTTTCATGACTTTTTCCGACATGCTATACGATGACTTTTTTCGACATACTATACTATGACTTTTTTTTGTAAAATTTTTCAACATTTCACAAAATGACTTTGTTTCACCATAGCATCACTTTACATGCTATAATGACTGTTTTCATGATTTTTTTCAAAATACCAAAAAATTGACGATGTCATCATGAAAGTTTCGACATACTATACGGTGACTTTTTTTTGTAAAATTTTTCAACATTTCACAAAATGACTTTTTTTCACCATAGAATCATTTTACATGCTATAATGTGACTGTTTTCATGATTTTTTTCAAAATACCAAAAAATTGACGATTTCATCATAAAATTTTCGACATACTATACTATGACTTTTTTTTGTAAAATTTTTCAACATTTCACAAAATGACTTTGTTTCACCATAGCATCATTTTACATGCTTTAATATGATTGTTTTCATGATTTTTTTCAACATACAAAAATTTGACATTTTCATTGTAAAATTTTCGACATACTATACTATGACTTTTTTTTTATAAAATTTTTCAACATTTCACAAAATTACTTTTATTCACCATAGAAGCATTTTGCATGCTATAATATCACTGTTTTCATGATTTTTTTCAAAATACAAAAAAATTGACGACTTCATCGTAAAATTTTCGACATACTATACTATGACTTTTTTTTGTTAAATTTTTCAACATTTCACAAAATGACTTTGTTTCACCATAGAATCATTTTACATGCTATAATGTGATTGTTTGCATGATTTCTTTTCAAGAAACAAAAATTGAGATTTTCATCGTAAAATTTTCGACATACTATACTATGACTTTTTTTTGTAAAATTCTCCAACTTTTCACAAAATGACTTTTTTCACCCTAGAATCATTTTACATGCTGTAATATGATTGTTTTCATGATTTTTTTCAAAATACAAAAATATTGACAATTTCATCGTAAAATTTTCGACACACTATACTATGACATTTTTTTGGAACATTTTTCAACATTTCACAAAATGACTTTTTTCACCCTAGAATCATTTTACATGCTGTAATATGATTGTTTTCATGATTTTTTTCAAAATACAAAAATATTGACAATTTCATCGTAAAATTTTCGACACACTATACTATGACATTTTTTTGGAACATTTTTCAACATTTCACAAAATGACTTTTTTTCACCATAGAATCATTTTACATGCTTTAATATGATTGTTTTCATGATTTTTTTCAAAATACAAAAATATTGACAATTTCATCGTAAAATTTTCGACACACTATACTATGACTTTTTTTTGTAAAATTTTTCAACATTTCACAAAATGAGTTTTTTTCACCATAGAATCATTTTACATGCTTTAATATGATTGTTTTCATGATTTTTTCAAAATACAAAAATATTGACGATTTCATCGTAAAATTTTCGACATACTATACTATGACTTTTTTTTTATAAAATTTTTCAACATTTCACAAAATTACTTTTATTCACCATAGAAGCATTTACTAGAACATATAATATCACTGTTTTCATGATTTTTTTCAAAATACAAAAATATTGACTTCGTAAAATTTTCGACATACTATACAATGACATTTTTTTTGTAAAATTTTTCAACATTTGATAAAATGAGTTTTTTTCACCATAGAATTATTTTACATGCAATAATGTGATTTTTTTCAACATACAAAAATTTGACATTTTCATTTTAAAATTTTCAACATACTATACTATGACTGTAAAATTTTCAACATTTGATGAAATTAGTTTTTTTCACCATAGAATCATTTTACATGCTATAATGTGACTATTGTCATGATTTTTTTCAACATTCAAAAATTTGACATTTTCATTGTAAAATTTTCGACATACTATACTATGACATTTTTTTGTAAAATGATTTTTTTTCACCATAGAATCATTTTACATGCAATAATGTGATTGTTTTCATGATTTTTTTCAAGAAATAAAATTTGCCATTTTTATCGTAAAATTTTCGACATACTATACTATGACTTTTTTTTATAAAATTTTTCAACATTTCACAAAATTACTTTTATTCACCATAGAAGCATTTTGCATGCTATAATATCACTGTTTTCATGATTTTTTTCAAAATACAAAAATATTGACGACTTCATCGTAAAATTTTCGACACACTATACTATGACATTTTTTGGGAACATTTTTCAACATTTCACAAAATGACTTTTTTTCACCATAGAATCATTTTACATGCTTTAATATGATTGTTTTCATGATTTTTTTTCAACATTCAAAAATTTGACGTTTTCATTGTAAAATTTTCGACACACTATACTATGACTTTTTTTTGTAAAATTTTTCAACATTTGATGAAATAATTTTTTTCACCATAGAATCATTTTACATGCAATAATGTGATTGTTTTCATGATTTTTTTCAAGAAACAAAATTTGCCATTTTTATCGTAAAATTTTCGACATATGACTTTTTTTTATAAAATTTTTCAACATTTCACAAAATTACTTTTATTCACCATAGAAGCATTTTGCATGCTATAATATCACTGTTTTCATGATTTTTTTCAAAATACAAAAATATTGACGACTTCATCGTAAAATTTTCGACATACTATACTATGACTTTTTTTTGTTAAATTTTTCAACATTTCACAAAATGACTTTGTTTCACCATAGAATCATTTTACATGCTATAATATGACTGTTTTCATGATTTTTTTCAACATACAAAAATTTGACATTTTCATTGTAAAATTTTCAACATACTATACTGACTTTTTTTTTGTAAAATTTTTCAACATTTCACAAAATGACTTTTATTCACCATAGAAGCATTTTGCATGCTATAATATCACTGTTTTCATGATTTTTTTCAAAATACAAAAATATTGACGACTTCATCGTAAAATTTCGACATACTATACTATGACTTTTTTTTGTTAAATTTTTCAACATTTCACAAAATGAATTTGTTTCACCATAGAATCATTTTACATGCTATAATATGACTGTTTTCATGATTTTTTTCAACATACACAAATTTAACATTTTCATTGTAAAATTTTCAACATACTATAGTATGACTTTTTGTAAAATTTTCAACATTTGATGAAATGAGTTTTTTTCACCATAGAATCATTTTACAAGCTATAATGTGACTATTGTCATGATTTTTTTCAACATTCAAAACTTTGACGTTTTCATCGTAAAATTTTCGACACACTATACTATGACATTTTTTTGGAACATTTTTCAACATTTCACAAAATGCTTTTTTTCACCATAGAATCATTTTACATGCTTTAATATGATTGTTTTCATGATTTTTTTTCAACATTCAAAAATTTGACGTTTTCATTGTAAAATTTTCGACACACTATACTATGACTTTTTTTTGTAAAATTTTTCAACATTTGATAAAATGATTTGTTTCACCATAGAATCATTTTACAAGCTATAATGTGACTATTGTCATGATTTTTTTTCAACATACAAAAATTTGACATTTTCATTGTAAAATTTTCGACATACTATACTGACTTTTTTTTTGTAAAATTTTTCAACATTTCACAAAATGACTTTTATTCACCATAGAAGCATTTTGCATGCTATATCACTGTTTTCATGATTTTTTTCAAAATACAAAAATATTGACGACTTCATCGTAAAATTTTCGACATACTATACTATGACTTTTTTTTGTTAAATTTTTCAACATTTCACAAAATGACTTTGTTTCACCATAGAATCATTTTACATGCTATAATGTGATTGTTTGCATGATTTCTTTCAAGAAACAAAATTTGACATTTTCACCGTAAAATTTTCGACATACTATACTATGACTTTTTTTTGTAAAATTCTCCAACTTTTCACAAAATGACTTTTTCACCCTAGAATCATTTTACATGCTGTAATATGATTGTTTTCATGATTTTTTCAAAATACAAAAATATTGACGATTTCATCGTAAAATTTTCGACACACTATACTATGACATTTTTTTGGAACATTTTTCAACATTTCACAAAATGACTTTTTTTCACCCTAGAATCATTTTACATGCTTTAATATGATTGTTTTCATGATTTTTTCAAAATACAAAAATATTGACGTTTTCATTGTAAAATTTTCGACACACTATACTATGACTTTTTTTTGTAAAATTTTTCAACATTTCACAAAATGACTTTGTTTCACCATAGAATCATTTTACATGCTATAATGTGATTGCATGATTTCTTTCAAGAAACAAAATTTGACATTTTCATCGTAAAATTTTCGACATACTATACTATGACTTTTTTTTGTAAAATTCTCCAACTTTTCACAAAATGACTTTTTCACCCTAGAATCATTTTACATGCTGTAATATGATTGTTTTCATGATTTTTTCAAAATACAAAAATATTGACAATTTCATCGTAAAATTTTCGACATACTATACTATGACATTTTTTTGGAACATTTTTCAACTTTTCACAAAATGACTTTTTTTCACCATAGAATCATTTTACATGCTTTAATATGATTGTTTTCATGATTTTTTTTCAACATACAAAAATTTGACATTTTCATTGTAAAATTTTCGACATACTATACTATGACTTTTTTTTATAAAATTTTTCAACATTTCACAAAATGACTTTTATTCACCATAGAAGCATTTTGCATGCTATAATATCACTGTTTTCATGATTTTTTTCAAAATGCAAAAATATTGACGACTTCATCGTAAAATTTTCGACATACTATACTATGACTTTTTGTAAAATTTTCAATATTTGATGAAATGAGTTTTTTTCACCATAGAATCATTTTACAAGCTATAATGTGACTATTGTCATGATTTTTTTCAACATTCAAAACTTTGACGTTTTCATCGTAAAATTTTCGACATACTATACTATGCTTTTTTTTGTTAAATTTTTCAACATTTCACAAAATGCTTTGTTTCACCATAGAATCTTTACATGCTATAATGTGATTTTTGCATGATTTCTTTCAAGAAACAAAATTTGCATTTTCACCGTAAAATTTTCGACATACTATACTATGACTTTTTTTTGTAAAATTCTCCAACTTTTCACAAAATACTTTTTCACCCTAGAATCATTTTACATGCTGTAATATGATTGTTTTCATGATTTTTTCAAAAACAAAAATATTGACGATTTCATCGTAAAATTTTCGACACACTATACTATGACATTTTTTTGGAACATTTTTCAACATTTCACAAAATGACTTTTTTTCACCCTAGAATCATTTTACATGCTTTAATATGATTGTTTTCATGATTTTTTCAAAAACAAAAATTTGACGTTTTCATTGTAAAATTTTCGACACACTATACTATGACTTTTTTTTGTAAAATTTTTCAACATTTCACAAAATATTGTTTCACCATAGAATCATTTTACATGCTATAATGTGATTGCATGATTTCTTTCAAGAAACAAAATTTGCATTTTCATCGTAAAATTTTCGACATACTATACTATGATTTTTTGTAAAATTCTCCAACTTTTCACAAAATGACTTTTTCACCCTAAATCATTTTACATGCTGTAATATGATTGTTTTCATATTTTTTCAAAAACAAAAATATTGACAATTTCATCGTAAAATTTTCGACATACTATACTATGACATTTTTTTGGAACATTTTTCAACTTTTCACAAAAGCTTTTTTTCACCATGGATCATTTTACATGATTTAATATATTGTTTTCATATTTTTTTTCAACATACAAAAATTTGACATTTTCATTGTAAAATTTTCGACATACTATACTATGACTTTTTTCTATAAAATTTTTCAACATTTCACAAAATGACTTTTATTCACCATAGAAGCATTTTGCATGCTATAATATCACTGTTTTCATGATTTTTTTCAAAATGCAAAAATATTGACGACTTCATCGTAAAATTTTCGACATACTATACTATGACTTTTTGTAAAATTTTCAATATTTAATGAAATGAGTTTTTTTCACCATAGAATCATTTTACAAGCTATAATGTGACTATTGTCATATTTTTTTCAACATTCAAAACTTTGCGTTTCATCGTAAAATTTTCGACATACTATACTATGACTTTTTTTTGTTAAATTTTTCAACATTTCACAAAATGAATTTTTTCACCATAGAATCATTTTACATGCTATAATATACTGTTTTCATGATTTTTTTCAACATACACAAATTTAACATTTTCATTTAAAATTTTCAACATACTATAGTATGACTTTTTTAAAATTTTCAACATTTATAAATGGTTTTTTTCACCATAGAATCATTTTACAAGCTATAATGTGACTATTGTCATGATTTTTTTCAACATTCAAAACTTTACGTTTTCATCGTAAAATTTTCGACACACTATACTATGACATTTTTTTGGAACATTTTTCAACATTTCACAAAATGCTTTTTTTCACCATAGAATCATTTTACATGCTTTAATATGATTGTTTTCATGATTTTTTTTCAACATTCAAAAATTTGACTTTTCATTTAAAATTTTCACACACTATACTATGACTTTTTTTTTAAAATTTTTCAACATTTATAAAATGTTTTTCACCATAAATCATTTTACAACTAAATACTATCATTTTTTTTTCAACTACAAAAATTTGACATTTTCATTTAAAATTTTCGACATACTATACTGACTTTTTTTTTGTAAAATTTTTCAACATTTCACAAAATGACTTTTATTCACCATAGAAGCATTTTGCATGCTATATCACTTTTTCATGATTTTTTTCAAAATACAAAAATATTGACGACTTCATCGTAAAATTTTCGACATACTATACTATGACTTTTTTTTGTTAAATTTTTCAACATTTCACAAAATGACTTTGTTTCACCATAGAATCATTTTACATGCTATAATGTGATTGTTTGCATGATTTCTTTCAAGAAACAAAATTTGACATTTTCACCGTAAAATTTTCGACATACTATACTATGACTTTTTTTTGTAAAATTCTCCAACTTTTCACAAAATGACTTTTTCACCCTAGAATCATTTTACATGCTGTAATATGATTGTTTTCATGATTTTTTTCAAAATACAAAAATATTGACGATTTCATCGTAAAATTTTCGACACACTATACTATGACATTTTTTTGGAACATTTTTCAACATTTCACAAAATGACTTTTTTTCACCCTAGAATCATTTTACATGCTTTAATATGATTGTTTTCATGATTTTTTCAAAATACAAAAATATTGACGTTTTCATTGTAAAATTTTCGACACACTATACTATGACTTTTTTGTAAAATTTTTCAACATTTCACAAAATGACTTTGTTTCACCATAGAATCATTTTACATGCTATAATGTGATTGCATGATTTCTTTCAAGAAACAAAATTTGACATTTTCATCGTAAAATTTTCGACATACTATACTATGACTTTTTTTTGTAAAATTCTCCAACTTTTCACAAAATGACTTTTTCACCCTAGAATCATTTTACATGCTGTAATATGATTGTTTTCATGATTTTTTTCAAAATACAAAAATATTGACAATTTCATCGTAAAATTTTCGACATACTATACTATGACATTTTTTTGGAACATTTTTCAACATTTCACAAAATGACTTTTTTTCACCCTAGAATCATTTTACATGCTTTAATATGATTGTTTTCATGATTTTTTTCAAAATACAAAAATATTGACGTTTTCATTGTAAAATTTTCGACACACTATACTATGACTTTTTTTTGTAAAATTTTTCAACATTTCACAAAATGACTTTGTTTCACCATAGAATCATTTTACATGCTATAATGTGATTGCATGATTTCTTTCAAGAAACAAAATTTGACATTTTCATCGTAAAATTTTCGACATACTATACTATGACTTTTTTTTGTAAAATTCTCCAACTTTTCACAAAATGACTTTTTCACCCTAGAATCATTTTACATGCTTAATATGATTGTTTTCATGATTTTTTTCAAAATACAAAAATATTGACAATTTCATCGTAAAATTTTCGACATACTATACTATGACATTTTTTTGGAACATTTTTCAACATTTCACAAAATGAGTTTTTTTCACCATAGAATCATTTTACATGCTTTAATATGATTGTTTTCATGATTTTTTTCAAAATACAAAAATATTGACGATTTCATCGTAAAATTTTCGACATACTATACTATGACTTTTTTTTTATAAAATTTTTCAACATTTCACAAAATTACTTTTATTCACCATAGAAGCATTTACTAGAACATATAATATCACTGTTTTCATGATTTTTTTCAAAATACAAAAATATTGACTTCGTAAAATTTTCGACATACTATACAATGACATTTTTTTTGTAAAATTTTTCAACATTTGATAAAATGAGTTTTTTTCACCATAGAATTATTTTACATGCAATAATGTGATTTTTTTCAACATACAAAAATTTGACATTTTCATTTTAAAATTTTCAACATACTATACTATGACTGTAAAATTTTCAACATTTGATGAAATTAGTTTTTTTCACCATAGAATCATTTTACATGCTATAATGTGACTATTGTCATGATTTTTTTCAACATTCAAAAATTTGACATTTTCATTGTAAAATTTTCGACATACTATACTATGACATTTTTTTGTAAAATGATTTTTTTTCACCATAGAATCATTTTACATGCAATAATGTGATTGTTTTCATGATTTTTTTCAAGAAATAAAATTTGCCATTTTTATCGTAAAATTTTCGACATACTATACTATGACTTTTTTTTATAAAATTTTTCAACATTTCACAAAATTACTTTTATTCACCATAGAAGCATTTTGCATGCTATAATATCACTGTTTTCATGATTTTTTTCAAAATACAAAAATATTGACGACTTCATCGTAAAATTTTCGACACACTATACTATGACATTTTTTGGGAACATTTTTCAACATTTCACAAAATGACTTTTTTTCACCATAGAATCATTTTACATGCTTTAATATGATTGTTTTCATGATTTTTTTTCAACATTCAAAAATTTGACGTTTTCATTGTAAAATTTTCGACACACTATACTATGACTTTTTTTTGTAAAATTTTTCAACATTTGATGAAATAATTTTTTTCACCATAGAATCATTTTACATGCAATAATGTGATTGTTTTCATGATTTTTTTCAAGAAACAAAATTTGCCATTTTTATCGTAAAATTTTCGACATATGACTTTTTTTTATAAAATTTTTCAACATTTCACAAAATTACTTTTATTCACCATAGAAGCATTTTGCATGCTATAATATCACTGTTTTCATGATTTTTTTCAAAATACAAAAATATTGACGACTTCATCGTAAAATTTTCGACATACTATACTATGACTTTTTTTTTGTTAAATTTTTCAACATTTCACAAAATGACTTTGTTTCACCATAGAATCATTTTACATGCTATAATATGACTGTTTTCATGATTTTTTTCAACATACAAAAATTTGACATTTTCATTGTAAAATTTTCAACATACTATACTGACTTTTTTTTTGTAAAATTTTTCAACATTTCACAAAATGACTTTTATTCACCATAGAAGCATTTTGCATGCTATAATATCACTGTTTTCATGATTTTTTTCAAAATACAAAAATATTGACGACTTCATCGTAAAATTTCGACATACTATACTATGACTTTTTTTTGTTAAATTTTTCAACATTTCACAAAATGAATTTGTTTCACCATAGAATCATTTTACATGCTATAATATGACTGTTTTCATGATTTTTTTCAACATACACAAATTTAACATTTTCATTGTAAAATTTTCAACATACTATAGTATGACTTTTTGTAAAATTTTCAACATTTGATGAAATGAGTTTTTTTCACCATAGAATCATTTTACAAGCTATAATGTGACTATTGTCATGATTTTTTTCAACATTCAAAACTTTGACGTTTTCATCGTAAAATTTTCGACACACTATACTATGACATTTTTTTGGAACATTTTTCAACATTTCACAAAATGACTTTTTTTCACCATAGAATCATTTTACATGCTTTAATATGATTGTTTTCATGATTTTTTTTCAACATTCAAAAATTTGACGTTTTCATTGTAAAATTTTCGACACACTATACTATGACTTTTTTTTGTAAAATTTTTCAACATTTGATAAAATGATTTGTTTCACCATAGAATCATTTTACAAGCTATAATGTGACTATTGTCATGATTTTTTTTCAACATACAAAAATTTGACATTTTCATTGTAAAATTTTCGACATACTATACTGACTTTTTTTTTGTAAAATTTTTCAACATTTCACAAAATGACTTTTATTCACCATAGAAGCATTTTGCATGCTATATCACTGTTTTCATGATTTTTTTCAAAATACAAAAATATTGACGACTTCATCGTAAAATTTTCGACATACTATACTATGACTTTTTTTTGTTAAATTTTTCAACATTTCACAAAATGACTTTGTTTCACCATAGAATCATTTTACATGCTATAATGTGATTGTTTGCATGATTTCTTTCAAGAAACAAAATTTGACATTTTCACCGTAAAATTTTCGACATACTATACTATGACTTTTTTTTGTAAAATTCTCCAACTTTTCACAAAATGACTTTTTTCACCCTAGAATCATTTTACATGCTGTAATATGATTGTTTTCATGATTTTTTTCAAAATACAAAAATATTGACGATTTCATCGTAAAATTTTCGACACACTATACTATGACATTTTTTTGGAACATTTTTCAACATTTCACAAAATGACTTTTTTTCACCCTAGAATCATTTTACATGCTTTAATATGATTGTTTTCATGATTTTTTCAAAATACAAAAATATTGACGTTTTCATTGTAAAATTTTCGACACACTATACTATGACTTTTTTTTGTAAAATTTTTCAACATTTCACAAAATGACTTTGTTTCACCATAGAATCATTTTACATGCTATAATGTGATTGCATGATTTCTTTCAAGAAACAAAATTTGACATTTTCATCGTAAAATTTTCGACATACTATACTATGACTTTTTTTTGTAAAATTCTCCAACTTTTCACAAAATGACTTTTTCACCCTAGAATCATTTTACATGCTGTAATATGATTGTTTTCATGATTTTTTTCAAAATACAAAAATATTGACAATTTCATCGTAAAATTTTCGACATACTATACTATGACATTTTTTTGGAACATTTTTCAACTTTTCACAAAATGACTTTTTTTCACCATAGAATCATTTTACATGCTTTAATATGATTGTTTTCATGATTTTTTTTCAACATACAAAAATTTGACATTTTCATTGTAAAATTTTCGACATACTATACTATGACTTTTTTTTATAAAATTTTTCAACATTTCACAAAATGACTTTTATTCACCATAGAAGCATTTTGCATGCTATAATATCACTGTTTTCATGATTTTTTTCAAAATGCAAAAATATTGACGACTTCATCGTAAAATTTTCGACATACTATACTATGACTTTTTGTAAAATTTTCAATATTTGATGAAATGAGTTTTTTTCACCATAGAATCATTTTACAAGCTATAATGTGACTATTGTCATGATTTTTTTCAACATTCAAAACTTTGACGTTTTCATCGTAAAATTTTCGACATACTATACTATGACTTTTTTTTGTTAAATTTTTCAACATTTCACAAAATGAATTTGTTTCACCATAGAATCATTTTACATGCTATAATATGACTGTTTTCATGATTTTTTTCAACATACACAAATTTAACATTTTCATTGTAAAATTTTCAACATACTATAGTATGACTTTTTGTAAAATTTTCAACATTTGATGAAATGAGTTTTTTTCACCATAGAATCATTTTACAAGCTATAATGTGACTATTGTCATGATTTTTTTCAACATTCAAAACTTTGACGTTTTCATCGTAAAATTTTCGACACACTATACTATGACATTTTTTTGGAACATTTTTCAACATTTCACAAAATGACTTTTTTTCACCATAGAATCATTTTACATGCTTTAATATGATTGTTTTCATGATTTTTTTTCAACATTCAAAAATTTGACGTTTTCATTGTAAAATTTTCGACACACTATACTATGACTTTTTTTTGTAAAATTTTTCAACATTTGATAAAATGATTTGTTTCACCATAGAATCATTTTACAAGCTATAATGTGACTATTGTCATGATTTTTTTTCAACATACAAAAATTTGACATTTTCATTGTAAAATTTTCGACATACTATACTGACTTTTTTTTTGTAAAATTTTTCAACATTTCACAAAATGACTTTTATTCACCATAGAAGCATTTTGCATGCTATATCACTGTTTTCATGATTTTTTTCAAAATACAAAAATATTGACGACTTCATCGTAAAATTTTCGACATACTATACTATGACTTTTTTTTGTTAAATTTTTCAACATTTCACAAAATGACTTTGTTTCACCATAGAATCATTTTACATGCTATAATGTGATTGCATGATTTCTTTCAAGAAACAAAATTTGACATTTTCACCGTAAAATTTTCGACATACTATACTATGACTTTTTTTTAAAATTCTCCAACTTTTCACAAAATGACTTTTTCACCCTAAATCATTTTACATGCTTAATATGATTGTTTTCATATTTTTTCAAAATACAAAAATATTGACGATTTCATCGTAAAATTTTCGACACACTATACTATACATTTTTTGAACATTTTTCAACATTTCACAAAATGACTTTTTTTCACCCTAGAATCATTTTACATGCTTTAATATGTTTTTTCATATTTTTTCAAAATACAAAAATATTGACGTTTTCATTTAAAATTTTCACACACTATACTATGCTTTTTTTTTAAAATTTTTCAACATTTCACAAAATGCTTTTTCACCATAACTTTACTCAATGTTCTTTTCTTTCAAGAAACAAAATTTGACATTTTCATCGTAAAATTTTCGACATACTATACTATGACTTTTTTTTTAAAATTCTCCAACTTTTCACAAAATACTTTTTCACCCTAAATCATTTTACATCTTAATATGTTTTTTCATTTTTTTCAAAATACAAAAATATTGACAATTTCATCGTAAAATTTTCGACATACTATACTATGACATTTTTTTGAACATTTTTCAACATTTCACAAAATGACTTTTTTTCACCCTAGAATCATTTTACATGCTTTAATATGATTTTTTCATGATTTTTTCAAAATACAAAAATATTGACGTTTTCATTTAAAATTTTCGACACACTATACTATGCTTTTTTTTTAAAATTTTTCAACATTTCACAAAATGCTTTTTTCACCATAAATCATTTTACATGCTATAATTTTCTTTCTTTCAAGAACAAAATTTACATTTTCATCGTAAAATTTTCGACATACTATACTATGCTTTTTTTTAAAATTCTCCAACTTTTCACAAATCTTTTTCACCCTAAATCATTTTACATGCTTAATATGATTGTTTTCATGATTTTTTTCAAAATACAAAAATATTGACAATTTCATCGTAAAATTTTCGACATACTATACTATGACATTTTTTTGGAACATTTTTCAACTTTTCACAAAATGACTTTTTTTCACCATAGAATCATTTTACATGCTTTAATATGATTGTTTTCATGATTTTTTTTCAACATACAAAAATTTGACATTTTCATTGTAAAATTTTCGACATACTATACTATGACTTTTTTTTATAAAATTTTTCAACATTTCACAAAATGACTTTTATTCACCATAGAAGCATTTTGCATGCTATAATATCACTGTTTTCATGATTTTTTTCAAAATGCAAAAATATTGACGACTTCATCGTAAAATTTTCGACATACTATACTATAACTTTTTGTAAAATTTTCAATATTTGATGAAATGAGTTTTTTTCACCATAGAATCATTTTACAAGCTATAATGTGACTATTGTCATGATTTTTTTCAACATTCAAAACTTTGACGTTTTCATCGTAAAATTTTCGACACACTATACTATGACATTTTTTTGTAAAATTTTTCAACATTTGATAAAATGATTTTTTTCACCATAGAATCATTTTACATGCAATAATGTGATTGTTTTCATGATTTTTTTCAACATACAAAAATTTGACATTTTCATTTTAAAATTTTCAACATACTATACTATGACTTTTTTTTGTTAAATTTTTCAACATTTCACAAAATGACTTTGTTTCACCCTAGAATCATTTTACATGCTATAATATGATTGTTTTCATGATTTTTTTCAAAATACAAAAATATTGACGATTTCATCGTAAAATTTTCGACACACTATACTATGACATTTTTTTGGAACATTT
Source organism: Pterois miles (assembly GCA_947000775.1). Taxonomy (NCBI): domain Eukaryota; kingdom Metazoa; phylum Chordata; class Actinopteri; order Perciformes; family Scorpaenidae; genus Pterois; species Pterois miles. The sequence continues at coordinate 7,740,016 of CAMQGK010000568.1, read as the reverse complement.
TTCAACATTTCATAAAATGACTTTTTTCACCATAGAATCATTTTACATGCTTTAATATGATTGTTTTCATGATTTTTTTTCAACATACAAATATTTGACATTTTCATTGTAAAATTTTCGACATACTATACTATGACTTTTTTTTTGTAAAATTTTTCAAAATTTCACAAAATGACTTTTATTCACCATAGAAGCATTTTGCATGCTATAATATCACTGTTTTCATGATTTTTTTCAAAATACAAAAATATTGACGACTTCATGGTAAAATTTTTGACATACTATACTATGACTTTTTTTTGTTAAATTTTTCAACATTTCACAAAATGACTTTGTTTCAGCATAGAATCATTTTACATGCAATAATGTGATTGTTTGCATGATTTCTTTCAAGAAACAAAATTTGACATTTTCACCGTAAAATTTTCGACATACTATACTATGACTTTTTTTTGTAAAATTCTCCAACTTTTCACAAAATGACTTTTTTCACCCAAGAATCATTTTACATGCTGTAATATGATTGTTTTCATGATTTTTTCAAAATACAAAAATATTGACGATTTCATCGTAAAATTTTCGACACGCTATACTATGACATTTTTTTGGAACATTTTTCAACATTTCACAAAATGACTTTTTTTCACCATAGAATCATTTTACATGCTTTAATATGATTGTTTTCATGATTTTTTTTCAACATACAAAAATTTGTCATTTTCATTGTAAAATTTTCGACATACTATACTATGACTTTTTTTTTTATAAAATTTTTCAACATTTCACAAAATTACTTTTATTCACCATAGAAGCATTTTGCATGCTATAATATCACTGTTTTCATGATTTTTTTCAAAATACAAAAAAATTGACGACTTCATCGTAAAATTTTCGACATACTATACTATGACATTTTTTTGGAACATTTTTCAACATTTCACAAAATGACTTTTTTTCACCATAGAATCATTTTACATGCTTTAATATGATTGTTTTCATGATTTTTTTTTCAACATACAAAAATTTGACATTTTCATTGTAAAATTTTCGACATACTATACTATGACTTTTTTTTTATAAAATTTTTCAACATTTCACAAAATTACTTTTATTCACCATAGAAGCATTTTGCATGCTATAATATCACTGTTTTCATGATTTTTTTCAAAATACAAAAAAATTGACGACTTCATCGTAAAATTTTCGACATACTATACTATGACTTTTTTTTGTTAAATTTTTCAACATTTCACAAAATGACCTTGTTTCACCATAGAATCATTTTACATGCTATAATGTGATTGTTTGCATGATTTCTTTCAAGAAACAAAATTTGACATTTTCATCGTAAAATTTTCGACATACTATACTATGACTTTTTTTTGTAAAATTCTCCAACTTTTCACAAAATGACTTTTTCACCCTAGAATCATTTTACATGCTGTAATATGATTGTTTTCATGATTTTTTCAAAATACAAAAATATTGACAATTTCATCGTAAAATTTTCGACACACTATACTATGACATTTTTTTGGAACATTTTTCAACATTTCACAAAATGACTTTTTTTCACCATAGAATCATTTTACATGCTTTAATATGATTGTTTTCATGATTTTTTCAAAATACAAAAATATTGACGATTTCATCGTAAAATTTTCGACATACTATACTATGACTTTTTTTTATAAAATTTTTCAACATTTCACAAAATTACTTTTATTCACCATAGAAGCATTTACTAGAACATATAATATCACTGTTTTCATGATTTTTTTCAAAATACAAAAATATTGACGACTTCGTAAAATTTTCGACATACTATACAATGACATTTTTTTTGTAAAATTTTTCAACATTTGATAAAATGAGTTTTTTTCACCATAGAATTATTTTACATGCAATAATGTGATTTTTTTCAACATACAAAAATTTGACATTTTCATTGTAAAATTTTCGACATACTATACTGACTTTTTTTTGTAAAATTTTTCAACATTTCACAAAATGACTTTTATTCACCATAGAAGCATTTTGCATGCTATAATATCACTGTTTTCATGATTTTTTTCAAAATACAAAAATATTGACGACTTCATCGTAAAATTTTCGACATACTATACTATGACTTTTTTTCAACATTTCACAAAATGACTTTGTTTCACCCTAGAATCATTTTACATGCTATAATGTGATTGTTTTCATGATTTTTTTCAAAATACAAAAATATTGACGATTTCATCGTAAAATTTTCGACACACTATACTATGACATTTTTTTGGAACATTTTTCAACATTTCACAAAATGACTTTTTTTCACCCTAGAATCATTTTACATGCTTTAATATGATTGTTTTCATGATTTTTTCAAAATACAAAAATATTGACGTTTTCATTGTAAAATTTTCGACACACTATACTATGACTTTTTTTTGTTAAATTTTTCAACATTTCACAAAATGACTTTGTTTCACCATAGAATCATTTTACATGCTATAATGTGATTGTTTGCATGATTTCTTTCAAGAAACAAAATTTGACATTTTCATCGTAAAATTTTCGACATACTATACTATGACTTTTTTTTGTAAAATTCTCCAACTTTTCACAAAATGACTTTTTCACCCTAGAATCATTTTACATGCTGTAATATGATTGTTTTCATGATTTTTTCAAAATACAAAAATATTGACAATTTCATCGTAAAATTTTCGACACACTATACTATGACATTTTTTTGGAACATTTTTCAACATTTCACAAAATGACTTTTTTTCACCATAGAATCATTTTACATGCTTTAATATGATTGTTTTCATGATTTTTTCAAAATACAAAAATATTGACGATTTCATCGTAAAATTTTCGACATACTATACTATGACTTTTTTTTATAAAATTTTTCAACATTTCACAAAATTACTTTTATTCACCATAGAAGCATTTACTAGAACATATAATATCACTGTTTTCATGATTTTTTTCAAAATACAAAAATATTGACGACTTCGTAAAATTTTCGACATACTATACAATGACATTTTTTTTGTAAAATTTTTCAACATTTGATAAAATGAGTTTTTTTCACCATAGAATTATTTTACATACAATAATGTGATTTTTTTCAACATACAAAAATTTGACATTTTCATTTTAAAATTTTCAACATACTATACTATGACATTTTTTTGTAAAATTTTTCAACATTTGATGAAATGATTTTTTTTCACCATAGAATCATTTTACATGCAATAATGTGATTGTTTTCATGATTTTTTTCAAGAAACAAAATTTGCCATTTTTATCGTAAAATTTTCGACACACTATACTATGACATTTTTTTGGAACATTTTTCAACATTTCACAAAATGAATTTGTTTCACCATAGAATCATTTTACATGCTATAATATGACTGTTTTCATGATTTTTTTCAACATACACAAATTTAACATTTTCATTGTAAAATTTTCAACATACTATAGTATGACTTTTTGTAAAATCTTCAACATTTGATGAAATGAGTTTTTTTCACCATAGAATCATTTTACAAGCTATAATGTGACTATTGTCATGATTTTTTTCAACATTCAAAACTTTGACGTTTTCATCGTAAAATTTTCGACATACTATACTATGACATTTTTTTGGAACATTTTTCAACATTTCACAAAATGACTTTTTTTCACCATAGAATCATTTTACATGCTTTAATATGATTGTTTTCATGATTTTTTTTCAACATACAAAAATTTGACATTTTCATTGTAAAATTTTCGACATACTATACTTGACTTTTTTTTTATAAAATTTTTCAACATTTCACAAAATTACTTTTATTCACCATAGAAGCATTTTGCATGCTATAATATCACTGTTTTCATGATTTTTTTCAAAATACAAAAAAATTGACGACTTCATCGTAAAATTTTCGACATACTATACTATGACTTTTTTTTGTTAAATTTTTCAACATTTCACAAAATGAGTTTGTTTCACCATAGAATCATTTTACATGCTATAATGTGATTGTTTGCATGATTTCTTTCAAGAAACAAAATTTGACATTTTCACCGTAAAATTTTCGACATACTATACTATGACTTTTTTTTGTAAAATTCTCCAACTTTTCACAAAATGACTTTTTCACCCTAGAATCATTTTACATGCTGTAATATGATTGTTTTCATGATTTTTTTCAAAATACAAAAATATTGACGATTTCATCGTAAAATTTTCGACACACTATACTATGACATTTTTTTGGAACATTTTTCAACATTTCACAAAATGACTTTTTTTCACCATAGAATCATTTTACATGCTTTAATATGATTGTTTTCATGATTTTTTTTCAACATACAAAAATTTGACATTTTCATTGTAAAATTTTCGACATACTATACTATGACTTTTTTTTATAAAATTTTTCAACATTTCACAAAATTACTTTTATTCACCATAGAAGCATTTTGCATGCTATAATATCACTGTTTTCATGATTTTTTTCAAAATACAAAAAAATTGACGACTTCATCGTAAAATTTTCGACATACTATACTATGACATTTTTTTGGAACATTTTTCAACATTTCACAAAATGACTTTTTTTCACCATAGAATCATTTTACATGCTTTAATATGATTGTTTTCATGATTTTTTTTCAACATACAAAAATTTGACATTTTCATTGTAAAATTTTCGACATACTATACTGACTTTTTTTTTTATAAAATTTTTCGACATTTCACAAAATTACTTTTATTCACCATAGAAGCATTTTGCATGCTATAATATCACTGTTTTCATGATTTTTTTCAAAATACAAAAAAATTGACGACTTCATCGTAAAATTTTCGACATACTATACTATGACTTTTTTTTGTTAAATTTTTCAACATTTCACAAAAATGACTTTGTTTCACCATAGAATCATTTTACATGCTATAATGTGATTGTTTGCATGATTTCTTTCAAGAAACAAAATTTGACATTTTCATCGTAAAATTTTCGACATACTATACTATGAGTTTTTTTTTGTAAAATTCTCCAACTTTTCACAAAATGACTTTTTTTCACCCTAGAATCATTTTACATGCTGTAATATGATTGTTTTCATGATTTTTTCAAAATACAAAAATATTGACAATTTCATCGTAAAATTTTCGACACACTATACTATGACATTTTTTTTAACATTTTTCAACATTTCACAAAATGACTTTGTTTCACCATAGAATCATTTTACATGCTATAATGTGATTGTTTGCATGATTTCTTTCAAGAAACAAAATTTGACATTTTCATCGTAAAATTTTCGACATACTATACTATGACTTTTTTTTGTAAAATTCTCCAACTTTTCACAAAATGACTTTTTCACCCTAGAATCATTTTACATGCTGTAATATGATTGTTTTCATGATTTTTTTCAAAATACAAAAATATTGACAATTTCATCGTAAAATTTTCGACACACTATACTATGACATTTTTTTGGAACATTTTTCAACATTTCACAAAATGACTTTTTTTCACCATAGAATCATTTTACATGCAATAATGTGATTGTTTTCATGATTTTTTTCAAGAAACAAAAATTTGCCATTTTTATCGTAAAATTTTCGACATACTATAGTATGACTTTTTTTTTGTAAAATTTTTCAACATTTCACAAAATTACTTTTATTCACCATAGAAGCATTTACTAGAACATATAATATCACTGTTTTCATGATTTTTTTCAAAATACAAAAATATTGACGACTTCGTAAAATTTTCGACATACTATACAATGACATTTTTTTTGTAAAATTTTTCAACATTTGATAAAATGAGTTTTTTTCACCATAGAATTATTTTACATGCAATAATGTGATTTTTTTCAACATACAAAAATTTGACATTTTCATTTTAAAATTTTCAACATACTATACTATGACTGTAAAATTTTCAACATTTGATGAAATTAGTTTTTTTCACCATAGAATCATTTTACATGCTATAATGTGACTATTGTCATGATTTTTTTCAACATTCAAAAATTTGACATTTTCATTGTAAAATTTTCGTCATACTATACTATGACATTTTTTTGTAAAATTTTTCAACATTTCACAAAATGACTTTTTTTCACCATAGAATCATTTTACATGCAATAATATGATTGTTTCCATGATTTTTTTTCAACATACAAAAATTTGACATTTTCATTGTAAAATTTTCGACATACTATACTATGACTTTTTTTTTTATAAAATTTTTCAACATTTCACAAAATTACTTTTATTCACCCTAGAAGCATTTTGCATGCTATAATATCACTGTTTTCATGATTTTTTTCAAAATACAAAAATATTGACGACTTCATCGTAAAATTTTCGACATACTATACTATGACTTTTTTTTGTTAAATTTTTCAACATTTCACAAAATGAATTTGTTTCACCATAGAATCATTTTACATGCTATAATATGACTGTTTTCATGATTTTTTTTCAACATACACAAATTTAACATTTTCATTGTAAAATTTTCAACATACTATAGTATGACTTTTTTTGTAAAATTTTCAACATTTGATGAAATGAGTTTTTTTCACCATAGAATCATTTTACAAGCTATAATGTGACTATTGTCATGATTTTTTTCAACATTCAAAACTTTGACGTTTTCATCGTAAAATTTTCGACACACTATACTATGACATTTTTTTGGAACATTTTTCAACATTTCACAAAATGACTTTTTTTCACCATAGAATCATTTTACATGCTTTAATATGATTGTTTTCATGATTTTTTTTCAACATTCAAAAATTTGACGTTTTCATTGTAAAATTTTCGACACACTATACTATGACTTTTTTTTGTAAAATTTTTCAACATTTGATAAAATGATTTGTTTCACCATAGAATCATTTTACAAGCTATAATGTGACTATTGTCATGATTTTTTTTCAACATACAAAAATTTGACATTTTCATTGTAAAATTTTCGACATACTATACTGACTTTATTTTTGTAAAATTTTTCAACATTTCACAAAATGACTTTTATTCACCATAGAAGCATTTTGCATGCTATATCACTGTTTTCATGATTTTTTTCAAAATACAAAAATATTGACGATTTCATCGTAAAATTTTCGACATACTATACTATGACTTTTTTTTGTAAAATTCTCCAACTTTTCACAAAATGACTTTTTTCACCCTAGAATCATTTTACATGCTGTAATATGATTGTTTTCATGATTTTTTTCAAAATACAAAAATATTGACAATTTCATCGTAAAATTTTCGACACACTATACTATGACATTTTTTTGGAACATTTTTCAACATTTCACAAAATGACTTTTTTTCACCATAGAATCATCTTACATGCTTTAATATGATTGTTTTCATGATTTTTTTCAAAATACAAAAATATTGACAATTTCATCGTAAAATTTTCGACACATTTTACTATGACATTTTTTTTGGAACATTTTTCAACATTTCACAAAATGACTTTGTTTCACCCTAGAATCATTTTACATGCTGTAATATGATTGTTTTCATGATTTTTTCAAAATACAAAAATATTGACGATTTCATCGTAAAATTTTCGACACACTATACTATGACATTTTTTTGGAACATTTTTCAACATTTCACAAAATGACTTTTTTTCACCCTAGAATCATTTTACATGCTTTAATATGATTGTTTTCATGATTTTTTCAAAATACAAAAATATTGACGTTTTCATTGTAAAATTTTCGACACACTATACTATGACTTTTTTTTGTTAAATTTTTCAACATTTCACAAAATGACTTTGTTTCACCATAGAATCATTTTACATGCTATAATGTGATTGTTTGCATGATTTCTTTCAAGAAACAAAATTTGACATTTTCACCGTAAAATTTTCGACATACTATACTATGACTTTTTTTTGTAAAATTCTCCAACTTTTCACAAAATGACTTTTTCACCCTAGAATCATTTTACATGCTGTAATATGATTGTTTTCATGATTTTTTCAAAATACAAAAATATTGACAATTTCATCGTAAAATTTTCGACACACTATACTATGACATTTTTTTGGAACATTTTTCAACTTTTCACAAAATGACTTTTTTTCACCATAGAATCATTTTACATGCTTTAATATGATTGTTTTCATGATTTTTTTCAAAATGCAAAAATATTGACGACTTCATCGTAAAATTTTCGACATACTATACTATGACTTTTTGTAAAATTTTCAATATTTGATGAAATGAGTTTTTTTCACCATAGAATCATTTTACATGCTATAATGTGACTATTGTCATGATTTTTTTCAACATTCAAAAATTTGACGTTTTTATTGTAAAATTTTCGACACACTATACTATGACATTTTTTTGTAAAATTTCTCAACATTTCACAAAATGATTTTGTTTCACCATAGAATCATTTTACATGCAATAATGTGATTGTTTTCATGATTTTTTTCAACAAACAAAAATTTGACATTTTTATTTTAAAATTTTCAACATACTATACTATGACTTTTTTTTGTAAAATTCTCCAACTTTTCACAAATTGACTTTTTCAGCATAGAATCATCTTACATGCTGTAATATGACTGTTTTCATGATTTTTTTCAAAATACAAAAATATTGACGACTTCATCGTAAAATTTTCGACATACTATACTATGACTTTTTTTTTGTAAAATTTTTCAAAATTTCATGAAATGAGTTTTTTTCACCATAGAAGCATTTTGCATGCTATAATGTCACTATTTTCATGATTTTTTTCAAAATTCAAAAATATTGACGACTTCATCGTAAAATTTTCGACATACTATACTATGACATTTTTTTGTAAAATTTTTCAACATTTCACAAAATGATTTTGTTTCACCATAGAATCATTTTACATGCAATAATGTGATTGTTTGCATGATTTCTTTCAAGAAACAAAATTTGCCATTTTCACCGTAAAATTTCCGACATACTATACTATGACTTTTTTTTGTAAAATTCTCCAACTTTTCACAAAATGACTTTTTCACCCTAGAATCATTTTACATGCTGTAATATGATTGTTTTCATGATTTTTTCAAAATACAAAAATATTGACGACTTCATCGTAAAATTTTCGACATACTACTTTGACATTTTTTTGAACATTTTTCAACTTTTCACAAAATGACTTTTTTTCACCATAGAATCATTTTACATGCTTTAATGTGATTGTTTTCATGATTTTTTTCAACATACAAAAATTTGACATTTTCATTGTCAAAATTTTCGACATACTATAGTATGACTTTTTTTTTTGTAAAATTTTCCAACTTTTCACAAAATGCCTTTTTCACCCTAGAATCATTTTACATGCTTTAATGTGATTGTTTTCATGATTTTTTCAAAATACAAAAATATTGACGATTTCATCGTAAAATTTTCGACACACTATACTATGACATTTTTTTATAAAATTTTTCAACATTTCACAAAATTACTTTGTTTCACCATAGAATCATTTTACATGCTATAATGTGATTGTTTGCATGATTTCTTTCAAGAAACAAAATTTGACATTTTCATCGTAAAATTTTTTCAAGAAACAAAATTTGCCATTTTCATCGTAAAATTTTCGACACACTATACTATGACATTTTTTTGTAAAATTTTTCAACATTTGATAAAATGATTTTTTTCACCATAGAATCATTTTACATGCAATAATGTGATTGTTTTCATGATTTTTTCAAGAAACAAAATTTGCCATTTTTATCGTAAAATTTTCAACATACTATAGTATGACTTTTTTTTTGTAAAATTTTCCAACTTTTAACAAAATGCCTTTTTCACCCTAGAATCATTTTACATGCTTTAATGTGATTGTTTTCATGATTTTTTTTCAACATACAAAAATTTGACATTTTCATTGTAAAATTTTCGACATTCTATACTATGACTTTTTTCGACATACGATATTGTGACTTTTTCATGACAGTATAGTATGTCGAAAAGTCCTGAAAAGAAGAAGAAGAAGAAGATAGTCCTTTATTAGTCCCGCAAGGGGAAATTCAATTTTTACACTCTGTTGTTAACTTATACACGGTACATGCAGACCTGAACACACACATGCACAAACATGCAACAATGGAGAGATGTCAGAGTGAGGGGGCTGCTCCTGACAAGCACCCCGAGCAGTTGGGGGTTTGGTGCCTTGCTCAGGGGCACCTCGGCAGTGCCCAAGAGGTAAACTGGCACCTCTCCAGCTACCAGTTCACACTCAGTTCTAGGTCCATGTCGGGACTTGAACCGGTGACCCTCCGGTTCCCAAGCCAACTCCCTACAGACTGAGCTACTGCCGCCCCCAAAAAAGTCACAGTATAGTATGTCGAAAAAAGTTACGAAAAAAGTCAGTAAAGTATGTCGAAAAAAGTCACAGTTAAGTATGTCGAAAAAAGGCATAGTATAGCATGTCGAAAAAAGTCAGTATAGTATGTCGAAAAAAGTCAGTATAGTATGTCAAAAAAGTCATGAAAAAGTCACAGTATAGCATGTCGAAAAAAGGCACAGTACAGTATGTCGAAAAAAGTCATGGAAAAGGTCATAGTATAGCATGTCGAAAAAAGTCAGTAAAGCATGTTGAAAATCATCGTAAAGCATGTCGAAAAAAATCATGAAAAAAGTCACAGTATAGTATGTCGAAAAAAGTCATAGTATAGCATGTCGAAAATAGTCACAGTATAGCATGTCGAAAAAAGTCATAGTATAGCATGTCGAAAAAATTCATGAAAAAAGTCAGTATAGCATGTCGAAAATAGTCATAGTATAGCATGTTGAAAAAAGTCATGGAAAAAGTCACAGTAAAGTATGTCGAAAAAAGTCATGAAAAAAGTCACAGTAAAGTATGTCAAAAAAAGTCATGCAAAAAGTCATAGTATAGTATGTCGAAAAAAGTCATTGTATATTATGTTGAAAAAAAGTCACAGTATAATATGTTGAAAATAGTCATGAAAAAAGTCACAGTATAGTATGTTGAAAATAGTCATGAAAAAAGTCATAGTATTGTATGTCGAAAAAAGTAATAGTATAGTATGTCAAAACTAATTCATGAAAAAAGTCAGTATAGAAAGTCGAAAAAACTCCTGAAAAAAGTCATAGTATATAGTATGTTGAAAGAAGTCATGGTATCTATGTCGAAAAAAGTCATACTATGTCGAAAAAAGTCTTAGTACAGTATGTCAAAAAATAAGTCAGAATAGTATAGTATCTCAAAAAAATGACACAGTATAGTGAAAAAAGTTTAAAAAGTCTATAGTATGTTCAAGTCATAGTAAAGCATGTTGAAAAAAGTCATAGTATAGTATCTTTAAAAAAAAGTCATTGTATAGTAGTTAGAAGAATTTTTTCATTTTGTCATCCTATAGTAAGTTGAAAAAAGTCATCGCTTAGTATGTCAGTTTCTTTTTTAAGTCATGGTACAGTGTCTGTAAAAAGTTTTAATATATGTCAAAAAAATAGTCAGTATGTCGGGAAAAATTTAAAAAAGCCATCGTTCAGAATGTTGAAAAAAAATCATAGTATGTCTAAAAAAAATAAGTCATTGAAGCATGTCAAAAAATTGTCATAGTATTATGTCGGAAAAAAAGACAGTGTTGTATGTTGGGAAGAAAACATTATAAAAGTCATGAAAATGTCATGGTAAAGCATAGTAAAAAAGTCCAAAAGTCTTATATGCTGTAGTATGTCAAAATATTCAGTACAAAAGTCATGAAAAGGTCATAGTAGAGTATATAAAAAAAAATCATGAAGTCATAGTATAGTAATAGTATGGAGTATAGTATATCCTTAAGTCTTACCAGACTGATGCAGTAGATGAGGATGCTCTCGGTGGCACTGTGGCAGCAGTTCACCAGAATCTGAGGAGACAGATGAACGAATATAGTATAGCAGTACATAAGTCTCACAAAAACGTTTTTGTATGGTTTGCCATAAAAAGGGAGGATTCCAGCCCCCGTATGTGTATATTATTACATATATATGTATATAGTGTGTTTTAACTCTGACCTATCATTAACCCTTCAGGGTCAGGCAGACCTACTGAAGCATGCCAGGAGTGAAGTCCAGGAGAACCTCAAGCAGATCCACTATGCTGCGCTCACCTGTAACCTGAGTAAAGGCGGACCAACGGGAGGCTCCTCCGGCTCCGAATCCAAGAGCAGACGCAGCCTCGAGGCCATACCGGAGAAGGCCACCGCGGAAGAGGAGCTCACTGATGAGGACAACTAAAGACCCACAATCCTGCTCTGGTGCTCCCCTGGCACCCACATTCAGACCTCTGCTCTGTTCCTGCCTCCTGAGCTCAGAACCCAAAGCTCCTGCTCCCTCTGCTTTACGTTGGTCCACATTCCATCGTCTACATTCCTGTATCCCAAACACAGCTGGAACCTCTCAGACGTCTGTCTGTAATCATCAATAAAACGCCACAGCTACTCCAGGACACAAATCCTTCCTGAGTTCAGGTCACAGAAAGTTTAGACCGGATTGGAAAATGACATAATGAACTAACATTATTTCAAAGTCTTAAAATGTTTAGAAGCTGTACTAAAAGCTGAATAAAATTGATGCTGCTTAGCCATTAAATGTACACATAATATAATACCAAACCTTGAAATCCAACAAAAACATAACTTTTGTGGAAAAGGGATAACATGTAGAAATGCCGATGATTATCAAAGTGCAGCATAAAACTCCTAAACCTCTTCATCTACGGTCCTACCGCATTAGCTTGTAGCCCTCCCTTCATTCCTCCGACACCATCTCTCTGTTCCTGGGTGAGCCGGGGGAGCCGAGCGAACGACCAGCCACGTGACCATATAAGACATTAATCTGCTGTTCAGAGACAGTGCACTTCTACTCAGTGGACCCGGGTGTGACCCGAAGAAGAAACGAGCCCTTGGATTATTGTCAGAGATTTCTTAAAGCACAATTTTTTTGGAGTTATGAATGTAACAGAACAGAGGGAGCGAAAGAAGCCAAGAAAAAAAAGCGGACGAAAAAAGAGTAAAGAGCTGTTTACAATACTGAACTTGTCCATGTTCTTGTCTGCCAAAATAGTATACTATGTGTATATATGGAGTTTCCTGTTACCTTTTTTTCTGCAGAGTGCATCATTTTATTATTGTATACTTGGAAATATAAGATTTATTTTATAAAAGATATATGAACATGTCTGTGGAAAAACAATAAGTTTTATTTGTGTAGAGTTTTCCCAGTGGAGAGCTCCAACATGTCGAGACAGAAGGACTAATAATAGAATGTATTCATAACGTTTGTGACGCGAACAACCGCAAAGTTTCAACAACCAGCAACTACATGAGGAGGAACCGCGATTGGGTGTCGAATAACATGCACTCAATTACAGCTTGGACGTTGACACATTTTCATATTTCAGCATTTCACTTTGGAATATGTTCGGTCTTTATTTTTGGGGCATGGTCCTCCCATTTCAGAGCGCTAAGAAAGAGGTTGACCGAAATAAAAGCGTATTTCACATGGGGTGTCACAAGAACCGATACTTCAGTACCAGGTCGATGCCAAAATTCAGACAATGTGCCGATACTCGTTATTCTGCAATAGCGCAGGTATCGTCACAGTGTCCTGGGGACAATAGAGTGCTACAGGAATGAGTCCTAAAACCTGGAAATAATTTAGCAGTTTAGCACTTCGGGGTTTTGATTGATTGATTGAGTTTTTTGAATGGGTTTTAGTTAGATGCCTGGAATTAGCTAAAGCGATTTTAAAGTTTTTGTTCTACGACAAAATACATCAACTAGGGATAATAATAATTAACTGTTAACAGATATTAAGCATTTTAACTGATTAACGTTATCGGTTTAGTGAAATATGACAAATTAATTAAAAAGAGGATCGGCTTGTCATTTTAAGGAGAAAAGCTGGTCCACCTTAACAGCCCACCTTAAGCTAGAGTTATGATACAGGAAGTTGGCTCCCGTCTAGAGTGGACCAAGCCCCCAGGAATAGCGCCGTCCCAACGTTGGTCGTAGTGGCCAACGGAGGTACTGCAACTTCTGTGTCCATCACGTGACGCCAGTGGGCCCAAAAACATTTTAAACTTTTATCACTTTTAAATCAGTGGATACGTTTTTTTGAGGTGAATCTTCCCGGTACAAACACTCTAATAGTCCTTATTTAAATCATTAGGTCCTAACAGTTATAAAACGCACCAACAGCTGAATCCAGTTATTTCCTTCCCTTGTTTATGTCTATGGAGATCGAGACCGTGACGACAGCGCAGACTGTACGTCGGTACCACGTGGCTGGGTCATGTCACCGAGCAGAAGCTACTGCACATATAGGGCCCACACTAGGGCCCAGTAAGACCCAGAACAGCTGGGTACTTTTCCAGACCTGGAAGTCTACCCAATGACCACTGAGCAACTTTCATAGGAATGAACAGAGCCCCGCCTCCAACGCTATATCCAGTTCTCTTTATACATCCATAGAGAGGAACACAGAGTGGAGATGTAGCCTCGTAGCGTTTATTCACCGACAAACTGTACACACTGCTACAGCTACGTGCTACAGCTAACGTAGCACAAACACACACTGTTTGTCAGACAGCTTGTGCACCGCCACATGAGACACAATAATCTTGTTGGTTAACGGTTATTAATCTGTTAATGAGGGTTGGCTATCGGTTAAATTTTTAAAAATTAACCGATTAAAATTAGCATCCCTAACATTGATATATATCCTACTTTTGAATTTTGAAGGGTGTCTTTAAAAGGTAGTTGCTAATAAGTGGCTAAATGAGACTAGTTCATTTATAGCCTTTTCACTTTTGTTGCCTGCATTTACACTTCAAAAATCATCAGTTGTGTTCATTTATCTTGCTGAACAAAACATTTTTGTTTTTCTGTAACAATGCAAAAGCCAAGATAAAAATCCCATTGGCTTTTTGACGAGGGAACCCAGGGCGATGCTAACTTCATGGTTGGCCTATGGAAATATATCATCCCTTGAGCACTCTATAGAAAATGTTTCAGATGCAGTAAATTGAATGAAATCAATAAGACAAGAGCTAGTTAACATTAGCAGTTAGCTCTGTGCAGGACTGTGCTGCCTAACAGCTGCTCACAGCTAATGCTAACTAGCTCCGTCCGACTGATTTCAACACGGGAGATGCCACTGATTTACATTATGATGTGTCCAGGCTCTGTTCGGTAAAAATAGTACAGATTATCGGGCAAAAGTAAATCCTAAAGTTCGTGTTCAAATTCGGTTTGCCGCGGTAGTCTGTTACCGTTGTTACATCGATTGCTTAACTTGCTCACCACCCCACCATCATTTTGCTGTTTTATAGAAGTAAATCCCGTTTAGCTAATTTTTGCTTGTCAGCGCCGTGTTGTTGACACATAGTCGGACGGCAGACGTTACAAAGTGAAAGCATCTGCTCCGTACACAGAGTAGAGGGAGGAAGATCTCATATGCACAGGATGAGATGGAGATGACAAACGAGACGATGGTGGAGAGTTTTTGAAAAGCACCTATTTGGTAACATTTCAGATGTAAACCCAGTGCTGTGCCTGTTGGTGTTGCCATGAGTTTATTAACCGCTGGGAAAATGTCCTCACCGTGACATCCCTCGTACAAATATAATTTTGGAGAAAGGAGATGTTTTCAGAGCAATATTAAAAGATTATAGAGAGGGAATTATGAGCTGTTTAACCTCCTAATAAAACCAGTATGCAAACAGTAATAAAAGGACTGAATGTTTAAGTAATGGGATTCATTGTTTTACTTTTTTTTTTGTTTTTGTTTTTTTTATGATGGTATCGAGTTGGTATTGAAAGTCATGGAATTTCAATGGTACTGGTATCGATTACTACATTTTTGATATTGTGACTTCCCTAATTTCTAAGTTATATTTAGAAGTCTGCAGCCTATAAAAGGTGCCAGATTTTTGAATGTTTTCTTTTAGGTCTGCATCCAACAAATTCCTGCTATTTAAAACATCTCCGGTGAGAAATCAGCTGCGGCTGGTTTAAAAACTCATTCCCTTGTTTTCTTGTAATCATTTGGTTCAGTTATTTCACTGAGCAGAACGATTGAACACGTCTCAGTAAACCAACCTGATGGATAGCAGACTTTGACTGGGAGGCTGAGTACAAAAACAAAGACCGCGTTTTCACTTTAATCGTGCCGTTTAAGCTCTCGACCTTCTAAAGATGTGTTTCCCTGTCCAATACTCGTGGGCTTTGCTGTTTCATCTTGCTGTTAGTGCACATCACCTACTTCCAGTGTTTTGAGATTTTGTCTGGGGAAGCGCTGCAGCACACGATGGACGGCTCAAGCTGTTCCCGTCTGCCAGACAAATCAAACGAGCCCCGAACGCTCTGATAGCTCTTTGTAGGAATCTAAACTCAGGTCTGTTGAGAAGATGGTTGGGAAGGACGTGAACTTCAGAGTAATAATAGCTTCATAACCATTCCTGGTCCTGACAAAGTAGCATCTGATCAACAATTACCCTGTGATTTAACTGTGCCACATCACTGCTAACTAACACATACTGTATCAGTTGACAGGTCGGAAGTGAGAAAGATGTTTTTTGCCTTTTTAAAATGCCTTTTCCCCACATCGTGCTTCAGTAGACCTCTTGCTTGCTATTCATTTAACAGTCCACATTTGTGTCTTTTATTTCAAATCTCATATTTATGCTTACTATTAGTTATACTTTGGACTAATTGGACAAAAGATGCTTCAAAGTATTTGACTTAGCCATCCTTATACATCTAATACAACATCCTTGCAATAAATGCTACCTTCAGGAGGGTTGTAATGTTCAGTTTTTCTTTTTGAGATGTCGACTCCATGTTGGGGTCATTTTAGAGGCTGCAGTTTGTGGTGCTGTTGAGTACTAATATTTGGTCCATGTTTATATCTGTGAGGGTAGGCTAAATATTGTAAACAGTTTTCATTGAAACCAATACAATTCAACCACACCTCCAGAAGTCACCATTAAGTTGAATCAACCTTTTTACGTTCACTGAACATTATAACCTTCAGGTAGGACGATAACACTTGTTGAAGGGCTGTTGCATACGACTACATTATCTTTAGCTTGGTGTGCCTAATAAACTGATTTAACGTTGCAAAACGAGCTCAAAGATTTGAGAAAAATATTGAACTGACATTTTTGGGATTTAAATCAATTTTTCCCTTAGAAAACTACAGGCCTATTTGTGCTCCACAGTACGTAGTATTAGTATTAACTAACTGACAACCTAGTTTTTTAGGTGATTAGCTTAGCTATATACTGTATATATAGAAGCTATAAAGTCCAAAAGAAAGCCATGGTGGTATACTATCTACTCAGTTACGTCTGCACACATTAGAGCATAATCTGTCCACTAACTGTGGCCACGTCCTGCCTTCCATGGATTCTGTGGGGGCATGTGCTTCACATTACTTCAGTCAAAATATTGATCACCAGCAAGAACTTGAATTCACTGAGCAATTTCCAAACACGAAGTACTTGTTATTCTCTGGACACGAGAGATTTTGGACTGTTAAATGAAGCCCAAGCATTTGTTCTTTAAATGTTGATCTCCAGCATCATTTCTTAGTTATTTCTTAGTTAACTCTATAATTACTCCTTTATTTCCCCCCTCAGTGCTCACAATGTTGTCTTCTTTGGTTTTAAAGGTGCAGTGTGTAGGATTTGGTGGCGTCTAGTAGGAGAGAGGTGGTGGCCGACACAAAAACGTGAAAATGCAAAAGGCCCTATTTAGAGTCTGTGTTTGGTTTGTCCGTTGTGGGCTACTGTAGAAACATGGCAGCCGGCTCCATGAAGACGACCTGCTCCCTATATAGATATATATAGATATAGATATAAACCTGCCTCATGATTCAATTACAATTCTCTGTGCCATTCTCAATGGATCCCATTCTCAATTTTCTATGTTAACACACAGCTACTTTTTCATCAAGTAACACAAGCAGTCAGGTAATTCTCAACTCCCTTTTTCTCTAGAAAGTGATTTAAAAAAAATAGACAGTCTATAGAATGTAAAATACCAGTATCTCTGTGACCAACCTCACTACATAATCATTAAAAAAAACAAAACTTAACTTTTTCTGCAGTGCATCACAAGTGTGCTGTAATCTACAAAAATAAGGTTTTGACATTGCAGCTCTAAAGCAGGACACTTCCTGGATGCCTACAGGATTTTACACTGCATGAATTAGCCTGGGGACAAGCAGACCTGAGTTAGACCTCTTCTTCTGTGTGCTCTGTGACAGATTTTGGAACTCCCAAAAAAGCCCCAGATCAGAGGCCGATCGGCGTAGGCTCGCTGCTCGCACGTTGGCGCTCCAGCGTAATGTGTAAACATTACAATGACACAAGCCGAGAGGCTCACCGACACTCGCCGGTGCACCGCAGATACATTCCAGATATCTAGCATGCTAAATATCTGGACCTGTCGGGGACTCTGGTCTAGAGCTACAATCACCTGAAACAGGAACTTTACTGTATGTGTTGCATTAATGCAACGCGGAGTAAAGTTGTTGCACTTAGAGGATTAAATAGTAAAAAAGACGAGTGGAAACTGGTGAAACAGGCTGTTTTGTAAACAACATCAGAAATGTGTTATCATGTATTTCTTGCATGTGTTTTGGTGACAAAATGTAGTCTGGAGACCTCATCAGGGATTCCTCCTGGTCAAAGATCTTGTAGTGTGTGACCTTCTGTCACTGAAAGACTACAGCAAAGCAAGTTGTGTAGTGTGAACAGCACAGCCATTCGATAAAAATCTCAGTGTGAACTTCCCTTTACTTCTTTTAGTGTTACATTACTGCATCTCCCGACAGAACACAGTCGCATTTTCAGTCCGACATAGTTGAATCAGAGCAGCTAATATTGGCAGCAAGAGCAACAAGCTAGCTGAGCGCTGAGTGATGAGCACACAGCGATCAGAGGAGAGAAACAAGCGCTACAGTAAATGACGGCAAAACGCAGGAAAGACTCACTGAGCTGAAATGAAACCAAACTCCCGATAAAGTTCACTGCATCCACGCAGAATCATTCTTGTCCGCATCGCGATGCACCTTCCCATCGAGTAATTTCCACACCTCCAACGAAAACGTCCAATGTCTGCCAATAGATGCCTCTACATGCTACACACTGTTCCTCTATACACTCGCCACACTTCCTGCAGATCACACGAACCACAAGACTTTTTTTTTTTTTTTTTTTTTTTAATTCAGTGCAGTGCCAGTCGGCGTTTTCTTGTTGCTGTTGAGGATGAAAAAAGAAGCATTTCAACTGTACACCAGTTTCATGTCTTCTCATCTGTCAAGCCCAAAAAAAGAAAAAAAAAAAACCTCAGAATAAACAATGTTGGATAGATCTGTGTGTCTGATGTGTTTCTGTAATTCACTTATTTGCTCTGAAAGCAGCATGAATAAGTAATCATCACGTTACATCCTGGATTGACAAATCACATTTTGCTGTCCTGTATTCCACAAGCTCATTCCTAAACAATAGTCACATCTGTGAAATCCCATCATGTGCTTTCTTACTGCCCCCGGACTCGCACCCTCCTACCCAGCAGCCACCAGGTCGATGCTCCACCCGGACCCGACTAGTCCACTCTACTCCCTTCAGGCTGCAGCATATTGGACTGACCTCCCTACTCCCTGTTCCCCCATTGTAAGCCGAATCATTTTATATCCTCTCCACTTGTTCCCACTGAAAGAAGAAAATCACTGCAGGGTAAAGTGCCACTCTTAGGTCAAAGGAATATTTCATATTTCCTCCTCTGTGGTTTCCATACATACAGGCCTGAATATTAGCTTCTCATCCAGAAATTAAAGCTCAGTCTCCTGCTGCTCTTATTCCAAGATGCTCACAATTAAAACATTACAGCAAAGTGTCCCACAATCCGAAACTATGTCCGTGGATAGAGCCACATTTAATGCCAGATACAGTATACGCATTAGTCATGTGTGCCGCATGTCCACATGAATAAGTAATTATTTAATTTCAAGGACATATACACCTAACCCTGACTCTCCCAGCTGATTTTCCAAAGCTGGAGGATGCATCAGTATTGATTAGCTCCCTGTGTGCTGAGTGGAGCAGAGAGAGCCTGGGGAAATAAAGCTTTGGCTCGCGTCAGATGGATCTGCCTCCCATCACGCACACACATAAACACACATGCAGAGGTTACAGGCAGAAGCCCTGTTTCATGAACATGCCAGCTGTGTAGTCACTGGCCAGCACATAAACTGTATTTGTATAGCGAGACGCAAAGTGCTTTGCACAGAGTGAATAACACTCTGGGTCCCTGACTTCAAAATGTTCAGTCATCATTCAACTTGAATCCAGACCTGGGAACAGACAAGACAACTGTCTGTGGATCTAAAATTAGGGATTTTTACAGAAAATAATAAAAGTTTGAAGGGATAGTTTGTGGTTGTATGAGGTAGGAAGAAGGAGGACGACACCGGAGCAAAGCCAGACAGTATCTATGTTTAAGGAGCCAAATTTCTCCAATCTGATCTGAACCTTGGTTGATTGGAAATTCAAAATCCACGGTTTACATGGACACTAAATAAAATGATCCAATCATGACGTGCGTATACATGCACCGAGCGTTTAATCAGAAGAAATCCTTTGGGAATGAGCAGAGTTGTCTAATTTTCCAGAAATAGTAGAAGAAGCTGTACTTCCATCTGTGTTGTAAACGAACGCCATGTTGTCTGCACGTCCTCAGCTCATTTGCTCTTTGTGCCCCACACATTTCATTTCCCTCTACTCTGGCGAAGTGTCTATGTACGTTTTTTTGTAGTATGGACCTTCATCAGGTGTTTAAATGCATACCAACAGCACTTGCTGCTTGCCGAAAAATGACACGCTGCCGCAAAGGCGGAAACGCGTCACGCTGACGTAGCACACATGCACAGTGGAGATAATTTTACCCCAACCAGGAAGACATGATCCGAACGGGTTTGTACATGGACGCCGATCGGAACAACGATCAGCATAAACCACCTCTCTCATTCGGAATGACATTTCTTTCCGATAGGGCTGTATCGGATCGACTGACGTGTTTACATGAAGCAATTTTGATCTGATTGGGCCTTTATTCCGATTATTGGTGTCCATGTAAACATAACTAGTTATATGGACAGGGATGGTTCACCTAAAAAAAAAGGATATCTGTTTAAGTGTACGCTATATTCAGAAGATTTTTCACTGCTTTATCTTGCCGTCAGACAGCCCTTTCCTTCTCTCTGACGGGAAACTGAACTGAAAGTGAAACTTATCTATGCTCGCTCCAAAGCCAGCAGACTCACAAGACAAAAACAGCAGATACGTTTCACTGTCAGTTCAGTTCCCCATCAACAAATATATTCTAATGTCTAAGCAGCTGTGTGTTTCTTAATGCTGGGGGCACGCAGACCGTCATCTACTTTAAGTACTATACCTGCTATGGATATAGAAGTACCTCATACAACTCCACTTCAACACACCCGAACTATCCCTTTAGTATAAGCTGCAGCTGATGCAGTGTTTTAACTGGACCGAGGGTCAAAGGGTCAGCCCTACAAAGTCTGTCACCGGCTGACTGACTGACAAAGTTACGCGATTGGTCGGCCGAGTGTCGGAGATTCCTCATTGGCCGTTGCTCTTGCATAATATCAAGTTCTAAAATAAAACCAGATTCAGCAGTGTCATCGCCTTTTTCTTGCTTAACATGTTTCCAGAAGTAGAAGTTGGTGGATTGTTTAGACAGAATAACAAAGTTTTCAAGAACGCCGCCATGTTGCTTCCTGTTTGAAATGACAAGCAGAAAACCAGCAACCAATCACGTGCATTCTACCATCGGGTACGTCAGTGCTTGAATGGCCAGTTGAGCAAAGCAGCGTGTCCCCTAGTGTCCTCGCCGGATCCAGTGGACATGTACTGTTGGATTTAACATTACAGACATGTCACTGTGTGACAATTTAGCCACAGATTCACAGACTGACTGTACACTGAGTCTTGTTCCGTCATAAATTAGCACTAAAATCGTCAACTCAAAACTGGCAGCCAGTGTAGATTTTTTTTTTAACCTTTATGATCTCTCCTCTTATCAACAGGTAAAAGCCTACCTGTCGTATCACTGACTGATAAGCCGTGTAAATATAAATACACAAGACTGATTCTGCTGCTCTATTGCCTGAGCAGACGGCTCTGCAATTAGCTAAATGCGTGTAAGGAACATGTAAACTGACCAGAATAGCCTCTAATGCACTCTTTACAGAGCTTCTTTTGACGAACATTACTGTTAGGGTACTGTTGATTCAGTAAAATGGATTTTATTAGCTACAGGAGAGTTGGAATTGAGGGCTTTCTGTTTGCACCTTTCAGGCCGTAGATTGCTGTTGTAGGGAACCATTAAACAGTTATGTAATGTCAGTGCTGCAGGCCTTTCTCCAGTGTTTAAATCACAACTTTCTTTTTGACCACCGTCAAGTCAACACATCAGTTCCTGTAGCTTAAAACTTGATTTATCCAAACACTTCTTTTAGAAATGGCAAAAGTACAGGCTGAGTTTAGCAAACAATAAGTGAGAAATATGCTTTGTTCAACAGATACAGCACCTGAAATGTGACAATGTTATAATAGCAGCCGTTTCAATGTCAAAACATACGCCTGAATGAGTCCAACTAGGGTATTGTAGGAAAGCAGACAGCATTATCACCATTTCTGTTTAATTTTTTAAAATGCAGAGGAGCCGGGCTTGCAAACAATATGAGATTTAATGTTACGGAGGGTTTCAACAGTCAACACCGTGTGGAGTGAATCAGCCGCCGTCACAGAAAGCAGACGAGGCATTGTCGCCGCGGCACACATTCCCAAAAGTAAGCATCAGCGGCGCGGAGACGATGAATAGATGGACGGATGGATGGGTCTGGTCCCGAGCCTTCTGTCCAAACTTAAATCATCGCCTGCCTGTTTACAGCAGAGCGGTGGCACTCTGATGAGCTGTGCGGGAAATGTTTGGACAACGTGTAAAACACAAGGCCGTGCAGCACATGCTCTCAGTTAAGATGCTTTACATGTCACTGTGTCCTGTGGTAAGTCCACCGCTGGCAGGGCAGTGTGGGTCACTGCTGCTGCTGCTGGAGTTCTCTGCAGCCAAACGAGGCTGACATGCCATAACAGCCTCCAGATACCTTTTACAGATGAGGTCTCAAATGGAGTAAAGGTCAGTGAATGCAACACACTCCACCTCCATCCCCCTCTCTAATGCCTTATTTCTTGCTCTCCTTTTTCTCACTTATTCCCTCAGGTTATTGATCCATCCTCCCGTCCCTTACACTGAACGCACCACTCTCACCTCAGATAGATGGCTGGCATCTGCACAGTGACCTGTGAGATGTGTTTGTGGGGTATATGGTCAATATAATGGAAAACAGTACCATGGGGCTACAGTTCCCCATGGTAAAAGGTCGGCTGGTTTTCAGCGGATCAGCAGTGAAGAAGACACAAAGCCCAACGCATGTCACAGCTGCAAGTCCAACATAAGCCATAGTGGAACAACCTTAGAACATGTGGACCAATTAACTACATCAACCACTTAATTATAGTGTAAATCATCCCCATGATGCTGCTCAGAGTAATCCCTACCCCCAACACAGTCCTGCTTGTAACGGAGCTAACAGCTAACATACTGACTTGCATTATACGTTCCAGTTCAAAAATGTGTACTGGGGAAAAGTAAACTTTAAAACTATCATCACGTGTTACATAATCTTTACTTTTTGGCGAGAAACTTGAAAAAATCCAGTTGTTCAAAGGAGATGTTTTCATAGCAATATAAAAGAGATACTAGAGGGAATTATAACCTGTTTAAAATCCTAATGTTATCATCAGCTACAAGCAGCTTATAATACATTGATTTTTTTTTTTTTTTTTTTTTTTTTTTTTTTTACCAAATATTTAAATAAAAATACAATCACACAGTATTTTCCTCATCATTTGAATGGTGTGTTTTTAACCACTGATGACTATAAGAAAGTAAATATTTTCGAATTTTTGGTGGTTTGACTTTAGATGGATATTATTTTTCAGGATGCTGGTGAAAAAAGTTAGTCTCAAGACCTTGCTGTCTATATATATATATATATAGCTCTGAGAAAGAAAACGGGAAGGTCAGACTTTTAAAAAAGTGGGAAAATTGTAATCTCTGGTAAACGGTTCAGGCAGGTCTGGATGTCATCTGCAGTTTCCTTCCAGCGAGAGATTATGTCTATAAAATGTCAGAAAACAGTGAAAAGTGTCCATCAGAATTTCCCATTGCCTAAGGTGACTTCTCCAAATACCTTGATTTATCCGACCATCAGTCCCAAACCTAACAACATTCACTTTACTATCATATGTGACAAAGGACAGAAGTCCTGAGATCAGTCATTTATCAAGTAAAAACAGCACATAATTAAGTTAGTATCAAAATAGTTTTCTGTCAACCAACTAGTAGACTAAACAATAATTGTTTGAGCCCGACATTAAAATAAGAGTTAACACAAAAACCTGAGTAAATACAGTATTACAGCTGGAGGATTTGTTGTGTCACACTGACCTGCACTCAATGATTCACAGTTATACTGAAAAGGTCACCATGCTTGTTTTATCCAGTGATGCATTTTTTTACTGAGCGCTTTATTTAGCTAAGATGAAAGTGTTCCTTTTAAAAAAAAACTCAGTGCATCCTGGTTCTGTCATTGATTAGGCATTGCCACTAGTGCTGATCAGAAAAACTACCACTGATCTGTTTGAATATTTTGATCATTTATTAACTGTTTAATCTTTTAAGCAGCATGGTAGAAGTGAGAAGAAGAAGATCTACCTTTATTAGTCCCACAGTGGGGAAATTCAATTTACACTCTGTTTAACTTATACATGGTACATGCACACAAACACACACACACATGCAGTAATGGAGAGGTGTCAGAGTGATGGGGCTGCTCCAGACAAGCGCCCCGAGCAGTTGGGGGTTTGGTGCCTTGCTCAGGGGCACCTCGGCAGTGCCCAAGAGGTAAACTGGCACCTCTCCAACTACCAGTTCACACTCAGTTTTTGGTCCATGTCGGGACTTGAACCGGTGACCCTCCGGTTCCCAAGCCAACTCCCTACAGACTGAGCTACTGCCGCCCCCAAGGCGGCAGGCTCACATACTGACGCTCACCCCGCTCCCCCAACACGGTCAACCATCCCAAGTTAAACAGTATCAGAAATGGTATCGAAGTTGAAAATAAAAATCACAGATTACTTAAGAAAACATTACTAAGGTTTATTCAAGCATTAATAACACAGCTGTCAAATGGTATAGTGGAGCAAAGTATTATGGGATATAAGCCATGGTTTATGGTTTCTGCAGCAACAGGAAATAACCCAAAAATAAAGACGTTTCCCTCACAAACTAGTGGTATTTTCTTTTTCATTCATAAAGCACGTTATGTTTTATACTTCTGCTGAATATAATCCAATCAATCTTATTTCCATTTACAGTATGTATTTTGTATATACAGTTCCTATTAAGACCTTATTTTGAAAACCAGACATAGTTTCATGGGCCTACTTCCTCTAACTTCTCCAAGTCTGTTGCTAGCTCTCCAGTTAGCTCCTTTCTCTTTATCATAAATGTCAGTATATGGGTGCTCTGCACTTGTAGCGTCGGCTGATTTGACCACAGAGAGAGTGACGGCTGGCTTGACCGCACGTTAACGCAATATGATAACATTTCCTGTCCGTGACAGAGTTAGCATGCAGATTTAGCCATGATGTCTAGCTCTGCTTTTCCTGCAATGTGTGAACCCCAAAGTGTTTCCAAACTGGATGTGTAGTGTTTACCACATTGGATTTAACGTACAGTATGAGGGTGCAGGTCATATCCACGAGGAGCCTCCGCCATTTTCTAATTTCTGGTTTCAGCTCGCTGTGGTCGACTGTGGTTTGTTTTGGTTGATGGATACAGAAGAGATATGACATCAAATCACTAAGACTACAATAATCCAAACGGTAACGTCCCTCTACCTCTGCATAAACTCAAATGAAGCAAATAATTCTGGAATTAAAAAAAAAATCTACTTCCAAATTATAAAATAATAATAAAAAAAATCCCAATCAATTTTTTTCCCCACCTCTATGCAGATTTTATTTTAAATTTATGCTGCCACAAACCCAATAAAAATTCATCTTCATCATCTCACAGATATCTCAACACATTTACAAACTAAACCGAATCTAAAAGCGCTAAAGGTAAGTATGAAAATGTATTTGTGATTTGGGTGAAATGAACCATGAAGAAGACATGTTTTGTTTGATTTCACCCACTTAAAATAACAAACACAACCTTAAATTAGCAGCCAACGAAAGCCGATATATTGGAAATGGTTTGTCCATGTTTGAGTGAACACTGCTTAAAGTGAGACTCCTTCTTAAGGGGTGTTTAAATAATCAATACTGTTTATCAACCTCTATTGACAACCAGAGGCTTCATCAATAGATTAATAGACACACACAACTGCCCTCAGTGGTCAACAGCCACCCCATTATTGTTTTATTACAATGAATATGATTACTCAAGACGACAGGGGCCAAACAGGAATCCCTGGTGAAGATAATAATTCTATTATTAATAATAATGCCAATAATAATAATACACATTTGTCATGCAGCTACATGTCTTGTGATTCGTGGCTGCCTTGTTGAGCTAAAAATGTCAGTTGTTGAAAGGTTTTCAAATGAAATACAGACCAGAAATCCAGAAATCGCAGCAACAACACTAACAATAGCAACTGGCTGCAGGTATATTTTGCTCATTTTGAGCTATAGGGGGACAAAAATCTTCCCAATGAGCTTTTCACAGGACATTGCACCAACCAGGTGACCTGACAATCACTGCATGTTTCTACTACATCTGTACTGTGCTGCCCAAGAATCTCTTCGCCTCCAGGCATCCAAGCCGAGCTACCTTTTCTGCTACCCTTCATATCTTTTCTTTGTGAATATTTCATGCTCTGCTAGTCACTAAACTGCCTGTCCCAGAGCGCCGTCTTTCCCCTTTATGGGAAGCAAGTGGTTGCTCTTCAGCAGCACTTAGTGTCTTTGCCGCAGATTGAGCGCTGCCATGATCATGACCGAGTCATGAGCCCCACTGTGCAGTGTTCAGAGGAGCTTGACTTAATGCAGACGTAGTGCTCATCTTGAGGCTGAAAGACTGTCAAATTTCTTTCAGAGACAACAAGGAATGTCCTAGAAATTGGGCAGCTGCCACGGATAACATAGCAGCCAATAACGCACTTTCCCTCAGCTGGGAGGATGAAGAGATACTTAATGGAAGGAAAATTTATATCACCAACAGCCATCAGGGCACTCTGTTTTACAAGTCGCCTTGTTACACCAAGTGTTTAACAAGGCGACTTGTCCTCAGGCACCGCGGGTTTTATTTAATGTTGTCAAAGGGCCATTGAACTACAGCTTCAATGGCTGTCAGCAGACTGACCAACCCCTGTTTCAAGCTCTAAACACCAAGTTAGCAATTTCATATTTATCTGTTTTATGGTTTTAGTTCTGTTTGGTTATCGCCACGGTCTTTAGATAGAGGTTCAGAGTTTAAAGTGAAATTTCAAGGTTTAAGATACACATAAAGAAGGGTATAAACAGTGTTTTATGCAGCGTATGTTTATAACGGATATGATTTTACGATAGAGCTGAAACAATTAGTCGATTGAGTGGTTCCCAACCTTTTTCCTTTGGGGGCCTCTTTCATATCACCGAGTCAACCGACGACCCCTGACCACAGTGACTAATAACTGACAATAACAGTACAGAACAACTAATAAAAAATACAATTAACTGAAACAGTGAACACAATCAAACAAGTGATTTGGGTGAATTTTGAGCAGATTATTTGACAGAAATTATTTTTTAGGAACTTTTAATACTAATCTTTTTTATTCATACTTCAACAGGCTTCTTTTTGACAACTTCAGCCATCACTGCTTACTTTTCTAATTTTTACATTTATATCTTTAGACAATAATCCAAACTTTAATTTAGATTTCTTCACAGAAATGAATGAAATGCTGAGATACTGTCGAGCTGTGGATTTTTAAAACACATCCATTTAGATTAAGAAGGCCTGGCGACCCACCCCGTTAAGCTTTGGTGACCCCTAGTGGGGGTCGGGCCCCCCAGGTTAGGAACCAGCTGATTAGCTGAGCAACGGAAAATTAATCACTCATTAATTTGATAATCAATTAATTGCTTAAGTCATTTTCAAGCAACATTTGGCAGTTTTCTTAGCCAATATTTTTCATAGAAGACTATGTTTGGTTATGGGAACTTTTTTCACATCAACAACCAAAATCTATTATCTATTAACAATGAATCTGTTGGTTATTTTTCAATAAACCATGTGATAAAAAAAATACTGAAAAATGTCTTCAAAAAGTTTGAGAAGCTGACTTGAGGTGAATGTTTATGATTTTTCTAGCTTTCTTATTGTGTACGGATGAAACCAGAGAGACAGATCATGCTGATTAGTGAGCTTTAAATGCGCTGCTACTGTGGCGGTATTTTGGGAGATCTTTGGAGAGCCAGGCTAGCCATTCCTCCCTACTTCCAGTTTTTATGCTCAACTAGACAAATCGCCTCACAGCTTCAGCTTTGTCCTCAACGCACACACCAAAATTTGAGATTAATCTTCTCATCTCATTCTTGGGTAGAGAATGAACGAGCATAAGTCGACGCCAAAATGCTGAACTCTTTCTTTAACAGATAAACCTTTGGTATCTTTAGTCCAAAATAAATCTAATAAATCCCATTCCTTCATTATTGTTGCTTTGGACAATCCTCATGTACCTGATCAGTGCTGCAGCTAAAAAAGCTGGCAGAGGTTTCATGAAGGAGGCCGTGTTGAATGACCTGTTGTCATGGACAATGTCACTCTGCAGCTCACGATTCCTCAGCGAGTGACACAATAACGACTTGTTCTTGCCATTGAACATTGTGGCTGTTTGGACTGGTGCCATAACTGTGCTGTCAGGATTTTGCTTCCCCTCGCCAGCTCCCCAAACAAACTCGGGACAATACTCTGCTGCCTCTCCACCACATAATGGCGCCTTCTTCTCGCACAATGCGGTCGCTAAAATACGTGCAGTGACAGCAGCTGATGTAACGCTGCGATCGCCGGGGGCCGTCCGTCTCGCCTGGCTTGCTCAGAGGCACGTTGGCAGTGAGTGAACTGCTGATTTCTCTGCTCGGAGCTGCCTGTGCGTCTGACACCATAACTCATGCTCGCCGTGCCGGGATGTAATGGTTAAGAGGAACGTTGTACGCTACAGCACTAATGGCAGAGGAATGACATCCATTCTCAATCAGAGCAGATTGGGGTGAGCTATCCGTTACGAAGAGGGATAGCCTCGTTTCCTTTGACTTGATTAGAGTGGTCGGCCAACCAATAAACTCTGGGACAGATATTGATGTAATTGCTGAAGCAGCTGGTTCCTGTCTGACTTATGCTCCATTGTTTGAAGGGAAAAAAGCAGAGGGGGGAATCAGAGAGAGCAGGGAAACAGTATGGTACAATAACCATTTGTTAGGAGAGAAAAAAAAAAAGAGGAAGTCCACAAAACTGTGTTTGCACAAAAGACAAACAGTATGGTTGAGTGTGAAGGCCTGATCGGCTTTTATCTCAACCACTAAATGCCCTGTATGCTTTTATAAATGCTGCCGTCTTCCGTTCAGTGTCAAAGCACGTCACACCTAAGAGCTCTTGTGTCTGAACATTAACAGTTGTCCTTGCTAAGGTCTTTCCTAAGTAACTGGGCTCCGAACTTAATTTTCTTCAGCTTTCTGTTGCTTCATGTCGAGCTTCCTTTCAGACACTTTTCCTAAAAGGAACCAAGTCTAAAGATTTATTGTGTTTATTCATATAGGGCCTTTTTGATTGAAATCGCGATATGGCCCACGGCAATTTTCAAATGGCACGATCAGGAGGAAATCGCAAACGTGTGTCAGCCATGTTATATGAATTATTGTAGTGCTGCGTCCTAGCCTACACATCATATTCTACAGACTTAAGAAACATCTTTGTTTGGTGCAGATCCCTGCAAAAATCACAGTTTTTCAATGAAAATGATAATAATGATGCAAAAATAATCCATCCAATATCATAAATCAGTAATAATTCATATTGTCTCTTGTGACTGTATGGCTTTAAAAATGAGCAATGTGTAATCCCTGGCCACATGCTGGGGGCAGCATTTCACCTGTACAACAGTCGTCCATACAATCTAAATTTACGGTCACCAAAACTAGAATTACCGCCTCACTGTTGTATGCCTCTGCCAAACAGCTAAGCTGCAGCTTACATCCATGTCTGTCCAAAATATCATCACTCTATCATTTTATCCTATTAGCCATTTGACATTGTCATAATTAGCATATGAATTCTTGAACTGAGTGACAAAACCATGTTTTGTGTGACCTTGACTTTAACCATCCAAATCAGTTCATTCTTGAGTCCAAGTGGACGTTTGTGCTAAATTTGAAGAAACTCCCTTCAGACGTTCCTGACGTGTCACGTTCATGAGAGTCGGGCGGACGTGAGGTCACAGCGACCTTGACCTTTAACCTCAGAAAATCGAATCAGTTCATCCGAGTCTAAGTAGACATTTTTGCCTAATTTGAAGTACGTACAGAGGGACACTGCAAAGATGTAATGGCTCGGACCACTGTTGTCGCGGAGGCATAAGAGTCCAACTACTAAATATCACTGCTATCTTATAATCTTCATGTGTGGCGTCGGCCTACATTGTCTTTACAGTGTAAATGCAAAGCAGTAGAAACCAGAAAACGACCCGTATTTTCGTTTTGTCCTCCCCACTGCCAGGAAACTACTTTGCAGGGTGGAGAGCTGGCACAGCTCCAGAGACAGACCTTCAGTTAGGGGCTGTAGCAGCTCCAGCCAGCCAGCACAAACCCCAGCGCCAGGAGTCACAGCGGGCTGGTAAAGCACTGGATCTAATCTGTGTAACAACAGCAACAACAGAAAGTTGCTGATAGGATGGGGAACCGGGGCGGTCTGGGATCAGACCCCCAGTGCTGGGGTTTGTGCTGGATTGGAGCTAACTGCTAACTGAATGCTCCAGAGCTGCTGTCCGCTATCCTCCTAGTGATGTAGGTTCCTGGTGGTGGGGAGGACAAAATTACGTTTTCTTGTTTATGCCACTTTGAATTTAACCCGATAAACAAAGTGACGTGATTGACAAGCCCTCAGTGCAGCTCTACTTCTTCATCCTCTCATGCTGGACTGAAGGCAGACTGGACGCTACAGTGACAACACAGACGTCAACACTGTAACCTCTCCACGTTACGTTGGTAATGTCAGTTCATTTTTTGAATGATTTAAACTAAAATAATGCCAACCATAGCTTACACATTGCACCTCTAACCCTTGCACTCATAGCTGTTAGTTGGCTGCAGTGTTTTGGCCATGATGCATCTTAATTCAGTACTGAAGTGAATTTGTTTATGATGTTATGATCACGATTTAAAATTCTCCTTGTCAAAAACTTTCATATTCTTATAGACAAATAACATATTCATTTTTGGGGGGGGTTTAACCATATTTAACCAATTTAGTGTATGAAATAAATTAAAAAATACCTGAGTCTCCAGCGATGCAGAGTCTGACTTTGGGAAGTATGGACTTCACAGTGGTCGTCTACTGCCACCTGGTGGTTAAAGAGGAGTAATGTGAGTATAGTGCAGTCACAGGGGAGTCAGATATTCATGCACAGCTGCACACATCAACTGCACCCTGTCCACACAGCATTTCCTATTCTAAATAAAGCCATGACCTGTTTTAATGTTTAATGTTCTCTGTTTCCAGGCGAGCGAGGGCCACCGTCAGCACATTTCAGATGGAGCCAAATGTCTGCAGCATAGGTAGCCTATCATTAGGATCATAATAATACCTTGTTTTGACACATTTTCATTAGAGTTCTCTCAAATTTGAATTTCTTCTCATGGCCTTTTAAACTTTGTTTTCAAAGAGATTATTCCTCATGGATATTTGGGTCCACTGGGAGCCAAACTATTCTATACAAATGTGTAATAAGAATAGAATAGAATCTGTAATTTGCATTTAAATGTGCACATAATTGTGATTTCCACTAGATGGCAGGTCGAGCTCAGAGACTTGCAGCCTCTGTTTCCTTCCACCGAAGCTGCTCATGAGTTTTCCATCTAATCATGTCTTATTCTGCTGGGAGATGCCTCCCGGAGTATCACACCTGCCCACTTCCTTTTTCTCTCCATGCCAGGGGAACGCAGTAACCTGCTCCCACAATGCACTGCAGCTCCCCTCCGTGAGGAAACACTGTTGTGGCACTGTGAGCATATGGCACTTTCTTCACAAAAAAAAAAAAAAACACAGAATAAGTCAGAAATGAAGCTTTACTATGAAATGCTGTATGTGAACGCTGACAGGCGGTGAGGCTCGTGGGGAGTGAGGGATGCTGAAGTCTCTGCAGCGTCAGGTGACACCTTCAGATATTTTAAACTTGGTTGAGCTGCTTTTCATATGCAAACACGCCGAAACTTGGACTTAAAACTTTTTACTATTATGGAAACAAAAGTGAAATTCTTGAACCATCTCTCCTCTGAGAGACGTTCTATGCTCAATGTAATCACAATTCATTTGACTAAAGCAGAAAACGTGATCTTTGCCTTCTTTAAAACTTTATCCACAAGACGGAGATTTGTTGATGCATTATACATTTTTTTCAGTCAGGCCCAGCTTGCACAGACAAATGTAATTCAGCTATAAGTGTATTTATTGAGTGAATTAAAGTCTTCATAGGTAGAAGGGCAACAGACTCTGTACTGTTTCACTGCAGATTTCACTGATTCAGGAGCATCTGCTGCTGCTGTTAAATCTGATAAACTGTAAGCCTCAGCCAATCTTATTTCTACAACAACAAACAGAATATCTGTGCAAGTGAATATCGTCATCGTCAGTCCCTCTTGATAAATATGACGTAGCTTTTTCTACTGACGTGAAGACCTACAGTGATGCAGATTATCTTCGTTTGAACTGACAGTACAGTATCCCCCGTCCTTCCTGATCACATCCTCGGCCCTTTGTTTACTACTAACCACACGGCGCGGCATTGTTTGTCAGGCTGAGGAAGCCTTGATGGAATCAGAGTCCATTAACATGGAAGGCAGCGTCGAGGTGACTTTAGCTCCTAATTAAAAACAGATGTGTCCATTTAATAGTCTTAATACTTTGTGGGAGAGCGAGACAATCACCGCAGAAATATCTATTTGCCTCATTAAATCGGGAGGCTTGATCATGATGAGAAGCAGGGTAATGAATGAAGACAGACATGTTTACCAGGTTGTTTAAACAGTGTTTGCTGGGAGGAGAGAGGGTGGAATCTATATGGACTGTTGTTTGGTGGCGGGGAGAGGAGGAGGGAGTCCTCCTCAGCTCGCTGACGACTGATATGATGAATGGCACGTGAGGTAAGGTAAAAACAACAATGAACCTGCAAACTAACATTTTGTAAATGCTAATATATTCCAAAATATTCCTGGAGTTGTTTCAAGGCTTCACACTGTCACTGGCAGCAATTTCTGCCGTGTGAAACTCTACAGTAAACTTGGTTGCTTTATAAGTGGGAGGTTCAATGAGGTTCAAGCGACTGTGCTGTTACACATATCAAACATTTCAAACCAAGGCACAACCACCACGGATGAAAGCAAGTAGTCTGAATCTATATGCAGATGTTTGAAACACGCTGCAGACGAGATTCAAAGCCTCAACCGTCACTGACCGTTACCTGAAGTTCAGCAAGACTAGGAGTCCACACAATGTTAATGTCCGCTTACTAACATGCTCACAGTGACAACGCTAACATGCTGATGTTTTAGTGGGTGTCATGGTATTGTAAATTGTGACCTGATGATGGTGCTAGATGATAAGAAAGTTAAGGAATCATTACAGTTCATCCTGAGGAGAACATGAATGTCTGTACCAAATTTCAAGGCAATCAATTCAAAAGTTGCTGAGATATTTCACTCTGAACCCTAGACTGTATAAAAAGATGGACAACATGACAGCTCGTCAGCTAGTAGACGGGACATGGGCCAAACTAAAATGTCAAAGAACATGTCAAATAAAATAAGTAAAGTTTATTTGTGTTGTACCTTTCACAGACACAAAAATCCCTGAGTGCTTTATATTTATAAAATAATACATCAGGTCAGTATCAAAAGTACCGATAACAAGCAATAAATGCTTCCCAAAGATGCTTTCTGTCATTTTGGATCGTTCTAATCACACTGATGTGTGTTCAAGTTTGGTTTTAATCAATCTGATGCTATATAAAGATGTAATGATTGGCAGCTGTGATTGGCAGCTGCTCTGAGTGAAGTGGTCGTGCAGTCGGAGGCTCAGGAAGTGTACGAGAGGCGATGGAAATTTTCCAGACCTGTCATGAATCTATCAATGTGTCCACTTGACCATAAATGTTGTTAAATTGATATTATATATTGTCTTTCCAGCCAAACAGCTTACAGTAGTGCTAACGTAGCAGCTACATGGCTCATGTTAGGGTGCTGCAGCCGTGCTCGGTTCATGATTGGCCCAGGAGGGCGTGTGGGCGGTACCTTGATACCGTTTCTCCCGCCCCCTGATCACTGCTGCACAGACTGTGGCTCCAGATGATGTCACAATCTCAAGATGGCAGCTCCCGTATCGGAGATATTTCAGAGAAAATACAGAAAAGTGGAGAAGCGACGACTATCTATATACACAATCTATGCTCTGGACCATAAAACGTCATCTTCAAGGTGGCGCTAAAAGAAAAATCAGGGGATCACCAAAGTTTCTTATTCATCCTCTGGGAGCCATGAATGTCTGTACAAAGTTTCATAGCAGTTTATCCAACATTTCTGATTTTAAATATATTTTTCCGTCAATGTAATATATTTATTTTTACATAGGACATTATGTCACTTGTGAACTCCAGTTCTACTAATGTGTCTAGGTGGATGGAAACTGAAAAATCTTTTTTATAAAGAGATTAACATTTAAAGGGAGGCATGCTTAAGAGTGTGTTTGCTTGACTGACAGGTATCTCAGCCTACGGTACTCAGCTATGGCGGTTGCCACTTGCTCGTCCCCCTCAGCTTCATCCTCCCTCCTTTTTGCCAAAATGTGGATTTTCTGGCTCCAGTAACTGCCAAGATGGCAGCAAGTGATGATCACAAATCCAGATTTCAAAACCTCGCAGATCATCTGGGACATCACAGATGCTTCATCCATGTTTTCTATTATGTGCAACACTTCTTACTAACTAATATATTAAAATGGATACCTGTCTTTATAACCATCTAACCATATAACCATCATGTTGGAATTGGCATTATTAAGCAGTTGGTTTATATTTTTTCCACTTCACACTTTTTACTTCATATGTTATTTTATTATTGGTCATTGTTGATTTGACATGTTGTATTACATACAATCCTACACTGACTTTGGCAAGTAAAATACTGGCATGGCCATATTCAGGGCTCTCTTGACCTCTAACCTCAAGATATGTGAATGTAAATGGGTTCTCTGGGTACCCACGAGTCTCCCCTTTACAGACATGCCCACTTTATGATAATCACAGTCAGTCTGGATCAAGTCATAGTCAAGTCAGCACTCTGACACACTGACAGCTGTTGTTGCCTGTTGGGCTGCAGCTTGCTATGTTATGATTTGAGTATATTTTTTATGCTAAATGCAGAACCTGTGAGGGTTTCAGGACAATATTTGTCATTGGTTTATGTTGTTAACTGATTTCCGATCATACAGTCTCCTCCAAAACTATTGAACAGTGTAGCCAATTTATTTATTTCTGCTGTACAGTGAAAACATTTGGGTTTGACATCAAAAGATGAGACAAGAGATCAGTGTTTCAGCTTCTATTTCCATCTAGACCTCTTACACAACTTAGAGGATCATTGTATTGGAACACCAACTTTTAGGTGAACAGATAGACTTAATAATAAATTAAAGTGAATAATACTTAATCTTTCGTTGTAGTAACTGGATCAAGCTTGCGACCCATTGATCAAACTTTTACATTCTTCTCTTGTGATGCTTTTCCAGTCTTTCACCGCAGCCTCTTTCAGTTGTTGTTTGTTTCTGGAAGTTTCTCCCTTTAGTTTCCTCTTTAGCAGGTAAAATGCTGCTCAGTAGGGTTTAAGTCTGCAGATTGACCTGGCCAGTCTAAAACCTTCCACTTCTTTCCCCCGATGAACTCCTCGGTTGTTCTGATGTCGTTCTCTTACTGCATGTTGAAGGATCTCCTGATCAGTTTGGCTGCATCTCTCTTTAAATTGGTAGACTACATGTTTCTGTAGACTTCTGAGTTCATTTAGCTGCTGCCATCATGTGTTACATCATCAATGAAGATCAATGAGCTGTCCCAGAAGAAGCCATGACGTTACCTCCACCGTGTTTCTTTCTCCACACATTAGCCTTTCCATCACTTTGGTAAAGTGGTATATATCGTACATAAATAAGCATATTTGTTCACTCCCATGTTGATAAGAGTCGTAAATATTTGACAAATCTCCCTTTAAGGTGCATTTCGAATGGATTAGCAATGTGCAATTGATCGCGACTGACTATTTTGTTCAATTGAGCCCTAATACTTATATAGACACCTACTTTTACACTACTTGTGTACGCAACAGTACTGCCTATTCCTCTTGCTCCTGTCCTTGTTTACAGTTGTTATTTCATATATACTTGATGAATAAAATTCTGATTCATCAATTAATTGTTGTCTATAAAATGTAAGAAAGACAGTGAAAATGTATAATTTACTATACAAAGTCGTAATAAAACATTTTGACTGATTTTTGAGCGCCCTGTACCACATAAAATTGGTTCCAGGTCAGTAAGAACAACCAGAATTGATAAATAAGGCGCGCCGGATTATAAGGCGCACTGTTGACTTTTGAGAAAGTTAAAGGATTTTAAGTGCGCCTTATAGTGCGAAAAATACAGTAGATCTTTTAATGGTCCTTAACTCAAGTGGTATTTAGAGCAGCAATTTGCAATCTCATAAAACGCAGTAAAGCAGCCAATGTGCGAAGCTGGAACCAGAAAAAGTTTGTCATTTTGCTTAATAAATGACTTAAACAATTATTCAGTTAAAAGAACTGCTAAGATTAAATTAATACTATTTTGATCGACTTAACGATTAACAGACTGTTGGCAATGGAAGTTTCCTAGTCAACTGTTAGAGAATTAGCGTGTTATTAGTGAGCATAATATGCATGTCAAGTTAACTTCATTCGTATAACATCAAGCATTTAGTAAGTCACACGCAGACACACACACACACACACACACACACACACACACACACACACACACACACACACACACACACACACACACACACACACACACACACACACACACACACACACACACGAGCATGCACAAATGCAGCAATCCAGCTGACTGATCTTGTGTGTTTGACAGCGGCAGAGATGTGTGTGGACATTTCAGCCTTTGCTCAGGGATCTGCTGTCACATCCCATCATCAGAGCGGTGCATTCACACCAGCCGCCGCTCCAGGACGGCTCACTAAGGGGGTGGCGAACCTTCTACGGGCCGACGGTAGCGCTCATGTAAGGATCAGTGTCAGTGTCACCATCTCAGGCTCTGCATAGTGAAAAGTCCTGTATTATTTAAAAGCCCAAACATTTAAACTTTTTCTGATTCACTACCAACTCTGTTTGTATTTACAGGCTGAAGGGAGAACCGCTCTGAAAGCTGGGTATCAACTTTACATTGCACAAAGGCAGCACTTGCACTTACATGAAAAAACAGACAACGTGACACAAAACTGAAGCTGTATCAATTATAAACTGCACATGTATGTGTAATACAGTGCTGCAGGGACGATGTATTTTTGAGGCCAACCAGGACGTTAGCATCCCCCTGGTTCCTTTAGCAAAAGGGATTTTCTAATGAATTTTGGATTATTTCAGAAAATAAGCTCACACACATTCAGGATACTTTAACTGTGTTTTGTTCAGCAAGATACAAATGAACACTACTTTTATGGTTTTTGAAGCGTAAATGCAGTCGCCATAAGTAGAGAGCCGGGTAATATGGACGATTATTTGACTTTTTTTCCCTCGGCTGATGTCTGAGCATATTAAGCCAATTATCGAGCAAGTGCATACATACTGCTAAGTGCACTAAAACTTTATTTTTTCATCCAAAAGTTTATTTGACAAAGTTTCGTTTTTTTTTTTATTACCTGTTACATGGATTCAATATTTAGATTATACATTATTTTTATTTAAAATATATAAGTGCACTGCAGTGCCGACACAAAATTTAGATTGGAGAGACAGACCATAGGTGTTGTTCAATAAATGTTTACTGAAGTTGAGAAATTTTGTGTATCATTTGTTATTATTAAGCTGTTATATTTTATCAGATGGAGGAGAAAAAAAAAAAAAACCAAAAACATTGGCCCTCCAAAAAAACGGCATATATCAGCCATCCTGATTCTCAAATAAATCGGCATCAGCCATGAAAAACACATATCGGTCAACCTCTGTTCTATAGGCCATGGTTTAATTTATGGCATTTAGCCTGATTCCAGATCATCTTACAACCCAATGATGCTCAGTAAAATGTCGCATGTTTTAATGCATTTCAAGGACACGACAAACAGTCTGCTGCTGGATGTTTGTTTTTTAGTTTAAGTTAAATGAACTTGGGTAGTATGGATAACTGACATGGTAGAGGACAACTTAAAGAAAAAATGTAAAAATATATATATATATATATATATTTTTTTTTATTTCTTCATCATTCTCATTTTCTAACTTCACTGGCTGATACAGGTGTATGAGACTGAATACTCATTGATAAAGCCAAGCACTAAAGAAGCCAGCTGCTCCACCGTCAGGTTTCTTGCAGCCTGCGCTTGGATTCAGTATAAAAACAAGAGCTTGGCTGCACGTCACTCAGCCAGTCAACCAGTGCATAGGTTGTTGGTGAAGTTGTTAGCGTAGATAATGAGCTAATTGGAGCTGGACGGATCTGCTGTGTGTGCTGGAAAATAAAAAGATCCCCAGAGACCTGAGCTCACCTCCATTTGGGAGATGGTGGAGCAGTTTGTGTGTGTGTGTGTGTGTGTGTGTGTGTGTGTGTGTGTGTGTGTGTGTGTGTGTGTGTGTGTGTGTGTGTGTGTGTGTCTGTGTGTGTGTGTGTGTGTGTGTGTGTGTGTGTGTGTGTGTGTGTGTGTGTGTGTGTGTGTGCTCTCAGTGGTGTAGTTGCTAATGTAGCGGAAGAAACATGGGAAAAGGCAGAAATGTAAAACAGACACATTAGCGACGGTCAAAGGAGAAGGTTAAAGAACCGAGGAGGAGACTGGAAGGACAATGCGATGATGAAGCGTAACGCTGAGGGCAAAGGGCACACTTGGGACTTGCACTGGGTTGTCGACATTACAGCCAATAATAACAATACCATTATCAATACTTAAGGACTGCAACGACCGGGAGCTTGTGTTAAGTTTCAATATTCAATATATATGAATTTGACCCTTTTAAGGTCATTAAAAAGTTACTGAAAAGAAGCAGGTGTTCAAGTCCAATTTGGTATCTACTTCTACTTGTTAGACACGACAGAGGGTTGGGGAGGGTTACCTCCATTTAGATTTGGTTTCATACCGTCATCCAGAGGCAAGCCACATATCGTCTGGTCATACTACAGCTGTATGAACCCAAAATAAATAGATTTTCTTGTGATTTGATTGCAATAAATGGATAAAAAAAGGATGCTGAAATTATGACATAATGAGATTTGTAAAAAGTAGAAAATTCATGCTTTGAATGGAGTTTGGATCGATCAGTGCTAGGCTCTGCTAACATTACTGCTAACATAACATCATCTAGGCATAAATACGGCAGCGACATTATTGTTTATACCATAGACAGTGTAGGGTTTATACACACATTTATAAACAGAGAATGCCATAAATTTTTTTTCTTTGGTCAAGTTGTATTATTTATTTATTTCTAAAGAAGTAATAAGTACAAATAATTTCAACCCCTTGCTTTTTCTGAAAAGCACATAATTATTCTTTATGTCTGTATTGCCTTGACGTAAATCTTGTCATCTGACCATGTCTGAGTATGCATTTCATATTCTAATAAGAGCTTAAAGTCGAGACATTTCACAAGAAAATAATATTGTGTCCGGGTTCTTTCACATTTTTCACAGTCACCTGGTTATACATGATCTTTTTTATTATTTATTACATGGCATCGTTGAATACTCGATTCTGATTGGTCGATCACAACGTCTACAGCCTGTTATTTCTTTATAACGGACTGTTGCTGTAGGCAGTTCTGATGTCGGATTCTGGCGGACCGTTTTTGTGTAAAATTATTGATTTCTTAAGTAAGTAGCTGTGTAATAAGCAGGATAATGTAAAGCTAGCGGGTCGCTGTGAAACAACTCTTCGGAGCGATGAGAGAGCATGCAGCATCGCTCTGTCTGGGTTTCTTTCACAACGACAGGCTCCCTGTACGTTATACTAGACTAGCTAGCTAGACTACCTAACTATTCATACAACTGATTGTTCATTATTCAAATGAGAGATATACTTTTTAGATATATTTTGATGTTACCACTGTCAATTGTTAATCAACTCTTCTAATTCTTTTGAGGGGAGTGAATTATATTTTTGATAATATTTTCATTTGACAAAAGTTCACAGTCAAGCAATATTAACAGACCAATATCGGCCCGTTGATATCGATCTAACTGCACTCTAAATGTCATCCATCCCTTGAGCAAAGCCTTATCAGTGCTCAGGGACCTAGACGGAGTTGACTGTAAACATGGCTGCACGAGCAGGGACCCAACTGTCTTCTGTGGGGTAATTATTATTATT
This sequence comes from Pterois miles, assembly GCA_947000775.1. Taxonomy (NCBI): domain Eukaryota; kingdom Metazoa; phylum Chordata; class Actinopteri; order Perciformes; family Scorpaenidae; genus Pterois; species Pterois miles. The sequence continues at coordinate 7,698,925 of CAMQGK010000568.1, read as the reverse complement.
AGCACTCTGATCTGCAGCGCGTCCCCACGAGGTCTCCAGAACAATGAACATCCACACGGGTGCCGTGACAGGCGCTCATCTAGGTATCAGAGTGAGTCAGCTAGACGTTAATACCCTGGCTAATAATGGCTGCCAAGTGGAACTAACACTGAGCTAATAGAAGTGGTGAGGGACAGGCAGGTGCCACCATGGGGACATGTCTCGCTCAAACCTGGCTGTCCAGAGGCCTCGTCCTCAGGCTGTAATTAGTAGCCGGCGACAACAAGGAGGCTCTATAGAGGAAAAGCAGCATGCCAAGCAGGTACACAAGGGTCTGTGCAACAATAATAATTACCAGTCACCAAAACAGTCAACTCCCAGTGCTGATTATTCTATTACATACGCTGTATGTTAAGTTTTTTAGTAAACAATAGATGGTGGCCACGTTCAGCCTGGGATGTCACAATACCAGAAATTTAGTAGTCAATACCAGTGAAATTACACGATTCTCTATACCAACTTTATACCACAGTAAAAAAAAAAAAAAAAAACATGTAAAAATATGTACTTCAAGATACACTCCTTTAATACTGTTGGCACGCTGGTTTGTTATGAAGGTAAGAAGGCCATCCGGAGCCGATCCCAGCTAGCAATGGGCGAAGGTGGGGTTCACCCTGGACAGATCACCAGTCCATCGAAGGGCACATAGAGACAGACAACATAGAGACAATCATTCACGCTCACATTCACACCTACAGGCAATTTAGAGTCATCAATTAACCTAAACGTCTTTGGACTGTGGGAGGAAGCCGGAGTACCCGGAGAAAAGCCACGATAACATGAGGAGAACATGCAAACTCCACACAGAAGGGCCCCGAGCCAGATTCGAACCTGTGACCCTCTTGCTATTCAAGTTTCGCAGCAAAACTACATTTTGGTGGATTTTTTTCATCTACTAGTCCCATTGGACGGTGAGTCAAAAAGCACATACCAGTGAGCCACACTGTTGCACTCGGCGACACGATGAACAGGTCACTGCAGTTTACTTTGTGTTCATACATACACCATCCTGCAGCCATAAATACTCACGAGAGCACCAAATGTGTATTACTTCACGACTGAAAACAGTCCATAATAAATTCACTATTTACAAATTTTTATAGGTTTATGTCTTAAGTAGAAGCCAATGGGCTTCAGCCTGAGAGCCACAGACGGGCTAGGGAAGTAAAACAGTACTGAGACAGATTATGCCATTGTTGGTTTGGTTTTGCCATATAATAAGCCAAATAAATAGCAGGGAACTGGAGAGGTAAAATAGGTTTCAGATGTATTAATGCATCTTGAAACTGGACTGGAAACTTTTGCACTCTACATTGCCCTTTTATGTGGTTATATTCACTGTTGCACTGAATCTCTTGTTCCTACAATGAACTTGATATGAAGAAAAATAGTTAATACCGTAAAATAATAATAGCATAATGTAATTATGTCAACTGTGAAAAAAATAACATAATTTAATAACAAATAACAAAAGTCAACAAGATAAAGAAAAGCTGCGTGACTCTGGATTTCCTAAGAAATGAGGCATCTAACCAGCTCATTGTTTGCTCATTTTGCACTGAATACCTTTTTTTCCTCCACTGATGAACGCAGAAATGAGTGCAAATGTTTTAACAGCAATCTAGCAAAAATGAGGCAGAAGCCCATTATCCTTCCTCAAAATACATATCAGGCCTTTACCAAGGCACAATTTGTGTCCTCACTGATGGTCTAAGATGCAATTACCACATCCAATAATACAGCCCACATTTTCATATTTCATTGTCCCCAGTGTGTACATGGCTTGTTGTTGTGAGTTGTGGAATTATTGACCTGCTATGCTCAACTAGCTGAGTGTAGCTTTAAAAATGAATGCCACATGTCTTCCGTGCATCACATTAGAGTCCTCTCTGTCTTGTAATGTGGTAGTAAATGTTGTCTTAAGTACATCAAACATGTTTCAAACAAAAGCACACAGAGTGGGGAACTGACCCGGAGTCTTTTCCAGTGTGCTTTCATCTCACTGAAGCTATTTCAAGTTTCTTATCTCATTTCTCCACATTCAGACAAAAAAAAAAAATGTGAATTTCCCAAGAAGGAAGAAAGGACCAACAGAAGAAACACTGTTTAATGCTATTAATTGATATGCAACATGATGTGATATGATGGATGCTCCACCTCGACATTCATCCTGAGGAGACCAGGCACACTTTAAACTGAAGAAAGTAAAATCTGTAAACAAAAAGCTTTTATCTCTTGAGATCTTTGCGGCTTTCTTTAATTAGGTTAACATTTTATTGCTCAGTACATTTGGAAGCCAATTTTGTATTACTGCCATATTTTGGTGTCTTATGAACATCTAACAACCCTAGTTCACACAAAAAAGTAATGTTCGCAAACATCAAATCAGGATATTTTATGAGCCAAGATAATCTAATTCCTGACACGGTGGTCTTTAGTGGACTTATTTGCCCTTTCCAGATCTAAGACCACACCCATAAAACAAAGGTCATGTTAGCAGTAGCATCTGTGAACTGTGTCCTGATTCTTGTAACTTTCTGTGCTTTTACTTCACTGAGCACTTTATCACATAGAGAGCAAATATACTTCACATGCTGTACATACACAGCACTACAGTGACTGATGAACGGACGTGCTAGCTGACAAAGCTCTCTGTTTGGAGACCTCCCAATGCGGCTGTTGCTGATACACAGTATCTAAAACCGACCCCTCGCTGCACCGAGCCCAGGGGCTGATGGGAGTTCTCGGGGGAACCATTAGCAAGCGGATCGGCAATGTGGCGTGCGGGGAGCAAGCACAATTCATGGGAGAGCGCCGAAAGAACTCAACAACACTCTAACAACACCTGTCACCCCTGCGCCTAATGAGAAACACAATTAGCAATTAACAGTGCGATCTGTCAGGGCTAATACCTGCCTCCCTGCATGCACGCACACACACACACACACACACTCACATGAACGCCCACATACAGCTGGGGGGGACCAGACCCCCTTCATCAGCACTTCCATGCAGGTATGAAATGAGCCCAAACAAGCGGATCAATTAGACAGGTGATGTAATGTTGTGAAACCTAAGCTGATGCCTCGGTGGCAGATTTCCTAAACAGTGTCCTCGCTGATGCTCAACAGTGACTTTTAAGACAGAAATTAAGTGTGTTTTATCACTCAGCAGGGAACTTAACTGGACGCACTTCTTACTGCCCATATATCATACAGCCTGGGCTATTAAACTGTGTGTGCAATGGAAAGTTTGTCAAAATGCACTTCCCTGGTAGATGTGGTGCTCTATTCTCCTGTAAAACAATTGCTGCCATGGGGATTAACACAAGACAAACTGAAGTGAATATAAACAGCACAGGGAGTAAAATTCACTAAATCAGCACATTCTGTGTTTATCTGGATCCCTGTTAGTTGTTGCCTCATGGACACCGACTTCCAACAATCAATTTCTAAGACAATATTGATCCTCAGACCTTCTGGTATTTCTCACTGATTATCTCTGAGGGGACATTTGAGGACACTTGCAGCCGTGTGCAGGTTTCCATCAACGTCCTCGAGGAAATGAAGAGAACTACAATGCACACACTGCACAGCATCTGTTCATAATTAATAGTGAAGACATGCACATTGTTGTCTCATGTGTAAAAGTAGCCCATATATCATGTTCGCATTCAAGACTTGAGCTTGTTCTCATGGAAGTGAATTTTTTTTTTCATTCGTATTACTTATGCTGCAGTGGAGAAATACGCTAAAATTTTAATGGATTTCAGCAAACTGGGAATACAAAAAAGCTAGTGCTATGTCGGTAGGAGACTGGACTGATTAAACGACACTACATTCTTAGCTATTTAACCTCTTCCCATCCTTGAGGGTGCCGGTGCCCTTGGTTGTCTTATTTTTTTCAGAGGCTATAGCAGGCTCAGTAAAGCTAAGGAATCCATTGGTATCAACTATGTTAAGCTAACATGTTGGGAATAACGCTAAATAACGCTATGAAGTTATGTCAGATTTTTGCCAGGAAAACCTGACATGGCAATTGCCAGAGGGGTCCCTTGACCTCTGACCTCAAGATATCCGCATGAAAATGGGTTAGTTGGTGTCTTAATGTGGTATTATCAATTCTCGAGGGGTAAAAAAAAAAAAATAGGGCTGAGACAATATACCTATCTCCTGATTCAATACTATCATGATCCTTGGGTTCAGATTTTTAAGTATTGTGACTTTACAAGTATTGCATTTCCATATTACAATTTATTACAATTTTTGTTCACTTTTTTAGGTTGAATCATACACTTGGGACTCTGACTTAGGAAATATCTTAACTGATACAAAAAAAGGTTTGATTTTCAGCATATATGCAGTCAGAGATGACTTGTTTCAAATATACTGCATCAATCATCATGAGGTATTTCTTATTATCCAGATATTAAAAAATCAAAGAATAAAGACATTTCCCTCACAAAGTAGTGGTATTTTCTTATTAGTTTATAAGGGACATGTAATGTTTTATACTTCTGGTATAATCCAGTCAATCTTATTTCCATGTATGTATTTTGTATATACAGTTCACTTTGATAACACCTATGTTGAAAACCAGACGTAGTCCCGGTCAGCTCCGTTCTTTTTATACATCCATGGTCAGCTCCATCAGAGCCGTCTAAATGCATTTAACATAAATGTCAGTATATGGGTGCTCTGCAGCTGTAGTGTCAGCTGATTTGACCACAGACATGCCAGTGACGACTGGCTTGACTGCAACTTACGACAAAATGATAACGTTTCCTGTCCATGACAGAGCTAGCATGCAGCTTTAGCCGTGATGTCTTGCTCTGCTTTTCCTGCAATGTGTGAAACCAACAATGTGTTTCCACACTTTACTCTATATGTAGTGTTTACCACTTCGGATATATGTGGATTTGGATTCACATGGACCCTCCGCCATTTTCTACTACGGTACTGGCTGTGGTTTGTTTTGGTTGGCAGATACAGAACGAATATGACGTCACGTTAATCAGATTACAACAACTTCCTTCTACCGCTACATAGACTCAAATGAAGCAAAAAAGTAGGTTAATAATTAACCATTTAACTGATAACCGCCAAGCATATTAACTGATTAACGCTATCACTTAAACAGTTGAAAGAAATATTAATAATTCATTAAAAATCTGAGAAAAACGCAAAGTAGCAGCTCGTAACTTTAAGGAGAAAAGCTGGTCCACCTTAAGAGACAGCCGGAGCTTGTAGCCTTGTAGCATTTATTCACCGACAAACTGTATACACACTGTCTGCTACAGCTACGTTCACAGCTATAACACCACCAACAAGCCCACACTCTCCGCCGCCACACACACGGTCTGTTGGAAACTTGTTGAAGTTACGCTACAGTTACGCTTAGCAGCTGCTAACGTAGCACAAACACACACACTGTCTGCCTGCAATAACGATAGCAATTGTCCGACAAACAAACAGCTGACAAACTAAATGTGTAATGGAGAGTTTCATTGGGAAAGTGGCTGCATGTCTGCGACATAACATGCAGCACTGTGACTGCTAACGCTCCTGGATGGTGAACAGGAGACAGTGAATGCAGCATCATGACTGCTAACGCTCCTGGATGGTGAACTGGAGACAGTGAATGCAGCATCATGACTGCTAACGCTCCTGGATGGTGAACTGGAGACAGTGAATGCAGCATCATGACTGCTAACGCTCCTGGATGGTGAACTGGAGACAGTGAATGCAGCATCATGACTGCTAACGCTCCTGGATGGTGAACTGGAGACAGTGAATGCAGCATCATGACTGCTAACGCTCCAGGATGGTGAACTGGAGACAGTGAATGCAGCATCATGACTGCTAACGCTCCAGGATGGTGAACTGGAGACAGTGAATGCAGCATCATGACTGCTAACGCTCCAGGATGGTGAACTGGAGACAGTGAATGCAGCATCATGACTGCTAACGCTCCAGGATGGTGAACTGGAGACAGTGAATGCAGCATCATGACTGCTAACGCTCCAGGATGGTGAACTGGAGACAGTGAATGCAGCATCATGACTGCTAACGCTCCAGGATGGTGAACTGGAGACAGTGACTGCAGCATCATGACTGCTAACGCTCCTGGAGGGTGAACTGGAGACAGTGAATGCAGCATCATGACTGCTAACGCTCCTGGATGGTGAACTGGAGACAGTGAATGCAGCATCATGACTGCTAACGCTCCAGGATGGTGAACTGGAGACAGTGAATGCAGCATCATGACTGCTAACGCTCCTGGAGGGTGAACTGGAGACAGTGAATGCAGCATCATGACTGCTAACGCTCCTGGATGGTGAACTGGAGACAGTGAATGCAGCATTGTAACTGCAACGATGAGGATAACCTATCTCCTGATGGATAGGTTAATGGTTAATAATCAGTTAAAGAGTTTCAGTTAAGAAACATTTTCAAAATTAGCATCCCTAGAAGCAAACAAATTCTGTCAAAATTTTTTTTCAAAATCGTAAAAAATCGCGATACATATGTAAAATCAATTTTTCCCCACTCCAAATAAAAAATGGTCAAATTTAGCACCAAATCCCTCAAACAAATGGTATCAATCCAAAAATTGTTGCTATAATTTGAGCCATAAGTGAGCGTGGGAATGGCCAACATAAACCTTTATCATAACATTCTTAGCCTTTATAAACTTAAAAAATGTCTTTTATTTAATTAATTAATCTATTTTTTTGTGATTTATGTTTAAAAGGTTAAACATATAAAATTAGTGATCTGTCCCAGTTGTTTTGCGTCACAATCAGTATGAGCACTGTAATTATGCAATAAGACGAGAGAAAGGTCAGAGGTCAGGTTTGGTTACTGATCACTGACCCTGGAGCTGTCAGGGATTCAGAATCTTGCTCAGTGACACTTCAACAGGGCAGGTAACTGTTGGTTGAAATCTACCGCTTTCTATACTTCATTTTAGCAATTATATTATGTTCAAGTCCAATTTAAATTTAAATGTCATTCTGTTGTGTAAAATGTTTGCAATCAGATATGAATTTCTAATAAACTGTCTCTCTAAAACACGTCATCTCACACACACACCAGCATAAACACTGACTGTGTTCTAATTGGATTATAGCAGTGTGTGTGTGTGTGTGTGTGTGTGTGTGTGTGTGTGTGTGTGTGTGTGTGTGTGTGTGTGTGTGGGCGTGTGTGTGTGTGTGTGCGTGTGTGTGAGTGTGTGTGGCATATCCAGCATAGTAATTGTGTCAGCCTTGTTGGTCAGTGGGGAATTGAAGTGTTAAATCCAATTCTGAATTTGTATCTCTCGTACAGAGGAGGGGGAGATGTAGCGTGAGTACCAACCATATGTCACCGTCCTCAATTCAGGGGGATTGAATATGGATGAGAAACAACTCAGGGTCCTGGCGTCGCCACTGGAAGCAGGTTTACACTGTGACGGTGTAAGCTCATTTGTTATCAGGGAGGAAGTGGAGTTCTAGACACCAGCACTGCAAAACTGACAAAGATTTCCCTTAATGAAGATAAAACTGAGTCGGTGGGATTGACCTTCCAGTTTCTCTGCTACTGTAGTTGTTGGTGCAGGCGGCTCCGGACAAGAGGATCACCACAAAGGAAGCATTCTCAAAAAATCCCATGAATTTAGTTTCATGGGAGTTTTCATGGTTACAGCTCTATATTTATATAAACAATCAGTGTAGGGACGTCAACAGATATAATATTTCAGTACCAAGCTGATGCAAAAATCTACAGTACCACCTTTAGGGCTCGAGACTAACGGCACCCGTTTTCTACTGAGGACGGTAAAAAAATTCCTTGATAATGCTAAATTATGAGCAACAATCTACGTTAAAAACGACAGGAGGAGAGCTAATTAACATCAGCTGTTAGCAGCAGCACAGTCTGACTTGGCTAAATGGAGCTACAGCTAACGTTAACAGAGGCTGCACTGAATTACATTGTGGTGCATTCATGCTCTGTTTAGTAAAAAGTAGTATTGGGCAATGGTACATTATAATGTTACGATATGTTAAATATGATTTAGAAAAATTTGTTTTTGGCTACAAACTTGAGGCTCATCAGGGATTTATAATATTTTTGTAAAAAAGATTATTATGCAAACGATAAAGTAGTGTATGTTAATGTAAATGAGATTTATTGTTTTGTTTTTGTTTTTTATCGTGGTATCAAATTGGGTATGAAGAATTGTAAAATTTCACTGATATTGATATCAAGTACTAAATTTCTCGTATGGTGACATCCCTAAATCATCCCTAAATCAACGGCAACTATTTTGATAGTCTTTTTTCAAGCAAAAATGCCACACTAGATCCAGCTTCACATTTAGAGGTTTTGTTTCTTTTTTTGTATAATGTGATGGCAGCAAAATATGTTTGAGTTCTGGACTGTTGGCTGAACAAAACATGCAATTCAGTCACTTAAAAGACCAAACAATTAAAATGAAATTAATCGTTAGCTGCAGTCCTACATGACTGCTCATACAGTATGAACAGGATGTTAGGAAGTTACCAGAAGTAGAGAGTAAAAGAAGTTAAATTTGTCTGTTTTAATTTCAGTTACAGATATGTGTCTAAACTAAACGAGTCCAATATTTGACTTTCTTTCAGTTGTTTTCTCATTGTTATCCAGGCTACGTGCCAAGTTATAATGATTCCAAAATTATGGCAGTGGTCTCATGTGAATGATGTAAGATTTAATTACCGGCATGGCAACAATTCAAATTGAAGCGCTGAAATACAAGTTGTGTGCCTGGTGATCCGATTTATGTGGCATACGTCTGTGTGGTCCAGGTCAAGTGATGTAACTAAAACAACATCTTAAAATATCACGTGTCTCAGGGGACAAGCTGAATTGGACACTACAGTTTGAATGCTGATAAATATCACATGAAATTTCAATTATATGTTATTTTGATGGTTTATTTTGTACTTAACCAAAGTAGTATGCAACTAATAAACTTAACTAATCTACTATATTTGACAATGCATTATCATACAAAGTGTACTGTTACTTTCTACGGCTTCACGCTGTAGCCATGAAAGCTTGGTTGATTTCACAGCATGCCAGCTCACGTACATCAGACAGCATACCTCACTGTTTGACTGACAGGTGACGGCTGTCTGGGGAACGGCAATGCAGAAACACGACAGCAATCAACACCTAGCACCAAACATGTTGCTGTATAAACCAAAAACAAAGCAGGAATATTGTAAGTTTGGCTACCACTTAAAGTGACTAACAAAAGGTGTTAATAACGAAATAATTGTTCTCTTTACGTTCTGGAAACAGTGACTGATGAACACAGCCCCGACAGGTGTTCATAATAGTCAATACAAGCAGGATAAAGGCTTCGAAGATAGCATAAAACTTATTGATCAATTGTTATTGAGATCAACATACTTTTCTTGTGCTTGTTCATCAGTTTTAGCTTACCGGTAGCCTAATTGCCATGTATCCACATAGTATGCGTAGGAGAAAAAAGACTGATAGAGCACAGTGTTATGATATAATGCGTGATACATGGACCTCGAGTATGGATATTTTATTATATAAACTATTACCTTCTTAACAATCCGACACTATTCTGTCTTTCAGCGGTTGTAGAGGGTTCAGTCTTGAGTGAAGATACTGGTATCTTATGAAACTAAAACCTAAAGAATCAATTGACACCAACCACATCCTGTAAGCTAGTTGGGAAAAAAGCTCAATAATTCTCCAAATTTACGCTAAACTTTTGTGAGGAAAAACTGGCTTGGCCATTTTCAAAGGGGTCCCTTCACCTCTGACCTCAAGATATGGAAATGAAAAGATGAACAGAGTGAAAACTCTATGATGTTGACAAACTGCATAATTTACAGTTGAAAAACTAATAAATGGCAAAATATCTTATCGCAATACTTTTATATCATATGGCTAAATGTTTAATTGAAATAAAACTGTATTATGATCATACAGTATCGTAGGGCTTCTGGTGATTCCCACCCCTTCTACATGGCATTAAGGTTTACTGATTACGATTACTGGAGTAACTCAATATGCACTGCTTTGCTCAAGGGCACCTCTGCAGTACGAGAGGAGCACTTTCTTTTCCCATTCAGATTTGTGAGCAGGTCAGCAATGAGAACCAGCAAACTGCCGCGAAAATGCAAATCTAACCTCAAGGCTCCCACATTAGCACCCTCAACTGACAGAGGCTGACGTCGCTCACTTGTGTTTGTACTTAATTAACAACATTTGCTTTATTGTTTGAGTCTGTTAGCGGTTATGTTTCAGGAAATGTAAGCATACAGTATATTCTGTAGCATCCTCTGGGTTTCAGTGCAGTTTCCCCACAGCTCCTCTGACTTCTGATGTATTCTGCCAAATTTTTACCTGAGACAGTCATATAGACTCTCTATAAACTAATCTGCAATAAACATGTATCACATATACAGTATGCAAATTGTTTTAATGGGGTTTTCTTGGCTTTATGTTGTCTTTCCCTTTATAGAAGTAACTACTCTGAGACATCGTCTCTTCTTACCATTACTGAGATATGTTTGCCATTTTGGTTGATCTATTGCTCCGCCTGTTTTTCTCAACAACCCACGAAACGCATCATAACTTGTGAAAATGTCAGGCTAACCTTAGTGGTGTCAGCTTGCCGTGAGAAACTGCTCCACTGTGCCTAATACCGCCTCTTAAAAAGACAAAAACAACCCTTTGTTTCCAGTCACTTCATGTATAAAGAAATGGTGGCACTGGCATTTTTATCAAATCTAGTTATTGTTGTGATATTTTAATGTACTTAGCAGTCTTACTGGAGGCTTATAGACTCAATAAATCAGTAAAAGAAATGTTGGGTATTTCTGTGACTATGAAAGTCTTACAGTAGGACTCTACTTTTTACAAACAAGACTCACAAAGTGTTTTGCAGGAAAAATGGCCTGAACCTCAGCATTTGGTTAAAACAAACCATTACTGTGGACATGAAACAGCCTGCTGCTACCAATGCTACGCTGCTGCTTCTTATAAAAGGCACAGCTACTAATCAGTTGTATTTACAGAAAGGCAGGGATGGCCAGAAGAATATATACCATGGTAAAGAAACAAGATGACACCATGTCTATCGAATTCTCCCGAAATATTGAAGTCATACAAGCCCTGCTGCTCTGGATTCACCTGCATGTTTTAAGGAGAGACACGCCAGGTGAATAGATAGCACCATGAATGACTTGCGTCAGACATTTTTCACATCAAAGTTTTCTAAAAATCTGTAAATGAAGCATTATATTATCAAAATATGTGCAGAGATTTCCAGGACATAAATCAGAACACTGAATAAAGCCACATTCAAAATTGTTGTTTCATTTTGTTGACATATTAGAGTCAAAGTTTTATTACATATCTCTCTATAAATCAGAAAATAACAGATTTTTTAAATAAAATGTCCTATAACTCAAGCAATGAATGAGATATGAACATGCTCCTGTGTAAACACCAGAGTATAGACAGGAATGATACTGGAAGGTTTTGCGGATGTAAGAGCGACAGAAGTGAAGATTTCTGGCTCAGAGTCGAGGAAAAAACTAATTGAAAAACAGCCTTTAAAGATATACAGTCTCCTCCAAAACTACTGGAACAGCGAGGCCAGTTCCTTTATTTCTGCTCAACGCTGAAAACATTTGGGTTTGACATAAAAAATGAGACAAGAGATCAGTGTTTCAGCTTCTATATTCAGGTATTTACATCTAGATCAGTTACACAACTTGGAAGACCAAATTTTAGGGTGAGCGAAAGTAAAAGAACAGACTTTAAATAAATGAATGTGAATAATACTTAATATTTAGTTGTAAATACTTTGCTTGCAATGACTGCATCAAGCCTGCGACCCACTGACTTCACCAAACTTTTACATTCTTCTTTCATGATGCTTTTTTTGACCGCAGTCTCTTTCGATTGTTGTTTGTTTCGGGGTTTCTCTCCTCTTTAGCAGGTAAAATGCTGCTCAGTAGGGTTGAAGTCTGGAGATTGACTTGGCCAGTCTACAACCTTCCACTTTTTTCTTTACAGCTCTCACAATGTTTCAGTCATCATTCCTCGGTCTATCAGTTCGATGTCTGTTGCTCAGTACACCGGAGGTTTCTTTCTTCGTCAGGATGTTCCAGATGGTTGTACTGACTATGGCCAATATTGGTTCAGTGGCTCTGATTGATTTTCCATCTTCTCTCAGTTTTTCTCCCATAGACGTCTCTGGTCTTCATGTTGGTTACACCTTTGTAACTAGAAATGCAGTCTGCACAGGAAAACCCAAAGCTGAAACTGAGAGTAGACATTCAGTGCTATTTATTGTTTGAATAATCAATGTAATAAGACACAAGTTTTTTTTTTTTTTTTTTTTTTTTTTTACTTTATTTTAAGTCTGTCTGTTCTTATACTTTTAAAAAAAAAAATTGGTGTTCAGTTACAAACGATACTATCTTCTCAGTCGTGTAACTGATGTAAGATGTAAATCCCAGGTACGCGACGCACACACACCCGGCCGTCCACACGATGTAAAAGAAAACGGGACTCATCGGAAAGGCCACCCTCTTTCATTGCTCCGTGGTCCAGTTCTGATGCTCATGTGACCATTGTAGGCACTTTAGGCGGTGGACACGGCCAGCATGGCCACCCTGACCAGTCTGCAGCTACATAGCCCCATACACAACAAACTGATGCACTGTGTTCTGACACCTTCCTATCAGAACCAGCATTAACTTTTTCAGCAGTTTGAGCTACAGTAGCTCTTCTATTGGATCAAACAACACGGGCCAGTCTTCGCTCCCCACGTTCATCAATGAGCCTTGTCACTGGTTTTCCGTCTTTGGACCACCTCTGTTAGGTCCTGACCACTGCAGACCAGGAACATCACAATGTGGCCCTTGTCAAAGTCGCTCACATCCTTACGTTTGCCCATTTTTCTGCATCCAACACATCAACTTCGAGGACAAAATGTTCACTTGCTGCCTAATACTTTATATCCCACCCACTGCCGGGTGCCATTGTAATGAGATAATCAATGTTATTCACTTCACCTGTCAGTAGTCATAATGCTATGGCTGATCGGTGTAGATTTGTCATTGTTTTCATTATCACATTTCATATTCTTCATCTTTCAGTCATCACTCACTACATACTGAAAATCACATGCTAGTGGTAATTTAATTACAAACGTCACATGTTTGTCTAATTGTAGTAGGTTCACAATGTGTGGTGATGAAGTGATATTAGATTTGCTTAAGTAGTGAAGGTGACAAATACTAAAGCAACCTTTTGCAGACTGAGTCGCATTTTATTGTCAAAACAAGAAGGCTGCTCCACCCACAGCAGTTAAGCGTATGCATATGACCAAACACACAAGTGCACACATACACACCTCCTTTTCATTACGACCAAGGAGTGTGAGCAAACTTTGCTTTTGTAATTGGCCTGCTCTTGCAGACTGTTTGACAGGCAAACAGCGGTGTGGTCTGGCTCTTCAGTACCAGAATCTCTAACAAGCAGTGATTAACCAGAGGCGAGGCCGAGTTACACCGCAAGTTTTATGTCAAGAGCAAAGCGCAAACCTTTCTTTTATTCTGTCAGACGATAAAAGACAGGCAGACAATGGAGAAAAATCAATGCCTTACTAAAATGTTGCTTTACTCTAACTAATATCAAGGCTCAACAGGCTTCTGATAGGATCTTTTCAAAGCAGGCTTTTCAATGATCTCGTCCACTTCTCACCTTCACCTGTCTGTAAAAATCCGATGCAAACTTGACCAAACTGCTTCGTCCTAAATTACTTACTTTGTGGTAAAAAAGTGATTTAATACTTCATGTGGGAAGAAACAACATCTTGAAATTAAAACAAATGAGAATTACAGTATATTGTGGTCTCTGTTGTAGCTTAATTATATGACAGTGGATGATTTATATACAAATCTAGCCTAGTTTAATCATTTCCGACCAGCAAAGATTAGCTAAGTATGCTTTCTTAGAGATGCCCTGCTTCACAGCTGGGAGCTGCCCAGCACAACCACAGTCGTCTGCTGCTGGCCACTCGGCGGCTCCACTCAACTAACTGGAGCCTTGAACCTTCAAGTGCCTTAATCAACGGAAAGTATGTGATAATAGCTAAGGGAGAGTTGCTCATGTACTTTCCCTGCTCTGGTTTTTGCTGTTGGTCAGAGGATCTGAACCAGCAGGCTACTGATCACATATTTTAGGGCTATTTGAGTGTCAAAGGGCTGCTGTCTGAGTTTCTGACAATGGCCCACAAGACAGAACAGAATCCTGATCAGTTGCTCAGGTCGAGTGTCCTCTGTTTCAAAAACTTCCTGCCCTTTGTAACTTATTTTTTGTTCATCGGAGCAACTGCAAAAAAATTACATGCTTCTAACATCACAAACGAGGCTCACCGCTGTCTTCCAACGATCCACCTGGATCACTAGCAGCACTTTTGTGAAAGCAAAATGTTTCTCAACTTAGATGGACCAAACATGTTTGGACTGTCACGGTAATAAACAAACACATCACTACATTATCAAGACCAAAACTCATCAGCAGGTCAGCAATGCCGGTGAGCGTTTGTCGGTTTAGTTTTTGCAGCGTGTCCCATGTTGGCTCTAGTCTAGAGGTTATTTGGCCGATTCAGCATGTCGAATCGCCGGTGGAGCCCGTCGGTGACAGAGATCCCTCCAAATGTCTGTTCAGCTTAAACAAATCAGTGTACAAGAAGAAAAACGGACGTGATGAAAGCAAACGAGTAAAGTCAAGAGTTAAAACACAAAAGACATCACCTCATCTGATCATTCCAATAAACAAATATGTTCCCGACATGGCCATCTGGAATGAAGCGAAGTGGTGAGTGAACATACTGTATTATATCTGCCTTCCTGTTTCCAGTTTCCATTTTTGAAAGACTAATACAGACCACCACAGCCTGCTTGTAGGGAGAGTTAGTTCCTCACATACAGGTGCAGAAAGTACCTGCTAACTCGCAGGCGACTGCAGTCTTTATAGTGTTTTCAAATGCAACTTGTCGGCCAAGACAAAGGCGGCGTGAGGGGACGCAACGGTCGACCTTCATCGCCGTTAGATCTTTTGGCTTGGTGTGTCTGAGCGTTAAAGGATTTGACCTCCATAAATGCAACTGCATCACCACACAACTGCATCATTTTATTTCTTTCCGTCTTTGATCTATTCAGTCAAAAAAAGATCCAAATATTAGCCAATGTAAAATATATATTCCCAGGATTTCTAAAACTACTAAATTGACTATGTTAGGACTAAGAGCATTGATAAAGGCTGGTGCTGGAGTTCCCACAGTGATCACAAGAAGGATAACTACAGTATATCAGGAAGCTCAGTGTGTCAGTTCCTCTTCGCCATCATTATCTCTCATCTCTTGGCAAACTTGGGCCATATTTATCAAGTCTGCAGCAGCTTTATACCATCAACACTCATCTCTGCCCTGCTCCCCTTCGACTCGCTCTCATCCTCTACCCCCCTTGTCTCTTTCTAGCCTTTCTCTCCTCTTCTTCCTGCCCAAGAGAGGAGACACCGCCATAAATCTCAGAGTAGCTAATGAACTGCATTTAACAATAAAATGCACTGGAAATGGAACATTTCATTTACAAGAAGATCAATGGCAGTGACAAACACCCTTCTCGGAGCGACTAGTTAGCGGGATGATGTTCCGCAGGCAATCCAATCAATCACCGCACACCGACGCCGAGATCAATCAAAGAAGGAAAAGGAAGAAGGAAGAAAAAGACCTGAAGCTTTTCTCTTTATACTGTATTCATGGTCTTTATTTAAATAGGGCTACTAATCACTCACTGAAGAGTCCACCTTCTTGTCCCCTTATTTCTGCACGCTATGGATATTTTCTCTTTTTCTTTATATCCCATTCTGCTTCTCGCTCTAACCCTCCGAGCACTGGGGAAGGCAGTCGAGAGGCAAGAGGAGGAGAGTGAGTGATAACCATCCGGGGAGTCAAGTGCTCCATCACCGCCATCCCCATCTGCGACCCGACAAGTTCATAATGCCAGGCATCTGCTTTCATTTATAAAGGCCTCACTTAGCCCTCACACACACTCTCAGTCTCTCCAGCTCTTTTGCTACGCCCTCCCTCCTCCTCTTGCTTTCTCTCCAGTCACTCTTTCTCTCCCATCCGGCTGGCTGAGAGGGAGAGCGCCTCTTGTCCCCCGCCTCACCTAATCCTCATCTCCTCCTCTTCTTCGTCTCAAGCCCTCTCAGGTTTCTCCCTCCCCATTTGTCCTCCAGAGTTACATCCATTTCTTTCCCTCCATCTTCTCCTCTCGCCAGCCTCCCACTCAAATGCAAAAAACTATAAAGCAGTGTCGTTGACAAGAGTCCTGTTTTACCCATTTTCATTTTCACTTTAATTATAAAGATACACAAATTATTTCAAACTGCCAAAAAGTTAAGGCATATTAGAGAAAACTTTGAATTGGTTTAATATAAATGTCATTTACTGTAGAAAACAGAATATTTTTAAAAATAAAAACAGATGAATCAATTTTTTTCCGTCTAAACTTCCTGTATCGTCAGTCCATATAAATATATAATGTTTTAAAATTCTTTAAACTCTACAGAAGTGTAAAATTGGTAAATGGTGAGCTGTTTAATGAGGTGACAAAATTCAGAAAATGACTGTTTGCATTGGTAGACAGATAAGTAATATTATTTTTAGGGCTGTCAAACTTGACGCAATAATAATTAACACAAATTCATTTTAACGCCACTAACTTCTTTAACACATAAACGTAACTTGCACTTCTTAGGTTGTAGTGGACTAATTTTTAAAGCCAGAGTGAACACAAGCTACTGGTATCATATGAAACTAGAAAACCTGAGGAACCCATTGGTACCAATCATGTCATGCTAGCTTATTGATTCTCAAAGGGGTCCCTTGACCTCTGACCTCCAGATGTGTGAATGTAAATGGGTTCTCTGGGTCCCCACCAGTCTACCCTTTACAGACATGCCCACTTTATGATAGTCCCAGTCAGTCTGGATCAAGTCATAGTCAAGTCAGACATACTGACAGCTGTTGGACTGCCTGTTATGATAAATGCAGAACCTGTGATGGTTTCTGAACAATATTTGTCATTGTTTTGTGCTGTTAATTGATTTTCAGTAATAAATATGTATTGCATAAAGCAAACGTATTTGCCCAGTCCCATGATGATAAGAGTATTAAATACTTGACAAATTTCCCTTTAAGGTACATTTTGAAGAGATAAATGTACGATTAATGTGCAATTAATCATAATTAACTATGGAGAATCATGCAATTAATTGTGATTATATATTTTAATTGATTGACAGCCCTATTTATTATGTATTTTTTAATGTTTAGTGGGGCTGAAACAAGTAGTTGTTTAATCAGTTGATCACCAGAAAACTATTCTGCAACAGTTTTGATAATCAATTAATCATTTGTTGTTTTGCTTGGATTTGCTGCTTTTCCATGTTTTATATATATCATCTGTGTGTGTGTGTGTGTGTGTGTGTGTGTGTGTGTGTGTGTGTGTGTGTGTGTGTGTGTTAAATTAAATATCTATGGGTTTTCTGTACTCTTGGTCAAGACAGCTGAGCCCTGAGAATGCATAATGAACATTTTTCACTTTTTTCACACTTCATAATCAACAGGTTAAATGTTAATGAAAAACAATGTTAGCTGAAGCTGTAATTTTTACTTTTATGCTTTTTTTTTTTTTTTTTTTTTACTTTTACGCACTGTAACTTGAGTGACCTGTCAATCAAAGCATGAAGTCGCCGCTTCAGTCTGCACGTCGGAGTTGTGTTGTGAATTTAGTGGGCAGACATGTTTTTTAGTAGATGAATCACATGGTCCAAATGTCAGTGTTAGTTAGAGAAAACTCATTATCTCCTGTAAATGTGTACCGCAAAGTGAGAGTTTGACAGAGGAGACATTTGCAGCCATTAGGTGGTGCACTTCTCTCACTTTACATGCAAGGGACCTCAGAAGAAGACAAACAAGAAAGAGAGGGAGAGAGAGAGAGAGAGAGAGAGAGAGAGAGAGAGGAAAAACTTGCTCTGCCCATTATGAAGTAAATTTTCTGAAATGGGTTTTTATCATGAAAAATAAAATGCAACATCTGTTGTAAATATATTTGGATACATTAGTGTGTCCTCTGAGGGCTGCATGGAAATCACAGGCAGTTTGTGTGTGTGCGCGCACGTGAGCGCATGTGCTCATTTGTGTGTGCACGCTTCATTTATGCGATGAAGTGGCCACAAACAGTTTGAAGCAAAAGACCGAGCAGAGCGTTGGACTGAGGAGTGGACTTCCCTTCTCCAGGAGGCTTTTGTTAAACACCTCATGAAGTACCTTTGATGGAGCACTTCAGCGTTAAATCTCTGTCACAAACAGTGAAAAGGAGCAAATGCAGCAATAAGGGAGACAGATCCTGAATGTAAAGAAGTAAAAGCTGAGAAAATGTGCTGTACAATAGTGCCAACACTTCCATGAAAAATAAACACAACTACGCTTAGTTTCAATCCTTATAGCCTCACTAAAATACATCCTGTAAACACCAATAAATCACATTACATTACATTACAGTACTTAATAATAATGTTTAGATGAAAATTAATAAATACTAAATAGGCTTCTCCAAAATGGAGACTATAATGCAGTGGGGAGTTGACGCGGTTGTAATCTTACTTAATACTTTTGGTAACTCTTTTCCCGGTGTTAGGAATATATTAACAAAAGTAAAAATACCACTGCATTTACTTAGTGTGTTTCCGTCCATCTGTTTTATGTGCATTTTCAATTTGCGCATCAAAAAAGCTTGGGTAGAAAAAAAAATTATATTGCATGTAAATTTTTACACTTGGCTGAAGCAGAAAAGTTAATCAATAAAAACTAAATGTGACAAATCGCATTGGAAACAGACTTGGTGAATAAATAATGATGTATATGAAGCAGGTGACCTAAACATCCACTGAAGAGCAGAAATTTATTTTAATTAGGCCACCTTGTTGTGCGCTCTTCTTCAGCAATGGTTTAATGGCACCCAGGTTCAACATTAGCCATGGCCCGATGGATGAGGAACGTCTGATTATAGAAGCTGAAATGAGGGGTTATCTTTAGGGATGTGATCGGGAGATTGGCATTTATGCTTTCTAATCGCTGTTAGCTGTTAGCAGCCGGTGGGCAGCACAGTCCTGTTTGGCTAAATAACAGAGCTACAATAACTGCTAACCATAACAAAGGTATCACTGAGTTACATTATGATGGATGCAAGCTATTCACTAAAAATGACATGAAGGTAAATTACAACGTTATCATGATACGTTCAAATGTAGTCCTGTGAAATTTAGTCAAGAACCTTGAATAAACCCACTTGTTTGAAGGACATATTTTCACAGTGATATAAAATAGGTAATAGTGGAAATTATGACCTGTTTAATTTCTTAACACTATATACTGTATAATACCCCATTAAAACTAATTAATCAAAGCAAATATTTATATTATTTACATCCAAATCATTTGAATTTATCTTGTGTAGTGTGTGAACTAAGAGACTGAACAAAGAACTGGAGGTTTTAAATTAAATAAATAACTACTAGTGGAAATGAAATGTTCTGCCAAGTTAAACTGGTTTACTAAAGGGAGTTCCACTCCAATGAGCCATTTTAAAACGAACATGAAGAATGTCAGCATTTAAGAGAAAACAATAAGATCTGTTTCATCTTTCCTGCAGCTTTTGTGACAAGAGCGCCGCCACGTTGCAGTACTCTGGCCTGTGACGCCACTCGGTTGGTTAATTCACACAGATACGACGGCAGAGACCATGAAAGAGACACAGGACAGAAGAAAACAAAACGGGGGATATTATTTTATTGCTCCTGGATGTAAAGATGAGTTTTACATTTTTAAAACCAAGGACAAAAATTTCATAAACTGAAATGGGCTGCAACATTACTGACCACTATTTTAGCATGTTTATGAAATGGGCTGTTGTGTCCTTGGTTTTAACAATGTAAAACTCATCTTAACATCCAGGACCAACACAACAGTGTCCCCCCTTTTGCTTTCTTCTGTCCTGGGTCTCCTCAGTCTCCATATTTCACAGTCCCTACCTTTGTATCTGTGTAACTTAGCAGTGACGTCACAGGCCAGAGTACTTTAACTCTCTTGTCAGGAAAGCTGCAGGGAAGATGAAACGGATCTTCTTTTTCCTTTTAAATGCTGACATTTGTCATGTTTATTGAATAGTTCATCAGAGTGGAGCTCCCTTTAGAAAACCAGCTTAACTTGGTTGAACGTTTCACTTCCACTTTAATTTCATGGTTACAATATCCAAGTTACCTTTGGGCTGCCAAAAATTCACTTTGTCCACCAACTTTAGGGGCTTGTTGGCCCGTGGGCATCTATCCCTGGGCATGTGACTGGAGAAATAGCACCGCCATCTCAATACACCTCACTTCCAATAACTGCAAAATGGTAGTGGATGGAAAGGTACAGCAAATCACATTTTCTAACAGTAATTCTCTGGAAATTACTGGATAATATTTGAATTTACACACTCTTCTTATGTGCCCCTTTCTGACTCATTTTGTATAAAAACTAGGGAGGAAGTGCGACCTGGATCTGACTCAAAGCAGGTGCTCCTGATGGACAGGTAAACAAAATATTGGACAATAAAAATTGTCCACGTTGGTGAAAATAAGTTGGTATGTGAGAGTTATCTAGTCTTTGTAGGTTTTCATTACTGAGCCCTATCATCAAGGTAAATGTGTCCCCACATGATGCATTTTTATTCTTCATTAAAGAGCTAAAACTATTCTTTAATGAATCCGGTACAACTGAAATTGGTCTACCACCGGTTAAATCAACAGCAACTATCATGATCAGTTCTTAAATTTCAGTTAATATGTAAAAATACCAAACCTTGAGCGCTGTGAACTAATGATGGATCCTCTCCCTATTTTCTGACATTTTATACACCAAAAAATTAATGAATCAATCAAGAAAATAATTGACTGATTAAGTGATAATGAAAATGGTTATTACTTGCAGCTCTACATTTAATTTATTTTTAATGGAGCCCTAATTTTTGAAATGTCCATCAAGACACATTGGAACACATTATCTAATGAAACAATAACAAACTAATGAAACTTAAATAATGAGAAGATGTTGGATATTGTTGCAAAGCAACTGTATGCGTACTTAAACTATTTTGAAAAGCTGGTTAACAGGAGAAAAACTGTCCAGACAAAGTTTGAGTGATCAAACTTAATCCTCCTGGCTGCATGCGTCACTGTCACTGATACTGTATCACAAAACTTCTTCATGCTTTGGTATCTGTCACTGTCTCTGCTGCAGCCGTTTACCGGGCGCTAGGCGTCCTTGTGACAGTGTTGTTGACGGTTGACGCCTCCCTCCCTCCGTGCTACCGTCTCCCCCCAGCTGGCTGGCTCTAACGCTAATGGTCGCCCTCAGTAGGAGCCGGCGGGTTGCGGGTGCCTTTGCCGTCATCATTAAGCACCATTGGTTTAATGAACGCGGCATTTAGGAGTGCTTGGACCTTCATGCTCCGCCGCCTCATTAAGTGGAAAGCAAACTAATATGGGGAGCAACCTAGAGCTCACCTCTAGAGACGAGAGAGGGAGAGAGAGAGAGAGGGAGGGAGAGAGAGGGAGAGAGAGAGAGAGAGAGAGACTCAGACTTGGTGTCTGGAGGAGGCCTTAGATGGAAAGGGCTTGAACCAAGTTGTAAAAGATAAGAACAGTGGTTGTTACAGCTTTGAAGATGTAGCAGCATCACTAGCAGCTTTAACAGTGATGATAGCAGCAGTAGCAGCAGTGGAAATTAGTCTCTTCAGCCACTGTAGTAACAGTAGTTAAAGTTTTATTGATTGGTGAGGTGTGAGTAAATAAAGTAAAGGATAATACATAAGGATCTTGATTAGCACTGAAACTATTTGTCAATTAACAGATTAGCTGATTGACAGAAAATGAATCGCCAAATATTTTTATGATCACCTTCATAGCAACTAGAATTGCCATCTTGCGGTTGTATACCTCCGCCAACCAGTCAAGTTGCAATTTACATCCATGCCCGTCCAAAATGTCATCACTTCATCATTTCATCCAATTTATGTGAAACTGTCATAATTAGCTGATGAATTCTTGAGTTATGGCCAAAAATATGGTTTGTGAGGTCACAGTGACCTTGACGTTCGATGTGCACTTGGCATTAAGTTCATCCTTAATGCCAAGTGAACATTTTGCCAAATTTGAAGAAATTCCCCCGAGGGGTTTTTGAGATATTGCTTTCACCAGATCTAATCAGTTCATCTTTGAGTTCAGTTGGACCTTTGTGCCAAATTTGAAGAAATTTCTTACTGGCGTTCGTGTGATTCACATTCACGAGAACGGACCTCACGGACGAACGACGGACGGACAACCCAAAAACATAAAGCCTCCAGCGATCACTGCCGCCGGTGCGGAGGCAGAAAAATGCCAAACAACCTCATGCTGCAGCTTCTCACTTTGTGTCATTGTCGATTGAATATCAAAGATATTTCAGTTTCAGAAGGACAGACTTTCATTTGTTTACTTTGAAACTAGAGCTATGATGACTAATTGATCAGTTGTTAATCAACAACTATTTTAGTAATCAATCTATTGAGTTGAGTAATTAATAGGAGAAAAAAAGGTCTTAATTCTCTGATTCCAGCTTCTTAAATGTGAATATTTTCTGGTTTCTTTCCTCCTCTATGACAGTAAACTGAATATCTTTGAGTTGTGGACAAAACGGGACATCTGAAGACGTCATCTTGGGCTTTGGGAAACACTGATCAACATTTTTCACAATTTTCTGACATGTTATAGACCAAATAACCAATCGATTAATCAAGAAAATAATCAACAGTTTAATTGCCAATGAAAATAATCATTAGTTGCCGCCCTACTTGACAGGAAATTGTGACCTTGAAACACGAAACTGTGATGTGGCATTTTGCAAATGTTTCTGACATTTTATAGACTAAATGATTAATTGATTAATCAAGAAAATACCCAGCAGGCTAATCGTTAGTTGCAGCTCTAGTTCTGGTCATGATTGACACTTCATGTCATCACTGCATGTACACAACAGCCAGTTACCACAGCCAAGAAGACAAGCTGTGTACAGAAGATCTTCTTCAAGTGTCTTTGCAGTTGCTTTTAAAAGACAGGTTTGCATCAGACGATCTTAATGCAATAATTACATGTCATATGTCCCCATTTCTTGGAGTGTAGACACTCCATTACAGTATTGCTTCAGTCAGTATGTAGAGGAGGAAAGACACCCAGCCCATAACTCTTTGAACGTGTGCATTTAAAGGACACATATCATGCTCATTTTCAGGTTGTAGTCACGGTTTCTACTGGAACATGTTTACAAGCTTTTATGTCCAAAAAAACATTATTTTTCTTTACTGTCTGTGTGCAAATACTGTTATGCACCTGTCTCTTTAAGCCTTCCTCCAGGAAAAGCCCAGTCTGCTCTGATTCATCAGTGTTTTTCAGTTTTATGCATCTGCGCTGCCATGTTCATAGCACCCGGGTCTCACCAGGTATGTTTATGTAGTTTAGCTGCACTTCTATACAACTGTATAGTTGTGACGTAACAACATTATGAAGGTCCTGACTGCTCATTTAAAAGAGCAATAAAGGCTGTGTGCACTTTTACATGGATTGATACTTGCACAGTATTTATATAGCACCTAGACCTGCTTTATAATCAAAAAAGACATGGAAATCTCACTTTCTACAATATAGGACCTGGAGGATAAACTTATCCTTTATCCTATGGTTGGGTTTCACCTGAGAGTGAACTGGTTAAAGTGCTGACCAGAAATTTTAAGGTGTCCACTTATACTACCTGCCAACCAATCAAAAACAAGCATGTTCTACGGCCAATACATGGACCTATTCTAGTCTAACGATGCAAATCTAAATCTAACAAGCACTATCCTGAATAAACTATGGCTTTATAATATAAAAATATAAACCTGCAAAGTACCAGCCTACATACAACATTCAAAATCCATACACAGCACCCTGATTTCAGTCATGACCCAGTTTTAGTCTAAGGTCTTTCAGAGAAGCTGTGAATGAGGAAGACTTCTCAACCTGCCGCCCACTCCTTCAGGTGGCTGTGCCAAAATCTGCCCACACCTCGCCATCCATCCTGCCATTTTGTCCATCCACACGTCCCATCCTGCCCCTCCTCTTCCTGCCTCCTCTTCCTTCCTCATCTTATGGTCCCTTGGGTGGGCCTGGGAGATGATAATTCCCTCTCTGCACAGGAACAATTAAGGGCTCGGCTCAGGGCTTTATGGTCAGAGGAGCAGCTGCTTTTTGCCATTTCTGGGTCCATAACTGTCTGAAATGACAACGTGGGGGGTAGAGGAGCATCCTGGGCCCCTCCTCCTGATTCTATACAACAACCATAATTCTTTTCCGCCTATTCAGCATATATCACACGCATCTGTAAGACCACTATAAACACATAACGTCAAGTATTTGATGTCTGTGTGACAGATTGGAGTTGCAGTGAGGCCATAAACATTTCTTGAAAGCAGATGCTGAAGAGGCCCAAATAATTAGGTTGTTTCAGATAACCTGAGTTTGCGGAAGCGAGGAACGACAGACTGAAATCCAGAGAAAGAGGCAACAGGTAAGAAAGTGGAAAAATGCATCCAGTGCTGACACAAGTACATCATCTGGAAGTAAAAAACGTATCCTTGAGTCAACTCATGAAAAGCTGTATTCAGCTCACAGCAAACTTCTTAAAGTTACACACAACGCTAATGACAGATAGAAGCAAAAGATTACTCTCCTTAGAAATCTGACAACAATCTGCTGCTTAAAAGGTGCCCTGCATAGTTTTCTTGTAAGCAAACAAACGTTATGTTAACATTCAGTGTAATTCACTCATTGAGTGTATCCTTGAGCTCAAACAAATGTGTTGAATGCATTTCCTTCCTCATAAAACATTTGAAAAACTATTATAAGTTATTATAATTATTATAAGTAATTTAAATCCAACATCTTTTCTTCTCCCCTAAAATTAGCTGTTGCACTGCTGCATATTTCGGTGTGTTACAGGCGGAAATAATTTAAAACCGGTGGCCATAACATAAAGCTACTGTATAGCATGCTTATATTATCCAGGAGACTCCTGAGACTCTGCGTTGAGGATCATTAAGGAGGCGATTAAAAATATGAAATGATTTGTTAGAATTCAACCAGAGGTATGAATCTTCACTGGCCTCGCGATTCAATTACGATTCACCCGTCAACGATCCGAATGCACAACGATTGTTGATGCATCTCAATGTAGCTCATCCTCAGTTTTCTATATTACCACACACAGCTATTTTTTCATCAGTTCATACAAGCAATCAGATAACTCTGAAACCCCTTTTTATTTTGAGAGTGTTAAGAAAAATCTGAGAATATGTTCACAAAATAAAAAGCTGCATCTTTCCAATACCAGTATCTGTGGGACCAACCTCAGTTCATAGAAGAAGAAGAAGAAGAAGATCAACCTTTATTAGTCCCACAGTGGGGAAATTCAATTTACACTCTGTTTAACTTATACATGGTACATGCACACACAAACACACACACACACATGCAGTAATGGAGAGATGTCAGAGTGAGGGGGCTGCTCCAGACAAGCGCCCCGAGCAGTTGGGGGTTTGGTGCCTTTGCTCAGGGGCACCTCGGCAGTGCCCAAGAGGTAAACTGGCACCTCTCCAGCTACCAGTTCACACTCAGTTTTTGGTCCATGTCGGGACTTGAACCGGTGACCCTCCGGTTCCCAAGCCAACTCCCTACAGACTGAGCTACTGCCGCCTACTAGTAATTACAAAAACAAAACTTAAAACCTTCTGCGGTGAATTACAAGTGTGCTGTAATCTACAAAAATACGGTTTTCACATCGCAGCTCTAAGACAGGACACTTCCTGAATGCCTATGGCATTTTACACTGCATGAATTAGCCTGGGGGCAAGCAGATTTTAGTTAGTTACTTATCTGTACTCCTTGCTCTCGTACTATTACTTGGTTCAATGTTAAGTCACTGCATCTCCTGACAGAACAACACCACAGTTGGATTTGAGCCTACATGCACACTTTTTCATTAAAAGTGAGGAGATATTTTCAAATACTGCCGTCCAATGCAGTAGTAGATAGCAGAGATGTGCATCTTCATCACTGGGGCCAATGCAATACGCATCTTGATGCAGTGCTAACGATACGATAAATTAAAAATACACATGACGTAACTACCAATGCGATACCATTCATCCCTATTATGATGCGGTGTGATCTGATTTGAATCTTTGATTCAACACAATGCAGTTCAACATGTTGGGATACAATTTGAAGCGATAAAATAATGTAAGTAAAGTGTCATTTTTACTTCACCATATTTCTCCAGCAATACAGCTCAGAAAGCATCTCATTTATGCTGTTTCTATTTGACCTCACAAAAACTCCTGGCCCTTTCACACATCCTCTGTAACAAAAGTAAAACAATAAATCCCATGTACATCACCATACTCTCCTTTATTACCGTTTGCATACTGGTTTTTATTATGAAGTTAAACAATTCATGATTCCCTCTCTATTATCAATTTTATATTACTGTGAAAACATCTCCTTCAAACATCTGGATTCATTTAAGTTTCTCACTAGAGATGATAATGATAATAATTAACCGTTTAACCCTGAACCAACATTACGCTTTTTAACCGATTAACGCTATCTGTTAAAACGGTTAAAAGAAATATTAACAATTAATTAAAAAACTGAGCAAAAGTCTGAGGCTTGTCAGTTTAAGGAGAAAAGCTGGTCCACCTTAAGAGAGTCTGAGTCATCGTTGCAGGATACAAGAAGTTGGCTCAGGTTTCTTGAGCGGAGGAGATGTAGCCTCGTAGCATTTATTCATTGACAAACAAAACTGTACACACACTGTCTGCTACAGCTAAATTCACAGGTATAATGTCACCAATACACCCACACTCCCTACTGACACACACACGGTCTGTCAGATGTTCACTGAAGTTACGCTACAGCGGACACAAAGCCACCGGCAACGCTAGCAGCAGCTAACATAGCACAAAGACACTGTTTGTTGGACAAAAGTTAAGCTGGGTGACAGTGTTGTTGCGTTGGGCAGACACACAGCTGACAACCTGCTAAACTAAATAATGTGTTGGTGGTGGGGAGTTTTACTGGGAAAGTGGCTGCATGCGTACACACAGCACTATGGCTGCTACAGTAGCTCTCCTGATGGTGAACTGTTGACTCAGTTGTCTGTTGTGCTGATATACTGCAGCTGGCGCACGACGGCATGAGAAACACTAATCTTGTTGTTTAATGGTTAATAATCAGTTAACAAGGGTCAGTTATCTGTTAAATTTTTCCTTTTCAAAATCAGCATCCTTATTTCTCACCAAAAACTACATTTTACAAGATTGCATTTGAAGACATCACCATCACGTTAGACTTTGCCTTTGCCCACCCAATATACGCTTTACTGAATGCATCATAAGGTAAATCAATGGCACCTCCCATGTTGAAACTGGCAGGATGAGAGCTAGTTAACGTTGGCTGTTAGCAGCTGGTAAGCAGCACAATCGTGCACGTAGCTAACAGCTAACGTTAACTAGCTCTCATCCTGCCGATTTCAACACAGATTGGCTGTAGAGAAACAAATACGTCACCTTTTCAGAATTTTGGCATCGACTGGGTGCTGAAGTATCTGTCCTCGTCCCCAACTTTGTAGTGCAAAAACACACAAAAAACAACAAGTCTCTGACTAAGATAAACTAAAGCCTTGCCTTAAACCACTCCTTCTCTGCATTTAGTTATTTTAAAACCCTTCACACAATTAGAGAGGCAAATGTCTCCAGACTCACACCATGTCGCCGCTTCGGGTAAGTATTTAACTTAGTCTCGCTGCCTGTGTTCTTTGTAGCAGCACAGCTTATTTTGCAACTGACATTCATCTAGACAAGTTGTCCGTCTCTCTTGAAAAATAGTTAAACAACTGATTTGCAGGCTTTTGGTGGAATGTTGAACTCTGTAATCGGCCACGGCAGTGGAGATGGGTGCGCTTGAGAAACAGATTAGAGGAGGAGGAATCACTTTGGTCACAAATTGCTGGTCACATTTCCAGATAATAAAAAGGGACGGGCTCCCTTCTAACAGTATTATAAATAAATCTAATTTTGCCACTGCAAAGATGTTAGAAACAACGCATTACAAATTCATCCCAAATTGTATCCACACTTTTTTTGAATTGGGGCAATCTCATCGTGTACTTCAGTGGATCTTACCATCCCTAGTAGAAAATGTTTAACTTAGCATATGGACGGGAAATCCCTAGAAAAAATTTTCAGCCTACTAACCTCGAGCTAAGTGGGTGAACAAGCTAGCTAGCCTGACCTTGGAACAGCTGCATTCTCAAAAAAGCCTTCTCCTCTGGCTTCACCCTCTGAAATTCACCCCAGCCAATACAAGTATAAAATATAAAATATAAGTTCAGATCACAGACTGGTGAGGTGTGGGCATCTGTGCTAGAATATGCATGTTTGCATGCATGTAGGCTACATGTACATGTATGACAGAGTGAGAGAGCGATGGGGAAAGAGAGAGGGAGAGCTGTGAAAAAGAGAACTGAATGAGTGGGAAGTGGGGAGTGAAAAAATAGCTTGGTCTTTGGCTGTGTCATCTGAAGTGTTGATAAGCGATACTGAGGGAGGTGTGAATGGTGGTAACAGGGTGCCCTAGAGAGGCTAATTGCTTAAATGGAGAGTCTAGTCATTATGGAGACCTTCACAGTGATTAGAGAAACAGTTAGATGATAATATACAACAAGTGGTTCTGTAAACCTGATCCAACTTTCCCCAAAATATTTCATGACTCTGCTCAATAGTACTCATTAAAAAAGGATTTCCACAACTGTTTTCCCAAAGCACTAAGGTAATAGAAAATTCCTCCTCGACAAGGGAACATGCTTTAAAGGAATAGTCCACATTCAACACTTTAAACACCAAAGTCACACATTAACACAAACAGGCTAACCGATGGAGGCAGCGGTAGACCAGCAACTGTGTTCTGCAGGTAAAATTAAAGGTAGGCAGGTAAAAAAAAAGATCCAAGACCCATATGACGGGATTATTTAACTCGTCCAAAGTGAAGATAAAAACCTGGTACTGGAGAAAAAAAATAATTTTCGAAATAAATTTATGGACAAAAAATAACTCTTGGATTTTAAAAGTAGCTATTTTGGTCACTCATGGAAGAAATTATTTATCACTTTATTAATATCTTTATTCATTTTCAGCCTTATTTCTCATTATTTCACAGTTTCAGTCAATTAACAGATTCACTTTGATTAATTCATTTTTAAACATGTCGGGATAATAATAAAAAACACCTGAGCGGTGCTTTTCCATTAAACAGGTTTATGCAGCATACTTATACTTTATTTACTCCCTTTACCCATCTACGATTACTCCTTGCTACTCCCACTGATGATCTCCTTCGCCGTATCTGTGCTGTCCGCTCATTATTTTTCAGATGGAGGTCACGCAGCTAAAGGAAAGACATCTTCATAAGGACTTGGCCAGAAAACTTGGATCGCTCTCTCTCTGTTTTGGCAGAGGGAGCCCAGACAACCGAAATAGCCCTCTAATGCTACAGATGTCCTATTGATTGACTCACTGTCGGAATCAATGAAGTCGGGTTTTCAAAATGCCTGGGCTATCGCTGAGACGTTAAGGTTGCTCCTGGATAAACAGGGAGATTTATGGGCCAAACAGCGGCGGATTGCTGAACAGTAAATCACAGCTAACAGGATGTTATAGAGGAGTGCTTGATGAGTACTCATTACATTTTGAGGTCTGATATTGCTAACTACAAAACCAGTCTGATTTCATACAGTTCTGTAAATAAATATTTTTTAGCTCAGGCGCACCCTTTTTCCCACATAAACAAGCTACAATTCTTCTACTTTTTGAGGACAACGCAGCAGACTAGTGCTGATTAATATGGCTAAAATCTTCTATCAAGATATAGGTCTTTTCATATCTAGATAACAATATACAGTATATAACATTATACAGCATGTTTTCTGGTAAATAGACAGTCTATATAAAATAATCACACAGTAAAGCCGATGTTTGCATACACCTGTGTAAATTAAATACTTAGAAGTACTTCTAATGAAAAGTATTTTCCCATTTGAAGAACAATGTGTATCGTCATATTGCCCAGCCCTACGGCAAACTGGCTCACAAAGTGACGACAACCACCACTACTGAAGAAAAACTGCTGAGAAAGCAACCGCCTGGCCCACAAAGGGTTAACCCCAAGCACTCATTGTTCAGACTCAGTGGGGCATGTGGCCTCATTCAGCTACCTGAAATGCCCCCACCACGCCCCACAACTACTCACAACCAAGGTCCCCACGTCACTGTATTCATTAATTATCAACTTCATTTTTCACCGCAGAACTGTAAACAAGACGGGGAAATGGGGAGCTAGAGAGCGATTAGCGAGGTAAAGAAGGCTGAGGGAACGAGAGAGTAAGGAAAGAGGAAGGAAGGCAAAAGAAAGGGGAGGAAGGTGAATGCAAATGCTGTTGGGCAGAAGGGAAGACCAAAAGTGGGGGACAAGGAAGGAAAGTGACATTTTTTGCAGGGTTTGTCTTTTTCTTTTCTACCCAAGCAACGGATGTAGCAGAGGCATCCCAGTGCCTGTTCCCCTCCTGATTATTCCAATTATCATGGCACACTATGAAAACGTGATTAATAACACAGAGGATATTGTTGTGGCAATTAGCCATATGGTGGTGGGACTCTGCTCTGTCACGATTTTGCCATTAGCATCTACTTATGTTTGTCAGAGGCGTGCAGCCATGACAAGCTCAAGTTCTGCTCACCTTGCACTCCCCACTGAGAGGCACACGCCGAGGGTGGGGGGAGCTGGGTATTCCTCCCGGCTTCTCGGCTGAGTGAATTTTTTATGTGGCATCCGGTCGGACTGGGGACGAAATGTCAACCGGCGTCTGGGATGGCCCATCAAACTCTCATGCTCCTGGGAAAGGGAGGGAAGGAGGGAAGGAGGGGAGGAGGGAGGAGACAAGAATTATTTGTGCTTCCTTGTTATTCAAACACAAACAAAGTGTACTGATACATATATGAGTACACTCTCTCTCAGCTCTTCTGTTTATTTCCTTAAAACTAAACTACACATGCACGCTCACGCACATGAACAGACAGTGCCATGCAAACACACACTAGGTCACAACCAGTCAAATGATTCGAGTTGACTCTGAGTCCGTCTCCACGGTAAGCAGTTTTTACAACAAGAGCCCCCTTGTTAAGACCTGTTGGTATTCTCCAGATGGCAATAAAAATGCATGAGGTCTGCTGGAACCGTGGAAAAGAGCTCAGCCACTTAAGTAGGAAAAACAAAACCTCAGAGAAAAAAAAAAAAAAAACAGAAGCAGGTAGTGTGCCGCCAAGCTGATACTCCAAGGACCGAGAGGAGAGCTTCAGATGAGTGCAGCGCCACTACGGCTGCTGCTGTGCACTTCCGAGAACCGAGGATGTGCATCTTGTTATCTAGCTTACCAACTTAAGATAAGTCATCTTGTTATGCCACACAAGCTGGCATTTGACTATCAAGAGTAATGCTCTGTGGATCTTTGAATATCATTTCAAAGATGCCAAAGTGAGAATGATGAGCAGGGTGCAGTGTTACAAACTTTGGAAAGCAATGAATGAGATTTGCCTCTAAACAAGTTAGCCCCTGTCTGAAGAGAGTGACACCCTTAATTGACACAAAATGAGTGACAGGAAAAAAATCCCAGCACTTTAAAGTTAGAAGTTATATAAGTTTGTGCTGAACAAACATCCTAAAACTTCTACAGTATAAACTGGATTCAAATATCTGGATTGTTAAAATACTTTTATTACATTTGTTCAGCTATTTAATGGCATCTAAATCTTATTAATGTAGTAAAATGGTTGGCTGTGAATGCAAAACGTGCCCAAAATATATAATGAGAACCATACTGTATTATTGGATTTTACTAAATATACAGCACAGTACCAATTTAAATAGTTGAACAAACTTTGTGTAATATGCTCATTACACAAATGCACGGACAGGATGAAACCTCAATGATTCCTGTCTAAGGAAACTGGATCCTATTTGATATTGTATAAAGGAGTAGTGTGTTTCAATAACTGTACAAAAATGTCCATGTACTGTAGAATACACACTCTACGCACAGCAGTTTACACACAGAGGAAAGGGCTGCAACTTACGATTACTGTCACTGTTGATTATTTACTTGATTAACTGATTAGTACTTTGGTTTATAAAATATCAGAAAATGGTGAAAAATGTCAACCAGTGATTCTCAAAGCCCAAGATGTTGTCTTCAAATGTCTTGTTTTGTCCACATGTCAAAGATATTCATTTTACTGTCACAGAGGAGGAAAGAAACCAGAAAATATCCACGTTTAAGATAAGATAAGATAAGATATTCCTTTATTAGTCCCACAGGAATATCTTATCTTATCTTATCTTAAACGTGGATATTTAAGAAGCTGGAATCAGAGTTTTGGCTTTTTTTTTCTTAAAAAATGACTCGCACTGAATAATCAATTATCAAAATAGTTGCAGATTAATTTAATAGTTGACAACTAATCAATTAATCGTAGCAGCTCTACACACATACAGCAGCTAAAACTAATACAGTCAGATTAAACAGTCCTGCAATTAATTCTTCATGAAGATTATAATACTCAGTTTTTGTTGTGTTATTTCAGAGAGCTGTTGATGTATGTGTGCTGTATTGTATTGTATTGCGCCTGTATTGTTAATAATACTGCACTAACAGTTGGTTTGATTATATAGAATACTCAGCACATTAGCTGGACATGAATCAGAAATTAAACAAACAGCCATAGAGTAAACTTTCCTCACATAAGTAAATCAGAGTCACAATTCAATTCCTGTGAAACTGAAAATCCAAAACACAGCCGATACACAAGGACTACAAGCACTGGTGGAATGTAACTAAGCACATTTACTCAAGTTCTATACTTAAGTACAATTTTAAAGTACTTGTATTTAACTTAAGTATTTCCATTTTATAACACATGCTTCTACTCCACTACAATTTGGAGGCAAATATTGAGCTTCACTGCATTTACATGACAGCTTTAGTTACTAGTTACTTTGCAGAATCAGATTAATAATACAAAATATATATCAACTACTAAATTAGTAAGATACCCAGCAGTATATAAAGTAACGGAAATTAGCCCCACCTTTACCAGCTGCAACACTAGTGATGAACACTTTAATTATAATCCAATACTATAACATAATATACAGTATGTACTGTATATGATTCTGAAAAGGGCCATCCTGCAAAATGAGTACTTTTACTTTTTGTACTGAAAGAATATTTTAATGTTAATACTTTTGTATTTTCATTTAAGGTTTTGAATGCAAGATGTTTACTTGTAACAGTGTTTCTACACTGTAGCAACGCTACTTTTACTAAAGTAAAAGTTCTGAGTACTTCTTCCACCACAGAAAACAGGACATCACGTCATTCAAAGCAGCAGCATGAGACCTGAGTATGAAAGGTAGATTATTATCTCACTGTGGTGCTCCATGTTGAACTCTGAAACTTCTTAGAGATTTTGTTGAGCTACAGCACAACCTCCAAACTACTAGATCCTGCCTACGCAACAAGGAACAGCAAGAAGAAAGTGAACGAGGAGGGAGTACCTGACAACAGCATGGATGGCCACATTATCTCAGGGCCTTAATATGGGCTGAGGAGTGCAGCTGAAGAGGAGGGATATGGGACTTTTCATAGCCATAATTAAAACAGCAAGATAGATTCAGTAATTGAATGAAAAATCAGGATCTAAGCAACATCTGTGCCAACCACATAAATCATTTCAATGAGAGACTTGAAATGCCATAAAACCCGTGTGACTAGGAGTCAGAGAGCCTGTCAAATGCATCTCAGGGCGACACGGATGGCAAGATAACAGACATTGGACCTGCCACTTTAATTCACTAGTTTAAATAAACTGGCGGGATTAAAAAAAAAAAAAAAAACATGACCAGAATGTCACTATACAGGGCTTCACAACATGAACGGCATCCCACAATACAAACTAAGAATGTTGTTTTTGTTTTATTTTTTAGTAGTAAATGCTGTTGTACTTTTCAAGCACACCTGGTGAAGAGTAGGTCCTCACAAGACAGATGATCAACTGAGAGACTTCCTGTCCAATGACTGGCAGTTTGCTGAAACTCTTCACAGTACAAACATGGTCACGTATGCTGCGTTTGCTAAAACCACATCACAAATAAATGAAAAGGTCACTGCATCGTGTGCATTATTTCCTGATTTGCAGGTGCAACAAAACATCAATGATCACAACATAAACCACAAACTGTCAAATGTGAAGTGCAAACACTTATTTTGGAAAGGTTTCAAGCCAGCGTAGTGAGCCATCACATTTCTACCAGTATGGGGAGTAAGTTACAACCATTAAATAAACATGATATTCTACTTTTTAACTGATAAACAATTTTAATAATAGCATAAATTTTACTAGGACAATCATCATGAATAGCCACATAAATAGTGGTGGAGAGTAACTAAGGACTCAAGCTCGAGCTGTACTTTTAGTACAATTTTGAGGTACTTTAGTTGAGTATTTCCACTCTCTATTACTTTAAACTGCTACTCCGTTACAATTCAGACATATATTGTATGTTTTACTCTTCTACATTTATGATAACTTTAGTTATATATCTAAAATGTTGTTTATTTTAGTTTTCCGACTTAAACAATAATATAAAATATAATCAACAAATAAATGACAGGTACAATAAGATAAGACTTCACAGATTCCTGATGGGAATTAATAAGCTGCCAAGAAGTATATAAAGTAATTAGAATAAGCCCCACTTTTACCAGCTGCAAAAATAAAATACACATCAATGTATCAATAATTCAAATTTAATGATATACCTTAATATGCCTTATTCTGAAATGGGCCAATCTGTATAATGAGCACTTTTACTAAAAGTATATTTTGATGCTAATACTTTTGTACCTTAGTAGAATTTGTACTAGTAACAGAGTATTTCTACTCTCTGTATTGATATTAAAATTGTAAAGAGTGACTAACTTAAAAACATAAATGAAAAGATATTTCAAAATATGAATGATATTTCGTGGAACCATGTTGGCCTCACATTATAGTCTTATCTGTGGTAACTGATACAGTGGCAGTATCAGTAAGACTAGCACTAACAGTAATAACCAATAATAAGCAGGCCTACTACTGCTTCGGTAGTACTAGTAATGGTAAAGGTAGTAGTGACTACACATAAGCATATGACCATACATTAGCATTTAGCACTGTACTGCATTACTGTAGCCTGAGAAGTGTTTCTAATACTCCATTTACATCGAGAGTAACATTACACGAAATATTGAAAGACAGCAGTACGAAGCACAACAGTTCAACAACACAACAACTAATGTTGCAGACTCACTATAATCATAACAATGAATCAACACCTCTCTAAAACATCATTAATCTTTATTGACATATATAAGTTATTGTTACGTAACTAGAAGCGATTTTTCTCGCCCTTTTGCTCCAATAAATATGGAAGTAAACGGGAGATGAATGGTCTTTCGCACGTGTGCCAGTGCCTTTAGCCTACATTACTGTTAGCTTTAGCTATGTGTAACTTTACATAATGAGGTGAGTAATATACACTCACACAAGAGGACATTTTGCGTTGTCTCGTGTTATTTTTAATGAAGTGCACCGTTCAGGTAACATACCTCTCCGTCCAGCAGCTCCTCTAGCTAGCAGATAACAGCTAGCTACCCAGCTAGCAGCACCCTGTCTCTGGAGAAGTAGCAGCTCAATAAACAAAGTTTCTGCGTGTAAATCCGTGTTGCAGCAGACGATGCGAAGGCTTTATCCCGCGACGTGTTTTCTCCGAGTTCCAGGTCAAACGAGTTAGCAGCTAGCTCACTGGAGGGGTGAAGTTAGCTACCGCTAACGTTAGCCGTTTCCTGTCTTGGTTTCACAGGTGGACTGATGGGTGCGGCCTCAACAGGTGTTTAGAGATAAGACAATTAGTGATGTCCCCACGTTGTTTCAGAGCAGTTTACCAAGTGAACACGCTGCAAACATGTTATCTAGTCGACGGGGCAAATTACCGCATTATTTTTAATTTCAGGTTCAGGGGAGCAAAGGCTCCGGCGCGTCTTCTCCGTGAACGTCTCATGGATGTCCGCCATGTTTGTTTGTGAATGACCTCCGCCGTTGGACGTCACTTCCGGTATGGTAGTCCGGTAAAAAAGAAGTTGACAAAATGTACTTTTAAACTTTATTTATAAAAGATAATCACAACAACAGCCAAAATCAATGACAAATTATCAGCAGGTCAAAAATATGACAATAAATAAACACAGTTAGTTTTGATTTATTAAGGAGATGAACAATACATTTATTTCATCTCCTTATATAGTTTTTTAAATTTTATTTATGAAATCGCCAAACAGCCGAGTCAATGACAAATGATGTATAAATAAAATAAATAAATACATTTCATGATCATGATAGTTTGAGTCAATCCATTTCATCCCATGCAATTATTTCTTTTAGCAAAAAATATTAATAAATGTGAAAACTGCTTCCTGCTTTTAACCTGATGGTCTGTTGTGGTCTGCAGATCTTTCCAAAATATTTGCAGCATTTAAAAAAAAAATTGAGCTATGTGGGAATCAGTTGTCTCAAGCTGACTTGTAACGTCAATAGTAGACCATAATGTGCTTTATTTTCAAGCTAACATCCATTTTGTAGGAGTACTGTAGGTGTCAAGCTTTTCAAATGGTGGATATCTCATTTTGGGATCACTCTCTTTCCTTTGAGATTTGTGGCTTACTCAGACTTAAATCTGAGAAGAGCCCTCCCCACACTAATCTCATTTTCTTTATAATAGTCTGGGATTTCATACATATCCTTATTTTCATTCTGCTGTCCCACCTGGCCACTAAGATGGCTCCTAAACCACGGTTTCCTTAAGTTTAGTTTATTCTAGTTAAACAATAAGTATGATCTAAAGTGGGAGAAAACCCACTTAGCTTGCTGTTGCAGCAGTGGGTGGCTTCAAAGGCAATCCCTTGACGTTTTAGAGACAATTTCACCTGAGACAAAGTGCAACCTTCATTAATAAAAGATTCCTCACTGCCCAGAGCAACGTGAGACTCATTTAAAGTCCTCCTTCAACTCAACAGGGACACTCTACTCACAGGGAGATATGTGACTACACAGAGACACTGGGATTTAGATTCTCATATTAAGGGTTTTACAATAAATCTACCACACCTACACCTATTTTGACAAAATGTTTTG
Source organism: Pterois miles (assembly GCA_947000775.1). Classification (NCBI taxonomy): domain Eukaryota; kingdom Metazoa; phylum Chordata; class Actinopteri; order Perciformes; family Scorpaenidae; genus Pterois; species Pterois miles. The sequence goes on along the minus strand of CAMQGK010000568.1, from coordinate 7,661,283 downwards.
TTGTCATTCCAGTTAATGAATGCTGCATGTTTGTCTCAAACTTTGCTCAGAGTTGTGATTTTTTTTTTCCCACAAAACATATTTCTGCATAATATAATGCTGCTCTTTGTGATCAAGACCTCAGTCACACACACTAATACACTTGAAAGGCACGTTCTCTGGGTAGACATGATCCCTCCTCTAATTATTCAATAATCTAATGACACAATTGGTCATGGTGAGCAACACCACGCGCTGACACCAGATGGTGGCTTTTGCAATGAAACCCCCCACACACCCTCTGTGCATCCTCATTTTGGTTCAAGGCAGAGAGAGGCCTCGTCTGTGCTCTACAATTTGCCAAAGATGATATTTAGGGAATTCATCTCTGAAATTTCTGTGTTCATTTTGGAATCAGAAATCACCACCTTACTGTTTTGTGTTGACAGAAATGCAGACAGAGCGTGTGCAAATAGTCAAGATCGCCTACAGAGTAATTACCAGCAGTGACAGCACGAGTCTGATATTGTTTTCACCTTGTGGGTCTGTGTGTGTGTCATCATGGCAAAATGTGGTCCTGGAGGTCAACTCTGGGTCTGAAAAGTGAAGCTAATGCTGAAATGCCTAAACTTCATCTTTCTAAACAGGGGGCACTGCTCTGATTGTAAAAATTAGTCTAATTGTACCGAAGTCTATGAGAAAATGAGCCCACTTCTTGCTTGTTTATGGTCTCGATCACTAGTTTCAAGTCTTCTGCAATACAGCATGATGTTCATTTAGTAAATTATGGTCCCATTTAGAGTCAAAAGACCATGAAGCAGGGGATACTTTAGGCTTGCTACCACGGTGTTGTCCAGTCCAAGGGTTGTCCGTGTTTTTGTCTTGAATGCTTTCACAGAGTGTTTTCAGTCAAATTTAACTGTAACATTATGGTCACCTAAAAATGTCTTATACAACACTCAGATGTACTTAGCTCTAACCTCTCGTGTCACTTCTGGTTGCAAATAACCAAAATCCAAAATGGACATAATATAATATCAAAATAGCAAACTCAGCGCACCAATGGGTGATGCCAAGGGGACTATGTCCACTTTGTATTTGAGTGTATGTCCTGGAGACACCAACTGCAGCAGGGCCTACAACAGAAGAGGTTTTGAGTACTTTTCCTGGTTTTTATATTTCTCTCTGTGGAAAGATTTTGTCATCACAACTGTGCAAGTTGCAGTCACAAAATGTTTACAAATGTGTAGTTCAGATCAAAATGAAGGCAGAGTTTGAAGGTCCAAGAATCCCCAAAGAGGAAGCTGGTGTGCCACCATAAACAACAATATTCAAAATAGATCAGACACAATACACACAATACGTCATTGACACAATAAATAACTCCAGGCAGGGTTGAAGGGAAATACACAGTTCCATTGCAACAATGGCCTCTAGTTTGTTTTAGCTTTTGCGCTCAGTCATTTAGAAGCAGCAGGTGCACGTTATGTCAGCTCTCGTTTTGGAGGGAAACTCTTCATCTGTACATGTGAGGGCTGTTTTCAGGCCTTACAACATTCACTGACGGCTCTAGCTGCAGCTTCAGGGACCGGGTGATGTGATGGCCGTGATCTGAGGCAGCCTCCTCAGGGCTGCTCCAGGGCAGAGGGACAAAATGTCAGGAAAGGTTTGTGCAAGACGCTCTGACTGCAGGAATTTGTGCGAATGTTGTGAGTGTGTGTGGGTTACATGTGTGAGGGGAAAAGGTACACATCAATAACGTGCTGCATTGCTTTTACTTTCTACTGTCACCTCCTTGTGGGCCGCTCTTCATTCGGTATATTTAGCCATTTTAAAGATGCACTTGGCACCTGTGAACAGTAGTGGCTGCAAATGGCAGAAGTATTATAAGAACTACAAAACCCAGAAATCAACTGCACACAACACATTTATCAACTACTTAGTAGCTGTGTCCCGAATCCATACTACATACTAATCATACACAGTATATACTAATATTTATGCCATATGCAACATATGCACCGTCAGATGTCATTACCAATTTCTTTTGATTTGCAGCTGTGACCAGTTACTTCATTTCCAGTGCTTTGTAGAACAATATTCACATAAATCAACAATACACTCAAAATGTTTTTTATTATTGCCTACTTATATTTTTCAGTGTACTAAATTTTGTCACTATTACAATATGAACGTACTGCTCCAAACCTGCTTAGAATTATGTAGCATGCAACTAGGACACAGCTATGGGATACAAAGGAGAAGAGGATGCAATCAGCATTTATTTCTCAGGACGAAGGTCTCAGTCACTGCTGTTCAGATGACATACACCGGCCATCACAAGGTCATCTGGGCTAATAGGCTAAACCTACAGGGTAACACTGAGGTGAGAAGGTAGATCTAAAAAGTTTGTTCAATCCACAGATCTCATTGTTAAAGGACCTGTGTGTAATAATTAGGGGGCTCTATTGGCAGGAAGGGAATTTAATATTAAAAAGTACGTTTTCTTTCATGTTTAATCACCTGAAACTAAGAGTCATTGTGTTTTTGTTACCTTAGAAGCGCTTTATATCTGTATAGGGAGAGGGTCCTCTTCACGGAGTCCGCCATGTTTCTACAGAAGCCCACAACGGACAAACCAAACTCTACAGAGAGCCTTTCATGTTTTATATGTTACCTGAAGGCCACCACAGTTCTCTGATCCACATGTGAAACTGAGAGTGGTTTGACTTCTGTTGCTCCTACAGTAGTTGTTATGGATGGCGTACGAGCGAGAACGGCATTACCACGGTTTTGTACTTTGGTGGCTCATTTTACTGCAGTCGTTGAAAGGGAGGGGTGAGCGGAGGGGCGCTCAGTTGGTTGCAGTCTGCAAATAGTTGTCACCAAATCCTACACACTGTACCTTCAACAGATTTAATCAGACATAAAGTTTTGGAGGCAGATGTAAATTCAAAGTGCATGAAACCAAAGCATCTACAAAGTACACACTTCTACGAGTAAGTAAGCAAATGATGCCTTTTAGTGATCTGAGTGAACTTTTTAAAATAAGAAATAAAGCATTTATCTTGGCAAATACAGATATCAGAAAACCAGGTTGGATGTTCTGCTATTCACAGACGTACTTTAAATTATTTGACTGTCCTTGGATATACTGTACATTTCACTCTAATCTTATTAATGCACCGCCTTTTCCAAAACAGGCTCATCACAAAATGTTTTACATTCCATCAAAAGGACATAAACGCAGATAAAAACAAAAAGCTGAAGCATCCAAAGCACTAAGACATGCTTGATCATCAGCATTAATTGGATAGTGAGGGAGGATAGGAAACTTTGTTGCCATAAAAATCAAAATAAATAATTGCTAGGTGAAACTCCGGGAGAATGCATTCTCTATCTGGTTGATCATAAATCCTGAAATAATGACATGCTTACCCATAAATGACTAAACAAGGGGCCATTAAGACATGCATGACTTCTCCTGATGTCTGTGCAGCAGATGTTAATAATTTCTTCCATAATGGAGAAGGAGAGAGGGAAGGAGGAAGCCGCTCTGCTTGATCATATCAAAGAAAATGTCAAATAAGGGTCAGCAATGTAAACATATGTGAAAGTGAACCATAATGAGAAGAGAAAACATGATTGTTTTAATATATACGTTCAATTCATGCCTTATATAAAACCACAGCGGTACATTTTATAGAAAACGTGACTTTTATACGCTATTTTGTGATTTATTTTGTAAAATTCACATTGAAAAAGCATCATGTTGGCGGTTAGATGAGAGTAAGGTGCCTTCACAGCTGAAAGCAGACGTAGATGTTATCACTCCCCACGATGTATCTGTACATCTCCTGTGTTTTCTTCGGTTTTCTGGCTTCTCCTTGTTGTTTTCAGATCCTAATGGGAGATATTCTCACGTTCTGGTCCGATGTGACGATGCAGCTGATCAGACCCGAATGTGAGCTCCTTATCGCACACAGATTGGTTCCGCCTGCAGTGAGAAGCGAGATTATCAGTCTATTAGATTCATACTGGCATATGGCAGCGATCACATTAATGCTGATCTTCATTCACCCCACCTACAACGTATGATTTCTTCAGGCTTCACTGTGATCTTATCATTCAGACTGTCAGATAACAACCTCACAAAAAATAAGTCTCCTCTTTTGTGATCATCTTTCCCATTGTCTTAATTAAGTCACTTTTTGTTTGTCGTCTTTAACAAAGTGTCTTATTTCAAACTGTATTGACTGACACAAGAAGTACAAATCACTGCTGAAATTCAGAGTACAAGTTTTAACATAGTTTTTTTTTTTTTTTACTCTGGGGGCATCTACATTTAAGACAGAAATGACTTCAAACATCATCGCTGCTATATTAATCAGTGCAATATTGTCGTTTTGAATGTTATGCTTTGTTTATATTGCTTTTCATTCTGAGGTTTTATGATTGCTGTTGTAATTAGAGCAGGTAGGTTATTGGAGCATGTTATGAGACTTGCTGCTTTATCACCTGATATAAATCCAGAATATTTATCCTGCTTCTGTGATGAACAACAGTCATTTTTATTGACAAAGAAGATAAAAAAAACTTTGAGCCAAAGTACTTTGAATTACTAAAACCTGCTTTAAAACACCAAGGAGAGTCTTTTGGTGTTGTAACAGGAAAATCTGTTGAACTTTAGGCAAACTAAATGTCACGTTTCTTTTATCAAATGATTTCTGAGAATTTCGGCAACTGACACAAAAAGCTCCTCCGCTGTTACATTTAGGAGACTTTCACAAAGCGTTCAGCAACCTTGAAACCTCTCCTGGACTCCGTTCAAACGACAGGCGAGACAATCTCACACATCCTAACGGTCCAGCCATATGTGCTTTGATTTCCCTCTGTTCGGCTGCTTCGCTCCGTCTTTTCAATCTCAGCCAAGAAAAAAAAAAAAAATCATAAAATTATTAATGACTCTGATTCATTAGCTTAGAATTACAGATGAAAAAAGACATTAAACTACAACCTTGATTTTTTTAAGTGCATCATTCACTTTATATGCATTTATTTTGGTGAAAGCTTTTATCAGTTTTTGCTTCGCCCTTAATCAAGCCCCTTGGTCTATTTCACCGACAACAACAAACAAGACAAATAAAGCTTTTTAAGTTACATGATTAATTAAAAAAATATCTTAAGGTGTTATACAATGTCAGCCTTTGTATCGAGACTGAGCTCTTTGTTACGGAGCTGTCATACAAACTTAGACTCTGACCTAGAATCTTGATATCGTACATTTACATTTAAAAGTTTAACGCACCTTTGCTTTTGATGAAGTTAAATGACTCCAGTCTAATTCATTAATTGGCACCAATCCACTTTTCAGCTCAGAAATACTGTGTATTCATAAATCTCTGAATGTGGCTCTTGGGGCTGGGATGATACACTTTTCTCCCTATTTGATATATTAACCAAAAATCACAGAACAAAGACATTTCTGTCACAAATTAGTGGTATTTTCTTTTCAATTTATAAGGGACATGTAATGTTTAGGTAGGTGGTACGTGTCAAAGTAACATCCACATGAATGGCAGAACATTACCCAAAGCATCTCACTGCCTCCGCCGGCTTGCCCTCTTCCCATAGTGCATCCTGGTCTTCCCAAGTAGGTGCCGCACACACACCCGGCCGTCCACACAATGTACAAGAAAACGTGATTCATCAGACCATGCCACCCATTTCCATTGCTCCCTGGTCCACTTCTGATGCTCACATTGTAGATGCTTTTGGCGGTGGACACGGGTCAGCATGGCCACCCTGACCAGTCTGCAGCTACATAGCCCCATACACAACAAACTGATGCACTGTGTGTTCTGACACCTTCCTACCAGAACCAGCATTAACCAACAATTTGAGCTACAGGAGCTTTTCTATTATATCGGACAACACGGGCCAGTCTTCACTCCCCACATCACCCCTGCATCAGTCTCTACAAACTGAAAAACACAGAGTAATACCATTTACAAAGGGTTAGCAGTTAGCAAGTTAAATAAGTCTTTTGTGGTAGTTATGCTACAGATTTACACATTACGAAAGTCTTAACCAGCTAAGACATTTTTAAGTTTTAATGGTACAACTAGCTGGTGAAACCCAATCCGGTTCCCCAAACTGTATTCATTTTCAGTGTTTTTGGTCACGCTAGTAACACGGCTGCAAGTGGGCCCACCACAAATTTTGTCAGAAAATATCAATGTGTAAAAATGCCAAAACAAACCCACTCAATGCTCCCAAAAATCTCCCACCAAGATTCAGCCAGTCTCTAACATGGAAGCATTATTTAAAACCTGCTCTGCCTTATTGTGTCAGAACTGACTGTGAGAAAATGTCTCAACGTCTCACAAGTTTATTGTACAAATAAGAGATTCCAGACTTAGTTTTTGAATTGAAAGCGACGTCAAATCACACTGGAACCAGGATGATGGAGAAGAGTTGACACTGTAAGGCAAAATCCCTTTGTTTGCCCAAAACTGCAGTTGAGTTTACTATTCAGTGTATCCAAAACTCTGCCAACAGAGAAGCTATACAGTGCCAAAGTAAAACATTAACAAACACTGCCCAATTCACTGCTGTAACAACAGAAGTCGTTAAAAAAATGGCCTCAGACTTACGCAGCCGTGGCTCCTCGGAGCAAAAAACTCCGGTAGAATCTGCAGCGACCTTGAGAACCTCCCGAGAACCTCAGGAAGTTCTTCCCACAGAGATTTGGCTGCACTGCTGCTGGATATCAGACTGTGTATTAGACACTGATCTGTTTAATTACAGTCTGAGTCGCACGCCATCTGTAAGAGCACCTCATCGCCTCTCTGCACTATCCAAACGACTTAAAGAATCCAGAGATATTGTACTCCAAGGACATGCTTAATTGAGTTTTGAGCACAAAGTGCACTGCAGCATTCTTCGACTTCAGTGATGCGAGCTTGGCCGAGCAGGCAGTTTCGAGTGCTTTGTGGTGAATTGATCGGAAATTGCTTGTGATTGTCAATTACATGCAAAACAGGGTTCTGAACAAAACACGATTACAGATTTGCTTAACTCCTCGGTAAAAATTCGACTTGTGCGACAGAGCGGGCCAGAACGAAGAAGGTAAAAATAACCCGAAACATGTAACAATATTGTTTCAGGAGGCATGAAAACAGACGTTTAGCAAATGGATTTGGAGGGAGTGGGATGAGGCGGGAGGGCTAAATCTGTCTTGTTCATTTGTGACGGACTTGGCGTGAAGCAGTGACTTGAGCTTGGATAAAGAAAAGACACTTGCAGCAGAATTCTGCCAGTCTTTGGTTCTCCGTGTTCGGCATCCCCCCCGCCACTGCCACCACCACTCCATCACACACACCCACACACCCCCTTACCTTCCAACACACTGCCGAACCTGGTGCTCCGCAGTCACCCATTAATCCCTACATGTCGGATCCCAGCCAGGTAATTACTGTTTAAAAATATTTCATCCCATTCTTTCTCCCTAAAAAAAGAGACAAATGGAAACAAAGGGAACACAGTTCTGAACAACGACAAAGAGGTGCTTTAAATGCATTCTCTTCTCTCTGGTGGAAACGGTGGCTTTGTTTGCACACAGTACAAGGTGTCTGAAACCAAATCTGCAGCTATTTCATATTTAAATGCAGCTGTCACGCTCTAGTTTTTACACCCGGTTTGGAAAGTTGGTAATGCTGCTTCTTTCAGAGAGAGAAAAAAAGCTTCTGTTTGTGGTGCAATAAAACCTGTTTGTTGGTTCTCTGCCAGGCAACTTCCAAACTAAATAATTTCAAGAGGGATGCAGTTATGAAATATTCCAGTCCAGAAAATTTACAGACCATAAACTTCTCTTTTCCTCATGTGGACACTTTTTCATTATATGAAACCTGCAGTGGGCAGAATCATTTGGCAAAAATACCATAATAACCTTACAGCATGTTGTAATTCCAGTGTTCTGAGAGAAAACTGGACTTCTGCACCTCTCTCTTGGCTGTTTTCAGGCTTTAACTAATCTAGTCTATGACGAGAGACTTTAGCCAATCACAGGCCATTTCAGAGAGAGAGCGTTCCTATTGGCTGTTCATTCACTGGAGCCAGCTGTCAATCACTTGGTGAAATACAGTATGAATCAATATTCTGTTACTGTAATGATTATTTCTCTCCTCAGATATTTTCAGAAACATCTTGTAGTTACTGTTGAGCTGTAAAATGAGAAAGTTTGCTCCAGCTGGAGGGCGGTGTTGGTATTTCCTCAACTGATCTCAACATGGCTGCCGGGTCACAAGCTTTCTCATTTTAGTTAAACAGTAACTAGAAGATGTTTCTGAAAACATCTGAGGAGAGAAACAGGCATTGCAGTAAGCATTAATAAAAATAGTATTAATAAAAATAATTCTAGTCACTGCAGCTTTAAGTCACATTAAAAACTGCTTTGACAAAAATGAATGCTAAACATCTGACCCTCCCATGACCTCAGCCTGTCACAACTCTCGCACAAGCAATAATGTGACTGTTTGCTGAGGGTAAGTGAAGCTGACATGGGAAAATGTCATAGCAGACATGCAGCTAACAAGCTTATGATACCATGGCGAGGTCTATTTCATCTGATCTGATGAGGGTAATCTACAGCATGTGACCCGTCATATAACAATAAATCAGTCCAATTCTGGTGTGTTTGTTTCATTTCACAGCAAATGCAAAGTGAAATCTATCCACATAAAGCATGTCAAAATGTAGGCAACTATTTCTATTCTTTAATGTGAGGTCTAATCAATTCAAAGAAAAGACATGGTTTAAAAAATGGAAAAGTGTATATACATAAATATATCTATATCTCTCTCTATATGTATAAATATATATAGATATAGAATATTTCTTGTTTAAAAGACCATATCGTGGTGGAGGAATGAGTCCCACACCCTGGAAATGAGTTAGCATTTTAGCACTTCTGGTTCCCTCATCTGGAAGAAATAAGGTCTGCGGTTAACACAAGCTGAAGAGATTTTAACGATTTGTTCAATGATATAAAATATGTCAATAAATATCCCACTCGTGAATTTTGAAGTCTTTATGTGTCTTAAAAATGACTGTTGCTAACTAGTGGCCAAATGAGACTACGAGATACTTGTGTTCATGCCACTGTGGTGGAGCTTGTTTATAGCCTAATGTTAGCTCCTTACTTCCGGTGACTGCATTCACACATTAATTTCACATTAATTTGTGAAGATCATCTTGCTGAACAAAATGTGTAAGTATAATGAATGTGTGTTTGCCACGGTTTATTTTCGGCAATAATCCAAAACCCAATGGAAAAATCCCAACTTTTCATTCCCACAAGGGACGTGGTCTCTGAGGCATCATCCATCGCTTCATTCGGACCCGTTGTGAAGCTCGACGTGGGCGGCTCCGACAGAACGGGGTGGTGTTTACCGTGCTTATGGTGTTCTTCACGACTTAACCATTTGAACGCAATGCATGTTGTGTTCACGACTTCCCGTGTCGTGAACATGAGTTCACCAGTTCTATTTGAAGGCACTATAACTCCTGAATAATCCCAAAACGGGCGAAGAGGTGGATTGTCAGTGGAGCTGAGGCGGCAGACAGCCAGCAGCTAGCGACCTGAGATGACAGCCACCTGTCACTCAAAGAGGCCACGCCCTCAATCATGCCTAACTTTAAGCCTTAATATGATCTAAACAGATGAGTCACATAAAAATTCACACCTGTACAGTTGTCATGAACAGGATATTAGCTTTAGTAAACATGGGGTTTATGGGGAGCGACTACCTTTTGGAGCCTCACGTGGCCATTCGAGGAACTGAAGTTGGCTTCATTTTTCAGTACCGGAAGTTGCTGCTTGGTTGATGACTACATGATATCTTGTCAAAAGACTGAGTGTCTGATATCCTCACCAGTTGATGATCCATCTAGAAGACATGGAAACAGAGAAACAGCATTATTCTGGTATTACAGTGTAGAACTATTGAGGCATAGTATTATGAGTATAACAAATGTAACATCAGACTTTTATTTTATTAATTAATTTGTTAGACTAACTAGTTAATCTTGTGCTGTTACTACTGTAAGGAGCCTAGCAGGCTAGTTAGCCGGACATGCTAAAGATTACATCTTACGGGAGAGCAGACCAACACTCCATTCCTTACACTTCTGTAATTGTGCTTTTGGTTTTGTAAAAACTCTTAAAAGCCAAGTGTTTCTCTTATTACAGCTGCATGCTCAGCGCTGTGGCATGTGGAGAAATCTACCGAGCTAACTAGGTTTGATATATTGTCATGTTTTCAGATCTCACATGAACACACCACCATGTATAAAATCTGTGTAAAAGAGTCACTGTGTGAAATGGCAACTATGGGGACAAACTTCATTACATGTGAACACAACCGGACTCAGTGGGTCCAGTCTCAGCTTTACAGCCATCCCCAATTTATGCAAGAAGACTAATTTAGAGACCCCAGTATGCAGAAATATTCAAATACAACATTTCATTTTTTTCGTTGTAATAATAACACATTTGTACTACATGAAACCTTCATGGTTTTCACCCAAGAACCCCAAGACCCAGAGGTCAAGGGGCCCCTTTGAGACAGCTTTGAATCTTTGGATCAATATTTAGTATTTAGACACACAAGTATGACATGGTTGGTACCAATGGATTCCTTAGGTTTTCGAGTTTCACATGATGCCAGTACCTTCACTCTACTTTTAAAACAATGCACACTACAACCTCTGAAATACAGAATAGCGGCTGGGTCCACTCTAATATATCGATATAGTGTTTTGGAGGATCGATCGAACAGTATTGTAAAACATAATAATGCGATACTCGTGTTTTAATGTTTTCTGACACAACTAGGTCCAGCTAAGTCAGCAGTGCTACACCATGAGTTGGTTTTATGGCAGTTAATGGCATTGCTATCTTACACAGTAAACTTTTTGATACTGCTTTGATACTACATTAAAACTCATATTATTTGTCTTGTTTTTGTGTTGTATTACCTGATGTTTTCTGGAAATACTGTAGCACACTTTGATCTCCCTTTATTTTTGATTCACAGGTTATTGAGCTGGAAACAAGTGAACAATCTGTGACAATTTGAGATTTGGAAACACTTTTTGAAAGAGCGTGTTTTTTCTTCTCCATGTTGATTTATATTACAGCTCAGTAACACATAGCAACAAAGCAACACATCTGACTAATTGTCTCTCTTTCCCTTTGCTTTAATAGTCACACCTGTCCACCGCATATCACATTTCTCAAGTTAACAAAGTGCAAAGTGTAAACCACAATAGTGAACTTGATGCTTTAATAATGTGTGAGGTGACTGTGTCTTATTCCTTGTTTTTTCATGCTAAATAATAAAATGCTCATGTTGTGACATTACGTCCCTAAGAATAGAGAAAAGAGGTGGAGGGGTGAGAAATCAATACGCTGGCAGTGGCAGGAGATGTAGTTAATATGTGGCTGGGTGGGTGTTGTGAAGGATGGGTGCATCAAATGCATCCACCCGTCTGTCATTGTATGAACTTGCAAACACGACAGCATGTTAATGCTTGTGTGAAGCAGCTCGTTTGTCTCTTCAGGTTCCATGAAAGATAAATATGTGCTTCTTAGTGTCAGGGTGGTGGAGAAGTTCATCTCCAGTAGTTCAATCAAAAACAATTCCTGTTACAGAGTTTGGACCACTAGTTAAAGGTATAATCCGCAATGTAAATCTAATCAAAAGGGTCCCCCCTACCACTATAATATACAACACAGCAATAGGAACTACTCTCACCCTGAAGTGAACGGACTAATTGGTCATTTATTACAAAATCAAACATTTAAACTCAATCAAAGTTTTGAATGTTTTGTGAAGTTGTTCACAAACAAAAATCCTATTAACTGATTTAAACTGATTGTGGTGAATTTATGTGATGATATAAAGTTATACAGTAATAGAGTTCTGTGCGTGTATAAATTGATTAGGGTTGTCAATTGATTAAATTATCTAATTTAATTTAATACTAATTACGCCCATTATTCTCCATAGTTAATCGCAATTAATTGCAAATTAATCACACTTTTTTTTTTATCCGTTCAAAATGTGCCTTAAGGGGATATTTGTCAGGTATTTAATACTCTCAACATGGACAAATATGCTGCTTTATGCAAAAGTATGTGTATACTTATTATTGGAAATCAATTAACAAAACAAAACAATGACAAATATTGTCCAGAAACCCTCACAGGTTCTGCATTTAGCATAAAAAATGTGCTAAAATCATAACATAGCAAACTGCAGCCCAACAGACAACAACAGCTGTCAGTGTGTCAGAGTGCTGACTTGACTATGACTTGATCTGACTGACTGTGATTATCATAAAGTGTCTGTAAAGGGGAGACTGGTGGGGACCCAGAGAACCCATTTACATTCACACATCTTAAGGTCAGAGGTCAAGTGACCCCTTTGAAACAGACATGCCAGTTTTTCCTCGCCAAAATTATCACAAGTTATTTAACCTCCTTCACCATAAGGTAGCATGGTTGATACCAATGGATTCCTGAGGTTTTACAGTTTCACATGATATCTTCAGTCTAGCTTTAAAATGGAGCATGCTGCAACCTAAAACATGCAAGGTGCTTTAATGCGTTAAAAGAAATTAGTTGTGACACATTATCATGTTTTGTTTCATCCGCCAATGTCAAACTTGTACGACCTCACGTTGTGTCAACACGTTTACAAACCAACTCAGAAACTTTTGAGAAAGATTTTGGAACAGGTTTGATTTTCTGCATTTCTTTACAAACCGTCAAAAGCCAAAAAACAGTTGTTTGACCACTCAGGGCCACCGTCCACACCAACGCCATCATCCAGAATGGCATCTGATGAACTGATACACACCTCCCAGCACAAAGCACTTATAAACTTATAACTTAATAAACTTTAAAATAATGAAATACAAGAATACAGAGATGCAGGATTTAAAGATGGACTGTGGCAGGTGGTTGCAGAACTGCTTGGAATCGGGGATGGTTGCGAGGTAAAGGATGGAGGACAGATCAGACAGTAGTGATTGTGATCTTTTTGCTAAAGTCACTCATTCATTAGCCCTGTTTGGGACACTATCCATTGCACCTAATGCATTCAGTTTTGTCTCTGAGGTTTTGTAACAAATATATTATAAAACACATCAGACTCTCCTTTACTCAGTCACTAGGACAGTTACAGGTCAAAACGTGACCTCTATAGATTAGTCAGAGTCTATTAGACAGAGAAAATGCTTTCGGGATTGTAATCAGCTTTTTTGGAAATAGTGTAATAAAAAAAGATCTGTATTCTGACTCTTGATTAATAGAGAAACGCACAAACAGCTTATTATCTCTGAGTGAAAAGTTGTTATGATGTGTGTCAATATACAGCAGATTATTGTGGTCAAAATAAAGTTACAGACTGGTCCTTTAAATTAAAAATCCCAGACAGTGATTGAAATTTACAGTAGCTGATTGTGCAGCTGCCATTCACTTCATTGTATGATAACAAAGGGCAGAATACTGCGTGCTGTGAATTAATAGATAGTTTACATTTCACACAATATCCCAACTGTTGAAGAAGATTTTATGAACTTAAAGCTCACAAAAACACCAGCATTTTCGATGTATAAAAGACTATGTGAAGAAGAAACCTGAGTGTAATTAATATTGTCTGCATTCAGTTTCGGGTCATTTTTCTTCACAGGTGTATTCTCAAAACAAAACAGGCTGGATATAATTAGACAGTGAATATGGACAAAAGAGACGTCTTATGGCATATGGCAGGGTCAGACGGAGAAGGAAAATCTTGTCATACAGCGGCGGAAATCTATTAACTTGCATACATATGGATTTATGACAACAACTGGCATAAGAAATCATGAATAACTTACAGACGGATGTTCTTATATAAGCATCAATTGTTAATTGAAGAAGCTGTCACAGTCCCTGGGGCTGTCAACATAGTTTTATAAGCATTCAAACTCAGCTTTATCAAATCAATGGTCTATTCAATGCTGCATGGTTCTCCTGTAATCCATCTTTTGTGCTTTCTGCAGAGACTATACTGAAATTTAGTTCCTGAGACACATCATTCACTGTATGAGGAAGACATGTTTGTTTTTTGTTTTTTGTTTTTTTTCAAAATCGTCCCGGCAAAGTTGCTGGCGCTATGCCGCCTCGGCTCAGGTGATTTGCCCGGACCCCAAGACACCGGATGACGACCTCTGTTGCATTTTTCATGTCTCATCTCTGTAAACAGAGGCGCCAGAGTCAGCAACAAAGGCCGGGTTGTGCTGAGAGCTCAGGTGTGCTGACAGGTAGATCTCTACAGGCCATGTGGGGCTCGCTGGGGAAATCATGAGCCGCCCTCCGCTAACAAAATGCACGTTTTTGCCACACAGAAGAAGAAGAATAAGAAAACCCTGCTGCACACAGAGGAGGCCTGTGTCATAGAGCCACTGAATGTGTTGATGTGGGACAACAGAGTGGACTATCCGGGGTTCAGCAGTCTTATTGAACAACTTAAGCCTCCTATAGTGAGAATGTTGTTACCTGACCTCTATTCAAACTCCTTATTCCTCTCGTGTGACACTGATAATGTCTGTAATGTAACTGTATGTCAGCAGAAAGGCTTTGACAGACGTTGTCCATTACTACACACATCCTGTAGAAGGCTCGATTTACCGCCTTGCATGTGTATGTCTCCGCCAACCAGTCAAACTGCAGTTTACATCCATGTCTGTCACATCGTCATTTTATCCTGTTAGACAGTTGTGTGAAATTGCTGAATTATGGCCAAAAATGTCTTTGTTGAGGTCACAGTGACCTTGACTTTTGACCACTGAAATCTAATCAGGTCGTCCTTGAGTTCAAGTGGACTTTTGTGCCAAATTTGAAGAAATTTGCTCCAGGCGTTCCTGAGATATCGTGGATCGGACAGGCTTACGGACTGACAGATGTTTAGATGGACAGATGTGCAGACATGGGGATGGACAGAAGTACTGATGGACAGAGAGACAACCCCAAAAACATGTCGCCAGTGCAAAGGCATAAAAACACCTAATAGTGTGTTGGTTTGGCGGCATCTAGTGGTGAGGCTGCAGATGGCAACCAGCTGAAACTTCTCCCATGTGCCTACTGCAACCACGACAAATACACAGATGGCCCTAGCTAGGACCAGTGTTTGGTTTGTCTGTTCTGGGTTACTGTGAGGACTAAAAGGTCATTAGGGCTGCTCGGTGGTGCAGTCGTTAGCACTGTCGCCTCACAGGGACACGGTCACAGGTTCAAACCTGGCTTGGTGCCCTTCTATGTGGAGTTTGCATGTTCTCCCCAAGTTTGTCCAAAGTTTAAATGTTAATTAGGTTAATTTTTGAATCTACTTTGCCCGTAAGCGTGAATGTGCATTCATATTTTCACTAACCCTGTGACGGATTGGCGATCTACCCAGCGTGTTCCCCACCTTCACCCAACGTCAGCTGGGATCGGCTCCTGCAACCGTGAATAGGATAAGGGGTTACAGATAATGGATGGAGTTAAGTCTTCAATCTAACTTACATGTGAGACTCCATTATATTTCAAACAGCCTCTTTTGGTATTGTTTTTAAGTTTTTCTTTTAGTGTTTTTGTAGTGTTTTGTAACATGTGCATTCACTGTTTTTGGCTCCTATGTTAGCAATCAGTTCTGCACATATACAGCATTTGCTACTCTTATTTTTCACTGTAAACTGGTCAGTTTTACGGACGCGACACTAAATGTGAGGCCGGCCGACTGCTGTCAATATTCCACAAGTGGGAGTTTTAAGGTAGAAGATTTGCCTCGTCATCTGTGAGAATAAGTAACATGCCGTGATCAACATCTATCTCTATTAGAAGCTCAGTCTGAAAAGAGAGGAAAAAACAGTGTGGTACAAACACTGGCCAAATCAGAGGATAACAGCGAAAACAGAGTGATAGCTGCGTGTTTGAACTCGGTAATTGGTTGGTTACTCGGTAGGCAATACAACAGAGGGCCTACGGAGTGTGGTGTGTGTTTCTCAGCCCCACTGTGCAGCCTCATAGAGTACAAAGGCAGAGAATGAACTTCAGAGGGTTTTAATGCCTGAAGAGAAGAATATGGACATTAAATTATCAGGGGAAAACAGCAGGGTGTGAAAAAAGAGCCTTCTAAAGCCTGCGAACGCAAACGTACATACAGGCTGCTTCTGACACGGAAACCTGGCCAAATTCACAGGCTCCTTTATTCTGAGCTTCACACTGATACTCTCTGTGTTTGTGTGTGTCTGTGTGTGTGTGTCTGTGTGTGTGAATATACTGTATGTGTGCACATGCTTTACTTTTTTAATTGGAATTTAAAGCAATAAGCTGCCATAATGCACATCCACACATCCGTTTCTTGCATTGAAAATGGTCATATTATAAATATGCTTTAAAATAAAAAAGCTAGACCTACAGTAAATCTGTTATCAGAAAAACAACACTAACACATTTACTATATCTGAGATGGACCTTTAGAGTTTTACAGCTCTAAGTAAATTTGTTTTACTGCAGTTTTGAATCATAAAATGCGCCTCTAAACCAAGAAAACCACTCTCATTAATAGGGCTGGGCAATATATTGATATTGTCTCAATACAGTAATATGAGACTTGATATCATCTTAGATTCTAGGTATCATAATATGGCATAAGTATTTTCCTGGTTTTTAAATGCTGCATTATAGTAAAGCGATGTCATTTTCTGTTCTTTCTCCAGTTATTATGCAGTTTTACCCACTTAGTCATTATATCCTCATTATGTGATATTTATTCATCAAAAATTTCATTGTGTAAATATTTTGTAACCACCAGTAGTCAACCTTACAATATCGTTGCAATGTCATTATCGAGGTATTTGGTCAAAATTATTGTGATAATTGATTTTCTCCATATCGCCCTACTCCTCATCTGCGGAGCAGCAACAAGTTTGTCCCTTGACAGCATTTTCTTTCTTCTAGCGTTGTGCTTCAGAAAAGTCCCACTGCTCAGATATTACAAATAATAATAATACAAACGCTTTCTGTTTCTTCATAATATAACACAAGCAGCAATGCAGCAATCTGAGTTTTTCAGTCCAACTGCTTCCCCAACTTTGTAAAACAAAATGAACAAATAAATACATAGATATACTGCAAATTTAGTGAATTGTGGATTATTAAAATAATAAAACGTATGTCAGCAACTTGGCAAAAAATCTTCAAAATTAAAAGAAATCACAATTCAAGTGTCAACCATTTTAATGGAGGAACAAATTGGTCAAAACTTATATATAGTATAGTATACAGTATCTAATGTACTGTATATAGGATAAAAACATAGAACTGAACTGAATAGATCTGCCCCATTGTCACCAGCTACTTGAGTCAGTATCGGCCCGATATCCAATCAATACTGGTGCATCACTCAGGTAAAGGTATTGGGTCAAAAATACAGCGATATTTGATTTTCTCCATATCGTCCAGCCCCGTTCGTTAAGCACAAAGTCAACTATTCGTCATCGGCGGAGCAGCGACAGGTTCGTGTCATTTTTCTAGCATTGTGCTTCAGACAAGACACACTGTTCAGATAATACAAATAAAGACACTTTGTGTTTCTTCAAAATATAAAAAACAACATGTAAAATATTGAATTCCTCTTGTCATAACAGCTTATCAATTAATAGTCTTGTTTCAAAAACATGAATGTACACAAAACAAATGTAATTTCCACCACCGCGTCCGGCATCGTGTGTGTGGAGATTGACAGGTGTAGGTTTAAAACAGCCTGGAAAACGCAGCGTTACGTGGCAGCAGCACCAACAACGAGGCCTTTGAGGGTCTCTGCAAATAGTCTGAATTTCAAAGTGAGCGAAAAATAAGACGGGACAATGGGAAATAAAAGAGCTAAATGAAAAGAATCACTCTCGAGAGTTACAGCTTTACACACACACCTTATTAATCTTTAATATCTTGTCTCGCTCCCCCTCCTCTCTCTCCCTCTCTCTCCAGTTTATCTCTTCTGCAGCAATTATACCCAAGAGGACAGAGCACATAGGACATGCTCCCACTACCTAGAGCAATAATATATCATTACATACTAAACATATAGCAGCTACGCAAACAGCCTTTATTGCTACTCCAGGGCGAGTGCTATTTATAAGCAGCAGCGTAGCCACACAGAGCTCTCGTCTACCTGAGCTGCATCTGTTTGTGTGGATAATATTACTTTGGGTTTTTCTGCTTTTCTCAGAGCTAAGAAACGATGCCTGTCAGTTTGTCCATTTCAGTTCAGTAGCTTCGTGTTGACATTAGGGGGTGCTGGAATTCTTCAGAGTTGAGTGATGAGCTGTTGGATTTTGAAGCGGTGTTGAAAACTGACTACAGTGTGTGATAGTATTTCTTTTAAAACAGTTTTAATTTAAATATAGATTCAACAACTTCAGAAAAGCTGTGAACTTTTTTTTTGTTACGCTAAATTAATGTCAGGTGACGAGGAGAATTGATTGGATACAGAATTTTTTAAATGTGCAAACCATGTTCATCATTTGTAAAATCTTGTAGATTAAACTGAGACGATGCTTGCACAATATTATAATAATAAAAATTTAAAAAAACAAAGGCCTTGAGGGTTTTTTTGGGAAAATCAAATTCTTTACATTTGATCAAGTAAAAATATTTTAGATTTAAATTCCTCTCAGCAGACAAACCTGCTCTGACGTCCAAACGTCTTTCTGCCACCAACAACTCTTTTATACTAGCAGGGGGGGAAAAAAACTTCTACTAAGTAACTTATTCAAAGTACAACTCATGAATTATTTAAGAGAACACATTTCCCCTTGTTTATTTATATATACATATGTATAAAATATCATTTATTCTAAGAGGGTCTATAAATCAAAAGTATTCCCAGAGAATAACAGATAAGTGAGGTTATTGTGCAATGAGGCCAGCTGGTGGTAATAATTTAATGACGTTTTACAGGCGCTATAAAGACAGCAAACAGATGTGGCATTAAGGATTATAAAGTTGGTAAAACTTTTAACAAGTGCTATGTATTTCGGCGGTACAACAGCACAACCCCCAGAATAAAAGGAATTTACACATCCTTCAATTCCAAAGCTATCAATCACACACGTGTTATTCCCCTGGGAGCGTCTTTACATGCATATTTATCAGCTCAACATGCTAATTCCCGCTGCTATACGCCCGCCAGGCGCGTCTCCAGGCGTGTTTATGACTCGTAATTGTTGATATCCTTTGATATATTTCTCTCAACTAAGACATCATTTGGTTTTTGTGGTCGAAAGTCAATGAGGCACAATGACCCGAGCTTTCAATTCAAATTTACAGTTCAATATCTATTATATGCTGCTCAGAGCCTGGAGAGGAAGCCTCGTTCAAAGCAGAGGGGGGATTGAGCTGCACTGTACAGCACTTATCAGCAGCAAAGCGCATCTCAAGGTTAGTTAATTGATTTGAAAATAAAATAAGGAAAAGGGAATTATTATTGCAGGCAAACAGCACCACGTTTCATGCTTTTTAGCAGGATTTAGCTTGTCGGCGCGTAGTACCTCGGGGAGAAATAAATAAATAAAACGTGTTTGTTCTAAACTTCCGTAACTTGGATGTTGCTCACAGGAGTTCTGAATAGTTTGTCATCTTCTGCCAAACAACTAATTGTGAAAAAGTTTCTGCGGTATAAGAAACATGTGCCATATTGTTGCAAGATCCAAGTTCATCAGCATGCATTTACATTGCTAAAGAGCATATATGGCAGATGAAGCATTTCGGCATCAATTCAGCTCCACATCGGAGAATGAGTGGGAGATCTCTCTCTCGCTCTCTCCTCTCTTTCTGCCTCTCTTTATCTTTCTTCCAGTGCCTCTTCCTCTCCCTTCCCTTTTTCCGCTTTTCCCGCAGACACCTGCCGACGAGCGCACACCTCCAGGGAACCAACATCTGAGAAATGCAATTTGAGCATTTCAGCGCCACAAAGAAAAGACAAACAATGCTGGGGAAAAAAAAAAAAAAAAAAAAGCGAGGGGATAAACACGCTGCCGAGTTGATGCTGGACAAACATGTCGCGTTGCCTCCAATTCACAAATGGCCCTGCCACGTTCGGCGCTCACAGGTGTGGAAATTCAAGGACAAACTTGATTGCGCCCGTGGCCGCTGTTGTTGTTTCTGGGTTTGTTTGCTTGTCGTGCTCGTCTCTCTACTATTGTTTGACAGATACGCTCCTTGAGGGATGCGCTCCTTTAAAACGACAGGAGACGGGGGTGCCCTTAAAAGACGAGAAATAGCTTCCATCAAACGGTGATGTTAGAGGACAGTAAGGTCCACGGGCCGAGTTGAAGCGGCATCTCAGGAGAATCGAGTGTTTCATTAATGCCCTTCGGCCTGAGAGAGCGACAAGAACTGGCAAAAGCTAATTTCTCTGTTTTACTGAGAGCGATTGGAGGTTTGCGCAGCTAACCCACACTCTGAACTTGTTGGCGAAGTCCTTGCCCTCATTTGTGACAACTACCCTATTAAAGCTTTAGCCGCACAGCAAAAGGACAAATAAAAGCCTTTTCATAGATTTCCAAAGAGGAGAAAAAAGCGTGCTTCTCGGTCAGTCTGCGAGCAGAGAGCCGCTCTTTACAATATGGACATTGTCAGAGGCTCATAAAAGACAAATAAGTAGGTGTCACTGCAGAAATTACTTTCCATGATGAACTACACAGCCATCATCAGCAATGACACAGCGTCATTCACATCAACAACACAGGTGCATGAAAAATGGAACGGGCTGGCAGGAAAATGAATTATTAATGACACATTTAAGTATTATAACAGAAAATCAATGAGCATACCTGGTGTAATTAACATGCACAATGTTTTCC
Source organism: Pterois miles (assembly GCA_947000775.1). NCBI lineage: Eukaryota > Metazoa > Chordata > Actinopteri > Perciformes > Scorpaenidae > Pterois > Pterois miles. Next base: position 7,640,349 of record CAMQGK010000568.1, on the reverse strand, counting down.
ATAATCCAGCACAGTATAATTATGCCTCTCTATTCCAGAACACGTTAGCATTAGCTTTTTCTAAAGCACACAACACCTGTTTATTTGGTTTGCTTGTCTTCCTTTTTTTCCCCTGTAATGATAAAGAGGCTGCAAAATGTTATTTAGCTACGCTCCGGCGTTGGATGTGGACTCAGCTGAAGCTGGCCGCAGACCTTAAGCTTAAACCTAAAGGGATCAAAACTGGGTTGTTAAATTGCCTGTTTTAACAAAATGGCTTTATGTTTCTTCAGCAGTCGGACCAGAAAAACAATTTATTTATTTTTTATTCCTTTTTGAAGTTAATACAAATGTCCTGGCACATTTACATAAATAGATTTCTAAAAACTCCTCTATTTTGCTGGTTAATCACAGAATATCTGCCACCAAACATGTATTTTATGTACTGTATTTCATGTGCCGCTATTGATTCAGACTGAAGGGTTGGGGTGTGGGCTTATCTCTGTATACTGTAACATGTCCACTAATCACTGATTACCACCGTCTGTTTGTGCTGTGACCAGTGGCAGTGTACAAGATTTCCCATCGTTCCTGAAGGATGCCGGGGAACAGCTTGAGCGGAATCCAGCACGGGACTGGGATTTTTTGGCAAGTCAAACTTTATCAGCACAAACATGCGCAAAATGAAAACAAACACAACCCAGACTGCTAATTACCATCCGCTTGGACCTCTGTCCCCTATTTTTCTCGGAGAGACACAAAATGGCCGACTGCACCGTGCACTCCCCTAAAAAAAAAAAAAAAAAAGGGAGGAAGCTGCTGCTGTTCCCTCTGTCCGAGAGACAACCCTTGTCGCCTGGATAATACAGGTTGACACACTGGTAGCCCCAGTGATTTTTCAAACCTATTATTTCATGTGCAAAGTTATAAATTACACGACTGACACCAGTCTGGTATCTTCTGGGCCATGTGGCCTGAATCAACGCCAAATCCTGTGCCACTAATTTTACTAATTGCCTGAGCCTGGCCAACACTTTTCATTGGTGTGGAGCCTACAGTGTCACAGGAAGCTAATGAGCGCTAAATAATGTATGTGAACCTCTCTAATTGCTTCATTTCTCATTTTGCTTACCAATTCTCATATCATGCTTAGGGATGCCAATTTTTTTTTTGCTTCTGATGATTCTAACAGTGGTTAATACTAATAACTGCACCAGTCTGTCAAAGGCCACATCCTGGGGAAATGAAGCCTGTATTATATTGTATAATAGGAAAACACACGCTGCTTGGGAATGTATTTATACATAGATTATTTATCGAATAATCCTCTCTTTCTATGTGAAATATTCAGACAGAATCTCAACTCCAAGCAGCCCTCTTTGGGTAAACATTGCATTATTTTGGATGCGCTCATTGATGCATACAGCATCATCAGGTAAGGCGCTGTATGCCAGCATGTGCCACCTGGGGCTGTGTGTGTTGATGTGTTTTTGTGTGTCTCTGCTTGCGTATGCATGTGCGTGTCAGTCTAGCTCACACAGACGTGTGCATATGGGCGTCTGATAGTGTGTGTTTATGACTGTGTTGTTTCCCTCTCTGGCTGGGTTCCCACTGCAGCACCCGTTGGCCACCTCTCCTCCCAGTCCTATCAACAGGGAAGCTGTAATTTAGCAGCAAATTTGATCATCCAAATAGCTGAATATTTAATGGTATTAAATCGCAGGGTAAAAAAAAAAAAAAGCTGTATTATTTATTCACTCCCTATAGTGTAACCTCTATTCAGGCAACGCCAGGTGGTCCTGTAAATATACTCTATCTGACACGCGTGTTGAATTATTGACCGATAATTTATCATAATTCATGTCACTGAAAACTCAATAATGCTCTCCAGGACCTCCTCCTGCCTGTGACCCAGGCAGACACTGTGGCCTGTCAAGGTGGTGACAAGGTCGGCACATAATAAAAACAACATCGAATTTACTGTATATCGAGGCTGCAGTCAAGATCAAAACCAGGGCTAATAACATTTGAATCAAAGATCCAAAAAAACTATTATATGCTCATAAAAATAATCATTTGAAATTTGTGTGTAATTAGGGGAATCTATTGGCAGGAATGGGATATAATATTAATAAATATGTTTTCTTTGGTATATAATCGCCTGATAATGAGACTTGTTGTGTGTTTGTTACCTTGAAAGCCGTTTATGTCTACAAAGGGAGCAGGTCCTCTCCACAGAGTCCGCTATGTTGCACCGCCATGTTTCTACGGTAGTCCAGAGCGGACAAACCAAACACTGCTAACTTTTCCTGCTCGGGCCGGAGTCAATAACGTTACTCGCTGTTGTTGCCGCCGCTCTCTCTCTCTCTTCCTTCACCACTCACTTCCCTCACACACTCTACGCATTGGCTCTGCTTCAAATGACCTACACTCCACAGTCGCGTTTTTGTGAATTCAACACGCTCGGCACACGGCAGAGGCTTCATTTGGTTGCAGTCTCCTCACTTCACCGCAAGATGCTACAGACTGGACCTTTAAGGAAGAGGATTAGCATCAATTGGCTTTGAAAGCATAAACATATATTTGGTGTTTAACAGAAGGAATCCCTAAAACTGTGCATATTACAAAGAGAACCCCCAGCCACCATTAAAACTACATTTTTTGTAGGCTACTCTTTGCAAAAGACATTATCCAGACAGGTCCAAGTCAAAACAGGCGCGAGACACGAGTCCAAAACATCACCAAGTGTCCTTAAAGACCAGATTCGCCATAACAAAGACAACAAGGGTGGTTTTTAAGCTGTCAAGATGTTTATTTCTACCCGCAACAGCTTCAAAACCACCTGCAGCTGCATCCTTCCACTTTCTGTGACGGATATAATGTGAGGTAGAGAGTTTGAAGAGAAATGCAGGTGGCACACTGGTCTGATGTGGCTTTTAGAGTTGTAATGTGCTTTTTCCTCTTCTATTTAACACACCTCTGGGTCATGTAGTCTGTAGGAAACAGTGTCGATAATTCAACATAAAATTCAGGAAATGTGCAAAGCCTGAAACACCAATACTCTGTTGGTGACACAAATATCTTAGTTACACTCATACTTGTTTACAATATAAGGGATAAACAGAGAAAAGTTTATGCTATGCCATGTTTACGGAGGTAAAGTTGAGTTTAGGCTTAATTTTAGCATTTAAAAGCTTGGTACTGCGTTTTGGTCGTATTAACTTCCCCATGTAATCTTTAACTTGTATTACAATGTCCCTTTTATGCCCAGAGCACACTACTTGTATTTAAAAGAGTACTGCATCAATTTAGCATTGCACCACTGCAGCTTCTATGGCATCGTCAGACAAAAAGTATAAAAATTGATGCATCAGAATAAGAAATATTGTCTTATTTATTGACTTGACCGGACACCGTTCGGTCAGAGTTTCAGGTGTTTTCTGCTAAATAATAAATAATAGCAATCGGCCTGTTCCCAACGAGTACACGGTCACTAGTCGTATGAATTTTACATAATTTGGTTGATACCATGTTCATGTATGTCAATTACAGGCCACCATAAACATAATAAATTACCTGATTTCGAGAAATATTATGTTTTTGTAGATGAGTTGGTTTGTAGTTTTTGACATTATTCACCAGTTATGAAGACTCTGTGACACTGCATGAATAGTTTGAGGATACATCACATCACAGTGTTTTCAAACTGCATTTAGCTTCGTACTTTTACGCCTTTTGCTTAATATTCAAATTAGATTTCAGACTGTAATGTAGCAGTAGATTACAGAGATAGTTCCCCTATCCTTCATGTAATTACTTTTTGTGTAATTGTATGTATAATGTCATTTTGGAAATTACTTTTTGAGCAAATAGCATTGACGAATGCTCACAGAATAACTGGTATTTTGGTTATTTTACCAGTGAAATCACGCTTACAGTAGCTGGCCATTAATTCAGTCTAACTGGCTCTCTGCTACACGTCTTCTTTCACCGTTTTACTGTTTTCACTGCTCGCTTGTCTTCTTGTAAAGGACTTTTAGACGCCATGATTCAGTAAAGTGCTGGATAAATAAAGATTAATTAATAGATTGATTGATGAAAGGGATCTTGTGGCACATTAGAACAACAAAAGTCTGCAGCGGGGATTGTTCAGGGATAATGAAAAATAGTGGTATGCTGAAAGAAGTGTCTAAAAATACAAAATGCTCTTATTATCCATTAATGACAACACAGTACAGTAGTCATAGTGTCTAATGCAACACCCAAACAGAATGTCACTGGCAGGGAACACAACACCGCATCCCTTAATAGGATTGTGCCTGTATAGCAATTTGTCAAGCCAAAATATCCTGTATTTATGAGACAAATATAGCACATCGGAACAAGTAAGAGAGAGAGAAATCACAAAATAGTCAATAGGATTAACCGAAGCATAAACTAAATGCTCCTTGATGTGTCATCGATAAAAGGATTTTTGATTATTCGTCACCATAAAATGCGTGGCAAGATTGTCATGCCGTCATTGTATTACTGCATCCCTTTTATCTGTCTGTCAATCTAGCTGCATTAGAATCTGGGCGCTGTTTTCTCCCCCGCCTTGTTTTTATTTGAAAATGGATTTAACACACAGTCTGCATTTAGAGTGCAAAAAAAACAACAACAACAAAAAAAAAAACAGATTGCCTCATCGCCTCAGGTCGCTCACGTTGTGTTAATAAATGGTGAACTTCCGCCAAAGTGTCACGTTGGATTAATCCGTCTGCAATCAATACATTGCATTTAACACTTTAGCACATTATTCATTTTATTCACAAATGACACAAATCCAGCAGACAACCACAACTATTCTAATAGCAAATAAGTAATATTAGTGTTTGTGCTCCCCGGGTGCTTCAGCTGCCCACTGCTCCGAAAATACCTGGATGGGTTAAACGCAGAGGTCAAATTTCATGTATGAAACTGTATGTACGTGACAAATAAAGGAATAAAGGCTTCTTCAGGGGGGGCCCTCTTGCGTTACTTTTGGACAAACCAGGGTCAATATACGGTAGGTGCATAGTGTCCTTTCAGACTACACTTCCGTTCTGACAGGAAGTTAGGTTTAGGCAACACAGCCACTTTGGTAGGCTTAGGAAAGGTCGTGGTTGACGTTCTCTGACTAGTGACTCACGGAGCCAATGATACTAAATGACTCACGTGACGAATAACTGATGTGACAAAGTAAGTCAAAGTTACTTTTCAGGTGGGACAGTGGTCTCTGGTGTTTGTCTGACCCGTCTACCAGCCCTCCTGCCCACCCTTAGTGGACTATTAACACTACGTTACTCACCCTGACCATCCAATAAGGCCCCGGTGGGTTTACACTGGAGTTAGCTGAACTGTTGCTAAAGGGCGCCTCCGTGCGTCGTGCCCGTCACTGGAGGTGAAACACACTGCTCCTCTGCAACATGCACACATGCAAACCCTCCCGATTTTCCTCCCAGCATCACAGTTCTCCTCTATTTCTCCCAATTTATGCCAAATTTTCACACTTTTTTCCTTTTTGTTAAGACAACCTGTTTCTGGCAGCGAGCAGTAAAAGTCGTTTCCACCCAAACAACAATACAGCGACACCAAATGTCGTTTCCTACGTGTGACGGGGAGGAGAGCTGCTTGTGCCTCTTCTGGCTGCACCTTTAAATACAAAAAGGATTTATAGATTTGTAGATAAAAACATTACGGAATGAACAGAAACAGATGAATATTAGTTTATGCCAGTGGGAGGCAAATTATTCGGAGAATTTAAAACATAAAAATAACATAAAAATTGTGTTGTAGTGTATATACTGTGTGTCTATATATATATATATATATATATATATATATATATATATATATATATATATATATATTGCTTTCATTTTGTCTCACTATTTTTCTATTTTTGAGTATGGCATTATGAATGTCATTTTGTACATCAGCTTTATTGAGTATGTGTACATTATAAAAAAAGGTGAGGAGGGTACTATAAATGTAATAGTCTTCTTATGCAAATGAGTTTTGATGGAATTTCATAACACCACAACTCGACTGTATGCTCCTCATCTGCTTGTTTACAGAGACTATATCTTACAAGAAAATATATATAAGCTTTAGACAACACAATGTTTGAAGTGTAAGCTTCTATATATGCATGCATGTAATGTGTCATGTTTGCTAACAGGCCTCCGGTGAAGAAGCAAGATAAGCAGCCATATCGTAACACATATACTACACACCACAGTCTACGAGAGAAAACAAACAGTTTTATATCTGTGTGATTACAATAAACTGAAATGACCTTTCGTACTGTAGCTGCTTCCTGGTGAAAGTGGATAACAAGGTTTTGCATATGAAACAGTTCAACACCACTTACAGCGCTTCTTTTAGTAAAAGAGAAAATATGTTTCTGAAAAAAACAACAAAAGAAAATGGTCATTAATAACTGTAGGTGTGTTTCATGATGCAGCAGTTTTCATATGTAATAATATGGACACAATCTGTCTCTAGCAAGACGAGCCTGCAGTGAACAGTAGACAAAAGTTGACGTTTAAAAAAGTGCATTCAAAACAACAATTAGATTTAAGCCTTCACAAGTGAAATACATGTTTTAAATGATTTCACTAAAGCAAACATTTCTTGTTAATTTCGGGCTAATTATAGCCGTGCCAATAGAGAGAGCTGGTAATTTAAGCTCTTGGGCTCCGTAGTCATGACTCCTTGAAGCTTCAGTGACTGCCACAAATAATGTGTGCACTTACTTAATAAAAATTAGCCTCACAATCAGGCGAGTTCAAAGGGAACTTTGTGTGGCGGTGGATTAGGCGGTCGACATTACACTATAATGGCTGTGGATTGTTGTTGCAAAACCACACTGGTCAAATTACATTCTGTTTTATGTTATTCAGATGACAGCAATGGGGAAATAAAGGGATCATGAACAAATCTATGCTGCTTTAGCTCCATGGGTGAGACCCAGGCAGTATTCATGGCTGCAAACTGTGAGCTAAAGGAGCCTAAATAACTGGCAGAAAAGGGTGTTTAATGAGCCAACATCAAGGCCCTCATAGGCGGTGAAGGCAACACTATCAAGAGGATGCAGGTGAGTACAAGTGGATACAAGCATGGGATGTTTGGATAGAAGACACCCTGTTCCGCATATTTCTCTATGGGTTTGATGGGAAATGACTCAGACCTAGCATGACGCTGCTGATCACTGAGGATGCGGTGAATCTTGTGTCTGTCTTATAAGCCACACATTTATGCACAGAGCAAATTCACCCTCCAGCAGAATTAAGCGAAACCTGGACCGGTGAAATCACAATGCGTTGTTTTAAAGAGACTCCTCTGCAAACAGCGACGCATTTCAAAAGACTCAGGCTTCACAGTTTCACGAGACGCCGTTGAACCTAAAGAGCTGAATGATCTTAATGTAAAGCACTATTGTTATGGCTGTTGATAAAACACAAACAGAATCCTGTCACTTCGTTTCGGAGGAAACATGAGCCGGTTCAGCAAACTGCAGCTAATTGCTCTTTGTGCTTGTAGAGACTGGACAAAACTGATAAACACTATATACAATCTATTATTAATTAAAGCGGCTGTAATCGATATTTGCGTAATGATGATTTATCAAATGACAGGCTGTTTTCACTCACCACTGTTCCGACGACCCATTATTCCGAAACCCTAATAAGTCCAAAAATGTCCCACTGGACCAAAAGCTGGGTGGTGGGAATCACCTGAGGCCCCACGATACAATATTATCTTGATACTTAAGTCTCAATACATTCTTATTGCAATTTTAAACATTTTGCGTTATGCTGAGTGTTGCCATAAGATATATTAAATTAAATGTAAATTATACAGTTTGTCAACATCGGTTCTATATAATAAGATACAGTTTTCAACCTCTTCATCTCAGAGTTTTCATTCACGTATCTTGAGGTCGGAGGTCAAGGGATCCCTTTGAAAATGGCCCTGCTAGTATGACATGGCTGGTGCCAATGGATTCCTTAGGTTTTGTAGTTTCATATAATACCAGTATCTTCACTGTAGTTTTAAGACTAAGCTCACTACAACCTCTGAAAGAGGATAATACTGTAGTTTATACTGTATAATAGAAGATCGATACTCGACATCTGGATATAAATACACAGAAAATATCGCAAAAATATGCTGTATTGATTTGTTTTTGGGATAATAGTCTGTCGGACAACTAGAAAGAAAGAAAGAAAGAAAGAAAGATATTCCTTTATTAGTCCCACAGTGGGGAAATTCAGTTTTACACTCTGTTGTTCACAGTACACAGTACATAGTACATATACATGTCAATGGAGAGATGTCAGAGTGAGGGGGCTGCTCCTGACAAGCGCCCAGAGCAGTTGGGGGTTTGGTGCCTTGCTCAAGGGCACCTCGGCAGTGCACAAGAGGTAAACTGGCACCTCTCCAGCAACCAGTTGGTCTTGGTCCATGGGGGATTTGAACCCGGGTCCTCCACATCCTAACCCAAGTCCTTACGGACTGAGCTACTGCCGCCCCCAACTAGGACAGCTTTGTAATGATGGGCTGTCAGAATAATGGGCAGTCCACTGATATGCAGGGTTGCCATTAAACAAGTCAGGTGACGTAGTATAAACAGCGACAAAGTCCATGTAGAGAGAAAGCTGGAGTGGATGGATGGGCCAACAAACACTTTCACTTTCAAAGAGGCTGCTGTTCACGTCCTGTTTGAAACCAAAAGTCAACTTTAATATCTTTTCTCATAGTTTTTGTTATTTAACCTTCAATCTTAACTAACACCACCTACATAAGTTATGTAAGCAGCGTACTTTCCTAAAGCTAACCAAGTAGTGTGTTGCCTTGGCAGGTTCTGCACTGCAGGGGGTTGCGCTGGCATTCTGACTGCTCATGTTGCTGGACATTTGTCGGAGAACGCACTCAAAATATAAATGGACTTTTCACCCAAAATATATCATATGAAACGTTGTTGGAGACACCAAATAGCAGACACACACAGTTGGAGACTAGCTGGTAATGGTGGAGCGTTTAGAGGCTAAAGACAGAGATATAAAGGGCACAACACGCCCTGCGCTGGCACTGAGCGCTGGTGTCAGATGGAAATTTATATGGATACAGAGCTGAGGTTTTCTGTCACACGAATGAATGAATGAATGTGAACAACGGATGCAAAATTCTTGTCTTTAATTGTCTTTATTGTATTTTTTTGTTTTATCTAGTTTAAAGTAGTTGGTATGTATATTTATTGTATATAGCGTAAGTAAGTAAGTGAGTGTGTAAGTAAGTGAACAGGTAAGTTAAGTAAATAAGTCAGTAAGTGAGGGAGGAAGTGAATAAGTAAGTTAAGTAGGTACGTAAGTAAATGAGTAACAAAGGAAGTAAGTAAGTTAAGTAAGTAAGAACGTGAGTGAGTAAGTGAATAAGTAAGTTAGTGAGTAAATGAGTAAGTGATTAACAGAGTAAGTAAGTTAAATAAGTAGGCAAGTAAGTAAGTATGAGCGAGTAAGTGGATAAGTGAGTTAAGTAAGTTAGTGAGTAAAGGAGTAAGTGGGTCACAGAGTAAGTAAGTGAGTGAGTAACTATGTTAAGCAGGTAAATAAGTGAGTAAGTAAGTTAAGTTATTAAGTGAGTGAGTGAGTGAGTAAGTTAAGTAAGTAAGTAAGTGAGTGAGTAAGTAAGTAAGTAAGTTAAGTAAGTACGTGAGTGAGTAAGTGAATAAGTAAGTTAAGTAAGTTAGTAGGAAAGTAAGTGAGCGAGTAAGTGAATAAATAAGTTAAGTAAGTAAGTGAGTAAATGAGTAAGTGGGTAACAGACTAAGTGAGTGAGTGAGTAAGTAAGTATGTTAAGTAGGTAAATAAGTAAGTGAGTAAGTACGTAAGTGAGTGAGTGAGTGAGTGAGTAAGTACGTGAGTAAGACTTCCTGGACAGCAAAAACTGATTTTCGTGACTCATGCTGATTCCACTTCCTGTCTGAGGACGTAGTTTGAATGTGTCAACATTACATCACACAGTCTAACGCTGTAATAAGACACGACCTGATCTTCTATCACACAACCAAACACGTTTTCAGCCTTGTGGAGGAATGTGAAAAGTTAAAGCACTCTTCTAATAAAACTGTGGTGAGTAATGGGCAGAGCAAGAGCAGGAAGTGGTCCATAAAAGCTCCAACCACAGACACAAACAGGGACCTCATGAACATCCTACAGTCCCAAAGACCAAAACCTCAGGGTGCTGATAAACTAGAACAGTGTTGATGGGCAACACTCCCAGCAGTTATCCACAAAACTGAAAAATCATATCAAATGTTTCCTGGCAACAAGACGTCCCTCAGCGTTAAAAGCAACAGTCTTGAGGCAACTCCAAGGACGCTGTTGCTCGTCGTATCAACCAAAATGTAGAGTTTTTGTTCTCTCTGCTGCATGACTTTTCTTTGAAATGCTTCAGAAATGACTCAAGTTCTACCTGCATTTATTTTGACAGGTCCGGTCTTTTCTCTCGGAGCATCTGCACTGACAGTGTGTGGCAGCTGTTAGTCTGATTGGACATTCCAAGTGTTTCATTCACAGTTTGCATGCCTTGTTGAGAAACTGATTTTGACATGTTTCCATGCTGATACTCTTCTATTTAACTGCACATATTGTTGATTTGCCTTTCAGTTTGACAGAGATGCTGAGAGAGAAAAAGACAGTAAATGAGAGTCATGAATATTCAGGCAGGTATGCTGATATGTAGACCCTGAAGATAAACCCAGTGCACATTTAAAGGTGACTCCATCTGCGTCCTTTTCTGGGATTTTCAAATGGAAAGCCATTAGTAAAAAGCTGTGACGTAGGCTACCACAGTTAGCTAATCAATAAGGTTATGGATAATGTGAATGCTAACACTAGCTCAGTCAACGTTAGCTGTGCTAAATTTGTAACTGAAAGGGTTAGTTTGGATTTTTTAAGTGGGGTTATGTATATATACCCGTGTGACACGTTCAGTTCAGCTCTTTCCTGTGTGTGTGTGTGTGTGTGTGTGTGTGGATCAGTGCGCAGATCAGCTGTTCGAGCAGCGAAACATATCGTGATTCAAACCTGACAGAAACAAAATAAAACTCACCAAAACCATCATGGTTTGTCTTCCCACCCGCCTCTTCCACTGTTCCAACAATATGGTTGAAATAAAATCTTTTTCCACGGCTTCAGATGGGAAAATGTGCCGACGCTACACGTCGTTTACCGGAGCTGCTGCGAAGAATAATCGAATAATTCCTAATTTTGCTTGAAATGCACATCCCCAGTTAGATCGGATTTGAACGTCTCACAATAACACTTGGGGTTGTTGGGGGCGACAGTAGCTCAGTCTGTCGGGAGTTGGCTTGGGAACTGGAGGGTCACCGGTTCAAGTCCCGACATGGACCAAGAACTGAGTGTGAACTGGTAGCTGGAGAGGTGCCAGTTTACCTCTTGGGCACTGCCGAGGTGCCCCTGAGCAAGGCACCAAACCCCCAACTGCTCGGGGCGCTTGTCAGGAGCAGCCCCATCACTCTGACATCTCTCCATTGTTGCATGTTTGTGCATGTGTGTGTTCGGGTCTGCATGTACCGTGTATAAGTTAACAACAGAGTGAAAAAATTGAATTTCCCCTCGTGGGACTAATAAAGGACTATCTTCTTCTTCTTCTTCTTCTTCTAACCGATGGAGGCAGCGGTAGACCAGCAACTTCCATGTTCTGCGAGGCAGAGTTACTGTCTTTTGTCAGGGGAGTCTAGAGGCTTGTACAGCACCCATATACTGACATTTATGATAAATGCATTCAAACGGCCCCGATGGAGCTGACCGTAGATGGATAAACAGAACAGACCTGATGGACGAGTTAGTGGCAGACTTGGAGAAGTTATTCAAAATACATATATGGAAATAAGATTCCACTAATTTGTGAGGAAATGTCTTTATTTTTGGTGGTTGTTGGGGAAAAAAAAAGTATAAATAGTACCTGACAATGACTGATATTTTTTTTCATATTTTCCAAATTAAAAGTCCCTAGAAGTGTATGATTCATGGACTAGTGTTAAAAAAGTTAACAAAAATCATAACAAAAATTGTAATATCAAATGGCAATACTTAAAAATCGCAATATGATATTCAGCATATCGAATCAGCACCCAGCTATCGGTATAGTATCGAATCAGGAAACAGGTGTGTTGTCCCAGCTCTAAAAGCAGAAATCAATATCATCTATCGTTAGAACTGTCTCACCTCTGTACCTTGATATCAGACAGCTCTTTCTGATGGGGACCTGGAGCAGATATCTATGAGCCACCAGACTATTGACCAAAACAGTCCTTTTAAAAACACAGAAGTTTGTTGGTGCTAATATGTGACTTCTCGGATCCGAACATCGCTGGGCTTCTTTGCCGCTGCTTTTGTCGCTTCCTCAAACTGGGAGCATGCGGCCCGCCTTCTAAGTTACTGTAGGTAATACACTGACTATGAATAAGGATATACTGTATGTCTACAGTATATGTAGCAGCAGCATCATGCAGAAACCTACATCAGCTCACATGGAAAAAACTTGGGAAAATAGCATTTTGACACTAAAACAAAGGTCCTTTCACCCTAAATTTGAATGTTCGGATTTGAATACATAAGGCTCACCACTAGGAAGCTACAGAATGATATAAAAACAAAAACACATGGGATGCCAATAATTAGATAGATAGATAGATCGATCGATAGACATACATACAGATAGACAGATAAATGGAAACAGCTCTGCAGACTTGAATCTTAAGTGCAGAAGCAGGCGATGCATAATCTATCTTCCACTATGACACATTTACTGCAAACGGTGATGCAATCAGCTCTTGTGGTTTAAAGATAAACCAGGTCAACTGAATATTCCTTGTGGCTTGTGGTAAGGCTTTGACTTATACATTATATAGTCAGAATGTGCCCTGTCTGCATGCACTGCAGTCTGCTGCATTTCTTTGTCCCCTCAGAGTTACTCCCAACTCGCCCTTTTTACCCCGCGCCACGTTCGCAGCTGCAGGTGGCGTCTCCGTACAATATTTAACAGATTCACACATGCCTTCGCCTCCCCCTGCACCCTCCACCCCGCTATCCCAGCGGGTCCCTGCATGGCGTTTGAGCTCTGAACAGCATTACCATCAGTCCAGTGTAAATAACATGAAGTGGCAACTCATAAATAGTTAATGATGCAAAAAATCCATGAAGTCACTCCCCCGGCTCTCTGAACGCTGCGCTGCTGCCGGTTGCTGCGTTTCCTGGAGGGTCTTGTGGGGCGCCCAGTGTTGGTTTGAATCATTGCCGGTGCCGTGACGAATTCACAGAGCGATTAGTAACAGGTGGTAAAACGCCACAGCAGGTTATTCAAGGCAGGCTGATATCACAGAGCTAAAGGTAATTATAAATGTTTGCACTGCATGTCAATAGAAGTAGACATGAGCATAAGACCTCAGCAGCAAATAAACGATGAGCACTTTGTTGTTATGCTCAAAGGAGCTCACTGCGCTGGACAAACTACAGGCCTACATGTCTAGAAATGGAGCACAGTGGGGGATTTTGAACGGGATCCACGGCTGCTACTTTCTGAATAATGCAGGTCCTCAGTTCCACTTTGTCATTAAATGACCTCCCCGGCTCTTCCAACAGTATGGAGGATTTTAGGGGCCAAAACTAAATATATAAATACATAATTAATTATATAAAATATATAAATCCTTACATAAATTAATGAATAAATAATTCTAGAATTTAATGCTGTGTATTTATTTATTCATTTGCATATCAATATGTATTTACTTACTCATTTATTCATAAAATTATTTATCTAGTTATAATTTTATTTATATATGCTTTCATTTATCAATAGTGCAACGTGCTGCAGAAAAATACATAAATCTGTCAGCTTCATCCATCAAAAGTCAGAGGGCGGATTAAAGCCTCTGAGTGTTCAATGAACGCTATTACAGACCGTATGCCTTGCAGAAAGACCCGCCCCTACTCTGCATCTGATTGGCTAGACCATGGGTGTCAAACTCTGGCCCGCGGGACAAATTTGGCCCGCAGTGTAATTATATTTGGCCCGCGAGGCAATATAAAATTACTATTAGAGCTGGCCCGCCGTTACAGAGTAGCGCATTCACTGCTAATACTACAAATCCCATAATGCTCTGCTGTTGTTTTGGCGCGTCAATCAGGACAGGACATGCCCTCTACTCTGTGTCAGTAGCCATCTATGCTTCGACAGGTGAGCAATAATTAACGTTTTCTTCATGGACTTTTTCTTGCTACTCCAAGGCTTGAATGGTTGATTCATTCATTATTTTTTATTTGAAATTTGATTTTGCATGTCTGCACTATTAAGTTACATAAGCGTTGCTTGTTCCATATTCAGTGTTAAAGCAAAACTTGTTTGGGTCCATATTAAAGGTTCATTTGTTCAACGTTGGCCCGCGGCTTTGTTTAATTTTAAACTTTGGCCCACTATGTATTTGAGTTTGACACCCCTGGCCTAGACCCTTTGAGGTGTTTCAGTCGTCTGGTCTAACTGTGACGCTAACCAGCGCTACGAACCAGACAGGCCTGGGAGGAGAACGGCTCAGCCACGGCAGCTCACACTGTTGTATTCTGACAGTAGGCTACCCGAAGATACCCGATAGAGGTAAGATCTTAAGCCCGAGTCCGAGCCCGAGCATTCGGGCCGGGGCCCAGACTCGATGTCAATTATTACGTTCGGGTCGGGCCCGGGCTTCTCTCTCGCTAACTTTTTAAAAAAAAATTTTAATAAATATATATGTATACTAAAACGATGTATGGATATTAAACTAAGGAATACTTGTTATAAAACAAATAATTTGAATAAAACAGAGAAGGCGCTGTATGGTAAGATATACATGTTTAGCATCTTACAATCATTATGCTCAGGCATCGTCACAAATGTGATCACACAAATCGCAACTAGTCCCTTTTCCCGGAGCAGAGCTCTGTCCGGGTCTGACTGACGCATCCCCTCCCTTTCCTCCTCCTCCTGAGTCCTCACAAATAAAATATAAAATTTCGGGTTTGTTTCGGGCTCGGGCCTGCAAATCAAGTTAATTGATCGGGCTCGGGCCGGGTCGGGCTTTAATACCCGCGGGCCTGGGTCAGGCCGGGCTGGATTTTTTAGGCCCGATCTTACCTCTAATACCCGAGGACTAAACAGGTACGCAATTAAGTTGTCATTACAGTTTTGATCATTTTTGAGGTGAGAAATCAAAAATTTAAGTCAAATCAAAAATTTGCTAGGTTTTCGGAGTTGAGAAGCTCCACAAAGTGGCAGCAGCGACAGCAAGCGGTGCAAACTGAGCACAAACACACTGTATTTAGTGGTGATTTAGAGGTGAGACCACAAACAGAACTTATCTGTCATTTGTTAGAAGATTTCAAACTGCTGAAACATGCTAATCAGCTAAATCCATGTTTATAAGCAGTTCTCATGAAACTAGGAAAAATCATGAAGTATCAAGGTGCTCAAACAATTTCACAGACCATATCATGACGTATACAACATTATCTTAATGCAGAATTAGAAACTGAACCTTTTTAAAGGGTTTTATTCTTATCACTCCTTGTCTGTTTTGCTATTTCAAATATATAAAAAAGAGGAGGAGACTTTCTTCCTTCCTTTTCTCACTTCAAGTGATTTTTTAGGAGCTCATTAACTTTTAGACAAATAAAAGCGTACCTTCATGCTTCACACACGGATATTAAAAACTGTAGCGGGAACACCTGTTAAATATGATATAATCCAAGACAATAGGCCCGTCATAAAAACTATTAAATAATAAATATTAGCACTGTCGAGCTTGCAGCGTCAGAGAAAGAGATTTAGTTCTGGGGCATTGCTGTAACGGCGCGTTATATTATAGTATTGAGATGTTTCTATTATTGTGTCCACCCCTGCACTTTTCTTCAAACATCAAAAATGTGTCTGGGGTGTTAGAGGGGTTTTTTCAGGGAGTGGAAGGCTGCCAGTTTGGATTCAGCTAGAACCAGAAGGCAGCGTCTCGGGAACAGAATATATAAATAAATGAATGAATAAGCGAGTAAATAAATAGATAAATAGATTAATAAACACAGGAAGGATCTGACTCGACGAAGTCACGTCCACGCTCATCCAGACCCAGACCGAGCTGGTCCCAGACTGCGTTTGAACTCGGACCACCCCCTCTTCCTCCAGGGCCGCCACACATCCCCCTTGATGCAGCACATTAGTTTCATTGCTGAATTGGATCTCGTCATGCAGGCAGCGAGTTTCCCCATCAGCTGCCTGTCTGTCAGTGTGAGGATGGTAATTCGGAAGGAGGCTGGGGAACAGCTGCTCTCGCAACAGCCAATAATAATGCAAAAAAAAAAAAAATTACTAACCTTAAAAACCGCAGAGATGGGAGTAAATTGGGAATGTATACAGCTTTCGCGGGCCCTCTCCCGTGAATTGTCTCTTCCCTGACAAGCAGCTCATTGCATTTCCCATCATGCATCTGATCGGTCATTCAGAAACACAAAACACAAATAAGTCAAGTCGACCATCTGCTTGTTAGTGGCAACTATAAAAGTGCCTGTTTTAAAATAAACAATAAAATTACTTTGACGGGCCAGAGACCACCTGAATGGAAAATCAAATATTGTGTGTTATTTAAAGTAGGTGTCTGTCAACTATAAAACAAAGCTTGTCTTTAATTTATTACAGCAACACACACAATGCTTGTGTCGTCCTCATTTTCTAAATCAATAATCAGCCCAGCATGCTTCATTAACAGTGACCAATCAGAGACAAGCTGGGGATCTCATTTTACAACATGAGCATTCTGAAGACATAAACCATCTGCTACTTGTAGGAACAGAAAAATCAAATTAATCCATTCTTATCATGCATTCAGATTTTAAAGCAATTAAAGATGTTCTCTGTCTAATCGCAGACACAGAAGTAGCTTGGTAATGAGGAAGGCAAACTCTTAGGTGAACTTTCCAGGGTTCTCAACGGCGCGTTTGGAAACTTTACAAGTCTCGCACACTCCAGTGAGCCGTTAGCCCGTACAATACAGATGTTGGCAACAACAATGAATTTTTTATTAAGCATTTAATCATTGTGCAAACCCAGATTTCCCATAATAGAGGGCTCAAATTCAAAATTCTGTGATGCCAAATCATCTACAGTGTAATGTTTTCTTTTTTAATATAAGAAATAAACAGCTGCCAAACAAGCGCAACTGGTTTTAAGATTATATAAAACCCAATGATGAACTAGAATGTTGAATTTACCTTAATTAAGCTTGGGGAGTTCTGCTTGCCCAGAATGCTAATTTGAGCTCAGATGTGGCGCTGGTGCTTTGGTAACCTCAGAGGGCTTGGGCATCAAACCCATGCAACCACAGCTTATTACAGCATGATGCTGTCCAATTAAAGCTAAAGTATGGGTGGCTTTAAGACAAAACACAATATGGAGCAATGCTTAATTCTCACATTGACTCTGTAACCTCTATCATTAACCTACAGCACATACTGTATACGCTGAGAGCGTTACAGCCAGTCTGTCATTAGCAGCAGAGCTCAGGGTCATTCTTCTTTTCCTTCTCGTTCGTCAGCTGCAAACAGGGAGAATTATACTAAAAACAGCGACCGTATTAATTAGGGCAGGTGGGTGGAGGAATTAATACAGCTTAGTATCGCGATATATTGCGTGGAAATATTGTGTTGATACTATGGGTGTAAGAAAGTATCGTGATGTTTGGTGATACTGTATCGACTCTAAAAAACGCTTGCTTTTTAATTACTATTACATGTAAAGATTAACTCGACTGATGTTGAATGTTATAGACTGTGAGATGAATGTAAATGTAGATCCCATTGTTCTGATTGCATAAAAAAGTAAACTTTCTTACCCAGATTTAATCCATATGGTGATGTGTTCTTCATAGTATGACGGTTTTCTGAAAATTAGTTTTTAAAAATCACAGTATATCGCCTTGCTTAGAGTATCGCGATATGTGCTGCATTGCCAGATTCTTGCCGATACGCAGCCCTAACTGATACGCAGACATCAAGTATTGATCTTTTATTATATAAACTATTATCCACTTCTGCCGACTGTTAATGTCTTTCACAGGTTATTTACATTTATTTATTATTTAAAGCTTGAGTGAAGATACAAGGGACAAGTTGGCGAGGAAAAAAATGGCGTGGCAACTTTCGAAAGGGTTTCTTGACGTTTGACCTCAAGACGTGTGAATGAATATAATGAGATGATCACTATAATTTATTAGTTAAAACAGATGGTGACGAACTGCTTAATTTACAGTTAAAAAAAAGAAATCGCAATATATCTTATCGCAATAGTCAGCATATCGCAAAATTTTTAACGTCGCAATAGAGAGGCAAAGTTCCTCTCCATGGGACCTTATTTTGGAAAAATGATGTACGGTAGAAAGAGCCATGAAAGTCCCAGCTGGTTTGTCGTACAATCATTTAGTTTTCAGTGAACTACACACACAATAACGAACACTAACTTAGCTATGACCACGCACAAATAAAACATTATCTGACCTGATGTGTTTCATCCAGCGACTCCTGGTCTTTTAATCGGCTGAGAAGAGGAAGAACAACAGAGACTCGTTGGCTGAGTACATCCCAGTACGAAACACAGGCATCGTAGCTTCAGAGGGAGAGACCTCACTGAAGCAACTTTTGAGTATATCATATTTCAACAGTTTTACATCAAAGTGTGTGTTTATTCTGAAACAAGCTCCCATGGGGTCCACCGGAGGGGGCGGGACTTTGTCTCTCTGTAAGATCATATCGTGACATTAGTATCGTGATATCGTCTCGTGGGACGTCTGATGATTCTTACCCCTAATATTAATAAATCTAAATCGCCGTAGCCTGCATGCATGTTAGAGTTGTGACTGATAAGGAGCCACTGTCACTAAAATGTGACACTCCACCAGCGTGAAGGATTTCTTTAATAAAACTTCTTCCTTGCATGTTACTCCTAACAGGCCTTCCCACAGCAATCACCTGTTTCACCACAGACCAGCATGTACAAACCACAATGATATACTGGCAGCTACACATGTGGATGGAGTGTGCTCATAGCAAATTATCACAGAAAGATACAGTAGATTTGATGGGGCTACACAATTTTTTTCAGATGCAGTTGGCCTTATAACTTATGCTGAACTAAACAAAAAAGTCTTTCAAAGAAAACTGTGTCAATCACATGACGTATTCAGTTTCATTCTTCCTTTTACATCCATGATTATTGTAATTATCAGGGCTATATTTCTAGTTTAGTCCCTTTCCCTTCACCCCAGCACAATTTTCATGTGCACTCACATTTGTGGCCCCAGTTGAAATTCATGAAGTCCCCCCAGTGCTGGGGTTTGCTGGGCTGGCGACCAAGCCAAGAGCGCAATGAGCTCATTGTTACGCTCCGACTGCTGCTCTCGATTTCAGAGCTATCAACAGCTGTCGATCGGAGATGTCCTGGACCCCGTCCATCAATCACAGGCCCCCATCATCAGGAGACAAAACAAATAACAGTCAGCCAAATGTACAGCCCAGAGTCAAACCGGGTGCAACAAAACACCCCGACACAAACATGACTCAACTTTAGAATAAAACAGGGGTCTTGTGCAGTTGTCGACAGACAAAAAAAGGTCAAAAGTTCAGCAGTGCGTGAAGTTGGTGTGCTGGTCCTGGTAGAGCATCATGACGACGCTGCCAGGTTGTGAGTCTGACTCTCGCTCGCTCAGGTCACCCATGCTGAAAGAAATAAATTAACTCACTGCTCTTTAAGACTTCAAATGTGTGTTAGCACAACAACAAAAAAGTGAAATAAAAGCTGCAAAATGTAGCTCTCTTCATTTTGATACCTTAATAGCGTACAATTTTCTAATTTCTCTAAAAACAGGTCATTTATAACAGTGTTCTGGTGCTGTAATATCAAATTTAACACAACAGTTCTGCTCAGTCACATTATATTGTGTCAGTATGTATTACTGAACTGTATTCTGTTGAAACGTTAAGTTTTTGACCGCTAATGTGTCACCCTATTCCACTGATGACTGACCATTACCACAATAATAATAACAACACAAAAAGAAGCATACTGCAGCAATGCACCAGCAAAGACAGTAAAGAGGACTGCAAGCTACCAAACATGGAGAAAGAAAGAAAGAAAAAAAAAAAAAAAAAAATTCAACATATTTTCAGCTTTAAAAGGGTCATATGCTCAATTCTGCGCCTGCTCTATGGGCCCAATGGATGCAGAAGATCCGGACACTCGATAGTCGAGTCATTTTGGCTTCACGCGCCTGCGACGCTGTATCCAGTTGTCTTTATACATCTATGGGAGATATTTTGAATGTGTGGTTGATTCATGTTTTCTGATCCAGACAGCCCCCCAAAAAACTGACCGTGTTACAGTTTGGTGGGTAGTCCAGATACCCAAACGTATGTGCCCAAGCAGTGAAAAAGTGACTTTTTGATGATACGTCCCCTTTAAACTTTGCTGTAAACAAGGGGTGGAGCTCTGCAAACTTCTGTTACTGTCTTTGTTTTGTATTACGTCGTATTGTCTTTATTGTGGGTGCCTCTATTGTGCTACACAACTGTGCAGGTTTGTGTGGTGATTTTCCTCCACAGAGCAGTAAGGTTTATATTGATTATTTATTGCAGGCAAACAGATACCAAATAGGTTGATATACAGCAAATATAGAGTTTGGAGTTTATGTTCAATTCAAATGAAACTACTGGGTTTTCCAATATTAGTGAGTTTGAACAGAAAAAGATGCACGCGGGAAGCTGAAGGGATCAGAATACTAATAAAAGCAAAATGTGTACTAATTATTTAGAATCTTATATTGATTGGTATATCAACAGGCCTAATTTTTAACACATCTAATCCTATGTAATACACTGCACCTCACTGTGCAGTGGTACATTACAGTGCTGGAATTACAGCTTTCTGCCAATTATTTGTTGAATAATATGTCTAGAAGACATATCTAGAGCCGACAGCAAATTAATTTGCAAATATTTTGATACTTAATTAACACTTCCTACAATCCTACATATTCCCCCAGTTTCAGCTTTTCAAATGTCAGGATTTGCTGATTTTCTCTGTTTTATATCATTTTAAATCAAGTTTATTTGAGTTTGGATGGTTTGTCAGACAAATAAGTAATTATGGACCAAGTTGGTTAAGTAAGAAAATCATCAGCAATGAAAATGATTGGCCTATGCATACAATAACTATGTATATAAATATCATACAGTATATTTGTTCTGTTCTGTTTTATTACAGACGGACATTAATGGAAGTATGGATCTATCTAACAGAGTGCAGGTAAATAAATCATCGCCCAATCCTACCCGACCGCTAACCACTGCACCATCTGTTAGCATCAAAACTATATGACACAAAGATACATAATTAATAGTTAAACAACAATCTAATTAAAACGGACAAACTGGATGCTCTTGCCATTAGGGAGCTCTAATTATGGGCTAAGTTTTAAGCTAGAATGAAATATTTAAACAGGAAAATTATCTTTCACTCTCCAGTACTGAATGCATTAATATGGATATGTGAAGTGCATTCGAAGTGGGACCTACAAGATGTAATTTTCCTTCATCAAAGCAGTTACTAATTGTTAAGTTTGCCGCTGTGCCATATGTGCAGCGTTGCTGGATGAGAAATGCAAAACAGCCGTTATTTTTACCTATCGCAGGTCTATAGTGTGTTTGTAAAGTGTTTGTTTCTGGAGAGTCAAAGCCTGTACGAGCATGTGCAGAAGAACCTGCGTGTTCTCACCATCAGTTAAACCAGCTGCTCTGTGGATCCGTGTGCAGCCTACTTGACCCCGCTGACCCCCATTTATATTAGTTACATCATCCTAATGTATGAATGCATTATGCAAAAGCCCTCCGTCTCTTGATTGTACAATAGACTCGATCTTTGCACGTACGGACCAACAGATGTAGACAAATGCACACACAGACAGGCAGACGCACACACATAGAGGGTAACATGATGTTTCCCTCAAGGCCTATCAATTCCTATGTGTAGCAACCACAGATTCCAAGCCGCCATCAAAATCCAAACAAGATCCGTCAGCAATTAAGGGAATACGGGGGGACATTAGAAAGACGAGCTGCTATCCGGCCTACATTCCCATTCCCTGCACAGCGGGCAATGGGATGAGTCTGGCATGGAGGCACTCATGGAAGACCCACGCATACCCTGGGTCATCTATATTCCACCCATGTTATGGCAATATTGATATTGGCAGGCAGGCTGCTGATATTGGGTACGTAATGATGCAATTAAAACAGGAGCCATTTTACTATTATTGGCAGGAATGTGTCCCCCCCCCTCCCATTTTAGGAGGCAAATATGATTTGGAAGCAATGCAGAGAGATCCGGAGAGAACCCACTCGTAATAAAGGAATTCATCTTGTCATATCAGTGTCGTTTTTGGTTCATCTGTTAATGCAGTTTATTAGAGGGAGGAACTTTTTTGTGGTGGCTCGCATATTTACATAAATCTATCATGCATGCGCTGGTCTATGTTCTCTTCAAATCGCCAAGTACGGTGCCATAATTCACCTTGCAACAAACCATTGAGCCGAGTCTTATGTTTTGCTTAACTGCACTCAAGTTGAGAATCAAATATATAACGAGGAAGAAATGCTTTTCTTATCCATTATTGAAGTCATCTGCAAAGATATGAGATCTGAAAAAGAGCCCAGAATGAAAGAAAAATGCAAATCAGTCCAATAATATTGGTTTATGCACAGGTTATATACCTTGGAAATAAAAGACCTGAGTGCTTTTAGAGCCATATGTTGTTCCTTTGTTCCAAGAGGGGAGATGCCTTCATGTCACTTATGTTTCTGATTAGCAAAATGATTTATGCCACAATCACTCAAAAATTCAGACAGCGAATGTGAAAATGCATTGTGACTCCACCAGATGTGCACAATAAAACAAGATTCCCATTGTAATCTGGGGTACTTAGTTTATATGAAGCTAATATAAGGCACACTTGGATGTGGCAAAGTCACTCTTTTTAAAATTTGACTATAAATGATTGGAAATAAATTGTGTGTTTTATGCTGGATGGCATGAGTGGGTTGATAAATTAGAAACAGTTTTGTACCCTGACTTATCTACAAGACAAACCTGGTGGAGATCACAGGGATTAATTGCTTCAGAGGTGTGAAACGCCGCTTTCTCATTCTTCCCCGCGCATTCCGCGCCTAAACAATGATTAATCACCCTTTAACTATTCTCCAGAGGATGCCGGCATTTGCCAAGCCTGGCCTTATCCGCCGAAATCCGCCTGTGCAGGTTGGGGAAGGTACTTGCCAGGTACAGCGAAGGCAACCTGTCCTCATCCGTTATCAGATTAGGGAAGTGTCAGGGAGCAGACGCACAGGAGCAACGCTGTTGTTCCTCACAGATCCCAAACCACTATGCACCAGCTCCTCCCCCCAAAACAACCCCCCCATTTTACTTCCTCTACTCGCAGCCCCAACCGCCCCCTCCACCCCACCCGCCTCAGCTGCCACTCACTCCAAAAGCATCAGCTCCGTCAACGCTTCCCAGCTAGTCACGTGGCCCGGCTGCTCTGGCAGCTCGCAGTGCTGCTGATCATCTGCCAGCAGTGAACGCTGTGAATCACATCACGTGCCTCCAACTTCTGTAGAGAGTAAAAAGTGCCCTTCAAAAAGGCTTCTCTCATGATTAATAAATATCTGCAATAACTGCATGTAAACCTGCGTTACTATGTCACATATTTCTGTCTGCCTGTCGAGCTATAGTCACATTCTGACAAGATCAATGAACACAACATCTCGAAACCTCATTTCTGTCTGAACTCCTCAGTGGTTCCAGTTAACTTTGATATTAGGGAATAAAAAGTGTCCTCAA
This sequence comes from Pterois miles, assembly GCA_947000775.1. Classification (NCBI taxonomy): domain Eukaryota; kingdom Metazoa; phylum Chordata; class Actinopteri; order Perciformes; family Scorpaenidae; genus Pterois; species Pterois miles. The sequence continues at coordinate 7,616,352 of CAMQGK010000568.1, read as the reverse complement.
ATATAAACCGCCATCCCACTCAATTAATGACTGTCATAGCGCTACAGATCAGACTGGCAATATGTCATCCAGAGTAGTCTTGAATGACGACGCCCCCTTTTGGGGAAAACAATGTCCCTCATAGACAACAACAGAGTGAACAGAAGAAGTTGTAACATCTCCAAACTTCTACTTTAAACAAACCGATAATAGTAACGGTATGCCGAAGAGTTGTTGCGTAGTTGGTTGCACCAAAAATAAAACCAAAAACGCTGATCCCCAATTTGCCATGTCCAAAAAAAGATATGATAAGCTAGCTAAGATGACAAGCTATTGACCAGCAGCGTCACGTCGTGGTTATGCTGCGCTCCCTTTTAGAGGAAAGAAACTCGTCACTGACAGAAAATGACAAAAAGCTGTTGTGTAGCAGGTTAACCGAGGTTTCAAACAAATGTTTATATTACAAGAGATGACTGCATACAATCCAAACATGCATCAGATTATATAGTCTATAGGATTTTGGCTTTTCTTACCCCCAAAAGGGGGCGTGGCCTTGACTTCTTGCTAAGTACCCTTATATTCCAGTCTGATGTATTCACTGCATTTGTCTCGAAGGATACACAATGTGTCCTTATGGTGTTTGACGTGACAGGCTACTGTGACAATGTTAAGTCTCATTTAGATCAGGAAAATACAGCAAAATAGTTAGCGCAAGTCTCCTGACAGTCGTTTTGGACCCTGCTGTATATCAACCAGACCGGCAGCCCAATCCTTAAAAAGAACATTTCAACGTTTAAGACTTTTTCCCCATTTTTTTTCCCCATGCTTCCAATCTTATGCTAAGCTAAGCTAACAACCTGCTAGCTCTAGCTTCCTATTAAACATACAGACAAAACAGTGGTAATGATCCTTTCATGTTTTACTTTTTCATATTTACAAAAATGCCAAACAATTTTCTTAATTTTTCTTCACTTGTTTCAATAAACAATTTCCTGTTTATCTTTGTTAGTAACTTTATTGCCACCCAATCAAATCGATGTCACGGTTCCTCCTGCTTCGAAGGGCAACTTAAAACCAGCTGATAATCTTGTTTCTGCTGACCTCCAGTGGTTTAACATTTCACCTTGCTGCAGTGATGTAGAGATGTACAGCAGCGTGTGGTCAGTACACATCACCGCTGGGTGTGATGCAATAGACTTGAAACTTTAAAGTGAAACAAAGACTTTTAGCCTGGTTTTTAGTTACTTTCAAAGTGCTGATGAACCAAATATTTTGTTCCTTTGTTCTTTCTTGATTCAGGCTGTCCTCATACACTGTTCGTAGTTATGTTTATGAAAAGTAATGCAATGTAATTTGTATATATCCCATAAATCCATTCTTATGTAACCCACGTAATCGTGAACCAGGAAGTATAAAGTGCAACAACATCTTGGTGGACGGGTGGGTCCGAAAACACCGGACTTTCACCCAGGAGACTGCAGTTTGTATCCTGTGCGAAACCAGAAGTCAACGTTGATTTATTTGTCACGTAAGTTCTGTACTTAAGTTACACTTCTGTAGTCATTTTAATCTAACCCACAATCTTTTCCTAGACCTAAGTAAGTAGTTTTGTTTCCTAAACCTAGCTAAGTTATTTCCTTTGAAGACAGAAGATTATTTTGAAAAGACTGTATGCAGAGTCACATTCAGAAATTGACACGTGTTGCTGGACATTCATAGGAAAAGACAAAAATGTAAAATAACCTTTGGTAAGATATCAAACGAACTGTTGTATGAAGATACCTTGAGTGACTATATTGTACTAGACTGTGATTTCATATGACAGGCTGAATCTCTGGTCACATGCACAAGTGAGCTGAAGGACATACAACCATCATCTAAGGCTTAAACACATTTTTAGTAGAAGGGGTTTAATGCAGAACACTAAGCCATAAAAAGGTCATAGTTTATAAGGTGAGAAAGGAGCTTCAGAGGGAGGACTGTGAATCATTGATCCCAACAGCAAACAACAAAGGAGAGACAATCAATAAATCCGGGACCTCACACGACCCGAGGACACACCTGACAACTTTGCTCTGGTCAGTTAGCAAAACGAGGTTATCCTTTTAATATTTCATGCCACCTGCAGCGAGTGTCTGCTCGCACTAATGCGGGAGACAGATAAACCGGCTGTTGGTCCCTTGCTGATGTTTTTCATGACTATGGCTCATAAGTGCAGGCTTTATCTCCATATCGACTCAATATCCCAAATGGATAACTTGTGTTGCCTCTGATTTGCGTTGGAAGAGGAGTGAGGCGTGAAAGCTGCAGTAAAGGCAGGGACACCTCTTGCTAATGCTGTTTAAGCTGCCTGGAGGCCCTGAGGGGCTGCCTCACACTCTGCCTCCATCTCTCTGTTCCCCTTCACAGATGGACCACACTCCACCACTGTCTACTTAACGCTTCCCTGCTCTCTATCAGCTGTCAAACGCAATGTTATCACTCCGCTATAAAACCAAAATAGCAATTACTCAACAGGAGCTTCACCACAAATGCTGAAAGGAGCGTATACCACATCACAGGATCCTGTTTTGATGAGGCACTTTTCACTCTCATTGTTAACACATGTTGGCGAAGCAGGGCATGTTTGTGTTGATTGAAACTAAACTTTAGATAAATCTGGTGTTTTCTCTATATAGTTCTGCATGGTCAACAAACCCTGTGAAAACAGCAAAACCAACAGTGCGATAGTCCGTCTTACTATTTTCAAACTTCCCTATTCTGTCTTTTGTACTCAGCCTCAAACCCATTAGTTCCAACACAGTCTCTTCCCATCTCGTCATATGCTGACGCCTAGTCAGACCCCTCGGCGTCACTCTTTTCAGTTGCAATAAACACATTCTTAATGTTGTGAAGAAAGTAAAAACACACACATTAGATTCAGGTAGTGAAACCACTTAGTTAACCAACAACTGAATGTAACATGGTGCACCCATCCATCTCCCCTCCCGCCCACCCAGGGTGTCTTTTCACTCTTAAAGCTACGTTACCACACTCCCAGCGCACTTTCCCTGAGCGTTTAATATTGATGTGGATGGATTTACATTGTGGTTAATTGAAAACCTGGTGCATCTCAAGCCGACACTAAAGTGCATCGGTATCTAACGCTGATGGCCTTGACACAGCGTTGGTAACTGACGCCCTGGGAATAAGGCCTGTTAGTTCATACTTTAAGGCCTGTACATACCAGGGGTGTGATGAATAAACAACAGGAAAATGCAAATAATTGCATCAATAATATTCATCTCGGCAGTGCAAATCTGCAACACTTTTTCAATAAAAGGTTCTAATAGATTCGTGCAGTCGGGCCAACCTGGATCCTTTTGACCCAAAGCAGCATCTGAAAGTCTGTCTGAGGTGAATTTGTGGACACGACATGCGTTGTGTTCAAGTGGTTAAGTCGTAAAGAACTCCGCTGCTAAGCAACGGCAATATTAACGTTAGTGTCGACGTCCAGAAGCCACAGAAGCTAACTATTTAGCAAGCTAGCTAGTGGGTAACATAATGCAGGAAATACAAAGGCATAATGACAGAGGAGAAAGATGAGGTCATTGGGAATATCAACATTTTCCTCCGACATATTATAAATTACCGGCTAATAACTAATAACTTATTATGCACTGATAAATGAACCTCCATGGGCTCCACCATTTCTCACAATGTCAACAAACACTTCACGAGTCGTGAGCTCGGCGCTTTCAGAAACTTTCAACATACAAGGTCGTGAATACGACATGATGGGGCGTTCTATGGACCCAACTTGTAAAAACAGTAAACATGGTAGATACAACCCGATCTGAAGGCATCATAAGTCTAGGGCTTTTATTGTGAAAGGTAAGAAGTGAAGGATCTGGTATGAGCTGCCGTCGAACTGATAAAGTTTGTTGTCTTGGTTTGGACTGCGGATCTCCATGTTGTCTACGGTGTACCTTTTGAATATGGTCGTTCTGCACAACGTGATTGGTTGATGACTTTATCCTCAGTGCGAAAGCTCAGAAAAATCTGGTTGTTCCACAAAAATGATTTTTCAATACTTAATATTCAGTCTGTGTTAAAGTACATTTGACAAAAACAGCAGTTCAAAAAAATGCCCCTGGTGTGTGAAGGCCTCAAGATGAATATCTTAAAAAGGGTCAGAAATATGTTTCACTGGTGTATTTTAAATAATAACAACATATTATTATTATTATTATTATTTGGAGCATTATGCCACAGATGAATAAGCCACGTATATCTCTGGTGGGACACAAAGGTGACAGTTGTTGGGCTCAGTTTATTGTTGGTTTTGTTTTTTGTTTTTTTTTATGGGATTTGTTGACAATAGCTAAACAATGAAGATGGGAAAAAAGTGAACTTACAAAAAGGACAAAAAGAGTTTGCAAAACAGGCAAAGAGCTCTTCAACTTAAATTATTTCCGTTCCTATGTTCAGCGCTGGGGAATGAAATGTACAGACATTTCAGCTATGACTCATTTAGCTTCAGGGCTCAGGCTTTTTAAGCTGTCTCCAACGAAGACGTGCCAATCAGCTCAATACCTGCAGGTGTAACAACTGGCTACCTCTAGTGAGAAAGGTGTCTTCAGATTTGCACAGGAAGTGCATCAACTAAACACAATGTACACACATATTTACATACTATATGTAACCCTATATCTCTATACAACCACATTGATTGATTGATTGTAATTTCACTATGAGCATAATATTAAAACACACATAAGGGACAATGTACAACAAGCTGGACATTGTTCTGAAATAAACCCTGACAGGGTGATGCAGGAAGCAGAGGGGTGACCCGACCCCTCGCGTGGTTTATTTCACAACAATGACCCGTTAGCTGTACATTATCCTGCTCACTGCACTGCTACGTACTGAAGAAATCAATAATTAGACATGAAAACGCTCCACTGGAGTCCGATATTAGAACCCATAGTAACGACCTGTGATACATAGCAACGGTCCGCCGTTGAACGCTGTAAATGACCAATCAGAAATAAGTATTCAACAAAGCTGTGTAATAAAATTGAATCGACACCTCAATATATATATTATAATCGCCATTATAAAGTAGACATTTAGGTTCCCGTACATCTAAACTGGATTCTCAGTTACGTTTCAAAGGAAAACACGTTTTCTCAGATTACGGTGGCACTTTTAAACTGATTTAAAGAGGTGGTTGGCGTAAATTTAAACAAAACAAAGCAAAACATGCAACAGAACAACTTGATTAGTTTTAGTAAAAGAAAAAAAAATGATTTCGCTTAAAATACGCACATTTTCATCTGGGACACAAACAGCGTTCTCGTAATAATGTTTACATAATAATAATGAATGAATATCTGTTTCCCTCAAAATGTAATTCACAATACAGTGACCACATTTCAGTGTGCAAGCAATGAGAAATATATTTAATACTAACTATTTTAGCTGGAGAGTATTTGACATTTTGAGAGTGTTTTGACAAATAATGATTTTGAATAAAAAAGTTTGGTCCAAATAAACTGAGAAAAACCTGCTACTGATTACAATTACTAATCACTGATAGTTCCCAGATTGCAGTAGCCCCATGGGGAAAGCCTAATAGAGATGAGCATTGATCAAACCACATTCAGAATAAAAACACAGTATTTGTTAGTAGAATTAAGAGGTTTTTAAAATTCCTCATTCAAGCAGCATGATCTGTGCAGCACAGCTAGTTTACCTCGACGAGCCTCGCTCCCGGGAGGAGGCCTGCAGGAGCTCGTGATCCGTAACTCTGTAATTATTCACTCGACAAGGTCTTCCTTGTAGTACATTGTGCATTAGGCTCATTTGAACATGTGACAAAACAGAGGCATTTTTGACAAGTCTCACATATGTTAACAATGGCAATGTGTTGCTGCGGCGCCAAATTAAAAAGACATCTTTACACCTAGAGACACATTCCCATAATGTTACAATATGCAATCTGTTATATTCAAATAAACAGGAAGTAAAATGTGAATGTATAACAGTGTTAATCAGTTAGATTTATACTTGTCAGATGTGGGAGGGGGTGACAGACCTGATTTTATTTATTTATTTAGCAGATTATCACATTTCCATTACAGCAGGCTCTTAAAACAGCTCAATCAATCAATCTGCTTCCATCCATCTGTCAGTCAGTCCATCAATCAAGACAGACAGACAGAGAGAAGGAAAGATAACATCATAAGATGAGGAATGTGGATCTATTGTGCCTTTTCTACAGCACCTACTTTTGCAATAACTTAATTTCCTCCCACTCTGTCATTGGCTAATAAAATCTTCTACACATCTTTATTACAGATACTTTCTGACTGGTGTTTCATTGCAGCTGCTGTTTGCGCAGCACGAAACAGCTAATCAGATACGCTATATGGACAAAAGTAAGTGGACGCCCATATGGAAACGTAGTCAAAGCTCTTATTTTTGAATCGTGTTTCAATACATTACATATCAATTAATCTTTACACCTTTACACGTTTCCACTTTTTTTTTTTTTGTAATGGCCAAAATCAGGACAGCCGATGGCCGATATATGATGCTATATATGATGATGATATATGATTTTCCTCCACTTGTTAAAATATAACAGCTGAATAACTAATGATACAGATAATTTCTAAACTTAAATAAACATTTATCGAACAACAGCTGTGTCTGCACAGTTTCTCCCGTTAGGACGTTATCTTCTCACACCACTGGGCTTCATCTACTGAGGTCTGCTGGCAGAACGGCTATTTGACTGACAGAAGACACCGGGCCGCCCACGGATGCGCCTGCTTGTTAATTAGATTAATATGCTCAGGCATCGGCCGATGCCGATTACAAAAAAAATGTCAAAAAATCAGCTCAATTAATATAGTTTACATTAACAAAATATTGCAGTTTTTTCTAAAAAGGACAATATTCCTACTAAGCTGTTTACATGGCTGATAAAAAGGAATATTGCACTAATATTCCCATTTACATGTAGCTGTGCGTACTCCAACCACCTCGTGACGGTGTACCCTTGTTATCACTGTGTTCTTCCAGCTTTTCTTCTTACAGCGACGCAAGAGAACAGACTGAAAAAAGGCAAGAGGCCGTGTGTCACAAACTGCTGTAAAAATCCAACTGAGACTCATATTTTGAATGTGCTGTATACATGTCCAAAGAATGCTCCTAAATCCTGAATAATAATGAGGAATGCTCCATTCGGAATAAGGCCTAATTCAGAATTCATATCAAATTTGGATTATTGTCATATGGAATAACAGTGGAATACTAGCATGCATGTCAGCAACCTGGTCTCATGGCAAGGCGTATAAATAGGACGACATTACAAGGACATTCCCCATGTCATGAGGATGAATATTAGGTTTTTCGTGTGCCATTTTTACACCACATAACAAAACTACATTGACGTCCACAGTTCGGTTTAGGCAACATAACCACTTTAGGTTTAGAAAAAGTCATGAATGAAATTGAAATAAACATATAAACTAAAATATGTACAGAAACAACATAGCTTAAGTATGGAAAAAAAGAAACACTGGTCTGTCTCTCACGTTTAAATTTTACGTCACTAGTTCTTATATGCCGTCGGTACAGACTACACGGCATGAAATGACATAACACATGCAAGAAAGGCCCATTACCGTGTCATTCGCACGCCTTTTCGTGTGGACCGGCTGATGTAAACATGCTCAATGATATTTTAGATATACTTTGAACTGAATACGGTTTAATCTGAATACGGTAGAAAATAAATACCCCACTCGTGAATTTTGAAGCATTTATGTTTCTTAAAAAAAGGCGGTTACTAAAGCGACTAAATGAGACTACTACACGTCATCATGCCGACTTGTCCACCATTACAGCCTTGTTATGTAAAACCGGGCTCATGCGACCGTGGTGTGGTTCGTTTATAGCCTAAAATTGCTGTTTTACATTCACAATTGAAAAAATTGTAGTAGTAGCGTTCATTGCCGAACAAAACATGCAAGTATAAAATGTGTGTTTGAGCTCATTTTCTGCAATAATCCCAGACACAACAGAAAAATCCCATTGGCTTTTTGTCGAGGGAACCCAGGGCGGGTTGGCCTACAAAACTTGGCTGAAGGTCAATATGATGCCTCCCATTAATAAATCAGGCCTAAGTTGATAATATAGAAATCATTACAGAAGTACTTGATCTCATGCCCTACTGTGCTGCTGGGAAAACGGTTTCAATAAGTAATTCTGTATCTATATTTCACCCGTTTTATTCCCGCCGTGCCTGCTAAAGGGTCTCTGTTTGTATCAGGCATGGCAGAGCAAAGTTTGGGTAAAGTCGTCACTTTCTGCTCCAAGGAATCGTGGGACCAGCAGCTGGCAGGTGCAGCAGTTTATCACAAACCCAGAAATAATTGAAAGTGACAACTGGCAGCACCACAAATGATTTATTAGTCTTTTACTCAGCTCCTAACCATCCTCGGGGCTGGAATCAATTATTCACCAACTATGTGTCTTCAAATCATTAATTCTACTGTGTGGAGCCAAACGGCGTCCCACTTCATGTACCTCCTCGTGTCCCAGACCTTGGACTTGTTCCATCAGGTTGTGCTCCGTCTGGAAGACATCTGCATCTGAGCGTCCAGCAGAGACACAGTCAGAACGGGGTGACATCAGGTCATGTGACGCACGGCGAGGACGAGAGCCACATGAAGATACTGACGAATGTTTCAAACAACCGGCACAGTCATCCCGTTTCATTTCCCCAGTAGGGATTTACTGTTCAAGTGATTGGAATTCATCACTTGTGCAAAACAAATTAAAAGCTCAGAAACATCACATATCATCATATACAAGCCAAGTATTAATTTATCAGCCTGATATTACTTTCATTAAAAATTCAGCCAGTTGGTGTCGTCCCCTCCCATTTGGATACAATAGTTAGCTTTGAGTTTTAATTACGATGGTGAATGGGTAATCATGGGTTTCATATTTTTTAGCATTTAGAGTTTTAGCATCACTTGGTCAAAAATATTGTTTCCAACCTGCTAATGAAAAAGAAAATCAGTGAGAAACTCTGGTAGTAGAGCAAAGTTTTGGCATTACAACTGTCAATTTGTGAGCTGTTGAATAAAATGCAGAAAGCACAAAATCTTTGGTCAAACGAAATATTGATTTCAGTCTGGAAAAGGTGTATTTGTGTGAAACACGAGCCCATGCTGTCTGACAAAACTGTCATAAAAAAATGAAATCAGCACACGTGTCAAAGTTCAAGTTAATTTGTTGATGAGTCTCAAACAGAAGCAGTTCAAAGTGGTTTTATGTGATAAAACAGTTGTCACCATTCATCATCGTCAACTTTCTAATTATTCATATGTCATCTTTGTATTTAAAAATGTGAACTATCTAAATCATCTCGTCTTCTTTTAAACAGAATTTTCAGGTGATTGCTCCTAAAGGATAAGTCAAACTATATTTTGTTTTTTCAACGAGTTTGTCTTCACTCAAAACTTTCTTTCTTCCCTGTTCTGTGAAGCATTCATGCCCACGCCCATTTGCTCACACTGAAGATGTAAATCGTTAAAGCAGATCCAAATATACACTTCTTACTTATTTAAAAAAAAAAAGGCAAAGTAACTTCCTGAAGCAGTGGGGTTCTGTATGTTTTAACTACACTTATGGAGACTGGAGTATTACTGAGACAGTGTATTTATTAGGAGCTATTTTCAGCTGCGCATTAATACATACTTGTCTGCAGCCACATGGTGTGCTGTATGTGGGATCGACTCAAAACAATCTATAAAGTTATGAAGGAGCAAGTAACTGATGTGTTTCTTGCATGACATTATGTATAAATAAAGTTTATTATTTAGTAGTTTATTGCCATGTACATTACATATGTTAACACTTTATAATAACCATCACTTCTAAATAGTAAATTGATAGTTAATTAAACTTTAGTTAATACTTTTCTTTCTAACAGTTAAAATGATAATGAATAATGTTCACTAATTATTAGTAGTCATGTTATCATTGATGCCATTTTTAACAGTTTGTTTGAATGTATATAAAATTCTTTGTAAACCTTAAGAAACTGTATGTAAAACATATATAAACATTACATCAATAGATATTTGTAACACTTTGTTAATGGTTAATAATACTGTCTATAAATATTATTTGGATGGCTATTATAAAGTTGCAACTAATGATAATAATACCTTGTTAAATGGCTAGTAAATAGTCTGTAAAGCACCTATAAAAAAAACGATTAGATCATTCAGAATTTGGTTAATTTTGTTCTGGTCCATATATCTATGTAATGTTTATAGAGGTTTAAAAATGATTTGGTAATCCCTAACAAATACATAATATAGTATATAAAATGTTATAATGTGTGCAACAATAGATAGATAGATAGATTTTTGTTTACTCTTTATACTTCCTGGTCCACAGTTACGTGGATTAAATACAAAATGATTTTGTGGGATATATATATATATGAATTACAGTGCATTACTTTTCTTGGGTAAATCTGCAAATGTTGTAAGACAACAGCCTGTTCAGAAATATGATTACAGCTAACACAGAGACAGTACCTGTCTAAATCTTTACAACTGAGCATTTGAGAAGCTTTAACCATCTTCAACAAGGTGTGACATTGACCATCACAGAGTGGGATACATCTGCTCTCTCACTTTATTCCCATTCAATCTTAATATATTTCCTTATGTGTCTAGCATAAAAATAAAGTGCATGAACCAGCCTGGATTCCTTTTTTAGGGGTGATTTCCTGTCATCGTACACTACATCATGCCGAGGTAATTACCTTCCCTTTTCCTTCATTTTATTCCATCTTATCAGTTATGCTCTTTCTCTTCAACATATCAAATGAAAACAACACGCAGAACGGCATTAGGGGATTTTTTTCTTATTTTTCACTCAAAAAGAGTTTAAGTTTTATGTATAATTAATCTGGTGTGGTTTTAAAGTTCAGCGAGCGGTATTTTATCTGTTATAACTCAAGCCCTCTCATCTTTATGAATACAAAGCATATATAATGTGCCGCCTGCCTATTATTAATTATGGAAATAACACAACAAAAGCACATCCTAAATCCATTACTGTTGTAAGCTAGACTTGTCTCAATAAATCAGCGTCTACAATCAAAATTGAAATAATTTTTTATGCATAATGTATGTGCTTGTTGCCACAACATCTGTTCATTATGCAGAGTAATGCATTCTTGTAGTTTTTAAAAACTTCAGTCCTATAAAATAATCATAATGACTGCTTCATTACAGAGCACGGGAAGACAGAAGTACATTTTACAATACGTCTCATGATTTACAGTTGCAGCTACTTTTTATAGTCAAGTCAATCACAAGTTTGAGGGGAGAAGTGTGGGGGAAGACTCATTAAGGCAGATGTTTGTGGAATCACATGCGTTCATACCAAGCACATCAGGCTCGTACGTGAAGTGGGTGTGAGGGGTGTTTGGACCCCAGAGCCCCAGTCCCCTGTCACTCATAAAGAGCCTCCCGAGGAAACGTTCATCAGTCTACCTGTGCTGCATTTATTAACACGGTGTTGAGACTGTTTTCCATTTTCCGCACATTTCCTTGAAGATGTAAAGACGTGAAACATTGTTTGTCATACATGTGTGAAATAAACTCCTAATTAAATATGGTCTTAATTAGCCACATGGGGGCGCTACTACTGAACCTCACTTTTATTTTGAAATGCCTTTTCAAAGCTATATCTTAGTTATGTGGTAAGATTTTCTTAATGTGGTTTGGACAGTGGACTTCTATATGTGTGAGACAATATTTACGCCTGAACTCATGATACAGTCGTGTCACATTTATGTTTTCTAGTGCTGTAATACTGTACATTTTTGTACATGTACTTTCTAATAATTGTTTGGGACTCCCTTCAAGCCTCTAGAATGAGAGGAAATATGTCTAAAGCAAGAATCTAAATCAAAGCTGCAATCGAAAAGTCAAAAAATGACTTTTATTTTATTGTCTTTTCCTAACCACTTCCCCTTGACCTTGGTGGAAAACGTCATGAGGTCAAGGAGAAATGTGAAGGAGAATTCAGACAGACTGAAAAGAGACTCCGAGCTTCTGAAGATGGACGTGTGCTTTCTTAAACAGGTCTTTCAGTAACCGGCAGGTTCACCTGCAGCGCCTGAAAGAGAGATACTCAACATAATAAAGGATTATCTGACCCAAGGTGGACAACCTGTGAAAAATATCACTTCAGGAATAACCTAAAAGCTACCACAAAGTTTATATGATAAATATTGAATTATTTTTGAGTTATGGTGAGGAGCAGAACCATAAAATGTATTTCTTCCTTTTCGTACATAATCTTTATTTATGTTGATTATTCGTTTGCTATATGTGTGCTGTTCATTAGGGCCCGAGCACTGGCCAGAGGTCGGCGATGTATTTGTGTTTGGGTGTGGCAAGGGGGCTCGATAGCAACCCCTACAAAATGTCAACGACGCAGCCCTCACAGTACGTTTCACCTTGATGGACGAAATTCGGTAGGCACATGTTTCGTATGTAGACTTAAAAAAAAGTCTCTGGGGCCACGCATGGCACCCAACAGGAAGTCGTCCATTTTGAATCTTGTGTGATTTTTTTGTAAATTTTTGGCCATTTTCAGGCTGTGTACTTTAACAAACTCCGATCAGCTTCAAATCTTAAGATCGTTGCGATGAAAAGTTTTCAAATCATGACATTTTTTATGAAACGGCGTTGACGTGGCGTGGCGGAGAATTTACATGATTTGCCATTGAAACACAAACTGTTGTGACTCCACTGTACTTGGTCCAATCTGCCCCAAACTTGACCTACTTCATAGCAACATGGCAATACTGAGTCCTAGTCATAGTGCCACCTACTGGCAATGAAAAGTCAGCGTAACGTGAAAATCATCATCTGAGTCACCTGAAATTTACATTATGTGATCTGCACTTGATATTGAGAAACATAATGCATTTTAGCGTGTTTTCTAGCATCACAGTGGACACAGGAAGTAGTGAGAAATTTGCAATACATCACAACAAGAGAACATTATCTGTATCTGCAGAGATGCAACAGGATCTGGGGCATTTTAGTGTTACGTAGGATTAATCTCTTCATTGTTGGAGTGCTCTAAAGAAGCTGCGATGACTATTTAATCCACAAAGCTGGATGTAATGCAGGGAAAATATAAATAAGTATACTGCAGTGTTCTTGGATCTTTCTGATAAGAACAGCTAAAGATTTGACAACATTATTTGCCGACATCGGACACGTTAACACCAGACGCACAGTGCTGCAGGAGACCAGATCGCTTCCTGAGAGCTTTTACAGTAAGATGATGCTGCTGCTTTGAGATGGGCTGCATATAAACCGTTATTATCTGTGTCACAGTACCAGTGGCAGCGCTGGAGTGATGAAGAGGAATATTCCTGTTGCCCCAGCATGCCGCCATGGGACTGTTATCTCTGCAGCACATACATCAGACACTGATGCACACACCTCTTCCCTCTGAATGCAACATGACAGGTTCCTTTAGTTTCCCACTTCCAATTCAGATAACACGGCAGTCTTGATCCGGCATGAAGCGCTTAGGAGATGTCGCCCGATATGAATTGAACTGTCAATAACGCGCGCAGTATAAACACTGGGCTTTTAAAATGTACGAGGTCCCAAAGAATATGTGTATTCTTTGATACAGAGATTATGTTATCAGTGTTCAGGGTGTCTACGCAGAGCGCTATTCAAGAACCGATTGATAATGCAACAGAGCCGCCAACATTTTGATTATTTACATTTACATAAGAAGCAAGAAAATTGATTTCCTTTCTAAACAGCACGCACTCTTATATTTACATTTTAAAGGCCTTCAGCTGACGCTCTGACTTGCAATGAGTGCAACACTGGAATATGCTTTCACATTGTTAAGATTAAAAACAACTAATGGAGATGGGAGGAAAAAGTTCTTATAATAATGCGCCTACAATACCGTTTATAATGTATCCAGATGACTTCATTCTTGTCTCTGTTTCAGCTGTGGTTTCTGCTGTATAAAGCCTATATACCGTATGCGTAATGTGGTGAATACAGATTAGAGATTAACATAAAAATAGAACAGAAGCAGTTAATGGATGTACAGAGTGAATAAATACAGCAAATTACCAATAAAATCATCATATTTATGATATCTCTGATCTCAATCCAGGTTAAAATTCAAGAGCGTTTTAGATCATAATTATGCTTGCATCATGTGTCAAAGGAGTTTCATAAAGTTTCATGAAACTAGAAAAATCAGATTCAGTTTTGTGGACACAATTAATGTGACAATTATGTTTTTGTACCACAAATTCAGGCAGAAAACTTTAGACATGTCTTTCTTTTTGTTTTATCACATTAACATGTCCACATGTCCAAAGTTTTTTGCCTGAATTTGTGGTACAAGAATGTAATTGTCACATTAATTGTGTCCACAAAAACTGACTCTGATTTTTCTAGTTTCATGAAACTTTTTGAAACTCCTTTGATAAAGGATGCAAGCATAATTATGATCTAAAACGCTCTTGAATTTTAACCTGGATTGAGATCAGAGACACAGTGTATTACTCAGAGAAAACATCACACATCGATAAAGAGCTGGAATTAGTTGATAGAGCGTAAATGGCATTGACGGGAGGGGAATAAGATGATTTTTCCGACCTTCAAACTACTTAATGGAAAACGGGAAAACTGTTCAGGGTTTCACAACAGTTACAGTCTAATCACGTAAAGCACCTTAGAGGTGAGGTTTTGGTCAAGGTTGTGTAAGGAAAACGAGGTAAAAATAAGACATTATGAAATAAAAATGTGTGCAAGTAAAAAAGTAAAAAGAAATTGTGTTTGTTGTACTTTCTGTTGAGAGAGAAGTTTCAGACGTCACTTCCTGACATCAGACCAAAACTATAGATGCATAAATTAAATAGCTCGGTCTCACCAAACGGTGTATGAATAGCACGGCAATCTATAACTCATTTCACATTCAATAAAAAATGCCTCTCTTGGTTTAGGCATGTCATTTGTACGTCATGTGTGCTGTCATGTAGTCTGTACTGACTGCAATGTAAGTATGCTACGCTAAGAGCTGGTGACGTAGAATACAGAGTGTGAAAGACTGCTTATGGTGGATGAGAAGGGAGGCGGATGGATCCAACAAACACTGGACTTTCAACTAGGAGACCGGTGTTCGTGTCCCAAAGAGTTGACCAGTTATTTTGAAGGCATGTTGGCAATGCTTGTGACATGTTTTTCATTCTTGTGTTATATTGTTTACATGCATATTTTACTTAGTTTACATACTTATTTTAAGCCGAAACATGGTATTTTCGTTAAACCTAACTGGTTCTGCTTCCTAAACCTAACTGTGGCCATTACTGTCGTTTTGTTGCCTAAACCGCGACGTGGTGTTGAATGACACTGTTTCACGTTAACCCTGTGGTGCAAACGAAAAGCCTAAAATGAGTTATCATGACACACAGAAAGTCTTGAAAATTTTATGCTATTTATACGCCTTCTCATGAGATCAGGTTGAATTAAAAACCTTTATTGAATGACTACCTCTCTTTTGTGGTAATGTTTACTGTTGTCAGTGGTTGGCAGATTTGGACGAGAAGACCAGAACAGCATCACAGAAGAACCCCAACGGCATCACGGCGATGGCGGATGGTGATTCTACAACAGTTTTCTGGCTGTACGTGACACAGATAAGACCTGCAGTGGGGTTCAACCCAAGGAAGCTGCTCTGAGGTGGCCGAAAATGCTTATTACGATGAGTAACTGAGACATGTAGTGAGTTTGTGTCCATCTGGAAAATTGGAAAGGTTTGCTTCTGGCCTCAGACACCCCAGTAAATAAAACTATAAATAAAAATAAATAAATTATGCACAAGCTGTCAAACTTTGTGAGTTTACATCAAAAGGCCTTTACACACCAGGGGGGCGAGGCGAATTAACAACACAAAAATAAGAAATACTCGCCTATGAATACACATAGTGAACTATATCTCAGGCTTTTATTGTGAAAGGTAATGGAAATGGAGGGAGTGGATCTGGTCTACGGTGGCTTTGTCGAGGTTGAAAGGAGTAATAAAGGTAGATGGTTCGGGCTACTCTGTGTTGTGTGTGTACTCTGTGTTGTTACTTCATAAATATAGGCACAGCTGAACACGCTCTGCACACCGAGACCAGATAACTCTGTCTAGTTCAGTAGTGCTGTAGTGTATTTTTCTCTCCACATTTTTTTTGTACTTTGAAAATCTCTGGTGTAACTCGTGTTTTTGACTTACCTGTGTTTCTCCTGTGCTCAGGTTATCCTGGTGTGTGCTGTGTTGTCACCCGCGGTGCCTTCAGTGTCTGAGCTTGGTTCCCTTGTGTTCAAGTCCTTGTGATCCTCTCAAGAGAGTCCGTTCCCTCGTCAGTGGAATCCACTTCCAGCCAGACTAATCCCAGCCGCCGCTGCCAGCTCAGTTTTTGTGTCAGAATAAACTCCAGTCTCTGTCTTTGGGGTCCAGACCAGCTAAAAACCAAAACCATAACAGATACTTGTCAATTCAATATGCACTGCAATTTTTAAGTACTGCAATTCCATATTATGATTTATTTAGGGATGCTAATTTTGAAAAAATGTCTTAACTTACATCCGATTATTAACAGCTAACCGTCAAGATTTGTGCCTCGCATATAGCACTGCACCAGCTGCAGTATATGAGCACAGCAGACAACTGAGACAACAGTTTAATGAGTTAATGAGAGTTATTGTAGCAGCCACGGCGCTGCGTTCACTGTCTCCAGTTCACTGTCCGGGAGCGTTAGCAGCCACGGCGCCCCGTTCACTGTCTCAGTTCACCGCCTGGGAACGTTAGCAGCCACGGCGCCGCGTTCACTGTCTCAGTTCAACGTCTGGGAATGTTAGCAGCCACGGCGCCGCGTTCACTGTCTCCAGTTCACTGTCTGGGAACGTTAGCAGCCACGGCGCCGCGTTCACTGTCTCAGTTCAACGTCTGGGAATGTTAGCAGCCACGGCGCTGTGTTCACTGTCTCCAGTTCACCGTCTGGGAACGTTAGCAGCCACGGCGCTGCGTTCACTGTCTCCAGTTCACCGTCTGGGAACGTTAGCAGCCACGGCGCTGCGTTCACTGTCTCCAGTTCACCGTCTGGGAACGTTAGCAGCCACGGCGCCGCCTTCACTGTCTCCAGTTCACCGTCCGGGAACGTTAGCAGCCACGGCACCGCCTTCACTGTCTCCAGTTCACTGTCTCCAGTTCACCGTCTCCAGTTCACCGTCTCCAGTTCACCGTCTCCAGTTCACCGTCTCCAGTTCACCGTCCAGGAACGTTAGCAGCCACGGCACCGCCTTCACTGTCTCCAGTTCACTGTCTCCAGTTCACCGTCTCCAGTTCACCGTCTCCAGTTCACCGTCCGGGAACGTTAGCAGCCACGGCACCGCCTTCACTGTCTCCAGTTCACTGTCTCCAGTTCACCGTCTCCAGTTCACCGTCTCCAGTTCACCGTCTCCAGTTCACTGTCTCCAGTTCACCGTCCAGGAACGTTAGCAGCCACGGTGCTGCGTTTACTGTCTCCAGTTCACCGTCCGGGAACGTTAGCAGCCACGGTGCTGCGTTCACTGTCATCAGTTCACCGTCCGGGTGCGTTAGCAGCCACGGCGCTGTGTGAATTGTTGTGAACATGCAGCCACTCTCCCAGGAAAAATCTCCATCGAACACTTAGTTTATTTTAGCAGGTTGTCAGCTGTGTGCCTGCCCAGATCAACGACAGCGATTGTCCAACAAACACTGTGTGTGCTTGTGCTATGTTAGCAGCCGCTAGCTGCTCGGGTTGCCGGTGGCTTCAACGAGTTTCCGACAGACCGTGTGTGTGTGTGTGTGGCGGTGAGTGTGTGCTTGTTAGTGGTGTTATAGCTGTGAACGTAGCTGTAGCAGACAGTGTGTGTACAGTTTATTTGTCGGTGAATAAATGCTATGAGGCTACAAGCTACAACTCCTCAGCTGGAAGTCCAGAGACAACTTCCTGTATCTGCGCCGGCTCTCTCTTAAGGTGGACCAGCTTTCCTCCTTAAAGTGATGAGCCCCCCCCCTCTGAGTTTTTCTCAGCTAGGTGAATTTTTTCCCGCCCTATGCCATTCCATCCATTTTTATGTTCATTCTATGTCTATTTTCCATTGTTGGAAAGCACTTTGTGCTGCTATTCTTGCATGAAATGTGCTATACAAAATAATTACCATTATTATTATTATTTGAAAAAGAGCATAGTTTGGATCTTCTGAACATCTCACCTCCAGGTTAGGAGGAATACTTCAGCTCCAAGATGCATTAAAAGTTGCATCTTCCACAATGGTTGCCCATCACTGTAACCACTGTAGAGCAGATTGCTGCTTCTACCAAGGCTTTCGTCTTAAGATCAATCACAGGGTGATTCAGTGTTTGTCATGAGACTAATCATTCCTCCTCTCTCTGGCGTGACGACAGTTTGTATGTTAATAGCGAGCTTTCAGGATCATTTTTCTACTTCTTTCACTTCAACGAAAAATAGCCTGAGAGGTAGATTTAATATCCTTGTCTGACTTGATGTGAAAAGGCGACCCAACACTGCAACAATGCTGCATCTTGATGCAATAATCTTAAATTAAGTCATGAATAATGGAAGGAAAAGTCATGAAGAAGAATTAATAATTCAATAGATAAATAATTTACAAAATAATCAAATAAATAAATAATGACACGCCATAAATAAAGCATCAGATTAAATCTTTCCACCAGGCAGCCTCATGCAAGAAGCAACGCAAACAAAAATAGAGCCAGAGAGGAGGCTGTGCCCATTGTTTTATAAGGTATTAGATGATAAATCTTATATCAAATGTGATATTTATGCTGTTTGACCTGACAGACCCATTCGACACAGAGATGTTTATTCTGGTAATCACCACACAGACAATGCACATATTAGCTTTTGCAAAATTATGCTAAAATCAGGATTAAACAAACATATTAATGTATTTTCAATTGTCTTGGGGTTGTAACTCATGGCCTGTTTACATTTTCATTTGTATATGTCCTGTTTGCTCTCATCTACTGTATAAGCCACCACCAGGCCAGTTCAAGGTCTAATTGCAGTTAAAAGTCATTCATACCCTGAGACTAACATTTATCTAACCCCGACCACCTTTAATTATGATTAAAAGATTTTCTTAATAGATTTGAAACTGTTCTTCCGCTCAGTAACTTCATAATGTTCCCGTTCAAATGACAAAGATGTCTAGAGGCCGTAGGAATAACGACTCTTATCTGGACAAAGTGTGACTTTGTTATAGAGCCACAGCACAGGAGGGAGGATAAGGTGGTTGGATGGCTTTAACAATGCACACTTTTATGTTGTTAAATTTGGAGGACTTGTTTGGGAAACCTTGGTTTACTAATTTCACTATTGTTGTTTCATCAATCAAATGTTCACTTTTGGCCACTTGGGGGCAGCAGAAACAAGCTGTGAACACAAAACTGACATATTACCATGTTTTACGTTGGCTGGTATAGCAAGTTGTTTTTCTTGCCACCTGACAGTTGTACGCCCAATATGGCCCCATCTTTAAGCTCTGTTAAAATATCTGTATCTTTAGCTGCTAAATGCTCCAATATGTTCACTAGCTAGTTGCTAAGTGTAGCCAAGTTTCCATCCAAATGTATCACACATTATAACAGAGATTCAAAAAAATCTGAATGTGAAAATGTGAATGAATGCTTGTTTCCATCCACTACCTTTATGTGATTGTTAGGACTTGTTTCATTGAGGTAAGCCGTCAGTACATCACCACTGCAAATATGAAGCATGTGACAGTATAGCGTAGCGTTAGCGTAGCAGAAGCACTGAAGCTTCCACACTTAAGTCACATGCTTCATGTACATCTTCATTTATTGACTAAATCTGTTGAAGAGACAAAAAAAAAAAAAGAAAACAGTCGCTCCACACAGATCTGATATAACCTTCCTCACATTATACAGGAAACATGAAATCTTGTAATTCCATCGAGTTTTCTACATTGTGTTTCACTGCAGGTAGCGTACGGTTGGTGTTAGTGTACTTTCTCACTGAAATAATATTGTCTGCTGTGGCTGCAAATGATGCAAGAGTGAACCATAACAGTGAAGTTGTGGCTCATACAACCAAACAACGAGCTAAAAGGCGATAATTAGGGACGCTAATTTTGAATTTGATTATTAACCGTTAACTGACGAGATCGGTGTGTGGCATGCAGCGGTGCGGCAGCGACAGTGTATGAGCACAACAGACAGCTGAGTTCACCCGTCTGGGAGAGTTACTGTAGCAGCCACGGACATGCGTGCACTGTCCAGGACACATGCAGCTACTTTCACAGTAACTCTCCACCACACCATTTAGTTTAACGTTGGCTGCAAGGTTGTCAGCAGTGTGTCTGCCCGGTGTACCAATAGCGAGTTTCCGACAGACCGTGTGTGTGTGGAGGCGGTGAGTGTGGGGTTACAGCCGTGAATGTCGTGGTACCAGTGTGTGTTCAGTTTATTTGTCGGCGAATGAATGCTACAACTGCTCAGCTCCGCTCAGCTCAAGACCGGATCCAACTTCCTGTATTTTGCTACGCTAGCTCAGACTCTCTTAAAGGGGGCTGTTAAGGTGGACCAGCTTTTCCCTTTTCTTTCCTTTCCTCTGACTTTTTCTCAGCTTCTAATTTAATTATTAATATTTCTTTTAATGTTTAACCAATAGCGTTAATCAGTTAAAAATCTCAATGTCGGTTAAAGGTCAAACGGTTAATTATTAACATTCCTAGTGCTGATGCCCTCCATAAGGATGGGGGGAACTGCAGAGTCGGGTGATAATTCTCTTTGGCTTGCTTCTAGTGACACCTTTCGCATACAAGTAGTCGTGTGATCCTTTGTTTACATTAAAATATTGATTATAACAGCTAACACTAAACCTAAAACATTTTATTCTTAAAGGCTACCTACAGTCAACGTTCTCTCATGGTGGGCCAATCATAGGGCTTCTGCTCATGACTCTGGTGGGATCCATAATTTTGTCTAACTTAAAGCATCTAAGTGCAAATAAACGTCCAGATTTAATGATGTCAAAAGAGCATCAGCATATCAGTAATAATGCATGAGCAGAAGTCTGTGTTTCGGATGTTTGGGCCTGAGGGCAGGAGTGCATCCATGTGCTCTTGAGTTCTGTTGATGTTTACTTTGTCAGCCAGAGTTTTACAAGAAATTCTGTGAAATTATACTTCAGGCTTATACGATGAAAACTTCTTAGCCTATGCTGCTTTCTGCCCATCGAAGACATCGGCTTTCTCCGTGCCATCTGCATATCAACCTTACCCTATCAAGAAACAATCAACAGAACCATCTGCGGTCTAGTCACCAGTCCTGTTATCTCTCCAAACCAAATAATGACAAACTGGAAAAAGCAGGGTGAGTAAGTCACTGGTGTATCTATCAAAGAAGGATGTCATCCAACCAGAGAGCTCAATCAAACAGAAACACAGTGGCAGAAAATACTGTTTGGCTTCTCCGTTAGAATGGGAGCTTTTAAGAGACTTTTGTGGATTTAGAGATAATTTTTAAAAGTTAGTTGACAAAGAAAGGCATTATAAACAGTTTATATTATTTTTGGAATAATTATAACAATGAAATGAATTTCAGCCCCTTTGAAGATGAAAGACAGAAAAGTTAACAACTGCACAGGTAGAGTTTGACTTTGGATATTCTTTCAAACTAGTGCATGAAAATCCAACAGCAGTTCTCTCAAGCCATTAAAATGCATTCACTCCCGGTGATTGCAAACAATGGGGATCCAAAAAACGAAAAAAGAGGTGGCAGACACAAAGATTAATTAAAAAAAAAAAAAAAAAGAAAAGCTGTACAATGGACACATGGATTGTTTCATTAGAAGCCAGTTGTGTGGCTGCAGAAATGCCAAGAAAATATGTATGAGGGTCCAGGGATGGACAGCGCTTAAGATAAAACAGTCGAAAAATGTGCAACAGACAAAACCAGGCAATGTGGTATGGAGGAGGCCCCTAATGAAGCCAGCTGGTCCCAGTCCAGACAGGCAGAGGAGGGGGAAGGATTGATAGAGGGAGAGACCCACGGGGGTGGGTGGAGAGAGAGAAAGAGAGGGGGAAAGGGAGTAAGACATGCAGGATGTATGGCCGCCCAGGCAGCTCTATTGTATCAGGAGGCACCAGTAGGTGTATTTCTTCCAAACTCTGCAGAAAAACCTAAAACCATGCCAAACAGCACGTCTGCTAATCGTGCCGCAATTACTAGCCTAATAGATGTTTTTTATTCTGGTTCTTGCCGCCTCACAGCCGCCATGTTGGGAGGCAGCATTGTAACGGTGGTGAAGATGCAGACCTCTCTGACTGCTTTTCCTCTGCCACCGCAGTGATCTTATCCAGCTGCTGAAACCACCCAGCAGTCTGTAACAGTTTCTTGGTGCAGTGGTCCAACATCCTGCTGGAGACCCAGCCATAGCTCTTCTGCAGCTGCATCTGCACCCCACCACGCTGCATGTACGCACACACTCTGATTAGATATGGAGGGTGAAATTTTGTGGTGTGATACGTATGGGTGGCTGCTGCTGCTGTCTGCTTTCCTCTGCACCCTTTCTGTCAGTTATCAAAGCTGTGATAATGTTTCTGCACCGATCTCAACGAGACAAATGTCTGATACACTGTACGATCATGAATTCATTTCTTGAACAGTCAGAGTTGACTAGTCTTAACGATATACTATTTAAGAAGTGGACGTAGTCACCATGATGTTATCCATACGACTGCTGTTTTGAAGCCTGGACTTCAGCATTCTGGCAGTTGCCATGTTGGCATGGTGACACGAGAGGAGTATATCGAACCAAAATGGTACAATTCACTTAGAGGTTTTTGCATGTATTAAACAAAGAAGGTACACCATGATTATTAGGGAGCTTTAGAGGTGCTAGGCCTACTTTGTTACCCTTTAGACAGAGCCAGGGTAGCTGTTTCACCCCGTTTCCGGTCTTTGTGCTAAGCTAAGCTCGCCGGCTACTGGTGGGACAGTCACTTCTCACTAAGTGTGCGAAAAAGCATATTTTCCCAAAATGCTGGACTTTTCCTTAAAGTTGATGAGTGACCTGCAGTATCATGGTTAAATATATGTCATTCTTACTGTAGATCACCAACGCTATGAGAAAAAAATGTAATTTAAAGTCAAATATATATTTTAAGAATCACAGAGGCCCCTCTGACAGAGCTCCATTGGACAACATGAAATCACAGTTGCAATGCCTATACAGTATATTTCATTAGTGCTGCTGGATGTAAATCTAGGAGAGCTGATCAGGAACAAATACCTGTCCCCTTGTCTCTCTGAGAGATCAATTTTAGAAACATAGTGTAGTATTAATAGTAACTTACTGTAAATCTGGGGCACAGAAAACTACATTTGAGGTGTCACAGTAAGACAAGAAGAAGAACACAAAGAGTGGAAATTAAGTAAGACAGAAATAACACCCGGCAACTGAAATATTTAACAACACATTACAGTTTGGGAGAAGTTTAGTTCAGGTATCAGACCGGTTTCTTCATTTTCACCCTGGTTCTTTGTGAACAGACACAGTCCTGTAACAGGCTCTTCATACTTTGTGTTTACTGGTTCAGCCAATCAGCACAGTTCTATCAAACCTTACTGGTAATGTTTGGTAATTTACCAGTGCTCACAGAACCGGGGTTGCAATGTGTAACCTTTGAGCAATTTTGGCCGGGTTTCACCCTGTAACGGGTTCTTTAAGCTGACAGAGGGAAAGAGTTAACTAATTTCCTTTATGTACTGCACCATGTTTCATAGCTACTACAGTCCCATAGCCCTTTTCAATCACAGGAACTTTTCCAGAAATCTAGGAACCATTTGATGGATCATGACCTAACATTCATTAACTCATTAACTCAAACATACAGGCTTTGTTCAAGCCTGATAACCAACTCAATCACCAAAATAAAATCCTGGCTTTATCAGGGAGGCATTTTAATTTTCTCAGTGTTTTTCCTATTTAAATTTTGGCCAATTTGTAGCCGCATTAAAGGTTTACACTAATTGTAATTCCTGTAAATTTTCAATAGGCTTTCCCCAATTTGTTGGTTTACAATTCCTTATTCAAATAATAAATAATTAACTTAATTTATATCTACTTATTTATTTGTTACATTTTGTTTTACAAAGTTAGGAAAGCAATGTTTAAGTGAACCCTCTTGTTTCCTTACACATAAATGAAAGAGCCCAGTCACTTCCACACAGTGAGGCATGCAGTACATCTTATTAAATTAAACACTGGTACTGGATCAGTACCCAAAGCCCAGGTATCGCTATCCATATCAAGACTGCAAAAGTCAGATAGGTGCATCCGTCGGCATAATACGTTTCTGCAAACCAACACCAACGTTTGTGAACCGAAAATATGTTCTACATACATGTGTATGTATTTGTGATACGTTAAAAACAAACGTAATCTGGAAGAAAACACCTTCCCATGAAATATACACTCACCGGCCACTTTATTAGGAGCACCTATTCAATTGCTTGTTAACACAAATAGCTAATCAGCCAATCACATGGCCGCAAATCAGAAAAAAAAAGGAGAAAATATCCAGTGAGCGGCAGTTGTGTGGACGAAAATGTCTTGTTGATGTGAGAGGTCAGAGGAGAATGGGCAGACTGGTTGGAGATGATAGAAAGGCGACAGTAACTCAAATAACCACTCGTTACAACCAAAGAATGCAGAACACCATCTCTGAACTCACAACACGTTGAACCTGGAAGAAGACGGGCTACAGCAGCAAAAGACCTCACCGGGCGCCACTCCTGTCAGCTACGAACAGGAAACTGAGACTGCTCAGAGATAGCAGGCTCCAGATCAGCTCTGATTGGTTGTTTTCCTCTGGGTGAAATCCTGTAGATGCCATTAGCAGCAGCGGAGGACACAGAGGAACATGATGTTTTTCAGATAACCCGTCTCATGCGTGATCATTTTATAAAAATAACTTTTAAAAATCAGATTTGCTCCATTTCTACTTACTACAGCTTTAATGTGTAAATTCTGTCAAAAAAGAAAAACTCCCTGACGAATAACGTTTCAAGTAATCATCTACACTGAAACATTTCAGTCTAATAATACTGAAATCGTCACAGTTCTGTTTAATTTCTACTCTGATGAACATGAAAATGTTTCGTTTATGACCACTGTAGAAAAGGGAACAATAAAGTTGTAATATACAGGTGATCAAGTCACAGATAACCAACTGTGATGTTAAAACATTTTTGTCTTTATGCTTTAAACAAGTAGAGCTGAGATTTAATATGACAAATCTTCTTTTGCTGAATAAACAATCACATGACAAGTTCGTTGATGCAGTAAACTACCGATACTGTATCACGGCTCCTACACGATTGTTCGGCAGTGATCTCTATTGAGAGTAAATCAAAACAGGGTGATCGACTGCTCCATGGGTTCCCACATTTAATAAGACATTTTTCATTTTATAATCTCTATAATTTCCTCCGTAATGCCAGCAGAACACTTTCTTCATCATCAGCACAATTACATTTAATACAATTCCATCTATAACCCACTATGCTTAATGTCTAAACCTGACACCAGCCGAGATTCAAAGAGGATGCCATTACGTTATTTAGGGCTAATTTTTTTTAGATGCCATGTTATTGTTTTTGTGGGGGAGGGTTCAGAGAATCAAATGTAAATACGAGGCATCCTGGTAGATTTAGTGGAGTTATTGGCTTTGCAAATGTTTGAATAACTCCTCAAACACTTCCTGCTCTCCACGGGCTTCGGCGTCTCATCGCAGCTTTGGAGCTAAGTGATCGTTTGGCTAAATGAGGAGCCCCTGTCTCCACATGTTTGTGGGAGCTGTAATGGCGCTGTACTCTCAGCAGGCTTGTGCAACACTGCACTAGAGAATGAGGAAGACTGCTGGGCCTCCAGCATGCCGTGGCCCCGACTCATTCCTGTCCTCCTATGGACCCATTACTCTGCTCGACGCTGATGCTCGAGCAGCGGCGATGCCTCGTCCTATGGAACCATTAGTCTGCTGCACACGGACAGTAAAAAACACAACAATGTGGATTCCAGATGCTGCAAGACGGTTTTATTCCTGTTTGTTAAGAGATGCAGACGTTATGTTGCTTCTAATTATTCAGATGCTATTCTTCAGTAAATACATAGGCAGTCTATAAGCATGGTCAGTAATCTCAGGGGAAAATACTTATTAATTAATTAATTCTTTTTTATTAATTTATGTGGTCCTTCCTCTGTAGAAATCAAATTTTAGATATTTTTCATGTGGAATTTGACGGGTTCCCCACTGAGATGTACCGCAGGAGCAACAAGATTAAATATTTAGGAGGTCCATCCAAATATCATCTTTGCTGATGAATTTGGTGTTTCTGAGTTTACCCAAGCCGTCCACCAAAAACAGCTGTGTTGCTCATCTGTGCTCGCACCTTATTAGGACACATATTTACATTTGTTGTTAGGCGGCGACAAGAGTAATCATGATGGGAACAAAGGAGGAAATCAGGTGATGTAGCATGAAGAGCTACAGAGTTCACATTGGGTGGAGGTTGGGTGGATAAGTCGAACCAAATACTGTATACCAGTGTATATATGCATTAAATACTGACAAAAATTTGGTATCAGGTATCAGCGAGTATGCCAGTCCAAGCACTGACCTGATGCCATAATTTATTAACCCAGTAAAAAATCTACTTCTTTAACTATCAGTTCGTCTTCGTCACTCTAAAACAGTAGCCTTCACCGTGCCATCGCCCTGGATGTATCATGGTGGCAACTAATGTGTTCAAGCAGCGAAGACGAACTGATTGCAGGTTTGTCACGTAAGGATAGCAAACAACACCTGCGGTGCTAGCGGAAAGTGTTACAGTAACTGCAGTCAGAGTGAGGAACAACAGATAAAACGACAATATGAATCCATACATGATCAGGAGTTGTTGAATAATAATAACAACAATAATTACACTACATATATATGTGATCAAGCAGGCAGCGAATCGGTACTTGGTATCGGCTGAAACCGCACATTCAGGTATTGGAATCGGTATCTGTAAAGAAAAAATGGCATCGGAACATCCCTACTTTCACCCCGGAGGCCGATGTTTCTGTGCTGTGCAAGACCAAAAGTCAACACGAGTTATTTTAACTAAACCAGGGCTAGACCAGCCGCCTGAGGAGTGCATGGCGGCTGCGTTACCTCACGGTGGTCTGATTCACGAGTCCGTTGTTGCTGCAGCAGTTATGCTGCTGCTGCTGCTCTTTCTACATAGAGTTTGACTTTCATAATGTCCAGTTCATTCCATTATAAATGTCATTTATATTTATTTTAGACAGAGAAAGGTCAAGAAGCGTGTAGTAATTTGTAAATAATAGTAATAATCCACAATTAAAAACCTATACTATATTTATTCATGTAGCCCTGCAAGGTCCTGTAAGTTCTGCAACACTGTCCTGCAAATGTTTCAGAATAAAAGTCTTATGTTAACAAATGAAGGAGTTCTGTCCACAGGGAAAAAAAAAAAGCTTATAGGCCTCACATCTCTAGAAGATGTTACGTAACAGACATACTTATTTTCCTAAACCTAACCAAGTAGTTCTGTTGCCTAAACATAACCACACTGTTGCATTTCACAATGTTAACCACGTGTTTAAAACTGCCACCATGTGACTGTTCTGTTATATAGAGAACAACCTAGTCTGTTGTTTAGGGCTTCTATAATTTACTATATAGGCCATTGTCTTGTGTAGGTTTTATGTGCTTAATATTTTGTTTTAAGCTTAACAAGGCTAAGTCTATGACCATGCTAGCAGGCTGATAGGAATGGCATTAGTTTTGCAGGTATTCGGTCATAAATCAGATTGTACAAATTCAAAATTTTAACTTGATAATGGCACAAGAGGAAAAGTTGAGATTGTAATTCAGCCTGAGAGAAACATGAATGTCTGAACAAAATTTAATGGCAACCCATCCAACAGTTTCTGAGACCTTTCACACACAAATATAGATGTCAACCTCATGCTGCCGCTAGAGGAAAAGTCAGGCGTCACCTGTGAGTATCTGCACGCAATTTAGTGTTAATCCATCCCACTGTATAGTTGTTTAGATATTTCAGGCTAAAACAGTGAGACAGTGCCAGTATATTCACATATGTAGTTTCTATTCTCTTCTATTCTATGGATGCAAAATACCTAGTGAATTCAATCTCAACCCCGTCCCTCTGGTGACATGGTTGTGAATACATGATTGTTGAAATAATACTAATGAAAAAGGAAAGACACACTTAATTTCTGAATTATTTAGAAGACTGGCTGAATCGACTTTAGATTTTAGAAAAGTGCACCAAAATGAACCCAAACAATAAACATCAAATCTACAATAATGTTTGTGATCGGAAGTAGTTCACTCACTATTGATGAAAATGAATAATCCTCTCCCTGAGCCACTGAGCTACAAAACCACAGAACAAAAGCTTTAATCTGGACTTTCACCAACAGACAAAACCCACAGCTGCCTCCCTGGCAAATAATCCTGAAACTGTTTTGTGGAGTTGAACTGTAACATGTTTATATCCCAGTAAAATCAACCCAACTTTCTTCCACTAAATGTGTCTCCCATTGCAGGGTGGCAGCTCCTGGGTTTCTCTCTCTTTATTTAAAGTCTCAGCTCTTTTGTTTCTTCAGTATTACTTCAATAATACATAACAAAAAAATCATTAAACAGCCCACCAAATGTTTTAAAGGTCTATTTTGTAGCATTTAGGGTGATCTATGGCAGAAATGGCCGTCTTTCCACTGTTCCAACAACAATCAGCTCTGGTTTGAGAGTTTAAAAAAGAGACTGAATAAGATACAGATATTAAAAAAAGAAGTAACCATCTTAACATTTTACTGTTTACTAACCCTGCTCACGGTGCCGGCAGGCCGTGACATTGAATGTGACACACCAGGAAAAACTAGTTGTATACCTCCGCCAACCCGTCAAGTTACAGTTTACGTCCATGTCTGTCCAAAATGTCATCACGTCATCATTTTATCCTATTAGACATTTGTGTAAAATTTGCACAGTTAGTGTATGAATTCTTGAGGTATGGCCAAAACCAAACTGTGACCTTTGACCGCCAAAATGAAATCGGTTCATCTTGGAGTCCTAGTGGGCATTTCTGTGAAATTTGAAGAAATTCCCTCCAGGGGTTCCTGAGATATCGCGTTAACGAGAATGGACTGGATTTCCGGATGATCCAAAAGCAAGTCAGCACGAACAGGAAGGCCAGATCGACGGTGCACTATACTTACAAAAAGCACGGTGCTACTAATCTGAGGGGCGCACCCCGTTTTATCCTGATAATGCGACACTGTGAACGACAGATCTGTGTTGAAATCAGCAGGAGGAGGGATGGTCAGCTCAGTCCTGCTTGGATAAATAGCGGCGCTACTAACGTTAACGGAGGTGCCATTGAACTGTTATTATGAGGCGTTCACAGTCTGCTCAACAAAACGACTATAGGGCGAGGGTAAATTACAACAGTCTCATGATGTGTTCAAATGTAATTTAAGGTTTTTGAAACTTGAATAACTCCAGTTGTTTGAAGGAGATGTTTTCACATTAATGTTTTCAATAAACAAGTGTGTGTTGAATTACATTGGATTTATTGTTTATTCTATTTTTGTTGTATTGAGTTGATATCAAGAATCATAAAAATTCACTGGTATTGGTATCGACTACTGGATTTATGGTATCATGACATCCCTACTTGGCACACTAGATGCCACTAAATCCTACACACAGCACCTTTAAGCCATAAAATGACCTTTCTTTAAGTTTCAACCAATCACAGGTCATTTCAGAGAGAGAGAGAGAGAGAGAGAGAGAGAGAGAGAGAGAGACGTCCCTATTGGCTGTGTGCTGGCTGGTGGTTCGGTGCTTTTTCAATTGATCTCAACATGGCTGCCAGGTCACAAACTTTCTTATTTTATAGCTCAACAGTAACTACAAGGTGTTTCTGAAAAGATGTGAGGAGAGTAATAGTCATTACAGTAACAGATTATTGATTCATATTTGATCAGCGCTGCCTAGTTTGACCGTTTGATTGCAGTTTGCTATTGATGGACAGCTCAGTGACGACAGACTCCAGATCAGCTCTGATTGGTTGTTTTCCTCCGGTCTGTGAAATCTTGCAGATGCCATAGGGAGCAACGGAGGACACAGAAGTACATGATTTTTTTTTTCAGATCTCATGCATTACTGTCAGGATCTAGTGACCATTTTATAAAATAACTTTTTAAAATCATATTTGCTGCATTTCTACTCACTGCAGCTTTTAGGTGAGAACAGAAAAACTTTCTCCCTCCCTCCAGCAGACGAATGTCTTCTGGTGTCAAACGGCACATACTGTACATCATTCTGCACAGTGACGCTCCAACATCCAATTTAAGCAACAATAAGCAAGTTCACTTAAATGTCACGCTCAGACCAAACATCTTTGTTTTCCCAGATTATCTGTCATGTTTTGTTCTTGACAATCTTTAGATTTTACTAAAAACATCTCCGCGTTTGATGAAAGGTGTTGATATTCAGCATTGTTGCCAAGAAGAGTTTCAAAATTAGTACCAGCCATCAAGCCATCAAACCAAGCATTAAACAAAAGATAACATTTTCTAAAGACTGTAATTCTTTATTGTACGTTTAAAATTATTTTCACCACACAACCCATCATCAGAATAAAAGTTGAAAAGCAAATAAATAGTTTTTTTTTAATTTTTAGTAAGAATAATAAACATTCACAGCAAAATTGACCATAAACAATAAAATAAAGCAACAATGACAAAACGTCTACAGATGAATGTTGCCAAGACGAAACAAGATGCACTGACAACAACGGGGAAGAAGCCATTGTCTGATTGTCTGCAGCTCACACAACAGCGCATACAGCAGGCGTGTGTTCCTCAGTCGTCAGCTACAGAAAATCATTTGTTTCAAAGGAAAGCAGCAGAGAAACAGAGTTATTGTCCTGGGGGATGAAGGAGTCAGAGGGCTTTGTTCGCCCACAGCAGCTGTGACGCCCCGGTGAGGGAGCTGGGCGTGTCCACCGACCCACCTGGGAGGTTGTGCCGTCGGGCTAGAGGCCAAAAGCAAAACCCTCAGGGTGTCCACAAGACAGATCACGTCATGGAGAGCAACACGAGCGACTCTAGCTGCCAGCTCAGGAGGAAACCGGTCCGATCCAGACTGTGTCAATCAAGTCCTGAGTTGATGGATGCTTAAAGCTGCCGTTACCTGAGAACACGTCTGTCTTATCAGCCTAAAGCACAAAGTGGAGCCACAGCAAAGGAGAGCATCACGTCCCAAACCAGCTGAGACACTAATCAGTTCTCTTATTTACCTAAATTACATTTTGGTGTTGGATATCGTCACTTTTCTACCACCATGAAGTGAATAAACACTTCTAAAAGAGGTGACAGTGCATAAGGAAACCAGGATGTTTGGTCTCCTTTCTTAAAACATGAGCATGTTTTGTGCCTTGTGCTGATGTCTGGGGAAGACATCACACAAACTGCAGCCTTAATGAAGTAATAATCTGTGACATTTTCACAGAAACAAATTCATAATTTACTGATTTCTCTGAAAAATTCTCTAAACAAATCAAACTATTTCTCTCATTTTATACCAGTTACACAGTGCAGCCCAATGACGGCTCGAAATAGTGGTAGTAAGCTATGACAGTGTATTAAGGCCATAATAGGTATTTAAAAAAATTAAAAATACAAGATTAAAGTTGTAATTTTATGAGAAAATCATTATTCTCTGAGATTTAAGTGGCAAATTTACTTTTCTGTCCTATTTTTTTTTTTTTTTACTTTTGTTTCTCTTTCTTGAAATATTACCCCCTCCCCTGCTTTATTATTATTTCTTACTTAAAATGGCCCTAATATATTGTTGTAATGATCATATATAACACAATTGTTACCCAACACATATACACATACTGTATAGAACCACTTTTTCCAGCCCAGAAATGTCCTCAACAAAACATCCCACCTTGGACACCATCTGTTTGACCCACTTCCCTCCAGTAGATGCTTCAGGTCCTAAAAACTGCCCCATAGCCATACGAGAACTAGACACTGACACCAACTGCCTCCCTGCAATAATATCAGTACTACAATACTTCTAGTTACAGATAATTTGTATATGCTGTACGTCTATACAGCTTTACACTATGTTTTTACTAGAGCTGTCAAAGTCAGCAACAGTAATATATTAACACTCGCCATTCATTTCTTTAGCGCTTAATGCAATCGATCCTTCTGAGGCTGAACTGGGCTCAGTTATGAAGATAGAGTGAAGATGATGGTATCATATGAAAATAGAAAATCAAATGAATCATTGGTACCAATCACGTTACACTAGCTTGTTGTGAAGGAGGCTAAATAACAATCCAAACTTGTGCTAAATTTTAGGCAAGGAAAAACTATCATAGCTATTTTCAAAGGGTTCCACTGACCTCTGACCTCTAGATATGTGAATAAAACAAGTCTCCCCCTTACAGACATGTCCACTTTATGATAAACACAGTCAGTTTGGATCAAGTCATAGTCTAGTCAGCACACTGACACACTGACAGCTGTTGTTGCCTGCTGGGTTTAAGTTTGCCATGTTTTGAGCATATTTTTTGCTCAGATATGCTAAATGCAGTACCTGTGAGGGTTTCTGGACAATATTTGTCATTGTGTTATGGTGATAATTGATTTCCAATAATAAATACTGTAAATACATACATTTACATAAGGCAAGCATATTTACCCACTCTCATGTTGATAAGAGTATTAAATATATTGACAAATCTCCCTTTAAGGTACATTTGAACAGATAAAACATGTTATTTATTATGATTAATCATTGAGAATAATGCAATTAATCTCTATTAAATATTTTATTCACATAGACATACAGAGTTGCAGATGTTTACATTCCTACTTTAGTTATTCCTTTGTACATTTTCATTCCCATATTTATTTTTTGCTTGTGTATATAGAGCCGATACAACTCAGCAACATGCAATATCTCACTGTGTTGCACCATCAGGACTGTGATTTAATTTTGTACTGTGCAATGACAATACAGGAATTGTATTCAATAACTTTGCTATCTGTTACATGAGGCTCGAGCTCTATTATTAATTTAATTTCGAGACAACATGTTCAAACACAAAATAAAACAAGCCTCTCCGTATCTTCAGATCCCTCCTTCCTTTGCTGACTGTGTCGAATGTTTAGTAACATGAAAGGAGGGAAGCCGTCAGTTTCCCTGTGGAGCGGTAACATCTCTATTTGTCGTCCCCGGGGACCAGCACTTGTCAGCGCACAGCTCTAGAGAGACAGATCCCTCCTCTGACTCGGAGGGAAATCACCTCGTTTGTTTTGTGTCAATCCCCTCAAATCCTCCAGCGCCGCTGAGCTCCGGCTGCCCCCGCTCTGCTGCCCCCGCTCGGCTGCCCCCGCTCGGCTGCTTCAGTTCGGCTGCCCCCGTTCGGCTGCCTCAGTTCGGCTGCCCCCCTCCGGCTGCCCCCGCTCGGCTGCCTCAGTTCGGCTGCCCCCGCTCGGCTGCCTCAGTTCGGCTGCTTCAGTTCGGCTGCCTCAGTTCGGCTGCTCCCGTTCGGCTGCCTCAGTTCGGCTGCCCCCGCTCGGCTGCTTCAGTTCGGCTGCCTCAGTTCGGCTGCCCCAGTTCGGCTGCCCCCGCTCGGCTGCTTCAGTTCGGCTGCCCCCGCTCGGCTGCCTCAGTTCGGCTGCCCCCGCTCGGCTGCCTCAGTTCGGCTGCCCCCGCTCGGCTGCCTCAGTTCGGCTGCCCCCCGCTCGGCTGCCTCCGCTCGGCTGCCTCAGCTTGGCTGCCTCAGTTCGGCTGCTCCCGCTCGGCTGCCTCAGTTCAGCTGCCCCCCGCTCGGCTGCCCCCGCTCGGCTGCCTCAGTTCGGCTGCCTCAGTTCGGCTGCCCCCCGCTCGGCTGCCCCCCGCTCGGCTGCCCCCGCTCGGCTGGCCCCCGCTCGGCTGCCCCCCGCTCGGCCCTCCCCTGCTTTCCCCGGAGAGTACAGGCCGGTACAGGTCTCCAGGTCAACTTAATACAGACCAACAGAATTTATTCGCCGCTTTTAAAATGCTAAGCGCTAACTTCTTCAATGAATGTAACAGTTTGGTCACACTAGTGGGGACTAGTCAGACTGTAGCATTCGAACTGATGAAGCCACTTGGATAAGGGGCGAAACGTCTTCAGAGACAAATCTAAGTCCAGTTGCCTTCGATTCAACTGTTGCCAGAATGAATATGACCTGGATGAATGAGAACATTCACAGACATGTAAATGTCTGCCATCTATAATACTTGCTTCTGATTGGCTGACAGAAATCCATTAAAGCTGTATATCAGGATACCTCAAACACAGATCAGACAGTAAAAACATGGCTTTAGTGTGTGAGTAACCACAGAAACAAGAGACCCGTTAGTGACAAAGTCTCAACGTAGTGACAGAGTCACTATGTGCCCTGCGATGGACTGACGATCTATCCAGGGTGTAACATCACTATTTTTTTTTTACGAATTAACACCTATTTACCAATTATATACCAATTATAAATTCACTGTCCCTGGTGGTCTAGTGGTTAGGATTCGGTGTTCTCACCGCCGTGGCCCGGGTTCGATTCCCAGTCAGGGAATGTAAGTTTCCCGAATTTCCCTCCGGGGATTAATAAAGGTTCATCTTATGTTATCTTATTAACTAAAAGTGCGACAGGCCGCAGATCTTTCAGAGTTTGTAGGGGGCTCAATTTAAAGTGAAGATACTGGCATCATATGAAACTAAACCTCAGGAATCCATCGGTACCAACCATCATACTAGCTTGTCAAGAAGGAGGTTAAATAACACTCCATACTGTCAAAACTGTCATGGCCGTTTTTCAAAGGGGTCCCTTGACCTCTGACCTCCAGATATGTGAATGTAAATGGGTTATCTGGGTCCTCACCAGTCTCTAAATGCAGTACCTGTGAGGATTTCTGGACAATATTTGTCATTGTTTTGTGTGACTTGATTTCCAATAATAAATATATACATAAAAATATGACATAATAAATATATACATTCATCGCTATGGACAATCATGCGATTAATCATGGTTAGATATTTTAATCAGTTGACATCCCTAGTTTGACCCCTTTTCAAAGGTCTTCATATAAATAAATATGGATTTCTTTCATCTAATTGCCCCAAAGTAGCATGGATGGACTATGTTCTTTGCAATGAATAAATAAATAAATAATGAGCACCACATTTGTGAAATTGTTGTTTTATTCAAATTGACCTGTGATCACAGGTGTGCTGCCATTAAAAAAAATGGAAAGTTTCAAAACAATATTGTGAGTAAAAGTTATAATACATTCTCCCATATGTGATAATCCATCAATATTATGTTCCTCTGATCATGACTATAGCCAAAATAATTCATAATATCTGCTTTTTTCTTTTTACAAATCATTTGGTTTAATTTCACAGAAATTAGGTTAATTAACCTAAATTTCACCCCCAAAAAAGTGTAAAACTTGTGGTAATAATTTAGAATGAAGTTGTCCTAAAGGTGTAACAGGTGATAGTTTACTGTATACTGTATGCTTTAGAAACAGTCAAACCAACAGCTGCATGGTCAACAGGAAGACAACAGCAGGCTTCAGTACGTAAATGCTCCACTATTAGAGGGCCAGCTATGCTGAAATATTCATAAACAATTGTGCATTTTGTGATACAAAGAGAGATATCTGTAAATTTGAGCCCTACAGCTGTGGCGGACATTTTCCAAAATGGCCACCATATAGGTCCTAAATATTCAAAATTGATTGATTGATTTCATGATGATTTCCGAGGCGTGTTCTAGCTGATCAGATCAGATGTGAAAAGATCACTGATTAGTTTTTTTTTTCACTCTTTATTTTGAAAGGGTGCTTTTTAAAAGCTTTTAACCTGAGAAAAACACAAGAAAATAATAAAAGGAGCATGGCCACTTCAGGGTCAAATTTCACCCCCTTACCTCCATGATAGAAAGACAACCAATACACTGTTAGAACGGCAAGATATTCATCTTTTCATCGGTGTATTTATCTTTTCATTCGCAGTAAAATTGACATTTAACCTCTAATCACAGTTAAAAAAATACTGATCTGTGGTAGAACTTTGGGTTGTATTGCTAGCTCACAGGTTCGAATCCAGCTTGGGGCCCTTCTGTGTGGACTTTGTATGTTGTCCCTGTGTTAGCGTGGGTTTTCTCCGGGTTCTCCGGCTTCCCACTGTCCAAAGACATGCAGGTTGAGTAAACTGATGGCTCTAAATTGCCCGTAGGTGTGAATGCGAGCGGGAACTGTGAAAGCGTTTAAAGGCGTTTTTGTCCAGTCCTGTCTCTACTATTATTCCTCTTAACATGTGTC
Source organism: Pterois miles (assembly GCA_947000775.1). Taxonomy (NCBI): domain Eukaryota; kingdom Metazoa; phylum Chordata; class Actinopteri; order Perciformes; family Scorpaenidae; genus Pterois; species Pterois miles. The sequence continues at coordinate 7,579,726 of CAMQGK010000568.1, read as the reverse complement.
CGATTTGCAGTCTAATGATACTAATAATGCTTATAATCCGTTATTAACCAAAGAACCTAAATATACACATCAGAAGCATTAAAGTGCTGCATAAACTTCTGTCAGTCGCCAGAATTGAATTTCCCCCGTGCGTCCTGATAATGCAGGATGACAACTCGTGTTCACTCCTCTGGTTTGTCTGCAGCAAGTCAGTGTGAAGAGGAACTGGACCAGAACTAAAATGCAGCAATGTATGATTTTGTTCACCAAATGGACCCAACTACAGGTGTGAAAGCACCCAGAATCACACTTTTAGCACATAAACAAACGAGAACAAAGACGAGTCTGCCGACATGTAAATGACGAGTTCTGTATGAACTATGATTTGAATTTGATAATAAAAATGGAATCAGCTGTAAAATATGAATATGCCAAAATGTGGATTTACAGCGTCTGAGCCAAGTGAACAGGAAAAAAAACCGATGCTGCTTTGTTTTGGTGTTATTTCTGGGCACGCTGCTCCTGTCCTCTGCTCTCTGTGCTGGTGTTTCATTGAGCTCCTCATCCTCACACACCGGTGGCGACTCAGTGCGATACAGAAACGTTCCTGCGTTACCAATCCGCCTACCCTCTCAGTCATAAACGCTCAGGGGAACCAGCCTATGCTGAACCTGACAATGATACGGTATTTTTCATACGATCTGTATCGTGATCTTCCCGTGGGTTTGGACTAGCGGCACTTCTACCGATGACTGTATAGTTGTGACATCACAACCTTACGGACGTTGACGGCTCATTTAAAGGAACAGTTTCTGTTCATTTCTCCATGGTTTGAGCGTTTTCATACTTTCACAGCACTAATACAGAACTTAAACTTTCTTAATAATAAAACAAGACATGCAAATCTCACTTTCTACAATACGGGACCAACTTAAACATTCAGTTCATCGCAAATATGTTATAACTATGCACTCTGTCCTTGCTTCAAGCTCCTCCCTTCTAGCCCCTCGTTGTGATTCAGCGATTGTGACGTGTGATTCCACTATGCTGTTTATACTGGTGGTACTTTTTAGATCTCCTTGTGTGAGGTCGTGAAACTAAATTGGATTACTTTTGGCCAAACTTTGCCTCCAGCAACCTGCTTCCTCACTTCCGATATCATGTCGTAACCCAGCCATTGTTTCTGTTATACAACTATAATATACACACGTCTTTTAAAAATAAGTGTCATTGCAAATAATAATATAAAAAAACATAAGTAAATAAATAAAACAAAAAAATGTAATCCCAATAGCGTTGGCACTTTGCCGTGCGGGATCAGCTTGTGTGTCTCGCTGACTCTGAGCTATTCTGACTCAAGACTGTTCTCAGTTTCCTTAAAGGTTCAACCAAGTCGGCTTGGTCACAGGTTAGAGAGCAGACAAACATCAGCCCCCGTGCTCAGATTTGAAGGCTGTTACATAAAATAAAACTTGTCCTATGAACTTGAGCTACCTTCCCAAACTAAAAAGCTGTCATGTGACCTGATGCGATCATACTGGCAATTTATCCAGAAATATCTCTGTCAATTTTACTGCTAATGAAAAGAGAGAAAGAAAAAAAAAAGCAAACCGTCATCCACTCAGGAGCAATCGATGATTTTCTCCTTTAGCTGTACTGCCAGTGAGCAATACAACCCAAAGTTCTACCAAAGTTCAATATTTCTTCAACTGTGATTAGAGGTTAGAGATTAGAGACGCAGAAATGTATCCAACAATATCTCTGTTAATTTCCCTGCTAATGAAAAGATAAATACACTGATGGAAAGCTGAAGATCTTGCTATGCCAACAGTGTATTGGTTGTAATCATGGAGGTAAAGGGGTGAAGTTTGACCCTGAAGTAACTATTGACTTTTCCTTTTATTTGTTTTTTTGTGTCTTTCTCAGGTTAAACGCTTTTAAAAAGCACCTTTTAAAATAAAGACTAGAAAAAAGCATGTCTGTGATCTTCTCACATCTGATCTGATCAGCTTGAACACACCTCGGAAATCATCAAAACTCATTTAGCACCTATTTGGTGGCCATTTTGAAAAATGGCTGCTACAGCCCCCAGGGGCCAAATTTACAGCACCCCGATGTTTATATCTTTTCATAACATAAGAATAGAGGTTGGTGCTTCATGGCCATGTTTTTTTTGGCATAATCAGGACAGCCAATGGCCGATATATGGTGCCAATTTTTTTGCCCATATCTTTGGCTTAATAACAACAAATGCTAGAGAAAATTTCATAACTTGAGTAAACATTTATTGAACAACATTGATGGTCTGTGTCTAATCTACATTTTGTCTCTGCACAGTTTCTCTCAGTTAGGACGTTGTTCTTCTCACTTGCTCTTCCAAAGGTCAGCCCAGTGGAAACATCTACGGAGGTCTGCTGAGGCCGGCCCGACCTCCACGTATAAACCTACATCTGTGCCAAATTTGTTGTTTTTATCGCAAAATGAACAATTGTTATGCTTAACTGCCCCACTATATGTTCACCAGCTAGTTGCTAACTTTATCTGTTAGCCAGTGGTGCAGAGCAGGTTGTGTATGTTCGGTTCATCGTAGGTTTTTGGCTGAAAACATCAGCTGCCTGTTGGGACTATTGGTGACACCTTTTACATTACACAGGCTTTTGATCCGTTGTTCATATAAAAATATGGATTAGTGCAACTTTAACATCAGGATCGCTGCTTATTTATCATACTCTGACACACATTTCTGCTCAATATTGGACTTTTATTAAATATTGTATACCAAACCGCCAGGTGGCCAGCTAGCTATATGTTAATGCTGATCTCACAGAAATACGTGAAATGACCACAACATCTTAACAGCACATTATGTGGCAATGGCATGTAATGTGTTAAAATTACAGGTACGACGGAAACAATGCTAACAGGCAGTCAATTAGGATCCTTGTTGTGAATTCCCTGGTCCAACAGAAATACGTGTTAATCAAAGCCAGATATACATACATATGGAGGAGGTTGGGGTGGATGGACGGATGAACGGGTCGAACACAAGACTTTTACCAAAGTTTGTGTGAAACCAAAAATCAAACTTAATTTTTGATGTATATTCGTCAGTTATTTTAACCAAAAACAAGATATTTTCTTTTCTTAACCTGACAAAGTAGCTTTGTTGGGAACCTAAACTGTTGAAATTAGTTTTCCCTGCTCACTGCATACATTGATTTCTTTCTATGTCTGAACCTGTTCCTGTATTTCAACTTAATATTAAATAGATTTGAAGGAGCCGTATGCTTTACAGAGCAAGAGTTGTATAATTCACTTATGATCTAATGCAGTTTCAAGGCTTTTTTTAAGATAGATAAATAGATAGATAGATAGATAAATAGATAGATGACCAACTTCATCAGACATACTACTGTATATATGCAAACCATCAAAGTTGACAAGTGTACTTTCAGTATATGCCTCATGTTGACAGTATATGGCGGCACAAACATCGTGAGGCAACTCCAGCAGAAATAATAAGCATTGTGGAGCGATGTACCGAAGCAGGTGCAAAGACGCCTACTTTTCCTCCCCCATCCGTGACGAGTCCCCATATCACACACAGATGTTTCCCATCAAAGGCACCCACAAACCTCTCCACCCTGAGTATGTAAACCAAGATAAGGACCCATTCAAACAGAGGGACTCTGCAAACTGCACCTTGCTATTGAGCTTTTCTTTCTTTTACAATACGCACTTCAAGACGGCGAGCTGCTTCCTTTCTTTTTTTTTTTTTTCTTCTTCTTCCTCTGAGGGGTCACATATGCTTTAGCGCCGTGAGCAAAACATGTAGGTAGGATGTCTGTGATAGGCATTTGTAAATTGACAAGAAAAAGGGATAATACCAGAGTGGTATTTGGATGCGGCGGGGAAAAAAAGCAAATGATTGAATAACAGTAATTAAAGCAGTTATTCGTTCGGCGAGCACCTGCATGAGGGATGATATTGCTCCTTAATTCAGCTCAGTTTAACTTCTCTCAGCCGGTGGTTCCAGCATCGCCTCATTAATCGCTGATTGGCATCGAGCTGTTCACAGGAACAAACTGTTTACTCTGTCTTGCCTGCTTTCTCTGGGCTGCACGCGGCGACGGCCTCTCTCAAATGCAGCATTAAGGCCTATTGTACTGAATAAGGCCAGCACTGCGCTTTTTACATGTTCTTTGTGCACTATGTGATAAGGCTGATTCATACATACATATATGACAGAATAGGGGGTATTACTGTACAAATACACAGTAAATTCTACATGTTTTTTTTTTAGATGCAGTACAGACATTTTGGGGGGAAAAGCTGCATTTATTAAAAGCCACATTCAATCCAGATGGCTGACAGTAAACTGTACTTTTTGAATTTGGAGTTTATTAAATTTTCATGCTAAAACAAACGTAATTCAGGTGGTCTGAGAGAACACTTGAACTACGAGTTCCTCCTCATGGCTCTGTTTTAAAACATCTAGCTCATGACAGGAGACTTTGGCCAATCATAGGTCATTTTAGAGAGAGAGCGCTTCTATTGGTTGTGCTCCGGCAGGTGGGCGGTGCTTGGGATTTCCTCACCTGATCTCAACATGGCTGCCAGGTCACAAACTTTCTCATTTTACAACTAAACAGTAACTACAAGATGTTTCTGAAAACATTTTAAGCGATGACTCGACATCACAGTGACAGTATTGATTCATATTTGATCAGCGCTGCCTAGTTTGATAGTCTGGTCGGACTTTGAGAGCGCCATTAGGACCACCGGACAACACAGAGGCACCTGATACTGTCAGGATACAGTGACAGTTTTATGAATATAACTTTTTTTAAAATCAGATTTGATCCATCTCTACCTAAAGCAGCGATGTGATGTGTGTGATGTACATATATGAAAAGGGATCGCTAGAAGTGACAAACCCACAGAGAGTCATCTCCTGACTCTGCAGTTCCTGTCGCCTCTACGGCTCATTTTAGCATCTTTCAGCTCATTGTTTTGGTTCTACAGCCCACAACTTTATGGTTCAGTAGTCTCACGAATTTCATCAAATCCATTCCCAGCTGCAGCAGACAGCGTTTTTATTTTTTATTTTATTTTTTTTACAATGGAAATGCTCTGATGTACCCACTAGGGTTGGGAAATTGGACGAATATATCGGCTATCAGCAATTGGCTGAAAACATCACCGGTTGTTCTTTTGGGTGATTATTTTTGGGCAATGTTTGTCATTTTGCTATTTAATGATGTTCAGTGGCTGCTTAGCAGGCAGAGAGAGAGACAGCCTAGCGCTGGGACGAAGCACCTAGCCTCAGATTCAATACTATCACGATATTTGAGTGCATGTTCGATTTGTGTTGTTAAAGTATTGTGATTCGATATTACAATTTATTGCAATTTTTGTTAATTTTTCTAACACTAGATTATGGGAAAAAGTTGAAGCATGCAGTTCTAGGGACTTTTACTTTGGATAATATCTAAATTGATACAGTCAAAAATGTTTGATTTTGACAGGAATTATTTATTACATTTTTTCCAGCAACCCAAAAATCAAAGAATAGGCATTTCCCAAATTAGTGGTATTTTCTTTTTAATTTACAAGAGACATGTAATGTTTTACACTTCTGGTGAATATAATCCATTTCATTAGTCACACGTTTATACTTCGGTTAAAGCCTGTCTCGAGCTCCCACCAGATCTGTTCTCTTTATCCATGTTCAGCTCCATCAGGGCTGCTTGAATGCGTTCATCATAAATGTCATCAAATCAGTATATGGTGCTCTACAGCTGCAGCGTCGGCTGATTTGACCACAGAGATGTGGGTGACGGCTGGCGTGAACGCATGTTACAGCAATTTGATAACGTCTCCTGTTCATCACAGAGTTAGCATGTAGCTTTAGCCGTGATGTCTAGCTCTGCTTTTCCTGCAATGTGTGAAAAACAAGCCGTTTCCACACTTTACCAGATGTGTACTTTTACAACTTTGGATTTTGTGAGGGTGCAGGTCGTATCTACACAAACCCTCCACCGTTTTCCACTTTGCCGTTTTGGCTGGTTGTTGTTTGTTTTGGTTGACGGATACAGAATGGATATGTCGGTACATTATTCAGACTACAACAATAAAAGTACAAACTTCCTTCTACCTCTGCAAAGACTCAAATGAAGCAAATATATCAATCCTGGCATTGAAAAACGAGATACATAAGTGAATCGATTTCCCCCCACCACTAGTGCCACCACAGTCACAGAGAGCTGTGCAAATATATCAGCAATCGCCGGTTAATCGGCTGATGATGGCTGGTTGGAAAATTTTAACATATAAACCAACCCTCATACCCCCCTGCTCAGCGCCAAACGGACGACACTTATAGCACATAAAAGGTGAACATGGAGCATATAGCAGCTAAGAGCTGTATATTTTTCTCAGGTGTTGGCAGAGGCCAAAGCAGAGCAAAAAGAGAGTGAATATTGGACTGAAATATGTCGGGGGGCAGAAAACATGGCACTGTGCCTGCTGAATGTGTGTTTCAGCAGTGATAACAGTCAATGGGAACAAATTAAAAGATAAACCTGTATAAATGAGTGAAAAACATCAAATGCAGATGCATCATGCTGTATCTGCTCACTGTCACATCTCTGGGAGATTTTACAGCAAAATGCTGTCATCAAAACTTTTTGAAAAGTAGTGTTCACTATTTTAATAGAGTTTCAGAGACTTGTATCAGGAGGAGCACTGAAGCTGTGGTGGCCTGACACCTTACGAAGACATCATGTTGGTTTAGTCCTTTTGTCATCCACATATCTCGCAGACAGAATGACATCTACAAAATGATTCAGAAGAGCAAAGCATACGAAGCTTGATACTCAATGAAAGGCAAAAACAATCAGCAAATTGATTTATCCATCTGACACCTTTAATTGAAATTTAAAAATACTATAAAACTAATTCTACCAACTTTTTCATAGTTGAGTGAAATATGCATGTTGTTTTCACCTATAAGCATCCACACGCACTTTATATAGCTTTGTATAACATGAAGTTAGCAGACTTGTATGCACACTCGCATATAGACACAAACACACCTTTCTTGAGGCCTTGCAGGAGCAAACCTCCCACTCCTGCTGCCTCGAAACACACCTGCCAGTCAACATAAAGTAGGGTCAAATCCCAAAGGGCATCAACTCTATAGCATCCTACAGACAAACAATCTAATTATGCTCGATGGGTTGTGGGGTGGGAATACGCTATACATTCTCAATATATCAAAACACAATTAAGTGAAATGACAATTACATTGAAAAGAGAACCTGTAATTATGTCTTTGAGGATTAGAACTTCCGCTGATGGGAAATAATAGCTGGTTGTGGATGATAGTGTGGTCACGTTGTTATTTATCTGCCATGCGAGTTTGATCAACTCAGGAGTGCAACTTATACTGTAAATAGTGAATTAGTGGTTTCGGTTCAGTCGCTTTACTGGGTTAACATGGTTGTTTTCTAATCGACAACTGCTTCATTTCTCTTGGATGGAATAAAAAGGTTGCCTGGTCAGAGGTTTCTATGGATCAAATATGATGGCTGGTGAGATACAATAGTCACATTCATGATGCCAATAAAAACAACATAAACCAGATGAAATGCAAACGCTTCTTCATTCTCAACTTCATTTTCATTTTGACTATTTCTGCTGTGAGTTCCCGTTAATTTCTGTGACTGTCAGTAGTATTTATAAAAATTAAACTTTGGAGTTTTCAGTGTAAACAAACATGGATTTGTTTAGATATTGCATGACATTTGTCCAGAAATGCATTTTGCACCAAATTGCAACTATAAGCAAGTATACAACTTGTTCTTGTTTTTTTTTTTGTTTTGTTAAGTAACTTCCGTACTTAAGTAACGCCACTTCTGTATTTATTTTAACCGAAACATTGACTTAAATGCAACAGATCTCCCGTACTTCTGTGACGCCACTTCTGTGGTTATTTTAATCCAAACTTTGACTTATCTGTTACTTAGCTTTTGACCTTTTGTAACGCCACTTCCGCAGCATATTAATCTAAATCACAATCTTTTCCTAAACCTAACCAAATGGTTTTGTTGCATTAACACCACAGGGGCTGGTGCAGGCGCAATGATTAAATAAAATAACATATTAAAATAGCAAAATAACATTTCACAAGATACCATATTAACTGTTGCATGACTGCTCCAAGACAATGGAGCAACTCCATCAGCTGAGGAAGGCCAGGAGATGTGGATGGGAGCTTCGGAAACAACAAGCAAGTTGGACCTTGTGTTGTTTTGTTTTTGTCAAAGTCTATATTCTCGTCTAATACTAATTATAAAGTTCTAAATCAGGTGATAACTCACATTTCCATGGTTACCAAACAAATAAAAGGAGGATTTCATAGGAAGTTTCTGTAATGCAGCCCCTGGTGATTAGATTGCCAATCTGTCAACTAATGCACCTCAATTTAAAACTCCATGTTGGAAATCTTCCATTTTACTGAAGTGTGTTTGTGAAAGACACTAAAGTTCTTCGAGCTGCAGGGCTGCTGCTCTCTGACCGACCTCTGACCTCTCTGGGAGTAGCTAGGCTGAAAAAAGAAACCGCCTGTCATGTGGATCAATGCAGCGCCGCATTATAATTATCTATCTATGCATTCTGTGCCATTGTTTTCATGCATTGTGTGAGTGTGTGTCAACGAGAATGTGTTGGGAGGCAGAGAGGGAGAGATAGAGACGGAGTGAATGAGCAGCTGTGGCAATATTTCCAATATTTACTCTCCTCCACTGAGTGCAGTTGCTCGGGCCTTTGAGGAGCAATCAAACATCCGGAGATGGTCGGAAGATTCTCCCTTTAAGCCACAAGGTTTTATTTGAGAAAGAATACCTTCTGTTCATAGGATTTGCAGCCATTTCATTTCAATCCATCTGTTTTTAAGGTGAAAAAGAGAGAAGAGGGGGAGTGAGGAAAAAATAAAACAAACAACAACAACAGAAAAAAAGCAGGCTATTGAACAGAGCATGTTTGTGCATCATATTGTGCTTGATGTAATGTAGGTCAGTGTTCTGCACAGCACCAGATAAGACACAGGGAACAAGTGTTGTGTGTACTTACAAGCAAATATCTGTCAAAATAGCAATTGACAGATCTACAAGAGCCTTCTCTCTCCCTCACTCCCTCTCTCTCCATCTCTCTTCTTTTTTTTCTTTTTTCTTTTTTTTTTTTTTGGCCAGGGAAGTGGTTCCTTCGTCATTAGCATTTTTGAAAAAAGGGCCAGAGATTTGGGCCTATCTGCCTCCACTCGCTGCTGCAAAGCCAGTCTGGCCCAGGTTGTTATCTGTGCACTACAGAGGTGCAGCTGTTTAGCAAATGGATTTGCAGATTTTTAAAGGGAGATGAGGAGAAAAAAAAAAAAGAGGGGGAAGAATCAGGTATTCACAACAACCCTCCCCAAACTGGCATTTTGTGTATGTGCTGTGTGTATGTGCATGCGGACATGTATGTGTATGCGTGTGTTTTCTTATAAATCTTTACCTCCTGTTTTGTGAGGCCCACATTATTTTTGGAAATGGCATTAAACACAAAAAAGCATGAAAAATGCTTATTCTCTCTTTCTGCGCGTTCCTTTATTCACTTTCCAGCCTCCCGAGGGGCCTTTTCTTCTCCTGAGCGGGCGCCATCGCCGCTCCAGTTGCCTAACTGGACCGAGGGAGGCTGGGAGTGGAAGGAGGAACCAATGGGGTGCTTTAGGTGGGGTGGGGATGCTGCTGTCTTCGCCACAGCTGCTGGCAAGTGCGTCTCTTTTGTCTAATGCAATCCCAGCGAGGCCGACACACACACACACACACACATACGCACACACACATTCACACACACAAACGTGGAGGAATTCTGGCTTCAATCAAGGGCCCCCATGGGAGAGAGAAAAGGGCCCTAAGCCATTGGAGACACTGAGGGTGGTTGGCTTTCCTAAGTGGGGGTATGTACTGCATGTATGCACACACACACACTTCTTCAAACACACACCGCTGTGTTCTCTCCCTCTTAAAGATACAAACAGACACTGCCAACATATGTGGACACCACACACACACCACACACAGACCATACCGAGTGAGTGCGATGCCTTTGAGCTGCAGCCTCAGTCTCTACCAGGAGGTGTCGTGTAACAAACCCGAGGATGCAGAGATTCTCCTGCAGAGAGGAGGGAGGCGAACATGATCAGAAAACTAGTGTCACCTGAAACTCACACACACCTGAGCTGGTCTCAAACCACTAGATATTGTTAGAACATATTAAAAGGGCTAAAATATGCAAGAAAGACATGTGCACATTTAATTTATTTATACAAAACTGTCATTTAATTACATTTTTATATGTAAATATCTTCACATTGCTCAGTGTTTTTAAGGTATACTTGTATCTCTAATCATCATTGTGCATTAAAAGTGTAATACACCTCTTTGCATTTAATAATATAAATTTTAGTGCACAATGAATATTGTGCCATCTGTAGCAGCGACTGTAAGTCAATCCATGCATGTAAGTTATTCATGCTGTCACCCAGTCTTCCCACATATCCATTCTACTTAACACGCCTCGAATTTGTCGGCCGCACATGTTTGTCTGACTCCTGTTTTATGGTCGTATTCTGTTCCTCCTGCATTCTCCACTGCAACTACACAACAGACATCATTAAACTTTCATCTCATCTTGGTAAACTCCACCCGTCAGGTAAAGAAAATTAAAACAAACTGAGGAAGTGTTTTGACTCAGGCCTGAGACTGAGGATGCAGCTTTTTTTTTTTTTTTTTTTTTTTTTTTATTAAAAATCTGTTTAATTCTAACTATAGGATTTAGGTGAATGTGAGGCTAGAATATGACACAATTTGGATCTGTAAACATGAAGGTACAAAAATATATATTAAAAAAATGGTTGACTCGAGTCAGTTTTCTGGCTTTTTTTAAAATAACTTTTTAGTAGAATAAAATATGAACTAGGGCGGGCAAAGTTAACATGATACGCTAACACAAATTTCTTTTAACGTCACTACTTTCTTGAACACATTAACGCAACCTGTGATTTTTGGTTAAGTTAAAGCTGTAAAAAGTTAAAGAATGAAGATACTGGCATCATATTAAACTAATGAATTCACTGGTACCAACCAAGCCTGTCCATGAGGAAAAAAGCTAAAGGCTAAATAACACTTACATTTAAGCTGAATTTTGACAAGGAAAAACTGTTAACTAAACTGTTACTGTACTGTTAACTAAAAGTGCGACAGGCCGCAGATCTTTCAGAGTTTGTAGGGGGCTCAATTTAAAGTGAAGATACTGGCATCATATGAAACTAAACCTCAGGAATCCATCGGTACCAACCATCATACTAGCTTGTCAAGAAGGAGGTTAAATAACACTCCGTACTGTCAAAACTGTCATGGCCGTTTTTCAAAGGGGTCCCTTGACCTCTGGCCTCCAGATTTGTGAATGTAAATGGGTTCTCTGGGTCCCCACCAGTCTCCCCTTTACAGACATGCCCACTTTATGATAGTCCCAGTCAGTTTGGATCAAGTCATAGTCAAGTCAGCACTCTGACACACTGACAGCTGTTGTTGCCTGTTGGGCTGCAGTTTGTCATGTTATGATTTGAGCATATTTTTATGCTAAATACAGTAACTGTGGATGTTTCTGCACAATATTTGTCATTGTTTTGTGTTGTTAATTGATTTCCAATAATAAATATATACATACATTTGCATAAAGCAGCATATTTGCTCACTCCCATGTTGATGAGAATATTAAATACTTGACAAATCTCCCTTTAAGGTACATTTTGAACAGATAAAAAATTATTAATCATAATTAACTATGGACAAATATATGATTAATTGCAATGATATATATTTACTAAGCACAAATTTTAGTTATATATTCTAGACAACAGGAATATGGACAGTCATTTCCCATCATGCTTTGCTAGTAAACTATTTCCTCTGAGTCGTCACGTCTTTCCTAAACTCCTCAAAGTGTTTATCCTCAGAAACACCTTTGACCTTTGGCTCTGATGCGCTAAAAAGTCAAAGTGATTATTTCAGTCGTGGGTGCCTCTCAACAATTAACAGACTATTAACAGACTGATTAATGACAGCACACTCATACCTGCTTACACTGAAGGAAATGAATTCAGATTAAGTTTCAGCATTCCTTTCATAATGTCAAGACTTGTCTGTTTTTAAAGCAAGAAATAAGATATTCCAAAAGTTAGAAGCAACAGATGCATTACTTTGCATTTGTCATCAGTGTAATTGAATACGCTATTGTGCTGATAAATGCTTAAATGTTTTAAACTGCAGCTTTGGGGACAGTAGGTGTTCTTTGTAATGACTGAACTTGCTTCCGAAATTAACAAAGAAATCTATTCAAATAGGAGAGAAGAGGTGTGCAGGTGTCTTTTAATTTTATTCATCTTCTTCTTTGCTGAGCCATTAGTGGATTTTGTCTTTGCCCAACCGTTGTGTGGGCGGCAGAGCTAACAATTAAACTATTGTTAAGACAATTGAGAGCTGATAAAACTGTATTTAAACGGTGCAATATTCAAATGTTGCTTTACTATAATTACTATTAAACCATTTAACCTTGAAATGTTTTCAGCAGGGGAGCTGATGCTCAAACAGGCCAGTTGGTATAAAGTTGAGGAATTGTCAAATGTCAAAGGTGAAAGACAGATAAAATGGGATCCTTTAGATTGTTTTTAATGAAGATAAAACAAATTTCTCCCTTCAGGAATTTATAAAAGTTAATTTGCATTTGTGGGCTGCAGGTGAACCGGCTGTTGTCGGAGTGGGTGACGAATGGGTGCAGAGAGAAGGGTTTTATTTATTTTTTTTATTTATTTATTTTTTTTTTTCTTTTTTTTTTTTTTTTTTTTGGCCTTCATCGGTGGTTCTAACAGATGCTGCCCGTCCGCGTGTTCCTCCCCTCTGCCAGAAATATCAGGCTGGGAATTAGGAGAGGCGATCTATAATTTAACGCAGCAAGTGACAGTTCATATGCTGCGGCAGCAAAGAGCTACAATAGAAGTGCATCTCAGTGTTGGAGATCCAGGCTCGCCTCGAGCCATCGCCTCCTCTCTTAAAGCGGAGTAGGAGTGAGGGAGGGTGAAATAGGGAAAGAAAACACCAATACACACACACACACACACACACACACACACACACACACACACACACACACACACACACACACACACACACACACACACACACACACACACACACACACACACACTACTTGCCGGGAAGCGGAAAGAAGAACCTCCAGTGTGGCATAATGACTTTGCAGGGAAACAATAAGAAATAAATACCTTGGAGCTCCTCTATTAGTCAACACTTAAAAATCTTTTTTTTCTCACCCTCCCTTCTTCCTCTCTCTCTCTCTCTCTCTCTTAATGAGCCTCTTGTTGGAGAGGTAACTAGGGCCGCCGCTCTGCTCCGCGGCGTTCACGATGAGGAGACTGTTCGCTGTAATCACACAGAGGCTTGAGATGGAGCGAGCCTGGATTAGCTACTTTACCATGTGAGGAGTGTTTAACATGGCACCCAACACCGTGCTCCTTCCTGTCTTCACTAGACAAACACTCGCCGTCATTAATTTCATTTGCTTATCACAATCACTCCCCTCCTCTTTGTCTCTTTTTTCTCCTCCACTCCCTTCATCCCTCCAAAACCCCTCCATTTGGACACCTTCCTGCGTTTTCGATCCAGGCGTCAGTGCAAATTATTGCTGCCCGCTGCTAAGAATTACTAGGTAAGGAAGCTAAATGAAGATGAAGAATTGGAAAATGTTTCCAGTTGGAAGAATGTTGATTACCAGGGCTGGGGTCCTGGAGGATTCCCCACTATTTATCCTCATATTTTGGGCTGCCGCTCCCTTCCCGCTCCCCTCCATGTTCCTCCTGGGGCCTTGGAGAAGCAGCTTGCACTCAGCGCTGCCAAAAGAATTTATTAGAGCAAATGGTATTGTAAGCCCTATGGAAGGCATACCTTATGTGAAGATTTAAAAGATATTAGGAGGATGGCGCAGGCGGGAACCCAGGTGTGCCTGGTAATAGCCATTGTCTTGAGTGTGAGTGCGTGCATGTGTGCGTGTGTGGGTATTTACATGTGGCTCAGTGTGTTTATAGAGCTTCTGCCTGGGAAGACAAGAGGAGGAGCACAGCGCACCCAAGACACCAGAGCAGACTAATTCTGGTGTGTACACACAGAACACACAACGCCACCATCAACCTGTGGTGAAGTCACTCAGCAGTCTGCACTAAAGCTGCTATGTTCACTCCGCGAGCCAGACCTCGTTCACAAAGTCACTTTTGCAGTGTTTGTTTTGCGTCCCCGGTGCACCGGATGGGCGGGGTTTATCACACAAGGCCTGTTCTGATAGGTTCAGGTTCGCCGCCAGTCACAGAGAAGGAAGCTAGTTGTTCTGGCTTCCTGTTGTGGACGATATTTCCCTCATTTAATGACTTCAAATCTAATTCTGATGTCAGGAAGGTAATCTTTTTTGTCGCATAATATATTTGTAAAGCTTTAGAAGTAAAATGTGATGTCATGCCTGCTCTTCATATTTTGCCGCTTGGGCAGCAGCCTTTTGAGCAGAATCTTGACACTAAATGTTCGAGACTGGTTAACATTGTGAAACAGTAGCGGTTAGGTTTAGGCAACAAAGCCACTTAGTTAGAGTTAGGAAAATCATCATGGTTTGGCTTAAAATATGTACGTTTGTAACTAGGGCTGCCAATGAATTAGAATATTAAATCGCAATTAATCACGATTGTCCTTAGTTAATCACAATTAATCACATTTTTCTGTTAAAAAATGTACCTTAAAGGGAGATTTGTCATGTATTTAATACTCTTATCAACATGGGCGTGAACAAATATGCTGCTTTATGCAAATGTATGTATATATTTCTTGTTGGAAATCAATTACCAACACAAAATAATGACAAATATTGTGCAGAAACCCTCACAGGTTCTGCATTTAGCATTAAAAATATGCTCAAATCATAACATGGCAAACTGCAGCCCAACAGGCAACAACATTGTGCTGACTTGACTATGGCTTGCCCCAAAGAGGGATCCCTTTTCCTCACCAAAATTTAGCATAACCTTGAGTTAATTACCAATGGATTCCTTCAGTTTTCTAGTTTCATTTAACACCAGTATAACCAGTATATCACTCTACCTTTAAAATTCCTGCTACAACCTCCAAAAGATCAGTTTCATGAATGTGTTAAAGAATTAGTGGCGTTAAAACAAATTCACGTTAATGTGTTATTATCACGTTAACTTTGTCAGCCCTACTGGTAACGTATAGCTATAGCTACGTGATGTAACTTAATCAGTCAACTTTTGGTTTTACATGGGACACGCCGGTCCCTGAGCAAATGTACTGAGTGTGTTTGTCCACCACTCCTCCCTCCCGCCGTAGAGGACTCCTCACTCTTAATACTTTGCCTGTTGCTCTGCCCATCTAATAATGACACTGTGGTTGTCCATTGGAGTTAATGGACAGCCCGGTGCGTCTCATACACATGCTACAGGGTGTCTTGTGTGTTGTATCAAGATGAGGGGCACTGCCCATGCATCACTATGCACTACTACCAAGATGTTATGTTATTGTCTGACACACATCTCACCACTCAAACAGTGTTTTTGGGGTCTATGTGTGCATGACACAACTACCTACGTACAGAGATGTCATCCTATTTTCATGCCTTCAGTGTCAAAATAGCTTTTACAAGAAGTTTCTGATAATTTGGACATGATTAATATTAATGTAATAATCCTATTTTATTTTATTCTGTCTTTGCATATTAAAAATGTCACTTCTTATGAAGACAAACTATGTCCATTGCAAAATCCATTTTTTTTGCCTGAAAAGCTAAACTTGTAATGATTTCAGGCTCCCGTACCGGCTGGAACTGTTTTGGTGCTTAAAATGCGTATTAAGTGTAGTATGGTAGCAACACCTTATCCACATTATGCAGCTCAATTATTCCATGAGCAACACCTGCAAAACAAATTTGGCATTCAAATTTGCTAAGGATGATCAAACAACGCCGAAACACTGTCATTATTTCTCCCTCACATACGGCAGCAAGGGGAGGAGGGAAAAAAAAAAAGAGACTGGCTCTTTTTTTTTTTTCTGGATGCACTAAATTAACTATTCAGCTGGAAGCAAACTTCATTTTATAGGTTTCATTCACCTCATTTCCCAAAGTGTATTTAACTGCCATTGCAAAAACAACAACATAAATTGATTGGGATCCACAAAATCTCACCTGCCGGAAAAAAAAAACAAAAAACACTTCCAATATACTCCGGAGGAACTTTTTGGGATTTACTCATCAAGGCCTCACCTTTGATAGCTTTTACACTAAAGCTCCCACTACATGCTGGGACATTTTTATTATACAAGAAGCTCTCTGAAACCTAGAAGTTGACAAGGATTCGTACACTTTACTCCTTGAATCTGGCTGTGAAAATACAGCAACAGCATCCAGTCCTGCTCCACTAAGCTAGCCTTGCACTCTGACGCTAGATAAAGAGAAATCAGGGCTAATGAATTGCGCTTCCTCGGATATAATTCTGTAATAGCTATAATCAGGCCGTTCTGAGCACATGAATATACATGGCCGGCATCAGCTGCAATCCTGTTGGTGGTCAATATTCTTGAAGCTTTGCCAGTCAGGGAATATTCCTGCTTCCCTGCTCTGACTTAATGTTATCAGGTAACACACACTGGCATTAAATCCCACCACAAAATAAAAGCCTCTTTTTGGAAGCCTTCACAGCAGACAATGCAGCTCTCACCAAAAGCCCTTTAAGTGTTCGTGTTTTAATGTCATTACGGCACCACGAAGCAGCACACAGACCGGGCGGGAGGAGGAAAGCAAGGGAAAAAAAAAAAGAGCTGCAGCTTGAAAAGAGAAACCCTACACAAGACCTCAAGGTACATTTGCTCTGAGCAGAGACAAAAAGACTCGAGCAATGGCAAAAACAAAACGGGACGGGTTTATTACGTTTACGCGGTGAATAGTGGAACAACAGCCTAGGCAGTCCTCGCTGACAGCTTCTAAAGCCGCAGATTTGTGCCCATTAGTCACACATTTTAGCAAGAAGGTGGTTTCTAAAGTGCATTGATAGGGATTACAGTTCTATCCTTTCCTGTCTTTCTTTCAGCGCCGAAACATGCGGCTGATTCCTGAGATGCCAGGAGGTTCCCGCAAAGAAAAGAGTGGGGGAACTATTGTATTTGTTTTCTAAAATGGCAATCCATAGGGTATTAAGGGGCTTAATCTGTGATTAATATTTTAATGAACAAAATAAGCAGCAAATTCTGAAGTTTACACCGTCCCACAGCACAGGAAGGTTTATTTACATGCTGTCTGGGAGAGACGCAGAGAAAGAGGCAGATGAATGCAAAACACGTTCAGTTGAGATTACATGGTGGCACTTGGGTGCGATTACGCCACGAGGGATTTGAATAATCTTAGTTTATTGAGTTTGAGATATTTTGTAATCGTAGATTAGTTTTAACAGGGACATTCTTAACCGTTCTCTCCAAAGCTAGGATTAAGACAGATAGGAGTTTATGTTAGTGAATCCAAAATCTGTATTTCAGGCCCCTATCGGTCCTTTTGCACCCTAAAGATTTCTTCATTTTCTATTTGTCTTGTTGGCCTCAGTTATTCAAGGGAAAGTTGTTCAATATTCAGTAACTGTACTCTCTCACACCTGCAGGATGCTTCCCAGTGTTAAATGACTTGCTCATGGGCCTGCAGTCAAAAAAAAACACTGGCAGATAAACCAGCTAATCTCGCTCGGTAAAATCTGGACCGGTTAAAGTGAATAAATGGACTCAAACCAACAATCACCCAATCACAAATTAGCTTATTTACCAGTGCAGCTACCAGTGGTTTCTGATACTAATACTTGTATACTTTTTAATGACACAGCACAGTGCAATAAGGACTTATATGTACAACTACAACAACAACGGGGATTAATAAAGGTTCATCTTATCTTATCTTATCTTATATCATTGATATGATGGACACATTTCTGGCTTTATTTTTCTATTATGTATATACTAATTTATTTTAATTGTATTAATACTGTTTTTACATCTATGCTTCTTGTCTTTTATTGCACTATCCACTTGCTGCTGTAATGTGTGAATTTCCCCACTGTGGGACTAATAAAGGAATATCTTATCTTATCTTATCTTGTACACCATTTCAGAGGGAAATACTGTAATTTGTTGAAAGAAAGTGCATTATATCGCCTTGCTTACAGTATCGCAATATATTGCAATATACTGAATCGTTACCCCTGTATCATGATACGTATCACATCTCCAGATGCTTCCTAATACACAGCCATAATATAAAGATAAGATGACATGAGATCATCTGAAAAATCTGCAATAGTATTGAATGTTAATACCATTTATATAGCTATATAAACAAAAGGCGACATTATTCCACAAATTACAAATTTGGACTCAACTTGACGGCATTTATACATTTCAAGTAATTTATCTTAAAAGTACAGTACAGTAGCAAGACTGGAATAGTCCTAATAAATCCAGATATCTAAAGCCTACAGCTAAAAAATAATGAATTTACTGCTGTGTGTCACAATCATATCAGTTTCTATTGGCCCAACGCTAACATGGGCGGGAGTCATGGACACAGTATGCTTGGTGTATTGCTGCAAATGGTCTCCAACAACACAGTGTTATAATTCATAGCAAATTATTTCCAGGGCCCCCTGACAGAGTGCCGCGGACCCTTGGGGGTCCCTGAACCACACGTTGACAATCACTGGTATCAATCACAGTATATATGAAGTAACTCCATCTCTACAAGCAACAATACTAAAGTACTGCCTATATAATAATACACCAATAATAATGATCCAATAATATAACACTTATTATTATTGATGAATACTTTTATTGTGTTACTTAAACTTTTGAAAGCAGAATGTGTAGTTGTAGAGTATTTTTATCCTGTAGTATTGCTGCTTTTACTTAACTAAACAAGTTGAAAACGTCTTCTTCCTCTACTGCCAGCTTCTGCAACCTGGCATTAATAAAGTTTAAAAAAATCACCTTCCTGTGAATAAAAGCAAGAAGTTGTAAAATCTACTAATAAATGCATGAGGACATTAAAAAGTGGAGTCAGCTTTTTCACCTGCAGATATCAATTTAGCAATCATAAAATGTCATTTATTGGTGAAGAACACTTAAACCCTATATTCATCATATTTTGTCGTCTTTTCAGATATAAAACCCTTTGTAGGCAGAGCAGTGTTTATGTAAAAAGAGAGGGATATGACCTGATGTGGAAAATGAAAGAAACATCTCAAGTGGGGTCTTTCAAGCTGTCAGATCTGCTCACTCACCTCACTGTCAGACCTCACTCACTGCTGGTTGTTTCAAAGCAGAGAGAGGGGAAAAAATACATTTGATAACCATCAGTGTCTCCAATATCTTTGCTCAAAGAGGCTGAAGGCCCACATTGCCTATAATTGGATTTGATTTGCACTCCCAGCATCAGTTAGGGAGATTAAGGGCAAGCACAAAAATCCCCACGATTCCTTTTCATCCCGATGACAAGCAAGGCCTAACAGATCCTGAAAGGAATATTTGTGACGGAAACCTCACGAGCACAGCTCACGAACACAGATGCTGCTGGAAATGTCAGTCCTGGGGAACAATGAGCACATAATAAGAGCGCAGATTATTATGGGTGTCTTAAGGATCTGTTTGTTTTTCCTCGCATCAGAAAGTGCCGCTCGGTACCTGGACGGCCAAGATGCCGGAGACTAAAGACTGCAATTCCTCAACAACTTCGAACAGGGTGGAACAATGGTGTACTTGTTACAAAACACCACCTAAAAGATAGTTAAAAAGTTGTATGTGCAGTATATAGAGACATATAGAGATCTTGCCAGCAGAAGCTCTCAATATAACAGCTCTCAGGCAGAATAATACAAGACTTAACTTATTTTTCTTCCTCTTCATCGCCTGTGGGGAGAGGGAGGTTCTGTTCTGGCCTGATAAGTCATCTATTTGAATGGATCGTCATTCTCACAGGTATGTAAATAAAAAAACAACCCATATTCCTCGCCCCTTTATTCCACTCTTTTGACAACGAGCAATGCTTACACTAGATTAAATCACCATCAAAAGACTTCCCCACGCTCGGGTGTCGTATTCACTCTACCCCATGCCAAAAGACTAATATTAGTATCTCCAGAAAATAATCTCTCTTTATTTCACAAGTTCCCCACTAAAGCATTCACATTCGCATTTATCAGAGGATTTAAATGCGGATGAAATAGTATATAAGCTGGATCCCCTCAGGAGAGGTTCTCATTCTCTTGTATTCTTTCAGATGGGGAGAGAAAAAGAGAGGGAGCACGCTGCACCTTGGCGGAGAAAAGGGAGGAGGAGGATGCCGAGGAGGAGGAGGAATTAATTTTTCCCCTCTGGGAGAAACACATGCTGGATCTCAAGAGTTGGAGGGAATCTTCCCATCTTGCTCTGATTGGCATTAAGAGGGTAGGGGGGGAGCGGAAAGGATGAGAGGGAAAGAGATGCCATGGTTGTTACTAATGATTTATTGTCTGAAATGTGAACGTGTTTTGGTGGGTGCTTGTCGTTCAAAACGTTCACTAAGTCGTCTTTTCAGCAGGTTTTGGCTTCATGTCTGCGAGCTTCACTTTAGCTTAAATTCATTTTATTATCAGGCAGGTAGGACGCAAACAACTGGCACATTTCGTTCACTGTATCTGAAAATGAGGCAAAAACTTACCGACACGAATAACCAAGACTATAGGACTGAAACGATTTCCATTACTGACTAATCTGCTGAATGTTTTCTCAATAACTAAAAAATGTCTAAAATGTCTATATAAAGGTCCGAAATAGTTAAAAATCATATTTTTTTCACTGTCACAATTTCCTAAAATGCATAGTGTTCAATGTTTTGTCCAGCCAATGGTCTAAAAGTCAAAGACATTCAGTTTATGATCATTTTCGTAAAGAAAAGCAGCAAATCCTCACAAAATAAAAGCTGGAATCACAGAATGTTTTGCATATTTGCTTGAAAATGACCAAATTATGGTCAAAATAGTTGCTGATTAATGCTCTTTCAATCGATCAATAGATACTTAAAAATAAGACTGTATTTAATAGCTTTATACTGTATATCTTAAAATATTCATATATTATACAAAAATTATTAATCTGTGACATATTTAAATAAATATGGATTGGTTATAGTAGTAATAGTAAATAGTCGCCCCACCACTCCAAGTGCTTTACACAAGAGGCTGCATGGTGGCAACCTGCCATCAGGATCTAATCTAAATGCTCATTCGCACACCGATGGCTCAGCCTTCAGGACCACTTTGGGGTTAAGTGTCTTGCTCCTCAGCATGTGGACTGGAGGAGCCGGGGATCGAACCGCCGGCCTTTCAATAGGTGGACAACTTGTTTTACCTCTGAGCCACAGCCGCCAAAATACATGGGCAAATTGCAAAGACTGTTTATTAAGTTCATGAAAGCTTTCATGTCCAATTCGTCTGTACAGCCCAGTAAGAAATGCAATGATTTACAACTCTGAGCAACCCTGAACCTAAACTCTCCAAGAGGAAGAGGAAAAAATGTCAAGAACTAGAAAAGTGAAAGATTTCTGCCAGGCGGGTCTCCCTCTCCCCTCCCAGACAGAGAAGAGTCGAATCACTGAATTGTCCCTCCCTTATTAATCTCGTATTGAGCCAAACTTTAGTGGATCATAACATATCAGATATGGAATTAATCTGCAGATGCTCTGGTTCAAAACGAGACCAAACTTTTCTGTGGATGTCAGTTTAAGATACAAGTAAGGCCAGAAAGTGTGATGCTACAGACGAGGTAACGGTTGTCTTTAGCCTCGCTGATTGCCGGAAATGCCTTTTCCGGAATGTTATGGCTCAGAGGTAGAGCAGGTCGTCCACCAATCGGAAGGTCGGTGGTTCGATCCCCGTCTCAGATGTCGAAGTATCTTTGAGCAAGACACTTAACATTGATGTGTGAGTATTTAGATTAGATCCTGATGGGCAGGTTGGCACCTTGCATGGCAGACTCTGCCATCAGTGTATGAATGGGTGAATGCTGACATGTAACGTAAAGCGCTTTGAGTGGTCGGAAGACTAGAAAAAGAGTAGGTCCGTTTACCCTTTCCATTTACCACAGCCAGCAGAGATCCTTGAGCATATGGTTATAAATGAGCACAAAAAATATCATGCTGATGGGTCCAGCAGTATGCAAGATTAGCAGCGGACACGCGGACACGCGGACACACACACACACACACACACACACACACACACACACACACACACACACACACACACGCAAATGACCGAACACATGATCCCCCCAGAGATAGAAATGGGAAAATCACCAGACAAGAACGCCAGCGTTGGACGATTATGCAAAAATCCAGATTACACTCAGTGACAGCAGTGTTAAGCGTGGCAACTACAATATGGTTAAGGTTGGAAAAATATTGTGGTTATGGCACGTAAACTATGGCTAGGATTAGGCAATAAAAACATTTGGAAAGCGATTAAAAAAATAAATAAATAATAATAATTGCAGATCTGTGACTGGATGGAAAATCTCCTGCATCAAACCTAGTTTGCCACAAAACCAACCTTCACACTCACCACATGAAGAAGCACACTGCTGTCGGCAATGGCCACTGATATACATTGTTATTCATGAGGTGTTCAAGTGTCCAATATGGCTGTAATTCCCAAGGACACAGGGCTGAAATGGTCCATTCTTTACATTATTTTCCACCAAAGAGTGGCTAGGTACTGTAGGCGAAGCTGACGTTGAAGGTTGGGAGAGTGAGTGGAGCTGAGATTTTACCCAGTTGCCCACACATTGTGGCCTCTGTTAAGACAAGAGCCCTCACCAGCTTCTAGCCTGAGAACAGGCTAATTATGTTCACCGTGACACAAGTCCAAGGAACCTTTACTTGGCATTGAGCTCCCAGGTCTCCGCAGCGCTGGGCAAGACGTGATATATTTCACCCATTTCGAGTGTTATCAGCCGATTGAATGGGAATTATCAGTGGCCATCACTGCCACTGTAATGCTTCAGAAGCACCAAACTGCACCTCCCATGTTGTGGAAGTGAAACTCAAAACTGTGAATTGAAACAAAACAATGTTTAGGCAACAAAACTACTTAGGTTTCGGAAAATATTGCGGTTTGGGATAAACCAAGCATGCTTGTAACGTAACTTATGTAACTTAGTGCCTAAGTTATGTAATAAAAGTATGATAAAATGTGTTGACTTCTGGTTCAATTAATAGATGATAACGGCCTTCTGAAACTTCTGGTAGGTGTAGGAGGCCCATTTTAACCCATATCTATGAGGCTGATAACCAATAATAATGCACGTAAAAGCAGGTGTACATTTTTAGTTTGGTTGGTGTGCACATTCGTGGAAGAACTAGCTTTGACGAAGCCAAAATAAACGAAGCACCACTTTCCCGAAACTCCAACATAAAATAAAATCTAAAAGACAAAGACATCCGAGTCCCGCCCACTGTTAGACTGACAAGTAAAGTTTTTAAAGTGCAGCAGCAAGTGCCAACCAGAGATGAAAATAAAAACAAGGCTCTCACAGATTACCACTTTAATATTTGATAGCTTCCTACCACTTAGTATAATTAAATCAGTCGAGACCTCACTTATAAAGACTGAATTTGGACGCCATTTATGTCGCATTGAGTTTCATTTACTCAAACAAGTGGGATGTTAGTTTCATTGTGACAACCACAGGGAATTTTTTTTTTTTTTTTTTTTTTTTTTAAATCACACCCGATTTTTGATGCATTTATACAACAGACGCACAGATAATGCGGTTAATGGCCAGACGTCTAGCCAGACACTGTCCTCGGTGTGTTGACGGGTAGACAGAAGGCTGAGGAGCTGCACACAGATCAACCCATATTGACTCAATCTATTGACAAATGAATTTGGGGGCAAAGTCCTTCTGCGAGTTGTTGATTTAGGTGTCACAGTTCATTCCTGTTAGTGCCAACACTCACAACACATATCTCTGCCTTGATCTGACGGCAAGCTGTGAGTTAAAACATCCTTTTATTAAAGTATAATATATCAAAATTTGACAGAATTATCATAATGCACCCTGTTTCCATAGCCCTGATCATTAAAAAGGAGCGGTAAACTGCGAAGAGAAGCCTGCAAATATGAAGCATATCATAGCGAGCCATTAAAGATTCTGAAATAATGTCTGTGAATTCAAAATGGAAATGAAATGAATGCAACACAAAGTTTGTTTTCTGCAATATTATAGTCAACCGACTACATTAAAAAGCAATTAAAACTAACTATTGCATTACAAGGGACTGAATTAACTTTCAGCACATTGAAATGTACGATTTCTCTATAAGCATGGTGTAAATGAAACTCTTCATTAAGGATTAAGAAATAATAAAGAAAATTAGTCTGTAGTATGAGCCTTTAAAATGTTCATTATTAGCTGTATTTGCTTTAATGAGCTCTGAGTAGAAAAAAAAATAAGCAGAGAGAAAAAAAATCTGCCATAGACTTTAATGCCTTGATAACTTGATCAAGTTCCCAAGTTCATATTGGGGGGAGTTAATGAAATCTTCAAGAGAGATCAGCCAATTTCATTTCAGCAACTTCTCGACTTTATACAAAGATGCAGCAGGTGTTGGCTCCCGAGAAGAATTTTGGGTAAATATTGATCCTGTAAATATGTGTGCTGTTCACCCCCTCCCTGTTTCTCCCTTCGTCTCCCGCTCCCTCCTCTCAGAGAGACGCACCCTCCCTGCAGCCAACATGGAAGCTAGTTAAGTGAGGTATCATCTTCAGTCCACAGCGAGCCCACCGTCTCCCACAAGGCTATTGTGGGAAGGGTACAACTGTTGCGAGTGGGTGGCACATCTGTTCCCTGAGACAGGCAAGGCCCCCGGGGTCATCGCGCGCCTCGGCTAGCGTTTCACACGCATCACTAATAACCGCTCTGGTACCTCTGCTTAGCTGGAGACAAAGGGCCTTGACGGGTGCCACTCGCCTTCAGATCTGAGCTCTGACAATTCTAATAGAAAGAGCATTAAGTATCATGTTTACCTCACTCTCATCCTTCGATCCATCTGGTGCACCGTTCGCACTTAACAGGTTAAGGGTATTCGAGATATACACGTCTGAAATGGAATAAATTTGCAGTCAATGGCACAGCTTCTCGATTGAAGCACCATATGTACAGCGCTGCTGTATGCTATAGTTGCCAGGTTTCAGAGGCACGGGCGTTTGTGAAAATATACAAAGACACAATGAGGACAATTTATGGAATTAAAACTGTATCACTGTCTCAGCTTACCCCGCGAACTTTACTGTAGGAATATTCAGAATCACAACTGTACAGCTTTTGTCAAAGTCAGGAGTACTCCCTCCTACAATAGCCAGGGATATGCGCGCCCCCGCACCAAACTAAAAGTTTAAATCCAACTCGAGCTCTGAAAAAGAGAGAGAGCGGACAGAAAGAGGGAGATTGTGTGTTCATGTTTGGAATCCATGTGCACGGTTAAAAGAGCCGGAGGGGGGGATAAGGGTGGGACAGGGATGGAGAGACAGTCAGGTGAGTCTGTGTTGGAGGTAGAAAAAGAATAGCTTGCGTGCATGCATGTGTCCACAGGGCTGGTTCACCACGCTCACCGGGAGCAGCGATGGCTCTGGTAGTAGAGGGCGATCAGAGAGCGTGGAGGATGAAAGATGGGTCCTAATCCTCCACATGTGGCGTCTTTCCCCTCCCCTCTTTTTTTTTTTTTTTTTTTTTTTTTTTAAAAAGGAAAGCCAACTGGAGCCGTTCTTTGGACTCTAGGCCAGGGGCTCCAGGAAAGCATTGCCTCCAGCCAAAGCACATAGTGTGAAATGAGAAGCTAAAGCTTGAATGTGCTTTTGTTTATCAGAAAACTGCACTCTAAGTGGGATTGGCAGTGGAGGGGCCCAAACTCCATAAGTCATATAGACTGGCTCGGGCCGAAGTGGGGATGGCACGGCGAGGTTTCAGGCTTGAGCGGCCCAGGAAAGGCTGCTCGTCAGTCAGCCACTTGGCAGCCTCTCTCCCCCTTCATCGCCCCGCTCCTATAATCTTGGTTCCAGCACAAAGGGGGGATCAAAGAGGTCAATCTAAAGTAGGAAAATATGGTCCCAAGTTGAGAGAAAATAGGCAAAGAGACATTTGATATCCACCGGTCCGGCTGGAGCAGCGCTAAAGGGACGTCAAACCTAAGCTCTGGGAATTGGAGACGAAGCTTTCCGGGTGAGAAGAGGCCAGCAGGATGCCAGAGACCGATCAATTTCTGAGATGGATTGTATGACGAGATCCATGACCACGAGGCTCTTGGCTCCGAAGTGGCACAAAGATAACTTCAAAGTAGGCAGAAAGTTATGAAGGGGCTCAGAGCTTCGGATGAATCCGAGGACGAGGTGGGGGATTCAGCAGGGACGAGCACAGTGTTCAGGGAAAGCTGACTTTCACCGATTAACTCCTGAGTGCATTCGTGGGGATGCTGAACTTCTGCAATTAATTTTGACGAATTTGAAAACCTGTTTGTGTCTGAATTTATTCACATAAAAGTCTGAAACACTGACAAGTTCTATACGACAAATGTAAAATGTTTCACAGTGTAAAATTACAGGGAAATTTCAAATTGCTGCCAATAGTTGCCAGTATTATGACATTGTGTTTATGTGTGATACTGTAGTAATTCTTGAAAAAAACAATTAATAGTTTACATGCATCGATGAACTTATTCAACACTTTATTTCATTTGCAAAGAGATGTGTCCTGTCAGAGTAGTGCTATGATGTTAGATGTTACAGAGACGGTCATAAAGGCAGATCCACTGCTCTGATTGCATTGAAAAGTTTTAATTCAGATTTTATGCATGTGTTCTTTATATTATGACAATTTTCCTAAAATTACATTTTAAATCTAAATATATCGCCTTGCTTACAGTATCGCGATATATCGCAATACACCCCTGTGCCGTAATACATATCGTCCTGCCAATACACAGCCCTAGTGTCAACGGAAGGCAACATCCAGCAAAATTACTTTTTACAAAGTGGTGGCCTTTAATGTTCCTTCAGTGTAGACAGAGGAGAAGCAGGCTTTTACAGCCCCAACGGTCAGCAAACATCTCTCTACCGTTTATTTTGACAGAAGTAATTTCCTGATGTCTTCACATTAACATGGTTAATCTAAGCTCACGTAGCCTGAGCCTGGTCTCAAAAATGTCCTCCCATGCACAAAATAAAGTTACTGCATTTTTAAAGGATCACAATAAGACCTATAATACTGAAGTGGACTGGCACCGTAACAGTGCAGCAGAAGCGAAGGAGGTGGAGTTCAGAGGGCAGATGGGTGTCTGCAAACTCTGGCTGTGTGATGAAAAATAAAATTCAGTACAGCTATTATGTCTGACGTGACCAAAACCTCGTCCCCCACCGCAAACTGTTTGGTCTAATCCTAACCCTCCTAAGTAGGTGTTGGCTGAAGGGTTGAGGTAAAGCAAAATAGCGTGAGGAAGTTCTTGAATCAGTCTTTCCAAAATATTCTGCTATGACGTTGTAGTATTTAATGCTGAATTGACGTGTATACCAAATAACCACAATGTCTCTAGTTTGATTTAAAAAGAGTATAATTATAAAAATAGTCAGAGAAATAGTCAGTGCTGATCTACAGTTTGAAAAGGTGTTTTCTTCTAAAAGGAAGATGGCAGTGTGGCAACATGCTGTGAGCTGCTGTTTATCCATGTAGCACTGTGAGCGCAACACTGTGTGACTGTATGACTGAATACATGCTGACTGGAAGTTTATTTATTGTATGTGAACTCCCTGTTTATCATGTTAATACATGATACAAGACATCCATAAAATGTATGTAGTAATGTAAACATCTTGGGTTTGAATATTTGACAAAATTTGTTGTGTGCAAAACCAACAATTTTAATTTTATTTTAAATCTTAGTGGAGATCAAAAAGTTATTAAAGATGCCAAAAATGTCAGACTGAATTTGGGGGAAAAGGCTTAGATTTGCATATTTCACTCTGTAAATATCATGAATATTGTCCTGTATAGTGTAGCTCTAATGAAGCTGGTCCAGAACATATAATGTAAGTGATACTACTTAGTTTAAAGCATTACAACATGAACTAATATTAAAACAGAATGAAGAAGTATTATGCATTATATCATTATATTATGTATTGTGTTGCAGAGAAATCTACTGAAATCTTCCTGTCTTGTAATACCACTTGTACCTGGAGAGGCGACAGTGAGTCACTGCAGCGTCCAGTCCAGAAGCAGAGCTGCCCTGAGGGCTTGTCAATTACACATCCAGGGTCTGTGAGCGTTTTGATAGTTTGTTTATGGGATAAAATTAAATTAAATTTGAGTGGCAGCAACGAGAAAAGGACTCGCGCCCTCGCCTCGTCCTCCCCAGCATCAGGAAACTACTTTACCAGGAGTAGAGCGAGCGGCAGCTACGAGACAGAAGGATCCTCCGTTAGTAGTTAGACTGGCGGTTTTGCTGCAACGTCTGACTTGGTGTGAATGAGGCCTTAGCTTGGACTCAGCCAGGTTTGATCCCAATCTAACTCCATCAGAAAATTTCCTTTGCTGTCGATGCACAGGTTAGACCCAGCGTTGGACCAGTCTGCTGTGACATCCAGCATCGGTGTTTTTGCCAACCGAATCCGAGCAGACACAGCCACCCAAGCCAACAACCAAACTATTAAAATGTACGCAGACCGTGTATGGATTATAAGACAGCAGTGTTATTTTACTGATGACTATAGTAGTGCACAGTATTTAGTAGTAGAGTAGTAGTAGAGAGGGAATGCAGCAAGTAGGGGTGGAAATCACAAGTTTCATTTTTTAATAAAAAGAATAATTATAAAGTGTAAATTTCAAATGATATTAGATCATTTATCATGTAATTGATAAATTGATCCAGATCGATGTATCGTTACACCTCTAATGGATTACATTAGGGATGTAAAAATTAACCCTTTAACAAATAACCGGTTAAACAGTAATTTAAATATTAAAAATTAATTAAAAAGGTGAGCAAAACTCAGAGAGGCTTGTCACTTAAAAGAGAGTAGCTGGTCCACCTTAACAGTCCACCTTAAGAGAGATGAGCTGGTGTTGCAGGACACGGGGAGCCTGTCTTGGATCTTGAGGAGTTGTAGCATTTATTCACCAAGAAATTAACTGTACACACACTGCTATGTTCACAGCTACCGCACAACATAACTTCACACTCGCTGTCGGATGCTCGCTAATGTTACGCTGGGCTGACAATGTGTGTGACAACAGTGAAGTTACGAAGTTATCAGTAACGTTATAACTGTGAACGTAGCACACACATACGCACACGGTTTGTCGGACATTTGCTATCGCTACTCCGGGCAGACACACAGCTGACCACCTTGCAGCTAAACTAATTGATGCGGTGGAGACTTTCACTGGGAAAGTGGCTGCATGTGTCCCTGACAATATAACATAGAGGCTGCGACAGAAACCCTCTCTGCAGTTCACTGCAGCTGGTGATAAATGATGGATTCAACCTGTTTGTGCATCAGCTTATCATTGCAGCTGGGCGGCTTGTTAAGGCTACAACCAAGCGCCGCTTCATGAAACGCACTAATCTTGTCTGTTAACACTTAATGAGGATCAGCCATGGGCTAAAAAACAAAACACTGCACTTTTAAGGAAAACTCTATGGGGGTGAAATATTTTACTATACTCAAGGTCAAGAGGTCAAACCAAACTTTAAGGATAAGTCTGGGGATACAGTATATTTTTCTTATTAATAATACAGCAGGAACATCAAAACCAACAATGAATTAATACCACTCACTTATCTGTGCATCCAGCGCCTGATGTCTCTTATTCCTCTGTGCTACAGAGCTCAATATTGTTGTCCAAGAACTATAACAAAAATACATCAATGAGCCACACCGTTGCACCGGGTTACATGTTCATTTATTATATGAACAAGAGTACTGTACTTTGAGTCAATCCCACATCCTGCTGCCATAAATCCTCACTAGATCAACAAACGTGGATTTGTTCACAGCTGAAAATAGTCCCCTTCTGCCCTGTTTGAGTTATGTTTGCTAATAACTGCAGTGGCCAGCAGTTTTAGGAAATTATTTGGTTTTTCTTGGAGGAAAGTGAAAGAAAATAATTTGTGTCCTGGATATGTAATCTGTATTGTGGGCCTTTCACAAAAGCCTGAGTGTTTTTGACTAATCAAGGGTTAAATACTGTATGTCATTCAAGCTCCATCTACAGTATCCATTTCTGTAGTTGATTTTTAAAAGAATTAAGGTTGTTACTGACTTTCTAAGTCAATCCAGGGATTTCAACAGGCAAACATCCAATCTCAACAAATCAACTTCAACAGACTGTGCTGTGAAACCACTGTCATTGATATCCAATACACTTGAGGGCCAAGATACTTTGCGGCTGGTCCTGTTAAACAACACTGCAACACAAAGCCAGCACATCATTGCAGTATATTTACTCCACTGCAGCAGCCCTGCATCACTCTTTCATTTAAAAGGCTGTACCACTTTCAGTCACTCGAGGACAGACACAAAGAGCAGGCGCTTTTCAAAGGGCCCATTGTGGAGCCCAGTGAAATTATTCAATTAGTGAATTTAGCACCTGATCTGGTTAGCCAGTAGCCCCGAGGACGCTACAGCTGCATGAGAGAGAGAGAGAGTTAAAGACATAAAAAAGAGGGGGGCTGGACAGACCAGACGGTGTAATATTCATTACCTCCCACTCCCCCCTGTTTTATGACAGCGAAATTACCCAGTATTCATATCGCACACTGTCAAATATTGTTTTTCATAACATGCATCTATCACTCTTTACAGTGCAAGGTATTATCACAAATTATAAGCGTACATGCATTTTGTAAAACAGATTGTAGATTTTGTCATTTGGAGGTTTAATCAGCGACATTGAGCCTGATGTCCTCACACATACGACATGACACCGTCACTTTTAGGAAGACAGGAAGGAAAGCAGATGTGTGTGGACACGTCAGGAAAGGAAAAGGTTTCAAACGTTGAAGTCCTACAGATGGCTCTACATCTTGTCATGTCACACTGTCACTTAAAGATACAATCAACACTGCAGGGGCAGGGTGGTGGACGAGCACGTAGCGCATTGTGCTACCGTGTCCCGTCAAACAACGTTTGCATTTCTGTGAACCCTAACCATGACCTGTCCCCAACATTAACCATATTGTAGTTGCCATGCAGAGATAATGCAGAAAGTGAGAATTAAAAAAAAAAAAAAAAGTTGGTACTGGATGTAAAAAAAAACAAACTTGTAATGCAATCCAAGGTTTTACCCTGTCTGCTAGAAAGTCACGTTCCTATAACTGAACTGGACAGAAGGACACATGTTTTCTCCTGGAGTATGGTCGCAGTTTCAAACACGTGGTTATCATTGTAAAACATAATAAAAACACTACAAAACTACTTGGTCATGTTTGGTAAAACATCATGGTTTGACCTGCTTCAGTTGTCAAGATCCAAGGCGGTAGGTGCAACATGTTGTATTTAAACACTAAACGATTTAACAATTTAAGGACATCTCCCTTTTCGCAAAAGCCAAAACACGTCCACTCGCTTGACCTAAAACGCAGCTTGAAAATCTGTCGTTTGTCTGTCCTCACTATCAGCCATGCTTCCTGAAAGCTACACCAACCTGTGTCAGTTCACATATGTACAAACTGATCCATGTCCTGGGACTCTGAGTAACACGGTAGCTATACAGTATTTATATGTGTTCATGTAAGTTCAACACAGATAAAGGTGCTCAAAACGAGATTCAGAGCATATTTATTGCCTCCACGCTAGGGATGTTAATAACCGATCATTTAACGACATTAAGACTTTAAACCGATTAATCAGTTGGCAACGGCGAGCATGAAGCCACTGGTAACGCTACAGCTGTGAACATAGCACAAACACACGATCTGTGGACACGGTGTGTCCACGACAGTGAACGCAGCACCGTGGAGGGTCAACTGGGGACTCAGTTGTCTGTTTTGCACATACTGTATGAGGACCACGACATGTGACGCGCTGATCTAGTCGGTTAATAATTGGTTAACAAGGGTCAGCTGTCGGTTAAAAATAAAATCAAAATTAGCATCCCTACTCCACACGGCTCTCAAGCTCATATTACACAGAGGGAGAGCATTATATCTTTACATAGCAAGTAGTTGTCAGCTGCTATATTGATGCTCTGGATATCCAGGCTGTCCACCAGTGGACTGTCTCATGGCCCTGACACACCATTGCCGAGTGTCCGTCGGCCGAGTTCTGCAGGTTAGAGGAAGGCCCTTCTCAGTTTTTATCTTCATCTCACGGGTATTGTCACAGTGACATGGCCGTCTAGAATGAAGCTGAAGTGGAGAGTGAGAGTGGTGTGAAAATGTTTGGCAAACACTGATTTGTTTTACGTATGTGTCATAACAACGACTTTTACAGCCGCCGTTCTCCATCTTCTTCGACTCAACGGGTGGCCTTCGTCGCCGCTAGTTCTCTGATCTCTGCGTGGTGTGTCCCCAGCTTTAGGTTAGACGTCTTGGTTTAAGGTGGAGTTCTGGTTCAGCAACAAATTTAATTATTCAGGCAAATTTCAATCTATGTAAATTAGTTGCAAATCGCTAAATCAATGCTCAGCGGAAAATAAATCAGATGTGAAAAACGAGTGATTTACTAGTAGAGCTTGAACTTTATTCAACACCACGCCAGTGAATTTAAACATTTCATCAACCAGCACGCAGGTTCAAATTTTGTGTTCACTTCTTGACGCCGTTGTAATCACACACAGATTACGAACATGAAAACACGCTCAAAACTGAAGAATCAAAATATTTACATAAATTATGTTCAGCTGTCAATATGACTGTTTTCTCAAAATGTGACATTTTAAATGAACATGAAGGTGCTGAACTGAAACCACACACCGGAGCTTTAAACTGTTCGGTCCTAATTCATGGCCAGTCTACCTCCAACACCTCCAGGTTGTTAAGACAGATTGTTATCATAGATCCAAGGCAAATCAAAAGTGTTGTAACCTCACCAGCCATCTGGATCTTGGAAGCTCTTTTTCAGTTTTCAGAAAGGATTGAAAGGAAAAAAAAAAACACAAAGAAATTTGAGCCTGATGAAGCCAGATGGCTCACAAGGTTAGACTTGTTCAACGCACAGCCTTTTAAAGGAGCAGCAGAGGCTCTATACATTACAGTACAGTACGGATGAGCACTGTACTGTATGAGCCTCAGAGCACTGTGATCACTTTGTCTCAATCAATCTAATAAACTACATAACCAAAGTGGAGAAAAATGTTTTTTTCTTCTTCTGATATGTATGGAAGATTCCTTGATCACTATAATTAGGAGAACTCTAATGAGGCAATTATAGACAACTGATGAAAGCAGTTTGATGAGTTGTACACAAAAAAAGAGGGAATATCTGCAAAAAAGCAGCAATAAATGTTTGAATTGACCCGAGTAATTAAAGGCCATGTAAATACTTACTTCCAAATCAGCTACATTAAATATTAATCATGCAGGTGCTGGCCAAACATTCCCCAGAAGTTGTGGGCAAACTTCAGAATAAAAAGAAAAACACAGCAGTGTATTAAATCGCAAATTTAATTTTAGAACGAGCAAAGTAACACACAGAGCAGCCAGTTGTTTCACTCTGAGCATTTATCTCATCTCAGCCTGTACACTTCTCGGTGCGTGCAGAGACACGAGCAGTAATCCACTCTGAAATGCAGAGACTGAGACGGGATCTTCGGTAAAAACTGTTTAGGCTCGGATACCTAATTTACACTTGCAGCAGTGCAGCAGAGACTCAGCGCTCAGGGCAGATCGTGAGCTGGGAGCTTATTGTTAAAGATCTGCCTGAAGGCCAGCTGGGCTCTGACAGACACTACACCCAACTACACAAGACAGGTTGCTTGAGACAAAAATGTGTTTTCACTTTATAGAATAATCAATTAATAATCAATCACATCTATAAAATGATCCCCCCAGTGGTTTTGCAGGCTTTATTTCTCATCGCAGCATTCTGCAAACCAGGTTGATGTTGGTTTCCCTTCATTCCTGTACAACATGGAAATCTATCAGCAGGCTCTTAAAAGCTTGTTTAGGGTGTGTAAATGTTGCATTACTGTTGCGTGGACTTTTTCATTTTTCAAACTCTGCATAATGATGCAACGATATAGTTTTCCAAAAAAAAAAAAATAATGCAGACTGTTTTCCTCTGTACAGAAGTAAAGACTACAGTTCAAGACTACAAGAAAACACAGTACATTAATACATCTAAAACTTTACAGTCTGTATTTGAAAATGATCAGAAACAATATTGCATACATAATTTGTAGATACTGTAGGAAGCCAACATTTAAATACGGTGGGTAGGGATGGGAACCGAAATCTGGTGCTGTATTATCAAAGATCGGAGTATTGATAAGCTCTGACATTATCGGTTCTTTTAGCGCTACTTTTTAAGGTTTTGGTGTGATTTAATGTCACGCTGCAGCGTCTCGTCGGCTCTCTGTGTCGGGGTTGAGATCCTCCATCTACACACCCACAAGCACACAGCAGAGAGGCAGCGGTGGACTAAACCAGGTGAAGTGAACACAACAACGACAGCAGTAAAACCCTCACAAATAAAAGACAATACTTTATCAATACACCTGCTCAACAAGTATAAATGTGAACATACAGAAAAGCAACGCTTCAATCTGCTCTGTCTACAGTACAGGACAGAGCAGAACCGTTGAAGGGTTAACTTAGTTTACCACGTATCTTCTTACAAACTAATCTCTGCTGGCTGAGACGAAGCAGGACCTCCACTCTCCACCAGCGATACCTGCAGCTATGAATCACACCAGCAGAGGACAGGAGGAACGTCTGTGTGCTTCACTCTGGAATATTCTTTATTTTATTGACATTCTAGATTAGTTTCCAGCAAG
Organism: Pterois miles; assembly: GCA_947000775.1. Lineage (NCBI taxonomy): Eukaryota > Metazoa > Chordata > Actinopteri > Perciformes > Scorpaenidae > Pterois > Pterois miles. The sequence continues at coordinate 7,544,516 of CAMQGK010000568.1, read as the reverse complement.
ATATTGATCAGTTTATATAGTGATTTGTTCTTGTAATTATTACTGTTCCTGCTCTACAAACATTTAGATTTGTTTCAAATAGAAATAAATTCTAATCCTCTTCTGAATTTTGATTTTTTTTTTCCTAAATAATATTTTAAAATTTAGCAATTATTTAGTAATGAAAAAGAACCGATAAAGAACTGAACCGATAAGGAGTATCAATGAAATTAGTAGTATCAATAAAATCCTAACGATACCCGGTCGGAGGTCCTTTAAAGGATAAGGCTAAAAATATTTTCATATCATCAACAAATCCTGTTAATATTGCACGTCTCTCAATACTTCTCTACCCTGTCTGTGGCCCCAAGCCCATTACCTCCTACTGAAGACATGGCTGTAGGTATATTTAAAAAAAGGCTCAGTAATTTCCCAAAACAGCTGGTCACTGTAGTTTCTATTTACTCAAACTGGAGTAAAAAAGCATATTTGTTGGGACTATTTTCAGCTGCAGATTAATACAGATGCGTTTTCTAGTGAGGTTTCAGAGCAGCAGGACGGTGTTTGTGGGACTGAGTCAAAATAAACTACAGTGTGTTCATACTAATGGAGGAACATGTCCAGTGCAACAGTGCGGCTCATTGGTGTAGTTTTAATAGTTTTTTTTAGACAACAACGGAGCTCTGTGGCACAGAGAATACGATATATCAGGCTTTGGACACACAGACAATACCTCATGGGATCTGATGACTAGAAAAAAGTATATAAAATAACCAGACTTATCATAATAATAAGTCTTTAAATAAAAAGGGGGAAATTATTTCTGACCAGTTTCAAAGGAAAACCAGCAGTATTCTCAGTGAAATCACTTTTTCTTGTAGTGTTGTGATCCACCTTATTTTCTTGTTTCGAGGTACTGTACTTTCGTTTATATGATTTTTTTGAAAGAAGTTTGTTTGAACTGAAATTAAATTGAAATACTGAAGAGGCAACTTTTTGAACTTAAGGTATGTTTCTTTAGAGAATACGTATTAGAAAGAAATATCTCCATAAAGCTGATACTTCATCCTCACACATCGTCGTCACGTCAGTCCGTCCCACTGCAGCCGGCGCTGAAACTCTTTGCACAGGCCAGATGAGGAAGCAGCACCTCCTCCTCATCTGCTGCTTGATGGCCGTGATGACAGAGTCACCTGATGCTGCTGACGCCGGAGCACTCTGGACGCATGGCCGGTTCAGACCGGCGCTGTGGGCTCGGCGTGCCAGCTCCACGCAGCAGGAGTGTGGCCGAGGAGAAAGGAGGCGGCCTGGGGGCAGACTCTGTGTCAGCTGATAGTGCAGAGGGTGGGCAGGGCCGGGGGGAGGGTGGCATGCCTGGGCGCGAAAGGCTCGCCAAGACCCACACTCTTTTGGCATTTTGGCAAGGGCAAGCGGCAAAATAAAATGATCCAATTTAAGCTGGTTTAGGAGTGCCGGAGAATATTCAAATATTTATTTTTGCAGGGCATTCGGGGAGGCTGTGCTTGCTCCGCAGATCAGCGAGAGAAGCAAGTTTTCGTCTGCAGCGACGGCAGCACCATCTTGATAGCCTGTTGGCCTCCAGTGGTGGAAAATGGATCTGACGGTGGATCCTGCTGCTCTGCGCTCTCCTGCTTACCTCCTTTTCATAATTACACTACCTCTCCTCTTTATGTGCCATGTTCAGCTTCTTTATCTCACTACTTTTATACTTTTATCTGGGCAAAACTTAAAATCTAATTGAAAACCTAACAAGACAAAACTCATCATCGAGCTGAACATAAAAAAAAAAATGTTTTTCAATTGAGGTTTTATAGTGTCTGATACGTGTAATTCATCAACGTGTGCTATGATAATAAAGCCTTTGCTATATTGTCTTCCGTAAGTAACAAAAAATAATGTCCGGCGCCCATCTATATTTTCTCTTTGAGACTGACATTGACGGCAGGATCTTTCAAATGATTGCTTTTTAATGCCATTATTGTTATTATGGTTATTATTACTGCTAATGAGGGAAATACAGCCCTGGTTTTCCTCAGCATGAATTTCACCATGGAAATAAATGAGTAAAAAAGCCTTTATTGAATTACACTAAAAGCAATCTCAAATAAATGGGCCTTGAATCTGCCTCCATGAGACGATGCTTGCTATGGTATAATTTCATTGTGCGGGGAACGAGAACAGCCGGCCAAAGACAAAGACAGACCCCTGATATGGAGGCTTCAGTATCGTCTTGGAAACGGTAACGTGTGTGTGTGTGTGTGTGTGTGTGTGTGTGTGTGTGTGTGTGTGTGGAGAGTGAACTTATTTTTTATCTCATTTTGTGTGTCATCCCTGCTGCTGCTGATACGACGTGAGGAGGTCGTTCATATTTAGTTTATAAATAGAACAATTAAGCAATTATCATAACTGCAACTCTGACCCTGTGTGGTTTCATACAACTCTCAAAACATCAGTATACTGGAGCTGCATCACAGCTGCGGGAACTATTTTATTATGTGAGCTCATGTCTTTAACTTCTGAAGTAAAATTAGACTTTTCTACCATTTCTTCTCAAAGTGCAGTTTTTAGCAACCAGTGGGGAAAAAGGGGGATTCCTACAAAAGGTTTGTGGTTATCAACAGCTTCCATCAGTAGTCACTTTATGGTCTACATGAGCAGCTGAAGTCTCCGGGGATGTTGATTGTGAGCGCGTCAATAGACTTTGTTGTTGTTGTAGAGATCATGACCTCTGTCACATAAAGCCTCTATTGTATGCTGAAGCCGACCAGGTCACTGCTGCAAATGGCTCTAAAATAACACGATTGTCCAACCGACATATCAGACTGATAATCATGTGTTTCTTTTAATCATGGTTTTTTTTAAGGGCAGCCTCAGTAACAGAGAGAGGAATAACTGAGCGACTTGTGATTACACTGAAAACATTAAAAGTGAAAACTGCTGGTGTCGTAATGCTAGACCAACTTCTGTTTTTGTGTGTAAACTGTTTCAGGATTTTTTTTATTTTTTTTTTTTTTTTTTCTAGTCCAGATACTGCCTCTGATTTCTAATAACGTCACAATAAGGCATCTCTGTATTTATCTAATGCGTTTAGAAAGTTTGAGCCCAAGTGCCGAAACTCCAACATGCAACTCAGAGAAGACCAGAGGTGGAAAGTAACTACATTCATTCAAGTACTGTATTTAAGTAGAATTATGTAAAGTATTTGTATTTTACTTGATTTCCATTTTATTCTTCTTTATACTTCTACTCCACTACATGTCAGAGGAAAATAGTTCCTGGTTACTTTTCAATTTTTGTCAGTCCCACCAAATAGACATTTCCTTACCAGCGTTCAGGTTTTATTAAAATTAAAAATTTATTTAAAAATAAAAAAAAAAAAAAAAAAAAAAAAAAAACCCCCAAAACTATTTAAAAAAAAAATAATATAAAAAAAAAACAAAAGCTTTTTCTTTTTTTTTTTATATTTTTTAATTTTATTTTCTTACTTTATTCTAATTTTTTTCTAATTTATTATATTTGATTTATTTTACATCATTGGGGCGGCAGTAGCTCAGTCTGTAGGGAGTTGGCTTGGGAACCGGAGGGTCACCGGTTCAAGTCCCGACATGGACCAAGAACTGAGTGTGAACTGGTAGCTGGAGAGGTGCCAGTTTACCTCTTGGGCACTGCCGAGGTGCCCCTGAGCAAGGCACCACACCCCCAACTGCTCGGGGCGCTTGTCAGGAGCAGCCCCATCACTCTGACATCTCTCCATTTGAAGCATGTGTGTGTGTTCGGGTCTGCATGTACCATGTATGAGTTAACAACAGAGTGAAAAAAATTGAATTTCCCCTCGTGGGACTAATAAATTCTTCTTCTTCTTCTTCTTCATTGCAGTCCAGTTTCTATTTAAAGGTCAACTCTTTGTTCCTTTCTGTGTTTTTCAAATCGAAACGTTAGCCGTCAGCAAAAAGAAGTGAAGTTTAGTCTATATTTAGAATATTTTCACTTTACTTTGCTGTCAGACAGCCCTTTCCAGCGGAGCACCGAAGCCGTTATATCGCTCTATTCAAAGCCACCAGACGGCATTCATAAAAACAGCACTTTTCCCTCACAGACCGAGGGAGTTGCTGGTCTGCTGCATCGATCTGTTGGTGGTTTGTTTGTGTTATTGTGTGACTCTGGATTTGAAGGACGTGCGTTCACACGGCAGTGCATTGCTAAGCTTCTGTGCCAATACATACGCCAGGAATTTGAGTCTGTCGTTTATTGCTCTCTTTGCACATATACAGGAATAAAAATACAGCTAACAGCTCACTACTCTGATCTACTTCTCCAAACTGGGAGCGTGCCGACCACCATCTAATGTTATTGAAGGTAATACACACTGATTATGGATAAGAATATATGTATACTCTATATGTGGCAACCTGCGTTAGGTCACACGTAAAGGGTTTGGGAAAATAACATTTTAACAGTGGAAAGCTACAGAATGATCTAAAAACCTAGATAATAATAATGTTTAAGTTACAAAGTC